>OW026361.1:118033947-119233947 GCA_932273835.1 Sarcophaga variegata
TGCTGTCGAGTACACGGAAGTTGAAAAAGGGGCTACCAACTGGAATTTTTATTTATAATCAAATTTCAATTTTGAATACATTGATTTCGTACAAAATATAAAAATGTTGACAAATGGTCACCTTATTTTAAATTCATTTTCAATAAACATTTGCAAAATGTTTAGAACTCTTCTTATAAGAACGTGAACTTCTAAATGATATGTATATACATACATATGTATGTATAGTATATGTGCTTAGAGATGTGTGTCTGTAGAAGAGTTTTCTAATTTTTAAAACTTAAAAAAATAAAATCATCGAAATAAAAACATACATAAATATGCCTGGCGATCGTCTGAATGTACTCCCCTCTCTAGTAAATAATACATGGTTTATTATGTTTCCTGTCAATTTTTATTTTCTGTTTTAATTGTTCGTATGTAAATATCATGTGGTGTTTGTTAGCCGCTCCACAATAAGAAAAAAAAGCGAAAAACCAACACATGTTTTACTTGCATTTTGGGGTTTCATTCAATGAAATGAGAACTTTTCATGAAAATAAAGATGAGATCAGCAAAATGTAATGAATTAGAAAATATGGCATAATGATGAAAAACACTAAATGAAAATGATGATATCAAAAAGTAACCATTCGTAACGTAACATACATGCATACATACATTATGATATAAAATATTTAATAAATTAAATGCAATGCTAAATCTTTAAAATCTAAATCTATTTAAATTTTTTTGTTTGTTTATAAAATAAAACATACAAACACACTCAGTAAATTGACAATAATTATTAAAGTTCATCTTAATTAAAGTGTGTGGTTACAGTTTAATGAATTGGGGGAAAAAAAGTCTGGCGTATAATAATAATACAAAAATAATAATAATAATAATAAATAATTAAAAGCAAACAAGGTTTCAGAAAAAATCGTATGTTAAACTTTTTTTCATTAATAGAATATTTGTGTATAAATGAATACAAACAAGAGATTGAGGACTTTTTTAAACAGATTTCATAGCAGCCATGCTGATGTCATTGTTTATTAAGACAAACACAGCAACAGCTTATTAGTTTCTGTGCTTTTTAGTGACTGCTTTCAAGTACTCTTAAGTTTACAAAATTTTGATTTAAAAATGTGTTGTGTTCCTTAAGTACACATGCACATATTAACCATTAAAACATCGCTATAAAAATTGAATGGAACCGATATGAAAACCGAAACTCGGAAAGCTTATAAATGATAAAGTCGGGAGGAAATGAAAAATGGTTTCATAGGATAGCTGGAGGCATTATTAAGTCATAGATTTTGTGCAGAAACAGAAAAAAAGAATACGTTTGTTTTGAAATAAATGAAAAAAATCATTATTTTACAGTTTTTATTTAAATTTTATTATTAACACTAAATAAGCACTGCAAAGAAACCTACGACAGTTTTCTATCTACTCAACAATTTTAATAGGGTACTGCCGTCAAAAGCATTTGTTGACACAATCATAAACAATAATACATATGAACTTGGGTTTAATGAAACTTTTATGCTCTGCTTAGCAATGCAGTTTTATATTGTAGTATAAGTTTAAGTAAATAATTTTATAAAACTAAAGTTTAAATTACAACATCCAACAATTGTCTTAAGAATTTGATATACATACATACATACGTGAACGAATATACATATTTTCTTGTAATAATAAGAAAAGAAAATTAAGTAAAAGCCACATGACAATGATAAAGGCATGTTTTTGCTTTGGAAGATCGGTAGCAAAATCGGCTACAAAATGCACTTCAGTAGAAAAAGAAAATACATAATGTGTAGGAAAGAAACCATATTAAAGAAAAATTAAGTAAAAAGTGCATGAAAGAAAAACAAAAAACCATACAGACTATATATATAATAAAAGACGAAGCAAACAACAAAAAATTACCTAAAGTAACATTATTTTTTTGTGTATTTTAAAGCTAAATGGAAATATTTAAACTAATAAAATTTATAGGAAATTTGTTAATAAATAGCACCATACTTCTGATTTTTGTATTAATTGTTTTATTTTAATTATACTTACCATGTGGCATATATTCCATTAAAGTTTGTAATAGTTCCTGGGCCTCTTATTGTTCACAATGAAATTATTTTCTTCAAAAATAAACCACACCACATACTATTATGTATATGTAAACTCTCACATACTTTAATAACATTTAGAGTTACAGCACAAAAACACTTTTTAAAGTATATTATTATCTGTTAAATTTATCTTTCTTTTTTTTTCTAAAATGTAGGCACAATACTTTTAAGCGTTATTCATTGACTTGATGTTAACGTTTAACTCACAACTAAACTCTACGAATGCAACAAACAAGACGCAGACTTTTAGTTTTCAAAAAATATTGTTCTCTTAATGCGTTGTAGATCGATTGTATTCCTCTCTCTCTGTCTCTCTGGCTCTCAATGTCTGAAGTTAATTGATAAAAATATAAACGAAAATATATCTTAAAGATGTTTTCTTTATGGGCCGTTACATACAAAAAGAGCACCGATTTAAAAAATGAGATGTTACACATTAAATCCAAAACATAGTGCGCATTAAGAGTAACACTAGTCTCTTGAAGCGATATTCTCTTTCGTAAACAATGCAATTCTGTTTCGTTTCCAAAATATAATACATTATTATTTTATATATGTACATATGTACTAGGGATTTAATAACTAAATACCATATATCAAAATTTTATATTATTTTTCACTTTTCAAATTGAAACAATATTTTGGTATCAATTTTTAATAATTTTCGAATAATAGAATATTAAAAGTATACCTAGATATCTATTGATCTTTTCTATGGATTAAGATAAAACGGTTTAATTGTTTGCACGATCTCTGTATATGTTGCTCACGACAGTTTATGAAAAATCTGTATCGAATTTTATGTATTGAAATTATTTTATTTCATTTGCTGTTCAAAAAAATCTTCTTTTTATCAGAAGCAAACTATTCCTTTTCAAATTTACATTTTTATTTGGAAAGTTATAAGCTAGCAAGTTCAAGTGAAATCTAATGTTTTAAAATCCCACAAAATAGAAAAATAAATAAAAATTTTATATAGAGGAGTACGATAATAATGCGAAAAATATCTTTAACTTCATTCCAAATCTATTTTGATAATCCTTACTAAATTTTTATGTTATGCCCGATATCTTTTTAAAATGCCTATTGTTCATATAAAGCACTTCATAACAGCGTAAACACCTTGTATTTTAAAATTTTCTAACAAAAATAATACGTAATTCTTATGCTCTTTCATTATTATAGCTAGCTCTGTCCGTCCGCAAACAAAATTTTTCTATTTGCAACTTATCTTAATTTTGTTTTGAACATTCTTTATATTTAAGGTTAGGTTATGTTAGGTTGAATTGACAGCCGCCTCAATGGAAGTAACTTACTTGGGTTCCGTTGTAACACCAATATTACCTATGCACCCATTAATTAAAACTCCTAGTTGGCTCAGCTATCCCGAGAGTTTGTGTAAATTTTATGCAAATTATCTTTAGCTAGACACGATTTGTCAATAAATTCTGAATGTCCAAAAATTCTTTTTCTTAAGGTACAAGCGCCGGACAGGCAAGATGTTCTGTGGTTTTTGCGCTTAAACAACGTACGAAATTTCAATGAAATTAATTAATATTGACAATTATAAATTTGGAAACAAATTTCCGAGAGCAATGTGAAGATTTTGAAGTACATAAAATCGGTTGCATATGCCTATAACTCAATGAATTTAGTCTTCACTGAAGAAATTAAAAATGTTTCATTGTATGAAAACACAAAATATAACATAAAATCTAAGTCTTTTCAATGAATAACCTATTTTGATCTCTCTATTGAGAAATTAATTAAGTGAATAACATTTTGAACAATAGTAAATATGTATGTATGTACTGTATTATGTAAACTGCAAAGATTGCATGAATATTACGATATCCTTCTTAAAGAAATGCCGATTTTATGGCTTCCAATCGAAAGAATTCATAATGGGTCACTTAATAAGCATGCAATTCCAAATTGCTGCAAAGTAATGTAGAAAATGGGCCTTTTTCCAAAACTTATTTTTGTTTGGAAAATTTTGTTCACTTATAAGCAAATTTCGATTGAAACAACTTAATTTATCTGAAACTTGTCACCTTTGCTAACATTCAAGAACAACTCTAGTTTATATTTTTAATTTATCGTAATATCGTATGTACCGACCACACACACAAATACATACATACATGAATTTGTGTTCAAGAACATTATAAAAAACGTATATTTTAGCTGGAATATGCCATAGCGTGCAGCTTTATGGAGAACGGTGCGATAGAATTATACAGTGACATACTTATTACTTTCCGAATTGCCCATAAAATATGTTCACACTTAAAAGGATGGTTTTATTCATTTCATAGTGTCCTTCATGCATAATATATTAATAATTTACTTGTAGAGCTAAATAATTATAATGATTTGGTTTCTTAAATTATAAATTGCCAGAAAACTGATAAATTGAATTTACAGTCAGCATACCTGGTTAAGCCCACTATTTTTGACGTTTTTCCAACTTCTTAAATTGCAATGTTTTCAACAGCTACTTGCTTTTTCAATGATGAAATATTATTTCACTTAAAAGGTGATAAACAATTAAAAATATTAAATAACTGCATACGAATTAACAATGTTAGACGAAATGAAACAAAATATGCAACTTTTTAACAGTTTAACGTAACTTAACGAAACAAAATAGTTAAGATGATCGAAAAAAACACACCAAGAGCTTGCAGCCATAATTACAATAAGAATACGATGGATGTATTAGAAAAAGAATTGGCAACCATGCTTATTATATTTCGTTAAGATCTTTTTTCTCCACAAACAATGTCGGCAGGAAATAAGAAATAATATAATAAATATTATAATATTATAAATATTTCCGTAAAGAGTTTTTTTGTAGCTTTTTGCAAGCATACGCTGAATGAACGCAGATGCAAGGAATTCCCTTATATTATATTTTTAATATTTATATCTACTTAGGATGCGAATTTACTACTGAATAATGGCAACACTACCTTCGTTAAGTGTATTTCTTTTATTCTGTGCTTGTGACTCGGATATACGAGGTAGAATATACTTAATCCAGTCACAAACCACACGATTGATATTGCAGTGCAAATGGTAGTACCGGGATATTGGCAATACCGTGTGTTTTTGGAGTAACGGTATCTGTGATGAATTTCAATTTTATTCACCACCCCTGAAACGCACCACACTCGAGAAACACAAATCAAAATGAACTTTTCTTTTTATATATTATAAATTTTTTCCACATTTGTTTTCCTCCACAAAGAAAGCCCTTGACTCGGTAACAACAAACACGCACGCATCCCTACCAGAAAAGACCTTAATTTTAATTTTAAGTTTACCAATCACGGAAAAAACAATATTGCGAATTACAAAAAAACCCTTTTTGTGTGTTTTTTGAACGAACAAATTTTATTTCGAATCCAATGTTGCCAGATTGTTGAATTCGAAAATCAAATCCCAAATTATCAAAAATTCCTAAAAAAAATCCCACAAAAGTAAAAAAATAGTATAATATTTATTATAAGTATATAAAAATAATATATTTATTTTAGGGATGTTTATAATATTTAAGAAATTAAACAAAAAAATTAAATTTTCAAAAATAATTTCCACTAAAAGCCCCAAATAATTTTTCCCAAATTCAAAAAAATCCACAATTGGGGAAAAATTTCGTAGCCAACGACAACACTGCTTTTTTATTTTTGTTTTGGTATGACATTTCGTAGTTTGTTTGTAAAAAATTTATTCAGTCGACTTTTACGCGTCCGCAGAACAGGTTCTAATATTTAGTTGTTGAATTGTATTGCGCGCTTGATCTTCTTCTTCCATTCATTAATTTTTTCCACTATATTTTCATAAAAGAAATAAATTTGTATAACGTTTTGATTTGGAACGCTTCCATAAAATAAATTAAATCGTGTATGGAAATGCTTCCTTCCCCTTCGTATTCTTTAATAAAAATTTAAACAAAATAAAAGTGTTAAAAGCAAATAAATAAAACAACTTTCTTGTGAGAAAAATATACAAAAAAAAGTTAAAAAGGAAGTGGAAAAAAGTAAAATAAAAAGAACAAAAAATCCAACGTGTGAATATGTAGGCGTAACGAAAGAGAGAATGTTTTCGTATGAACGTGTGTGTAAATTTTATTTTACAGAAGTTAATTTATTATTATTGTGTTACTAAAATAATAATAATAATATATTGATTGAATAAAGAAATTAAAAGTAAATTTTATGTATAACTAAATTATCAACAGAAGGAGGGAAAAACCCGCTAAGGAAAAAAATAAATTTGAATGAAAAACACCCTTCCTTCTTTCTCGAAAAAGAATTCAATTAAAATAGAAAGGGAAAATTTTTCAGCAGAAAGAATAAATGTAAATGTGAAAAAATATACCATAATTTAATTCAGAAACTATAAAAAAACGTACATATATAGTTGTTTGTTATAATAGATAGTGTGTGTGTGTATGTATTGAAAATCCAATAAGAAAAAGTTAAACAACTCAAAGGAAATGTAATCAAAAGAATTACATGTTCTCGCACTCTCCTCTCTCACATAATGGATTAAGGATTACTCATCATAAACACAACTTCATTATTGTCCTCAGCGTTGCCAATACGACGTAAAAATTCGATCCAAAGTTTATTAATTTTGTAGCAATTAAAATTAATTATTAAATTATTTAAAAACATCGATAGAGTCATTTTATTCCAAAATATTTTAATATTAATTTTTGAAAAACATTTGGGCACTTGATATATCTTACAAAGTGTGTTAAGGTAACAGCCTTGCAATGCATCTTCTTAGATCCTGCAAAAGTCCATATAAAATAAAGTGGTGAATTTTTCAATGATATAGGAATGATTGCTCCTTTAAATTTTGACCGTGTAATGATTATAACGAAAGTTGAAATATTCAAAAAAATTTTGGAGCTAATAATATTTCTCATTTAAACAAGAATTGACTCTCTTATCAGTTAGATAAATAATAAATAAATTTTAATAACAGTATATTAAATAAACGGTCCGATCGGTTTGAACATTTTTTATCTTTAGGTAACAAAATTTAAGTTACTGGTAGGGCTTTTAAATATTTATATGTAACTCCCTTATACGTATGTATGTATGGCAACACTGATAATATAGATATGAAAACAAAATTGCCATCGTCGACTTTTTTTCACCTTGGCTTTTTCAGTTCCAACTTCATTATTATATTCTTATGTTATGCCAATGACAAAAACTGTAGAATACATATCTCCGTACATAATTTATGCAAAAATAAAATAAAACAACAACATTTAAGTTCTTATTTGCTCTCCCTGCACCGGCAACATCTATCGCTCTTACTCTGTTTTTCATAAAATATTTGTTATTGTAATATTTTTGTGTGTAATATGCATCGTTTATCATTGTTGTTGTTGTAATCAACTAAAAATAACTTAGAAGAGCCAAAACAAAAACAAAATAGAACGACGAGGGAAAGGACGACGTATCGATCGAGTTTTTTTCGTTTTTGTGTTGTTTAAGCAGTTGTTATTGTTTGCGTGTTGTGTGGACAATAATTTAAATAATGGCAGAAAGAAAATTTACCCGGGCCTTAAATAAGCCGGGTATGGCTGCACAATTGCGTGAGACTGTATCACAAGTTGTACGAGAGAGTGCAGTGTTGGTAAGTGTTTTGATTTTCTCCTTTAACAATTACAAACTTTATTTTAATAACTACTGATTTACGTGTTTATAATAGTGTGTTTGTGTTATTCATAAAATTTGTCACTACAATTTATTTGCAAAGAACTGAAACTGTTTCTCACATTTTCATTATATTATTTCGGAATTCCATTAAAAAGGGTGTGTCTTATTTAAGCCACTTTATGTTGCCATTATTGCATACATACACATGCACATATACCTATACATATGGGTATTGTAAATGAATACTACGAAAGATGCATTTGGCAAACACCTTCCGTATGTTTCGTGTCATTTTTATTATTCCCAACTTGATGCCATGTTTTGTCAACAAAACACGGTTTTCTTTATTCCAATACAGACACTATAATTTTCTCTTAAACATCATAAATTTATGCAGTTACGCACACACACATAATAATATTGCCGGTTCTGATATTCCCATACGAGTATTGAGTATGTGAAATAACACTTCTGCGGAAGGGTTTGCTGTATTGAGCGATAAGCAGTAGCGAATCGATTGAATGGGATATTAAAATAATTTTTCCATGAAATTATTAAGAAATTGTGAAAAATGGTTGGAAATACATACACAGCCTAGCCTATTGGCGAATCATTTTTCGAAATTAAAATGTAAACAAACTTATTTTATATTAAATGCGATTCAATTAAAACTGAATGCAAATTCTTTAAAATGAAATATTTTCGAAACTGAATTTTTATTCATTATTACACAAACAAATTGATTAAAAAAATTCATTTGATCCAATAACCTTGTGTGCTTTCTCTCCGCTCGTAATAATTTGAGGGAGTAGGTATTGCAATTCAAGTACATGTAGTAAGTAATTAAAAAAAAATTATTCTATTGTGCCAAAGAATTAATTTTATTACTACTACTTTATTACTATAATTCCATTTATTAGCTTAACTTTTTTTTATTGGTGCTGTTATGAGTTTAACAACCTTAAAAATTACACCAAAGCAGCAATATGTTTCACATTTTCAAACATCTAGAATCAAATTATTTTTATTTTGATGAAAAGCACGGTTTTCTTAGGAGAACTTTTACAGGAGACTTTTAAAATATTTCAAATACATATTGACTTCTTTCGATTTATATCGCTTTACATAGAGATTGTACAACGCAATTTTAATTATGTGGAATCTTTCTATACCTATGTGTTCAAAAGAAATCGGTCGCATTAAAAAATTTGGGAAAATCAAACTGTCTAGGTCGGTATGTTTAAAAAAATTGAAGGCATTCATTGTACAATAGAATTACATATGGGTATGTACATATGTATAGTTAGTGAGACCGATTAGAAAGAACTTTCTTGATTACGTTAGTAATTCTAACTTTAACAGACAGTCTTTTAATAGACAGTCGATGGCAATATTGTTTTATACAAAAATTGGATGTTTATTACATTAATTTCTAATTAAATTAAGATTCTAAGCACGTTTATGTAGTTACTAATATGGTTTCATAGAAAAAAGAAAAATTTGAAACAATATTGAATTAAAGAAGTTTTAGCTGAATTTGCAAAGTATAATTCATACTAATGAAGGTCATAATAAATAAATCCAATTAAGTAACAAATTAATTATGGTAATACCTAGTAAGTTCACAAAGTAATTGTGTAAGACTTTTTGTAAACAAAAATCTATAAACAGCAATATTTGTTTATTGAAACAATTCCAAATATACAGACATTTGTTGTATTGTTACTTACGTTGTTGTTGTTAATTTATGATATTGATTTTGATATTTGTATATTTATTTTCTAAGCTGGAATCTTTGGTATGTAGTTTTTCAAATAAAAATGCCATGGTTGATAGAACAAATATTATTATTAAACTAATCGACATAAATGCTTTAAATATAAATGAAACCTTACAAAATTTAATAAATATTAATAATAATGTAAATTACTACTCATATTAGTGTAATTTATACGTTAACTATACTAATGAACAATCATATTAAATATTTAAATAATACCCTATAATTTTATTTACATCTATTCATACTTACATACATACATACTTATTGCTTATGTATGTTAAAATTTTCCTTATAATATATTATCTTATTCGATATTATTTTGCCACACCGTGATCTGCAAATAACTGAAATGGCAATGAAGTGTTAAACGTTTGGCTTTAAACTTTCAAAATATTTAGGCTTTGCATTTCTTTTTTTAATGGACATTTAGATAGTGCTTTGAGTATAGTTTAAATTTAAATTATTATAAGCTTCCATTGCATTAAATACGCCACCATTTCAGATTTTTATTGAACTATAGTGTTAAAATTTTATTTATTTATATTGCATATATATATGAGTTAAAATAAATAGTAAAGCAAATTTTTGTATTTGACTAGAGATATAGATTCTATATCTTATCTACAAGCCGAACATATGTACCGAACATATGTATGCCCAGTGGAATTTCTACTAAACCAAAATGTGCTTATGTTTCCAGGTTTACAAAAACTGTTGGCACAAAGTTTTTATTTTTCAATAAAAATATTCACATTATTTCCTGAACAAATATCACACACTAATTTATTCCACAACAACAATTTTCTTTAATTTTAATTTCTATACAATACTCATTTAACACGACGATTCATGCTGAAAATAGCCACATGTATTGTTGTTATACTGTATTGTTGTAGGGTTTTATATTTAATAATTTGTCGTCATTTTTAATCAACAGCTTGTAAAGTGAACCAACAATAATTTGTGGAAAAACTTTGCTCGAAAACCCTTTTTTTTGTTTTTTTTTCGTTGACGCTACGAATAAGTGTGTGAAAAAAATCTAAAAAAAAATAAAATTGCAATGTTAATAATAAATAAAATTTGTTAAAATGTATTATAGAATAAAAAGTTTATTTTTGCTTTCGTTTGTAAAATGTATCTCATTATTACGACCGGAATGACTGTGACTACAGAGCATATAGCATATAGTGTAACAGATCAAGAATCGAACCTCCGAACCTCACACTTATAAACTAACACATTAGGACACGTAAAATAATTAGAATTCGCTATAATAATGATCTGTAGTAGGTACTTGTGCATTAAGAGCTTATAATTTTTTTACGGCGAAATGAATTACAAACAACCGAAAATTACAAGAACATATTTTGCTTGATGTTGTCATAATGAGCCCAATCTCTAATCTCCAGTTATCTTTAGGAGGTGGAAAACATTTTTAAAGATTTCCACAACCACTGGGGGACGCAAAAGAGTCCTTAAATCTCTTTTTTGACAATTGGTCTTCCAGTAATGTAATGTAATAAATAAAATAGCAGAACATAGCAGTAAATATTCTGCATTCCCTCTTTGTTCAAACAAAACAGGATAATTTTGAAAAATCAAAATTTTTTTTTTTTTAATTTTACAATTAAAAGTCGACGGTTTTGCCTGAAAAATCATAACAAATGAATGCTTATACTAGAGTTTGTATGCAGTTTGTCGTTACAATGGCAATCGGAATATATGTATGTTGTCTTTGTTGTTGTTATTGCTTTCTGCATAATTTTGTCCATTCATAGATACAGAGAAAATAACCTTGACCATATATTTTTTTCTTTATACTCATATTTGAATTTATATGAATAAAGAAAACTTAATGAAATTATAATCAGATGACCTTTGGAAGATAATGAGGACAAGTTTATTTTATTTTTTTTTTTGAAAATGCCTTGAAGCCTAAACATATGTACACACATACATACATATGTATGAATATGAATATGTACACTGCACGCATACATACATAATAAAAACAAAGAAATTTCTTTATATTAACACATTTATTGTTCATAAATTAAACAAATAATTAAAAATATTTGAAACAATTGTTTAAATAGTAGAAAGATATTGTTATTATAAGATAATAAATATGTTTTTAACAATTGTTTGCTTATTTAAATTTATAAAATATAAACAAATCATTTAAAAATATACCTACGTACGTATTTTACTTTTTCATAGAAACAATACGTCATTATTTTTTTTTACATGGATTTGGCGGGATTTCCAAAGAACATCGTATTTTTATTTTGTATTTATTTTGATGAAATCTATAAAACACTTGGATGTTTGCCAAACAAAAGTAAATAAAATATAAAAACATGAATGTAAGACATATTCTCCTACAAATAAATAAAAACAATAATATTATATGTATGTTTCCCTTAAACAAAATTTAAAAAAAAAAACTAGAATATTACAAATGAAATTTTGTTCACACATTAAATATGTATCTATGTACGTATGTATGTATGTATGTTTCATTTTATTATCCGATTTTGTAATTTCTTGAGAATTTATTTTTATTTCTTGATGTAATAAAAGCAAACGAAATAATTCTTATTTTTATTTTTATATCTTCATTTAAATTTAATAAATTTAAAAGAGAACGTCCTAACAAAAGAAAATACCGCAATAAATTTACCATAAATTTTAATTAAATAAACATTTAAACAATTCCCTAGAACAATAACAACAATGTAATAACAAAAAGCCATAGAGAACAACTGGAAGAACATTTCATATCCAAGGTCAATATCTTATGACGTAAGAAATAGACTCAAACTCTTGTTTTATTATTATTAAAGTGTGTGAAACTGAACTGTTGTTTCTTTTTTGTATTTAAACAAATCAAAACTTGTACTTTGTTGCCACAACTGGCATGTTAATTAATAAATTAGCAGCAAACAAATATAAGAACTTTTTAAAACTAATTACAATCGGCGAGGAATGAAATTCTCTAAAGATATGAATTTATTTTCAAAATAGATTCAAAGTCAGTACGCCAGATATTTTTAAGGAATACTAGCTTGAGACAATTTTATATTAGTTATGAATATACAGTGCACAGCAAAAGTCTTAGTACGGCAATATATTTTGATAAAAAAAGTCCCCAAAGGCTTAATACTCTTGCACAAAGTCCCGATATAACTTCAAGAAAGTATTTAGGAGATCATTTGTAAGAACGGTTACGTAACTGCTGAACCTCAAACAAAAGTCAACCGAAAAACTTGCCCATGGTGCCACCAGAAAACACTGAACAAAACTTGTATACACCTAATCCTGTTTTTACATGGTAGATTGGTTCCTAAAAAAACCGTGTAAAAAAAAAACGTGTGAAAAAAGACACCGATTGTATGCAAAAATAGGTGATTGGTTCCTAATCTCTAAAACCTATTAAAATTAGTGAAAAACAAGGATTTTTTAAGTAGTTTTGTATTTGACATTTTCTTTTAGGGATTCATAAAATATTTAACAAAATTAAAAATATAAATAACTTAATAAATATAAAATATTTTTTGGCTTACCTTTTATCTTAATGCGTTAAATTTAATGTAACGATAGAAAAACAAATTTGCCAATAAAAAATTTCTTTACCAAACACAAAATATTAACACATTTCAATTGCTCTGACCTTTGTGCTTGTATGCACAAAAGGGAATTCCCCTAAATTTGTGCCATTTACATTTGCTTTGACTAGTAAATTTGCTTGTACG
Source organism: Sarcophaga variegata (assembly GCA_932273835.1). Classification (NCBI taxonomy): domain Eukaryota; kingdom Metazoa; phylum Arthropoda; class Insecta; order Diptera; family Sarcophagidae; genus Sarcophaga; species Sarcophaga variegata. The sequence continues at coordinate 118,047,293 of OW026361.1, forward strand.
CGCAAAAAGGGAATTCCCTTAAATTTGTGATATGAACATACTTTGCAAAAATTAAATTTGACAAAAAAATTTAAGCACAAAAAATTTTAAATCGTGCTAAATGGAATAAAATCGTGTAACAAAAATTAAAAATATTTTATTTTCAAACCGTGTTATATCAAAAACGTGTAAAAAAAGACCGTGTAAAAACAGAATTAGGTGTAATCAATTAGAAATGGGTTAAATGGAGTGCTTAACGTTAAGGGATATTCTACTAACTACAAGGGATAACATTTTCGTATATTAGGCCTCTGAATTTTAAATTTCCTCAGGGTTCTCCTTGGGGGTCATCTGATATTTTTCCTTATTTTTCTATTGTTTTATGAAAAACATTAAAAAATTGTTTGTTTTATAATAAAACAGAAATAAATTCAAAAACTATAAATTTTTATACAAACTTTTGGCTAAAATTCATGAAATTGCTAAAATATATTGCCGTACTAAGACTTTTGCTCTCCACTGTAGGTAACAAAGGTAAGACGAAATCGAACCAAAACTGTCAGTAAAATCTTAAAAAACGACTTAAAAATTAAATTATATGATTAAATATGCAGTAATAATCGTGTCTGCCTTTTGTCTGTTTATTTAATCAACCACAATTTGGTCAATTAAATATTTTATTAATTAATACGCAATTAACTGAAATCATAATATCCAACAAAGATTTTAAAGATGTTTTTCCACTTTTAATTCAATATAATCGCATTTACAAATCGTAAAAACTGCAGGTTTTTATAAAACATGATGAATGAAATACGTAACCTTGAAAAATATCTTGAGATTTTTTAAATATTATTTGTTTTGCTGATGATATTCTACATTTTTTACATACATACATACATACATATGTACTGCACGATTTTACATTTGTGGTATTTGCTTTGATTTTAAGTACCCTTAACCAAATAAGAAAAATATTGAGGGAAAAAAAAACGTAAGAAATAATCACTAATTAACGAGAAACGCAATGTGAGGTGTTATCATTAGTGGTTCATATACATACATACATACATTTCAATTAAGTTCAGAAAAACAGTGAAACGCTTAAATAAATCGACAGACAATTAATCGCAGACAATGTTTAAACGCTCAACACGTGGCTTGGTTTTAAAAAGAAACCAAAAAAAGAACGTAAGACAAAGGGAAAGTTGGCACAATATTTTCTTTATTTACCTGGCAGGTAAAAATGTGTGATGATGCATGCATTCATTATTCACCATAAACGTTTTGAAGAATTTAAAAGCAATCATTTGCTATTGTATTATCATTTAAATTTCAAGAAAATATAAAGTAAACATTGAGAACGAAATTAAGCGAAAAACCCATAAATATTGAGAGTTTTTAGAGGGCGATACTAACAGCATTGTACAATATACCATACCATATGAATGTGGCCCTATACTATACCGGCCCTATGCTCCTTAGACGAGTAAAAGGAACATATATATATGAAAAGAAGAACGTTTACACGTATTTAACAATAATGTTCTTAAATAGAAAGAATGGTTATAAAATAAACTAAAACTGATCTTATTTAACAGTTATGAAATATCAAATAATATTCAAACTGATGCGGCTTACAGATGAATGCTGAATTTTGCGAACGTCGTTTCCTAACGCTTGGTAAACAGTGCTTTGGAAAAAGCATGATCCACTATAGTGCTCTTAGTCTTCCGCCAGCATGTGTCACTCAAATTCTTGTTACCAGATTAATATTTAAGATTTGCTATTCCATTTCTTACTTGATACCAAATGTACCAGAATAGATAAACACTATTCACATTTGCAGACATTGGGTTGAGTTAAAGAATTTTTTAAAGGAAAAATGCAGAATAAGACGTTACTTTCCTCAATAATTAGTATTGAATGACATACATAACATAATTGGCTATTACAACCCTTCAGTCAGGATTACGGCCTAGCTTCTAACACAACTCATGTTGTGTGTGTTAATTTTATACATTTGTGGCGGGACCTACAGTTTTAAATCGACTCTGAACGACAGATTTTTGAGAAACTTTCATGGCAATTTTATTTATTTATTTAAGTTTTTGCAAGAAATCTTCTGAGAGGAAGTGGCCGGAGAAATATTTTTTCATATTTCGTTTTGATGTCTGACCTGGGGTTTGAACCGTGGCCTTGCGTCTAATAAGCCAACACACTACATACTAGACTACGCCGACTCCATTGAATTACACATTCATGAAACTATTAATGAAAGTAACTACGGCTCTTCGAAGAATTATTTGGGGCTTAATAAAGTATTTTTTTAATATTAACCTATCAATTAGGTTAGCCACTGCTGATGTAGAATATCAGCGCTGTTAGTGAATCCTGAGAAAGTTACAATTGATTGAAATTTTGGGCCAAATTCTAAGGCTCATAGAAATGCCACATATTGAATTCAATTATTCACATATGTAAATTACAAAAAAATTAAACGAGTGCGAAAAAAGTAGATCACTTTTTTGTTTATTACGTTTAGTTAGTAGCACAATTTAAAAAAATGTCTGTCTGTGGTATTTAAAATAATCACCTCTAAAACATTTTTATTTTTGATCTGATAACAGTGTTTCTGAATTCATGTGAAAATTATCAGCAGCAATTTCACCTCAAGAGAAAATGTGTTAAACATGAAATGAAATTATTTATTATATTGTTATGTATATATGTATTATATAAACTGAAATAATAATAATTTATTTACTTTATCAATTTGTTTTGCATCGACGTTATCAGCAGAATAGAAAAACGTGCTTTCTTTTTAATCAACTCAATAAATAATTTACTTTTTATATTGTCATATAATCTAATGCCTTTTGTCTTTGTTAGCAAAATCATTTGCATAAGCATTAATAATAATATTTCAACTTTTTTTTCTTCTTTCTTTATCTCTTTTGGATGATTTTTGGATTTTTTTTCGCGAAATCGCCTCCAAAATGCTATCATCATCTGCATACTATTATTGAAACAAGATGAAATATCCCACAAACAAGCAACGTAAACAATCGGTAAAGTTGGATCAAGACAACCATTTTCTTACTTACTCTTAATGTATATGAGAAACCTTTTTTTGCCTTGATTTCTTTTATTGTTGTATGAATTATTGTATTTTACTTCATTACTGGTTCGATTAAATCCAGCCATGGATGTTTTTATATGGTTTTGAGTTTGAAAATATTTCCTAAATTTCTTCTGCTTTTAATTAAAATTTTAAGCTCCTGTGGCTATATGTCAAGTGATTAGCGAAATTTATTATGAAACAGTATTTTTCGTATAAAATTCTGAAATCGCTTGTCTAATAGAAACAGGAGGTGGTCGTCGAAATTTCTTTGTTTTGATTTTTGTTCTCATAGAGGCAGCCTGTATTAAATTTTGTTTGATATCTTCAATGTCATAATTTTTCTCTTGTTTTAATTTAATGTAAATATCTACATACATATTTATTTCAAATGTTTAAATGTTGTAGAAATAATAAAAATAATAAACATAAATACTGTAACCGATAACAAAATTTCTTTTCATTTAAACACAAAATTCTTGAGACGGCGTTTCTGTAAACGGGTACAAGGTTCTATTCTCATTTTTTTCTCTTTTGTTGTTGTTGTTTGTTTATTTTTCACTAAGTCCTTTTATAAGTGTGGCATGATTTTAATATTATTATTGTTGTTGTTGTTGATGTTGTTTTTAAATACGCATAAAGGAAAAAATAACTGTTACTGATAAACTATACTGCCTTTCCTATATTTTAAATTGAAGTAAGTATACTACTATGTATCATGAAACGTATTTCATTTCATATTTAAATTATAATATTTTCTTTTTTATCAATAAATTAAAAAAAAAACTTGCAGTGATTTAATTATTATAGTTTATTTATAATTTAAGGGATAACATTAATGTATACATATTTATTGTATAGAATACGAATACAAATTAGTTTTTTTATAAAATTGTTGGAATATCTTGCAATATAAGGTGATAGTAAGATGTGATATTAAATATGTATGACAAAATAATGTATATTTAGTGGGTTATTTACGTAAATTGATTTCGTAAAATTTCGATAATTATTATTATCATCTTGTAGAGGAGCCAGACTCCTTCAATTATACTGCCCTTATCGCTATAGTGTGTGCCTATAATAATATCACTGCCAATAATGTTGTCTGATACATCTCAGGATGTTGTTTGAATGTTTTCAGTAAGAATAACTCACTGCTTAGTAATTGATACGTACCCAGGTTTCTGGGATTCAGCTCATTCTCATTGTCACTGCATCATATTGGGCTTAGGGTTACCGCTTCAATACCAGGTAAAAAGACCGGTTACTAGTCTTTCTGTATGTGAAGTTAGCTACGAAAGTTAAATCTCTTTTTGTTTTAAGTAAATCTTTAGTTAAAAGAGACTGTTGAGTTTGGGAAAGTATAAAAAGAAAATCGAATATAAAAAATCTTGTGTGTTTTATGTTGCGTTGACTATCATCCAACTGCTCTTTATATTGTGTACTCTGCCATGCCCGGATGATGAGTGCTTTAGAGCTAATGAACATCAATATGGCATCACTTGTCATTCAATATACAGTGGTGGCCTTATAATTAGAAACGATGTTTCTGGAAAAGAGTTCTCTGGAGTGACAAATCTAAGTTTAATTTGTCCCAATCTGATGGAAAAACGTATGTAAAACGTCCTCCAAACAAAGCCTTTGATCCCAGGTACACAGTGAAAACTGTAAAACAAATTAACAAACATACATGTTGCTAAGTCATTTCTAATTATAAGGCCACCACTGTACCTTTTTTATTGTTATTATTTTTGGCTATTGTTATTTTTTTAAATTAATTTTATTATGAAAATAAAATGACATTAATTTCCAAAACATTAAATTATTCAATAATTTGTATTGTATTGTGTTGTATTGTATTGCATTTGTTTGTTGTTATTTTATTTATATAAAGAATTGCTTTCAATGTATGTATCTCATCATCAAATTTAATTTATTTATACTCGTACTGAAACCCAGTGATTTTTTGTATAAATTCTAGAGCATATGAAATTCACATTGAATTCATCAACTCATTGGAGAGCTAACTATAAACATTTGTATAAACATTTCGTAGCTTTGATTACTTTTTTTAATTTAATTTCAAACGTAAAGAAATAAATGAAATTTATTTTTACAAAATCATTGAAAATACGCTTTCTTACTACCTTATATTTTCTTTAAGTGTTAGTTTTATAAATTAAAAAGGTGACACACTAATAACGTATGTTTTATTAATCTAGGAAAATTAATTTTTATTAATTAATGAAGACAGTTTTTTGCTTAAATGTTCATGGCATAAAAATAGAAATCCATAAATTTGTGTTTCTAGGAAAAACTACCAATGACTTGCCACTGGTTTGGAATTGTATTGTTTGTTAGGGATTGAATTCAATTTTGAAAGCCTCCGCAAAGTGCACTCTCCCTATAAAAACTTGTTTTGCCAACAACCACAAGACACCAGTAGGAACAGCAATAGCATAAATATTAATAAACAACAGATATTATGTTGATGTGAGTCGTCTATCTGTAGTGGAACTTTTTATCCCCATCATTGTGCTGTAATACTTCAGTGACATTTTGTTACATAGTGAATGTTACTCATGTATTCACATGGTGAATTGAAAGTGCATAACACTCACAGACAACTCTGGGTAAATGGAAAAATATAATCATTGAATTTAATAACAAACAAAAAAGTAAATAAAACAAAAGAAGAAAAAAAAACTATTTAAAGTTGGCGGAAAAGTTTCCGTACATATACTATTTGCAAATAAACTAAGAAATTTATATTTTAAATAGGGGGAAATACGATTGACAGTTTTAGCATCTCATAAAGTTAATAGACAGGCATAGGTATGTATTCGCTAATAAGAATTACAAGCTACAACAAAAATAAAAAAGTAAAATCGCTTTTATAAAAAAAAAGTATCACAAATGAATGTTAAATGCGTTAAAATTCATTTCATTTTTTTAGCAACCTTAAATAAGTAGATAATCAAGGTTTTTAATTTGACTTCATTAAAATTGTTAAATTAATAGATGTGTGCGAAGATAACTTTGAATTTAAAAGTTAAAGACGCTAACCGACATTTTTAGCAGCGCCACTTTTAGCGTCAAAGAAAAATTTTTGCCTTTAACAGGGCAAACTTCATCCGATTTAGCCACATTTATACAGAGCACTCTTTTTTGCTCATTTGAAGAAAACAATTAGGCTCAAAGCCTATATCTCTGGTCCCAAGCAACACCCGACCGTAAGGAAACCAAACTTTGCAATTAACAGAGCACTGTTTAACAGTCCAGTCTATTTTTCATCCGATTTAACCACAATTATTCAGAGCACTCTTTTTTGCTCATTTGAAAAAAACAATTAGGCTCAACGACTATATCTCTGGTCCCAAGTAACACCCGACCGTAAGGAAACCTGTTTTGGAATCCTTGAGGCTATCGCTATATAGTGGGACCCAATATCGATCATTATTCTCAGACCGGGTTAACATAGTGAATGTTTCTAACCCGATTTCTCAAATTCCAAAATTATTTGGAATATACCACAAATTGGGTTTTATGAGGGATATCTAAGGCTTTAATTTATATATAGTGGGATATCTGCAGCATGTACCATTTTTAAGCAATATGGATCATTCTCCCTAGACATTGTTAAAAGAAAAAAAATTTTTTTTCTAAATTTTTCAATTTTCAAAACATTTTTCGAATTAAACAGAAATTTTTTGCGGAATGGAATTGATATTCCATTCTTCGATATCGTACGTTTTTGTTATTTCTTCCATGACCATTTTCCTATGTTCTGGTTTTTGTCTTCGGTAGTTAAATTCGAATATACATATCTTCACACACATTATTAGTTTGTCTGTCTGCTGTAATTATTTTCAAATGTCTAGCCTATAAAATACATTGTAGCAATAGAATTATTTAATTTCAATTTGCCATTTAGATATTCTTCTTATTTGGCGTTTGTTTAGATAAATGCCCATTTAAAATGAGAAATAAAACTACCTAACGTTGTCTGAGAAGTAATTTGTTGTTTATAAATCGTTTGACTTCCTTTGTAAATTTGAAATAATAGGCCGGCGACCATAGTAAAGCGCATCATTGATAGCATTATTTGCTTATTTTATTTCTATTTTTTATAATTTTTTTTCTAATTTCATATTTCATCAAGAATCTTTTTACTAATAATTATACATATCGAAAGTTTTAAAAATTACATTTTTAAAACCAACATTTTAATCAAAATGCTAAACTGTTGTACTATGAATTCTAACCAAATTGATACGATATTTTTACTTTAACTCTCGTTAACAGTATTATGAGATTTAAATTTTCATCGTTTTCGTTTTCATTCTACGGACAGGAATTTGACATCATCCGGAGAAACAAGTTTGAATTTAAAGTGAACGTTTTTTTTCTACTTCTCTTTTTCTAAATAACATAATGACGTAATATTTCATGAGATTTTTTTCTTGTTGATGTTGTTGTTTGATCTTTAAAGTTGGTGTTGTTAACGAAACTTGGTAAAAATGTCAGCGACTCAGTTGATGGTGTTGGCTGGCAGCTATTGCTTGGCTATTATTCCAATGTTAAATGTTGGCAATACCAAAAGGTGTGTGCAGTGCGATACTAGATCTCTTCAGTTTTTCTATGATGAAACCAAAATGCTGCAGCGATTTTAACAATTCATTTTTATTGCGAATCATTAAATTTAAATTCCATTTTAAACTATTTATTTAGCATAACATTAATTTGTTTGTTTTTTCTTCTTTTTTCTTAATTTCTCCATTTCCATTTTCAATATATTTTGTGAAATTTTATCGTTTCGTTTATTGTTTTTAAAATTCGCTAATAATGCAATGTATGTAGATTTATTTTTTGCGGTTTGTTGTTAATTTTTATCTTAAAAAGTTATAAAGAAAGAGTAAAAGTAAACCAAAATGTGGGGAAAATTTTTGCATATTTAATATTTATGCATGCAATTATAGTTGTGCATAGAAAAGTAGCACAGAGGGCTACAGTATTGTACGTATTCTCAATACTACTACTAAAAATTTGTACTCTAGTGTATATTTTAAACAAAAGCTTTTGGTTTTAAATTACTTTCGATACAATTTTAAGTTTAATTTTAAAAATTAATTTTTTTTTTGTTTAATTATATTAAGACTTTATATAATTATTAAAATTAATCACAAGAAAAGTAGATATTAATTAATTAAATCAATTTAGTTAAGAAAAAATTAAATTTACTTAAATAATAAACGAAATATTTTGGTAAACTAATGTCTGTTGAACATACTGTTCTGTCCCGAATATACAGTGGTGGCCTTATAATTAGAAACGACTTAGCAACATGTATGTTTGTTAATTTGTTTTACAGTTTTCAATGTGTACCTGGGATCAAAGGCTTTGTTTGGAGGACGTCTTACATAAGTATTTCCATCAGATTTGGACAAATTAAACTTTGATTCGTCACTCCAGAGAACTCTGTTCCAGAAACATCGTTTCTAATTATAAGGCCACCACTCTATGTACAAATATTTTCCTAAAAAACGTAAGCAATGGCAATGAAGATAAACTGCTTACAAATTACAAATTGAAATTGACCAAATCATCTTTTCTTAATGAACAACGTTGGTGTATTTATTTATTGCTAAAATTTTCAATTGATTGCATGACCATCGCTCTTAAATTTGAATGTTAAAGATGAAAAGATCTGGTCATTTTAACACGATTGGATTCATACATTTTTCGAAAATTCATTGAAAAACATACCTATTTTGTTATTTATCAATTTCAAAACTATCTAGGAAGTCGCCGTAGTCTAAAAGGTAGTCAAACTAGTAGGTAGTTCAAACCTCAGGTAAGACATCAAAACGAAAATATGAAAAACATTTCTCCGGCGACTTCCTCTCAGCAGATTTCTGGCAAAAACTCTGAGAGTAAATGAAAAATTTCTCAAAAATCTGTCGTTCGGAATCGACTTTAAACTGTAGGTCCCGCCACTCATGTATAAAAATTAACGTACACAACACAAGTGGTGTGAGAAGCTAGGTCGTAATCCTGACTGAAGGGTTGTAATGACCAATTAGGTAGTATGTTTGCTATATATGTACGTAGTATATCGCACTAAATTTAATGGTTAATTTCCTTTTTTATGTTTGACTTTTTATGAAAATATATTCGATGACATTTAGTACTTGACTGTCTTACATTCTACAATTTTTTAAAGAGTTACTACAAAACAACAATAAACTTGTTAAGCTTTTAGTTCTTTTTGTTTGCCTTCCACGGCATATGCTGTAGTTTGTGTGCTTTGGGTGTGTGTAATTTTAGATTCGCTTCCCTTTCAAAATAAACCTACTTAACCACTTGCCTTTTTCACCTCTATGCACCTGATGATATTTTCTATCTGGTACTCATATTTCAATTTTAAATAGCCAGCCAACTTAAGTCAACTAAACAAAAATTGTAGCTGGCACTGTTGCTGGTTTTTAAATAGTTGGAAAGCTTTAGTTAGTTAGCTTGTGTTTTATTATTTAAATGTTTTCTGTTTTATTTTTCCTTTATTTATCGCATTACTTTACTTGAATCTTAAAATAATGCGACTAAATAAGAAAGCCGGTTTATTTTCTAAAAAGAATTTTCATTAATAAATACATTAAATACGTATAGTACTACCAATGAAAGTTAATTGTTGCTTTAATTTAATGTACTACAGTGTAATGCATTAATAGTTAACAAGAGGAACAGAAAAAAACAACAAAACAATTTAAGAAGTATACATATCAGAAAGTGAGTGCAATATGGTGGGTCAGTTAGTCACACAGTCCCCTTCATGCAGTCTTATTCAAGTTTCTTATATGTTTGTATGGACGTTTATCGGATTGCTGTTTCTTCTTTTAAATTCTTTTTTTCTGTCAGTCGGATGGGCGTTTAGTAGCTTATTTGATCTGTACAGATAGATGACACACAAGCAGATTATAGTTTAAACGTTTTGTTACACTTGCGAGCAATTAAAAAGAAATACAAACATTTCTTTACATTATTTTGTATTTTTTATGTTTAAGATATGATTTGAAATGTTGACAAAACAAATATAAAATATTAAAGAATTTTAAAATCTTGCAGAGTAAAAATAAAACTTAAAAAAGAAATAAACGGCAGAGTGTTTGTTGTGACTGTTGTGTTCTGGAAAAGGAAATTTCGAATTAGTTTTTAATAAAGCAAATAATATTAATGCGATGGAATGTCTTAAGCAAATCCTGTCAAGCTTCTTAAATGCTATTCTCTCGGCGGTCTAGAGAAGGTGGAATATAATATTTTATCGGTGAAATGTGTGTTTTATAAATTGAAAAAAGAAAATATGAAAAAGTTTGGTGAGTCATGGAAATTTGATGTGGCAAAGGTAGAGGATCCATAAAGTTTAAAATTTAAAATTGGATAGTATACATATCTTTTGACAACAATGTAATATTTTAATTGATGTGACACATGTTCCATAACCCAGATATTTTCATTTTCATAGATTATATATAAGATTGTATTGTGGGAAAAAGTAGAATTTAAAATGCAAGATTTTTTACATTTGTTTACTTATTGAATTCTTATTTTCTAATGAACTAACAATAAGTGTCAAGCCAGTACTACGATAAATATATGTGTACGTCCAATAGCTTAATTTTATAGTCCTTCAGATCTCATTCACTATTCACGTCTTTGGATAAGAACGAAACCTCGCTATTACGTGGTACTTCCAGTGATATAACCACCAAAAGTGATAAGCTATTAGAGCTATAAAATCCAGTGGATTCTAACCCTTTCACCCTACTTTCGTTCTGTCTTCGCTTACAGTAACCTAACGTTTATCAGTAACTTATCCAAACATACAATTGAAGATGTTGGTCATATCCTTTACGTCTTAAGACGTTTAAGCGTATATTTTTAGTGAGTTTTGTTTTATGACTCCCTCCTTACATGCCACTGTTACTATATACAGTGGTGGCCTTATAATTAGAAACCATGTTTCTGGAACAGAGTTCTCTGGAGTGACGAATCTAAGTTTAATTTGTCCCAATCCGATTGAAAAACGTATGTAAGACGTCCTCCAAACAAAGCCTTTGATCCCAGGTACACAGTGGAAACTGTAAAACAAATTAACAAACATACATGTTGCTAAGTCGTTTCTAATTATAAGGCCGCCACTGTATGTATACTAAATGTTATGGAGCCTTCAATTTCATTTAACCCGTATCAGAAGGGTTCAAAATAGTTATTATTTCTATTTGATATACAAATATATCAGTCTGAGAACTCTACTTGTTTCGTAATTTCTATCTAAAATCTATTTTAAATTTATTAAATTAAATATTTGTAAACATAAAGAATATATTTCAAGTGATCTGCCTACTTTAACACTTACTCCACTTGTAAAATGTGCCTTTTATGTACTTATTTCGCATCTTTAAGATCCATTAGCGTTGACAATTAACAGCAATCTAGTAAAATATGAAGCTACAAATATATTAAATATCACTTTGAAATAAAGTTTTAAAGTTTTTAGCCCCAGGGAAAGGGAAAACATTTTCATTGATGTACAACTATACATGCAACTTATGTCTGTCTATCTGTCTGAATGTTGCGTGTACAAATAATTTTCATGATGAAATTTTATAAGTAGAATGGAAATGCTTTTATGAAATGAGAAAAAACAACCAATAAAAAAAATAGAACAATAAAGAAATATTTTTCTTATTTAGACAGCATTTACACACTTAAAGATTGAAATATTCCTTGGGGTAATGCAGTGTTTTTACAAGAAATATTTTTTATTTTTTAACGTCAAAAAAAACCTACGAAATGTTAGATTTTATTTCAATTTATTAAAAATCAATTACGTAGTGATTGTTCGAAAGCTTCAAATGATGCCAATGTAGTGGAAGTTTTCATTTCTATGTAGTGATTGATGTGTTTATCACAAACAAACTATGTTTAGAAATCCTTTTCTAATAGAATTTGACAGAAAATCATTGTGATTAATCGTTGGCTGTCATCTCATTACTTGAATATCATCTGATACTTGCCTGATATTCAACTTGTACGAAATTTGAGGCATTACACTAGATATGTTGATAAAATATTATTTTGTATTTGGGTAACTTATAAAAAGAAGGTTCATTGCACTTTATTTATTATAATGCATTCTTTATCATATTTTACTTTATTAAGAACAAGAATAATAACAGCAACAACAACAAAAATTACTAAATGAACAAAAAAAACATTGGTTTTTTTTTTTGTAGTATGTAGTAAGTAGGTTTAAGTTGAGTTGAAATAGTTTATAGTTCATGTTTATTGTTTCTATAACATGGCGGCAGCGGCAGCAGCAGCAGTAGCAGCAGCTTCAATAACTAAAACAACACTAACAATACACTGCATATACAAATACTACAATAATGGAAATATATGTCAACTACATTTACGAATAAAAACAAACATTCAAACGCATACGTGTAAATATGCATAAAGAAATATTAATTTATATCTGTGTATCTACAGTCACTGTTAACTGATTAGTAATGATAATTTGTTTTGAGATTTTTTATAAAAATATCAAATGAACTAAATTTAATTTAATTAATTTTTGAAGTCGCCGTAGTCTAGTAGGTAGCATTTCTTCGGCGACTTCCACTCAGCAGATTTCTGGCAAAAACTCTGAGAGTAAATAAAATTGCCATGAAAAAGTTTCTCAAAAATCTGTCGTTCGGAGTCGACTTTAAACTGTAGGTCCCACCACTCATGTATAAAATTAACACACACAACATAAATGGTGTGAGAAACTAGGACGTTGTACAATGGGTCCATTTGACCTCCGGGTACTGTACTTGTCTTAATTGACAAGTACACGTCCTCTAACCTAACCTAACCTAACCTAAATTTAATTGAAAGAACACAACTAGTCTATCATTGCTAGCAAATCTAGTCTATCATGCAGGGAGCTACTAATCAAGAGTAAGTTATTTTAGAACGTTTATTTGATTTTTTACCTTAGAAGTTGTCCAAGACGACAATGTTATCAGCAACTAATGTAGATTCTACTGAGATCAATCGAACGTCTATGAAATATTGTTAATATTGCTCACGCATCTGAATTTTTTTTGTTTTATTTGTTATTTATTAAGTTTTCTGCTTGTGACTGTTACTTCAGTCCTTTAATGTCAAGGTCAATTGATTATCACATGAACTTTGTTTATCGCTTAAAAGATCTGTATCTAAATCAGTTAAATAGTATTTACAATGTAAATTTTAAATTAAATATAAACATATGGTCAAATATTAATAAATAGTATTAAAGTATTAATTAATTAATTAATAGTTGATACAAGCTGTTGTATGTCCGCTTTGTTTTCATTTATATTATACATCTCACACATCTTTTTAAACAGATAGAAAAAAGGTTTGAAAATTTTATATAAAAAGCAATAAACACTCAAATTAATAATGCTGGCATAAAAATATTAAAAAATAAATATGAATAATCGTAAAAAAACGCAACCAATCTCATTGTATTCTTTTTTTAATAACCAAAAAATAGGGTTGAATTTTCTGTATAAAATGTTCTTATTGAATCATTTTATCTAGAAAAATATGGAAAGGGTTTTTATGAAGAGAGCATGGAAAAAGAACTTCACACATATTTAATTACCGGAAGTAACAACTCTGGACAAAAAATGGCTTCCATAATTAATACTCGAGACTCTTTTTTTTGTTTGTCATTAAAATTGATAGGTTTTGTTCCATATTATAAATATAATTTTGCATATTTTAAAATTCCTATAAGCATTGTTTATTTATTTATTTTTTTTTTCTTTTGTGAAGGGACTAAACACAAAAGCTATTGACATTTTATATGTTGAAAGATGCAATGGAGAACGAAAAAAAAACAAACGAAAAAAGTTTGTTTCAAAAGTAGAATATCATCTAGCAGGTTCAACACTGAACATGAACTAGACCATGACTTTATGTTTATGTTCGCTGGTATGCATGAGTTTCTTTCCATTTTAATGATTGTTGTAAAATGCTTGAATGGTCTCAACCTACAAAATGCGTGTTTTACGACACGACAAAACTTTTTTTGTGTCGTTGTATTATTGTTGTTCTTTTAATCAAACGAGAAACATAAAAAAATACATATTGTAAGTGAATGTGAGTTATAATCCAAAATAACACAAAACTTTAGAGGCACTGATGGCTTAAAATTTCAAACAAAAAAGTTTTACAGAGTGCGTTGATACTTGTCGTAACTGTCACTTGCCAAATAGCCCAACCACCATTGTATAAAATTACACCAACAATAGACACTTTTAAAATGTGATGGAAAGTTTTTCTCGACAACAATTTCTTTTTGTTTCGTCTTGCCGATGTTGAAAAATATTTTATTTTTTTTTTGCTTGCAAAAACAAAAAAACGAAAAATCTTAAATGCTTTTTACACTGCAATTACTTACTTGAATGAGCATGATTGAGGCGTATGAAGTGTGCACAATATTTCAAGCTTAAACAACTGTGTCGTGTTTGTTTATTTGTTTATTGTAAGGTTTTCCAAAAACGTTTTGATATTTATGAAATGATTTTGAAAGATCCAGTAAATGATTTTACGATTACTGCTCAGAGCATGAAATTCTCTATTTAAATTCCAAATCAAAATATGTATGTTTATTACTTTATGTTATATTGTTATATCTCACTATTGAATGAAAATGTAATCAATAAATAGTTTCTCTATTATTATATGCAGTATGTATACATAGTTATTATATACCATTTTCATACCAGCACTTGTTTTTCCCTTTTTTGCATCTTGCCACATACTAAAATGTGAAATTATTTATTTAATGTCAATGACCAAATATTACCACAAATGAAGTTTTGGACATTTTATGCGTAGTATCGTAGACAGCCAGTGGATCTTAATGCGGTTTTACATAATTTTCATTCAATTCATTACTATTAACTACATATGTATGTATATGTAGTTATTAAACATAAAAACAATATTTATTTATTTAATTTCCAATTAAAATGTATTTTTAACCACACGTCTACGTAACAATCGGAATAACATTTTCTGTGCAATGGTACTGGTAAGAGTTACAATTCGCCTGTTTATTTAATAAAAATGATGGAATTATTCTTAAAGGATAAAAGCTATTGATTTCTCTTAGAATTAGACATTATATTGGTTACCATTTTTATATTGGAGGACGTACCCTAGTAGTAAGCCAACATAGTTTTAATAATTAAAGAAGGAAATTAACAAACTCTGCCAACCTTTTAATTGTTGAGTCGTAGTTAACTGATTAGTTCAAGTATTTGACTACTGAATAAACAATTTAGATATCAAGAACTGTAGACATGATTACAAAAGTAAAATTACGTAATTGACTATGTTTGTTCACTGATTATCAATACTATTATTAGAGTTATTAGCACATTTTGTATACATACTTTAAAGTTCCTCGGAACTCTAAAAATTATATCGTACATACATACATATATGGAATTATACGTTATTGAAAAAAAAGTAAATAATTAATATATTGGATGTGCACGAACACAAAACAGTAGCAAATTATTCTTTATTTGTAAAATTCCAAAATAAATTGTAAAAAAAAATTATCAAAAAGTCTATTTATAGTAAAAATTGTAAACGCAAGTGAAATTTTATCAAAAAACATGAACTACTTCGCAAACATGCTACACACAGAGATTCTCGTAGAGTACAATTGAGGCAAACTCTTTTTTATTTAAAATAAAAAAAATCGGGCCAAACATTTCTTAAGAAAAATATAAACACACATCTATTTTATACAAAAGGGTGTTTAAAAAAGATTTTCAAAATATTACTAACAATAAAAATATTTCCTAATAGTGTTATTCTGAAATTATATGAATTTTTAAATGATTTGAAATGACCACTTAAATAAATATTAAATTACACTATTTATTGAAATCCTCTGTACGAGAGTACGTAGTAAGCATGTTGCATGCGTGCCGTTTTTTCTTAGAATTTTAATAGTTTTTCTATTGTTGTTTTTATTCCCATTTTTTTTTGTTCAATAACAATTGAAATTATGAATTGTTTTCAATGATTGAAGTTCTATAAATTAATATCAAAGTGGCCAGTGAAGGAAATAAAAGGAAATGCATTTCCAGTGATAAACTCTCTGAACTTTGGCGAATGTTACGAGTTCTTTTGTAATGAGTCATAATTTATGTATTTAAATATTTTGTACTATACACATACATACATATGTACATAAATTTGTATATGAAATGAAATAACAATAAAATTATGATATTTATTGCAATTTAATAAAATTGAAATTAAAATGAGCCTTAAAGCTGAGGCCATAAAGATTACGACAAGAACAAAAAAATCACAATCAGTTATTTTAAGTAAAATTAAAATAATTTTTAAAAAATTGACTGGACTTGATGATGACCAACTCTTGTTACTGAGGGAAGGGAATGAATACTTAAATATATAATAGAATCGAAACTTCTATTTAGATCCCTCTTTGGGTGTGAGTGTGAGTGAGTATATTGATTTAATTTAACTACTCTTCAAATACCATAAAATATCATTGAAAAGCAGAAAGACAATAAAAGATAATCAAAGGGTTGGGCCATAAGAGCAATAAATATTTTCCAATTTCTTGGATTGGTCATGAAAATTAATGACGTACAATTTATTACACATATATTAAATTAACAAACATACCCCATTAAAAATATATTTTGTAAAATGACCTCAAATATGTTTCACTATATGGAAATGCTAACAATTAGAAGGAAATCCATGTATAAATAAAGACCGACGTGAAAAAATTAAACAATTTTATTGCTTTTAACACGTTCTAGAGAAATATTGAAAACAACAAAACTAAAGAATAAAATCTGTTCCATAAAATGTTTATTTAGACTTGTAAACCTAATATGTCTAAACAAGTACTATGTAGACGTAAAATATATGTAAATTTAAATGTAAATACGGTCAAGGTTAGTAACATTATTTTAAAATAAACAAAAATGATTTGTAAAGATTTCAACGTAAAAGTAAAATATATTTTCGTGTATTAGACAACTTATTTCCTATTGTTGAAGAATATTTTTGAAATAAAGCAGTTTCAACACAAGAGCGCCTACTTTTTATCGTAGAACAGAAGTTCAGACATAAATCTTTAAGAATCTCATTCCATTCCAATGAAGGGCATTAAACCTATAAAGGAGTAATCGATTTACAAAAACAAAAACAAAAACTCTTGAATATTTTATTTACTGATAAATTTATTGAATTCTTTTAAATATCGATCAATGTATACTGGAATATTTGTGTTTATTTTTTATATCCGACATAAACCAGTCATTTCGTTAATATATAGAGGAAAAAAACATCATAAATTGCAAGTGTTTGCTTTAATAATACTTTTCTATAACATACAAAGTCAGACACGCGTTTAAGAATTACATTAAGTGACGTTCTGTAAGAAAGAAAATGATATTTGCCGGTAGCAAATAAAGTTGACAGATAAAAGAACAGTTGGATCGATGACTAAAGAGCTTATTTTTTAATTTCATTATTAGAAAATCGATTACAAAATAATACATTCCTTTATCTTTAGCTATTTAAGAACCTTTCAAACGAGTTAGACGCGGTCGATTAAGTGTAAAAGGACAACGAAAACTCAAGCAAATGCATGAAGAAGAATTCTGTGAATTTCTTCATTGTAACAATTTCTATTGCTTGTTTACTAATTTATGAATCAGTTTAAATTTTTAGTATTTATCTCAGAATTATCTAATTAAAGAAAAGGTTGAAAACTTTGCGAATGTATTAATAGTTTATGTATTCATTTCTAACAGAAACTTAAAATTTTTTTTGGTACTTACAGAACAAACCTTTAGTCGTGGAGCCCATAGATTTTGAAAGCTTTATTTCCAAAAATAAAACTCTTATACAAAATGATCCTCAAAGAGAACTGCTTATGTATCCAAATGATGATGTCTCAGTAAGTTGAACACATTATGTAATTTGCTGTACATTTCAATAAAGTTTATGTACTTTTTTTTTTTTACAAGGAAAAAATTCTACCCCGCAAATTACGCACAAAATCAAAATCGATTACGGATCGTTTTGAACCACCCAATGAAGCGATAGTATGTCCATTACATGGTGCTAACAGTGGCTCAACACCAAACGGGTCCCACAACGTAACTCGACAAAATAGTAATGCTTCCAATAGTCCACGTTTTACACAACGTCAATTAAGTAACCAATCGACGGTTTCTAATGGCTCTTCGATTGTGCAACAAAATGGTGGCAGTATTTCACGCAAATGTTCGCAAACGTCAAGTGTACAGCTTAATTCTGTCAAATCGCCTACCTCATCTTTAGAATCATACGAATCAGCATTATCAACGAATGGTGGTACAAGCAAATCTATTTCATCTTCCTCATCCACATTGAAATCAAGTAATTTAGCACAACCGGAAGATGATGATGATTTAGATACCATAGGTGATACTTTCAGTAATAATACAATTGGTCCACCCTCAAAACCGAAATTTGAATGTTCACGTTTTACTCGTCAAGCTTTGTATACGTACAGAGCCAAAAATCATTTAATCCATTATAAATATCATGAGTATGGCGGTACTTGCCATGATTTGCCCAAGTATGCTTAAAAGACAAATAACTTTCTGCATTTTCGATAATATTTTTTGTATAAATTTTCCGTAGAAAAACTCCTTCAGAAATTTTAAAGGAAGAAGTCTATGAAATCGATGCCGATCAAGATCGTATCGATGAACAAATGTCCCGTTCACAGGCTGATTCTATAACCAAACAAGGATATTTATTGAAAGGGCCAGACTCGGGATCTGATCGCATGTTTGCCAATATTGGTAACAAGTCTTTTAAAAGAAGGTAAGTTGTGGTGGCTTATTGCAATTTTAAACAAGTTTTAATTCGAATTAAAACATTCTTACCTTAATTATACAGATATTGTTATCTGCGTCAGGAGGTTGACGGCACTTATATATTGGAACTACATAAAGATGAGAAGCAGGGTGAAGCTAAGACCACAATAGTCATGGATTTTTGTACTGAAGTTGTGCAAGTAAGTAATTATAATAAAAAAATAAGTATAATAGAAGTTGTTTCAAGTATAAAATTTAATAATTTTAGAATCCAAAACGTGCTCGCTATTGCTTTGAGTTACGTATGACAGCCGGGCATAAATCCTTTACGTTGGCTGCCGAAAGTGAAGATGACTTCAAAGATTGGTTAAGCAAACTTTCGTCAGTTTTGCAACAAAACAAAATTCAAGAAGACAAACGTGTTGCTTCTTTGGAAAGAACACCTCCTCCCACTCCAAATACCGTCATGTTTGGTACACTTAAAGGGCTGGATCAATCCATGAATCCTCAATTAATTAAATATGGTCGTGAAACTGATATATCGATAGCACAGGCCCGAAGAGAAAACCGACGGCGTTTATTTGCCAATTATCAGTCATCATTGAAAGCAACACCGGCAGATAATGTCGATCAGTATCGAGAACAATTCGGGAAACGAGTGTTCATCAGATGTCAAAATCTCAGATTTCGTTTGCAATGTCCTTCCGATAGTCACAATTCCATGGAAGGCTCACATACTTGCCAAATTGAACCCTATATAACTAGTCTGGCTCTGTATGATATTCGCGCAGGTCGCAAACTTACAGAATCATTTTATTTTAATATTAATGATGAGCATGTTCGAGATTTGTTGCCTCCTACACCCGTGCCCCATTCGGTGGCCTCTTCGAATGTGCCTAAGAAGGATATGCACGATGAAAAAACACGACAAACGGCGCAGGCGTATAGCACTTTAATTGAAAATCTAGCCGCAGAATTGCAAAAATGCACGAAAGAGCACTTTACACGTTTAAAACAGGCTTTATTTACCGTTACCTCCCCACATCCAGATATATTTCTAGTGTTAAAAATAGAAAAGATTTTGCAAGGCAACATTGTACAAGCAGTCGAACCGTATTTGAAGACCAATCGTGATCCTAGATTTGCCCAGAAACTACATAAGAACTTAAGAAATTATGCCCAGAATATTGGTCACTATAGGCAACCATTTGCCTGGGCTGCTAAACCTCTATTTAAGCCGTATAGCAGTGAAATAGATTCCGAACAAGATGGAGTATTTGAATTCACAAATATCTACAGGCAAGAAGTAAATAAACTTAAAGATGAGGAATTATTAAAACTTTTATCGGAATATCGAAAACCTGACAAATTAAGTAAATTGACCGTAATACCAGGACAATTGAAGCTATTTGTTGAAGAAATAGAAAAGGTGGAGGGTAAGTTTTCTTTGTGCTATATTTTGTAATTTCCTAAGGGTAGTTTAAATAATATGATATTTTTAAAAAAATATTGTAGGCTCTTTTACTAAATCATTAGTTCCTTTGGCAAATTTCACATTTCCCCCTACTAAGCCAGCCACATTAGAAATAACCGAATTCCAAAGTACATCTGAAAGAGATTGCCATCCTTATACGACATTTTGTAATCATTTGTTTGTATATCCCTTAAATTTGCAATTCGATAGTCAGAAAATATTTTCACGGGCTCGTAATATAACGGTTGTGGTAGAATTAAGAGATTCAGATCATGAAAATTCTAAACCGTTGAAAGTAAGTAATTGACGTAAATTGATTACTGGTGTACATAGGACAATTTTTTTTTGCTGTTACACTGTTACTGTTTTCATAAACTGTAACTGTGGGCTAGGAAATTTGCGAAGTGTACACCGGGAATATTGAAACTAAAACAACAAAATATGAAATTATTTCATAACGACTTCTCCTTTTAGTGCGTATATGGCCGTCCTGGGCAAGATTTTCTAGTCTCTCAAATAGCGTGTCCCGTTTTGCATCACAATACGACGCCTACTTGGTATGAAGAGGTGAAATTACGTCTTCCATTGGGAATATTTCCCGAACATCATTTGCTTTTCTCATTTTATCACGTTTCCTGCAATCTGGGGAAAAAACGTGATGCCAATGCCTCATTTGAAACACCGATAGGTTATGCATGGTGGCCCCTCTTGCAAAAGGGTAAAATAAATCTGGATGAACAAGTAATACCAGTGGCAGCAACACTGCCTGTAGGATATCTAAGTATACAGCCATTAGGCTTGGGCAAAGGGGTAAGTAATCATTTATTTGTGTTTTTATTTAATTTTTTTTTTTTAGGTTTTTAGACCAAAATGTAAATTTTAATAATTCGCCTGGGTCGTTTAGAAAGTAAAAGAAGAAAATTGGAAAAAAGGAATAATTTCATTAAAAAACGAAAGTATTGACCCCGACGTGATTTGAACACGCAACCTTCTGATCTGGAGTCAGACGCGCTACCGTTGCGCCACGGAGTCTATTAACTTGTTGTTACTTAACATTATATTTGTACTGTTAACATTGATTTAATTTCCTTATTTGAATCGTTTTAACATTTTCGTGCATTGATTTTATTTTAACATTATGTTAGTAACAACTCATTTATATAAATGTTAACAGTTTAGGAGTCATTACAAATCTGAATGTGTTTCTTAAAAGGTCTAAGAGTGACTGCAAATATGATTATTGTCTGTGAACATAAGTTTTTCAATGTTAATATTATGTCTGTAAAATCTTCACAGTAGTAGGCCATTTTTAAAATTATTTTGCATTCACATCCTAAACATTTATTAAAGTGTTGCCAGCAAGTATGAAAATACTGTAAAAAATGTAATAATGTAAACAATTAGTAATAAATTCGGAACGTTTTTGTTGAGAAAACTTATGAAAATTTCAAACTGAGAATATAAATTTAATATGTTTATTAAATAGTAACTCGATCTATAATTTACAATAAATATTTGTGTAAATATAAGTTATTTCGATGAAATTGCTAAGTTGTCGCATTGCAATTAATCATTGACGATTAGTGAATTTTCAGCTAATGACAGTTCTTCAATAAGCGTTTTTAAGATTTTACGTAATTGTCAAATGAAGTTGAAATCTCTGCTCAATTTGTACTATTTCTTGTTGTTTTAACTGACATTGCAAAAAGAAATTAATCACTATTGCAAGAGAAATACGACTTTTAAAATGCCAGTGCAATAAGTTAATTGCAGTTAATGTATGAGTGATTTTAGTGTAGAATATTTGTCTTTTGATTGTCCTGCAAATCCAGACCCAAAATGCGTTCTTGTAAAACAAAATACAAAAAATTTACAAAACTTAATATGTGATTAGGCAAATTACTCAAATATTTCCTTTTAGAGCGTATTTATAAAAATATTTTAACTTTATTTTACATTTACAATAGTTTTGATTTATTTTTATAATTGAATTTTATTTTTTACAAATAATTTCTAACAATTTTTGTTTTTTCATCTTTACATTTACATCTCGTGATGATTTCTTTTTCCATGGACTGATACTAAACATTACAATATATTTTTCAAACACAACATCTAATGTCCGTGTACTCACCATTCATTATCATTGTCTTGACATTTACAATAATACGTTCGACACACAATACACTCATTTACACATTGTATTTGTATCTGTACTATTTTTGTCGGCTATCTACAAAAAAAATACCCTATTTTTAGCAGAATTGTGGACCAGAAATACAATGGATCGACAATCAAAGACCACTTTTTGGTTTAGCTTTGCGTATGGATTCCACAGTTCATACAGCCGATCAGCATTTACACAATTTATTTATCCATAGCGAGAGGCTATTAGAGGGCGGTAAGACAACAGCTATGCCTGCAGAAACTGAGACGTGCAAAATCTTGAAGGCGGCTCATGCCATCGATATTACAACTTTGATTAATTATTTACCAACTATACTAAATGAACTATTTACTTTGTTAGTCCACACTCAATCTGAAGAGGTGGGCTTAAATATCATACGTCTACTAATCAATATTATACACATGATAACAGAGGAGGCTGGACGGAAAGAGTTATTGTCTTCTTATGTTACCTACGTTTTCCATGCTCCCTACTATTCTCAGAAGACTGCACGTACTGTACATGGTGAATTGTGCCGACATTTGCCTAATATATTACATCCAAATAATACCGATTTTTTGGTGGTGAATAAATTTATGCGATATTCGGGTATGTTTTTCGATTTGATAGTTAAAAGCATGGCTCAACATTTGCTGGACACTGGCCGTATACGTATGCTGAGAAACGAAAGATTTCCCAAAGAGTTTCCTGAGAAATTGGAGAATCTGATTAAGGTTCTAATACCATATTTGATATCACGGTATAAAGATTTACCAGTCGAAACTCAACATTTGAACAGATCCTTATCACAATTTGTACGTAGAGCTTTGACATTTATGGACAGAGGTTTTGTCTTTAAACTGATACGTTATTACATGGAACAGTTTTCCCCGGGCGATCCGAGAGTCTTACAAGAATTCAAGTTTAATTTTCTTCAAGAAATATGTCAACACGAACATTATGTGCCCTTCAATTTACCATTTGTATTGAATCCCAAAAATCGCCCTCCAGAAATGA
Organism: Sarcophaga variegata; assembly: GCA_932273835.1. Lineage (NCBI taxonomy): Eukaryota > Metazoa > Arthropoda > Insecta > Diptera > Sarcophagidae > Sarcophaga > Sarcophaga variegata. The sequence continues at coordinate 118,071,025 of OW026361.1, forward strand.
TGCAACATTTTAATCTTACCGAGGATTTTTGTAGACAACACTTTCTATCAGGCCTATTACTACAGGAACTAAAAAGTAGTCTTAATGAAGTTGGTACTGTTAGAAGATGTGCGTTAATGGTTTTGAAAAATCTCTTGGCCAAACATGAATTAGATGATCGTTATCAAAATAGAGGCCAGCTATCGAGAATAGCATTGCTGTATGTACCCTGGCTGGGTATAGTCATGGATAATATACAAAGAATCGATGATCAATCCGAAGTTACCACACCTAATGGCCATGTTTATGCTGATTCGGCTTCTTACACCCAGAGGCTTTCCTGCTCCAGTAGTTATGTTTTCGGCAAAGATTCGACTTTAAACTCAAATGTATCTACGCCAAGAGGTAAAAACTCGAATAGAGCCACTCTACACATAGAACATCCTAGTCCTGTAAGAGCTTCTGTACACCTCAAGGAAACCAATTATTTGGCCGCCATTGCAGGGTCTGTCATAGCCAATGGCTGTTCGGATTCTTCTCTTAATTCCCTGACATCAGACTCGCAGAATTCCCAAGACACCACTTTGGGAGCCAATGGCAACGGGAATATAGAGAATATGGAAGTGGCTTTAAGAAATGGTCATAATCGTTCCATTAGCGTTACCCACGCCACTGTGATGCAAAGATGTGATAAATTTTCAGCAGGCGAGAGTAAAGACCTCCTATTGGGTTTCCTGTTTGTCATAAAGCACTTATCACAAGAACAAATGATAGGCTGGTGGCAAAACTGCAATGAGGTCGAAACTCTTAACTTTATGTGCATTTTCGAATTGTGTCTTATCCAATTCCGCTATGTGGGCAAGAAAAATCTACAACTGAGTGAAGAATCTAGAGATGCCCGAGCGTTGAGAGCAGCCAAAGCAAGTACATTGCCAGCCAGAACCTCACCGGCTGCTTTAGAAAATGTCTCAAATTTAAATGAAACTGGTACTTTGAATCTGACTCACAACAGAGAAAATTTATTAAGTGAGACTACTCGGAGCCAACAGGCATTATACGAATCTAACTTAGCTACGGAAGTTGGCATGATCATATTGGATTGTTTGGGTTTGTTTGCAGTTACATTTAAACTTAAGCTAATCGACAGTTTAATACTACCAAAACTAGCGCGGGTTTATCTAAAATTTCTGCAACTTGGTCAATCGGAAAACCTCTCGAGACATGTATTTGCAGCACTGAGGGCATTTATTAATAATTTTTCACCAGCTTTGTTTAAAGGCAACGCAATTCTGTGTGGACAAATGGTATATGAATTATTAAAGGCCTGCGACAGTCGTCTAGTACAAATTAGACATGAGTCCTGTGCTGTATTGTATTTGCTTATGCGCAGTAATTTTGAATTCAGTGGTCGTAAAGGCTTAACACGAGTCCATTTACAAGTCATCATATCGGTGTCACAAATGATTGGCAATGTTATTGGACTTAATAATGCCCGCTTCCAGGAAAGCTTATCGGTTATCAATAGTTATGCGAACAGCGACAAGGCAATGAAGGGCACAGGCTTTCCAGTAGAAGTTAAAGATCTTACACGTCGTGTAAGAACTGTTTTAATGGCAACTGCGCAAATGCAGGCCCATCATATGGATCCAGAACGTTTATTAGAACTTCAATACTCTTTGGCCAATTCGTATGCTTCTACACCAGAACTGAGACATACTTGGCTAGTAACAATGGCTCGGAATCACGAACAAAATGGCAATATCTCCGAGGCGGCCTGTTGCCATCTCCACATAGCAGCTTTAATGTCGGAATATCTTCGCCTGAAAGGTGGCTGTAGCATTAATTGGGGCTCTTCAGCGTTTAGAAAAATTTCCCGCAACATACATCGCGACGAACAGGGTCTTAAATTAGATGCTGGTTCTCAAGATTCCCAATACACCGAACAGATGTTATTAGAACAATTAAAACAATGTGCAGTGTTTTTGGATTCAGCCGAACGTTACGAATGCCTGGGTGAATTATACAAATTGATACTGCCTATTTATGAAAGAACAAGAAATTATAATGATTTACAAGAGTCCTACGAACATTTAGCCAAAGCATATGCCAAAATAATTGAAGTTAATCGTTCTGGTAAACGTATGCTGGGGAGATTTTATCGCGTTGTTTTCTATGGCATTGTAAGTACAATAGTTTTGCATATTCTTTGAGTTGACAGCAATGATTGTAATAATTGTTTATTTGTTTGTTTGTTTATTATTTATTTAGATGTACTTTGAAGAAGACCATGCTGTCGAATATGTTTACAAGGAACCAAAACTTACTTCCCTTAGTGAAATTTCTGAACGATTGGCGAAACAGTATAAAGAGAAATTTGGTGCCGATGTAGTTAAAATGATAATGGATTCGTCACCGGTAAGTTGTGAAGATTACCATCAAATGAAACTTAAAATGGATATGAATTTAGTTTTATTTTATTTGTTGCTAATTAAATATTTATAAAATATTTTTGTGAAATCTTATAGCCAAATAACATATGATTAGTAAAATTAATTATTATTTAAAATGAAAAGTCCGATAAGATTTTAATTGTATCAAGATCAAAAAATAAATTTTGTCGCTATGTACAGCACAATAGGATTATTATAAAAAATATAATTCACAAACATTTTCGTATTTAGCAAATGGTCTTTACATGTGTATGCTATATATACACATAATTCAGCTTACTTTCTGAGTATCTGTTTTACGCGAATTTGAGGCGACCGTTGTCCGTGGTATTTTCGCTGTCTGCCTTTTCAATAACGATTCTTGATCTGAAACCTTATGGTTGGGTTTGACATTGCAGCTACTGCTTCTTATACTGGTTCTGAAATGTATAGGACGTATTTAGAAAATATCAAATTTATTTATTTATTGTGCAGGCTTTACCTGTTAGAAGGCATGTTATTTTTATCCATATTGAACGATTTTTGGGATACCGTGTCCTTGTTTTTTGTCGCCTCCAGTTTCGAATGATGTATAATTGACTTAATGCCCGATAAGTTAGATGGCTCATGCGTATCGTTATTGGCTCTTGAAGTAGTATTTTTGGAGCTTTTAACATTTTTGGAGCAACTCATTGCTGAAGTATTCGATTTTTTAGTTGAACTAAAGGAACCTCGTGACGCACCAGTTGTTGAATTTATTACGGATGGTCTTGAATCCGATTCAGTTTTAGTTTTGGTAGTTTCATTTGAGTTAATTTTGGAATTAACTTTAGTATTCGATTTCAAGCTTTCAGTTTCTTTGCAAGCCGAAGGATTTGATAGTGGCGTCTTATGTTCGGGTTCAAGTTTCTTTTTTGCGGTTTCATTTGAATTTATTTTGGATTTAACTTTTATATTCGATTTCAACTTTTCCACTGCTTTAATTAGATTCTTTTTCACCACTTCAGTGGTTGTAGAGCTTGTTGCAGGTGTCTTTATTTCAGTTTTAGTTTTATTTTTTCCGATATCATTTGCATTCATTTTGTAATTCACTTTTACGTTCGACTTCAAATGTTCCGTTTCTTTACAGGTCTTTAGTTTAGGTTCATTTCTCTCGTTTTGTTTAATTTTTATGTTATTAGTCGCATTTGATTTTACATTATTCGCATCCTTACAACATGGTTTTATTATATTTCGTTTCTCAATTTCAGAATTTATTACGGATAAATCCTGATTTTCATTCGATTTAATTTTCGAATTATCCATTATATTTGCTTTTAACACTTCCGCCTCTTCCAAAGTAACTTTTATTATATTTTGGTTCTCTAATTCAGGATTTGTTAGAGATAACTCAGTTTCATTTGGTGGAGTTCCATTTAGTTTTAGTTCTGAATTACTATTTGTATTCGATTTTAACTGTTCCAATTCCTCCTTACATGTGGTTTTTATCTGATTTTGTTTCTCCAATTCAGCAGTAGTTGTAGAATTTATACAAGGCTGTTGCCCATTTTCCGTAATATTCAGGGACTCGTTTGCCTTGACGTGTAAATTATCATTTAAATTATAAGCTGTTTTCATTAGATTTTGTTTTTCCAACACAGGATTTTCGTATAAAATTTCATAAGAATATTCATCCTCACAGTTGCCATTGTTTCCGATATCTTTAAATATCGCATTTTTTATTTGCTCTTTTGCCTGTGTTTCGGGCTTGTTTTTCAAATAAGAAGGATAAAATTCTACAGCATTCGGATTTAAGTTTGAATGAATTTTAAGACCATTTGCCGTTATTATAATGTTAGCAGTGGGATCATTTAAATTTTCTAATAATTCAACTGATTCTTTTTGCTCAAGCGGTTCTGATGTAGCCGATTCTAAATTTTCTATTGCCTGATCGCCAGACATCACTGATTGTTGGTTATCTATTATTTTAATTCAAAATTAGGCTGTTTTTTTTTATAATAAAAAAGAAAAAGTTAAGACAAGAATAAAATTGTAATTTTCCAAAACATTGGAAAATATTTGAAAAATTGAAGTTTTCAATTATAAATGAGTTGCCAATTACAATTTTTCTTTTTATATGTTGAAATACACTATGCAACAATATTTATTTTACTCAGTTAAATTAAATCATCTCTTAGGTTGACGTTATTGGACTAGATCCCAAACTGGCTTATATACAAGTAACCCATGTGATACCATTCTTTACAAAAGATGAGCTGGATCAAAGACTGAATGAATTTGAACAAAATCACGATGTTGATACTTTTATGTATGAAACACCTTTTACTAAATCCGGAGCGGCCAGAGGAGCTGTTGAAGAGCAATGGAAACGTAAAACAGTGATAAAAAGTATGAAACAAAATTCTAATAATAATCGTTCAAAAGCAATACAATAATTAATGTTCGTAATTACAGCGACTTATTCGTTTCCATACGTACTCAAACGTATATCAGTAAAGTCTCGCGAAATTATAGAATTAAGTCCAATTGAAGTTGCCATTGATGAAATGCAAACCAAAGTATCAGAATTAGAAGAGACCATTCTACCGCCAGCCGACGTTAAAAAATTACAGCTTAGATTACAGGGCAGTGTAGCCGTACAAGTCAATGCTGGTCCTTTGGCTTATGCCCAGGTTTTTCTGGATCCTAAAGTAGTGAATAATTTTTCGGTAGATCGTGTAGAAGATTTAAAAGATGTTTTCAGGTATGTACTGTAATATTTAATATAATCATCTTCAGAACTTAAATTTAAATTAACAATTTTTTTTTCAGAGATTTCATTGGTGTTTGTCATACGGCTTTACAATTGAATGCGCGCATGATTAGCAGCGATCAAAAGGAATACCATAATGCTCTAAAGGAAAATTACCAGAAACTGTGCCAAGCTCTAAGTGAATTGCTAGAAGAACCTTTTCAACCACTGGATGACAATAATGATGCCAATAATACTCAGCGCAATAGCTTGGCTTTGTTTAACGCCATCAGTGGAGCTTCAAACAATTCAAGTACTGCCTAAAACTAATGCCAAAGTTTCAATTTTTACTTCCTCCCTATCTTCTACTAAGTAGAGCATATGATTAAAATGAAAACGAAAAAAATCATTACACAAAACGAATATCTCTTCAAACGTAGTTTATTTATCGTCTATCATCTCTATATGTGTCTCTATCTCTATTTGTATGTGTGTTTGTGTGCATCTTATTTAATGTTTTATTAACGAATCGAAATAACATTTTATACAAACTCTAGTGTATGTACGAATTTATTTTTCCATATAATTCATAGAATTCTATATCTTATTAGGATGTTCAAATGGATAGTTAGTAAATAGATGTTAAACGTATGAAATATTATTTCTCATTCTATCAAAATTGAATGAAAACATTTACAACGGATTATTTGGTGTGTGTTTGTGTATGTGTGTGTGTGATGGCGTTATACAGTTAAATGGAAATCTCTGATTTTGTTTTCATTTTCTATTCTATTGTTAAAGTATAACAGTTGATTTCTGTTTCAATTCTCTTTAATTGCTTTTTTTTGAACAAAATTGAATGTTACGCGATTTTTTTTAACATCATGAAAAAGTTAAATTTAATTAATTTTAATTTCTTAACATAGATTTTACAAAAATATAGTTCAAATACATTAACACTTCTAACCAACTTAGATATAGAGGACTATAATCAATTTACATATAAATTAGATGGGCAAAAATGTGTAACTAACCAGTTAATAGATAAGAATTGATTATGTTAAATTAACACATACTACATACATATTATTTTATGTTCGCTTTCATTAATCATTTAACATAATAATTGATTTAAAATTTCTTTTATTTTAGGTTTTCCAGTTCATTAAAAAATTTTGAAATATGAAAACTAAACTAACATTGAATTTCATAAATACACCTACAAATACCAGCAAAATTATCCCTAACCTACATTTCCTATACACACACAAATCCCAACAACATAAATTAATCATGACTCCTAATCAAATTTCAAACGTAATCAAATTTATTTTTTATTTAACAATTTAAGTGTTAACTTTTATATTTTTGTTTCCTTTTTGTATGAAACAAAATTCATATTTGCTTTTGATTTTGTTTTTAATAATTAAAGCGGATCTAGATTTTCTTCTTCATTATTTATTACTGTGTGTATGTTAAGGAATGCCCAAGAAAAATTCACAAAATGATTTCTTATCAAAATATTATTGAAATGTAGTATTTAATAATTATAAATATTTAAAAATATATTAATATCTTTATTTAAAAACTAAATTTCACATTGAATTAAATTTTATTTGATTTATTATTTTACCATATAAAAACTTCTATTTTCCATTAACTATATACATACATGTATAATCTCCTTATTGTATATTTTTGTCATTTATGGTAGATATTGTATACTTAAATATGTTGTATTTAACATAAGATAAACACCTATGCCTTTTGTTATCAAATACATAAAAAATATTTCATCTTTCTTAGTATAAATGATAATTTTTATACATATTTTTTTTTGTATACTCTTCACTATAGTATATATTGTATAACTTATAACTTATTTTTAAACTTTAAGGTTTAACTTTTATCTTTATCTTTATTTTTTTTAATTTAGTTTTGTAAAGCAACTACCAAAGTATTCACACTCATAAACATTTATACGTACTACCATAATCTATGGTATAATCGAAATATTAGTTATTAAAAATATTGATATTGAATTTCTATTTTTTTTTTTGCGTTATACATATAAATGTAATATTTTATTACTATAGGAATCGTCGAAATATGTCTTTTTCTGTTAATAAATGTTAATTAAAATGATTTTAAAATGTGTTTAATCATTTTTCAATATGTCAACGGAATTATAAAATAAAATTTGATTTGTTTTAAATCATTTCTTAAAAATAATGAAAATTTACTTATTTTCTCAGCAAAAAAGCTGAAATTGATTTATAGGTGTTCCAAAGTTTCGTTGTGTATATAAATTTGTTTATTATCATTCTTACCTTCATTCATTTGTTATTCGTATTAAATTAATTTTTGTTCATTATGTCATAAGTGCGGCAGTTTTTATATTATTGGGAGGGATTGTGCAAGTTCTAAAAACCCAGAAGCTTTACACGTCGTAAGCATTTAGTTTTGTAAAATGATGCCATAAATACTGTACTTCAGCTAATCTCGTTAACACTTACACCCTTTATATCCAATAAACTAATGTCTAGAGATCTATGTTAAACCTTTTAGTTCAAATACAAAAGAGAACGTAAGTGCTCTTTAATGAGACGTCTGTAGATCGCTATTGATTTGTTAGAACATTCTCGCAATGTGTGAAACCACTATTAAATCGATGCAACAAAGTGTTTTTTATGAAATAATGGATCTTCCCTATATATATCATATTTTTAACTAGTAGTTGCATTTCTTGTCAGTTGATCTCATAAGGCTTTATAGAGAGAGTTTTTTCTTTCCTCGCACTATTCCTATATAAAGAGATTTCAATCTAATGTGCACAGATACCCATTCCTCGTTCGTTGTATAAAAAATTATAAATATGTCAAATGAAGGCAATAAATAAGAAGGACGAAAGGACTAATTTCCGAATGTCCCTAGAATGCAAATAAATACTTTTTTAAGATCATTTAGGTAGTACGTTTTTATGCCAAATATTGATAAATCTTATTCTTGAGTTAAAAAATAATTTTTTTGATAGATATCCCACTCGCATCCCATTAAGCGATTATAAAGGCCTTAAAGGAAATTTTATAAGCTTTCTTTTAAGCAAAAAAGGGCCCATTTTGAAAAAAAAATTAAAAAAAAAATTTTTATAATTAAAAAAATTATTTTTGGAAAGATTGAAGAAATAGCTATCTAATATCCTTCGGAAAATTTTTGCTAGGACCAATAGGTGAAAAGTTACACACATTTTAAAAAACCCTGTATGACCAAAATGTCCAACTTTGACCCCCTCTAACTCCGGCAGTTCTTGACTGATAGAGCTGAAAATTTGTGTCTGGCCTACTATCCAATAGTACTAACCTTGGTTTTCATTCAAATCGGAAGACATCGCTTTTTAAAAATTGGGTTACTTGACACGAAATTGCCCATATGTATACACTTAATTATAAGCATTTCTAAAAAATAATAATTAACTTTATAAGACTGTGGTAAAACCCAAATATTTTTGTTTCCTTCCAAGATATTCCAAATATCAAAATGTATGATGTATTCGAACATTACCTGTCTTCATCAGCTAAGAAAGCTGTTGCAATGATTGTTTTTAAAATGAATTGTTTTTCTCATAATTTTGTTTTATTTTATTTAAATAAATGCATTTTTGTTTTTTTTCTTATGAATTTTGTTTACACAAGCGAACCAAAGAATATTTTTTTAAAAAAATGTGATGAATTTGTGTTTCTTTTTTTAATTTTAAATTTCACTAACGATAACAATTGTTTTTTAATTCTTAAATAGAAAATCCATTCATATCAAGAATAAATTTTGTTTAACAAACAAATTGATAAAACTATAAAAACAATAACAAAATGTTTAGTTTTATTTTTTTTATAAATTAAAAATTGTTTTTCTTTTTTAATGTATACTTAATATTATAATTTTTTAACTGGTATAAAATACATTTATAAAGATAATTTTGTATTTTGTTTTTGTTTTTCTTCAACGATTTGAACTAAAATATTTTTGTTTTATTTTATGCGATTTGAAATAATTAACCAATAAAACAATAAGTACACAGAGCGGAGGTGGTGATGGTAATGGATAAGACGAGTATGTTATTTGTGGGTGTGCGTTGTTTTTGTTTATAAAACAATTTTTACAGACGTAGACCAGGATTACGTGAGCGAACAAAGTTCAAAAGTTCATCGGAATCTTCACAAACGAAGGGTTTAAGGTGATGACAGGCAACGTCATGCCATTTAACACCATCGTTATAGAAATTATTCAAGATGGAAAGACAGGATTCATCATTGCCTTGGGCAGCTTCACGGTTATCGGGTTGAGGCTGATTGTAACCACCAGTGTGAGACCAATCACCCGTATTGCGCTGAGAAGTGGGACCAATTTTAGCACCAGAGCCTGACCAGAACCAACCATTCTCATTGGGTGGCTGTAAATCGGGGCGATCACAGCCAGCAAAATTGCACTTGCGTCCCGATGTCCAAATATAGCGAACATTGCCACGTGCAATGCGCTGCTTAACAAATTCATTTTCTTGGGGAGTTTCAAGAGAAACGGCATCCATACAGTGACGGCGGCAAATATTACGGGCATCCAACCAGTCAACTTCTAAGCTACGGGTTGGAGCATGTTCCCAACTGAAGAAGTATGAATGAGATACACCACGAGCATCACGATAGGAGGCATGTCGTACTCCTTTATAAGAACAAATTGAGACATCATTTTTGTTTTATTTTTAGTTTCTTTTCATTTAAGTTAAAAAAAAATACTTACGATTGGCACAACTTCTAGGATCAGGTAGAGCTAAACGTCTTTGGGCCAAAGTAACAGTGGCACTCAAAGCCAAAAATAACATGGTACGTAGCACCGACATTTTGTTTCCAAAATTACTGTATTTTAAAAAAAAAAAAATAAAGAAAATTATTTAGAACAACCGTTACGATAGAAATTTAGAAACTAAATGATAAGTAAATAAATAATATTCGATTATCATACATCATTGCAATGAAACGAAACCAAGATTCCCTTATTGGCAACAGGTGAAGTTAAATGGTATGTACGGTCGTTGGCCTTTATTTTAAATTTTGATGGTTACCAAATGAGTACTTCAGACGCACCCAATGATGATACGCTTGAATGATGACAACCCAAAATTAACGTAGAGATTTCAAAAGCAATAGAAATGCGTTACAATTCTCTATTTGTACATACGTAAGTACTGTATACTCTACACGTTTATCAGTTATTTGACAAAATATACTTGTATTATACATATTTGTTAATTTATATTATGACATATCCACTGATTGTAACATATTCAGTGAATTGGAACTGATTCTATTTACCTAAACAAAGTGTAATAGCAAGTGTAATGGCACATTTACCCGATGGGTATTTCAATCGTAACATATGATTTACTTTTAAAAGCATACACGGTTATTTTCATTGTTTCCTAAAAGACTTTATTGCCTACGATTAATTTTATTTATTCGTTTGATGATACAAACAACAAACCAGAAAAGGTTTTTATTTTTAATTTTATTTTATTTAATGAGTCTAATTTAATACAAACGAACAAATTAGTTTTGTAATGCTTTAAGATTACGAAACGTGAGAATTTTCAATTAATTGAATTGAATTCGTATAATAAAACAGAAAAATGCTTCATTTGCTCTTAAATATACAATTCATTATGCCGTTTTGAGACTGCAATAATCCAATTCAGGTTAACTCTTTCATAAATTTTAATTTTAATTTTTGAATCCGATTTGTTAGACGGCGCTTTTTCAAATGTTTTTAATTAAGTTGTAATATATCTTTTAAATCCCCAGTATCAGTTATCAGCAAATCCAAGCGATTACAATATTGGCCTACTCGGTCGTATTGCCAATCATTGGAAAATCTAACCATATTTCACATATTTGTACATTAAAAACAAAAAACTAATTGTTCTTTATTAAAATTTTTTGTAAATACTGACCTCAAAACGTATGTCTGTATGTTCCTATGTGCATGAATGTCTTTTTATCATTGTTAGGAGAGATTTTTTTTTCTCAAGTGTCATGTTTTATTCCGTTCATATACTTTAGCAACGTCATGAGCCACATTTGTTATGTGTTTTGTTTTAAATCCGTTTAAGAAAATTGCATGCATTACTTGCAACACATTAGCAATCTAAACAGAAATCTTAACATTTTTTTTCTATATTTTTATAAGAAATCATTATTCACACATAAGAAACGTAAAAATTCATACAGATCGTCATTCCAAGCGTTTCATCTTAATGGCCATGAATGTGTTAAAACAAAAGCAAATTTTAGAAATAGAAGAAGCTGCAACATCATGCTTACATGCCAGTTGCAGTTTAGTTGTCTGCCATAACTAAACTAATCGACCGAATAAATATGAGAACACTTGCCAACTTGCAATTGTTAACACAGACAGATAGACTGTGTCTGCGGTGGGATTGTGGCAAACATCGGTAGCAAAAATAGGCGAAACTTGGTTTTTAAATATTAAATGTTTTTTGTTCTTTTTTTTAAGATGAATTTTAAAATTTACAGACTAGACAGCTTTGCCACCGTCTCTAGTCATTACGAAAGCTCAATTTAATGTGATTAAAAATAATAATAATTACTAAAGTACTGCTTAGTAGGCAGTAGACGATGATTTTGCGCTTCATAGCATACCATTTTCATAAATTGGCACTTAAAGAAGACGAACGATAAGCTTGAGTGGAGTGTTATATGATGAACATTCAGAATTATTTATGAATGACACAGGTGAAGCAAAATATAATTAATGGGAAAATCGCAAAATATAATGACGTATTTGTATTGTATTGTATTTGAGAATTCTATATGAAGTTTGTTTGTTTAAATTTGACAGTAGTTTTATATTTATGCTACAACAAATAACAACGGATTCTTATGTTATCGATTTTCGTATAATTAGGAAATTTGGAAGTAAATTATATAAAGGAACGAGAAAATATCTGCAATGTAGTGATTTCTTTTAACATACATATGTAAATAATCTCAATTTATTGCTAACACAACATTATACTCCTGTGTAGAACTGGTATTTTTAGTACTTTTTTTAGTATATGGATCCAGTTTAATAATATAACGTAGCTATATAAACAACCATTCTTTTTTTGACGTTAATAATATGTCAGCTTATCTCCCTTTAGCCCTTGACATCATGAATATCAGCATTAAGATTATAACAGATACTCTTACCCTTAAAAGTCGAATCTTTATCATCCTTAAAAATTCACAATTACTAGAGATTTTTTTCAAATATTTAGAATGTTTGAAGGAAATCAGAATTTTATCGTTTAGAATATAACAAAATTAATAAGGATATCAGCTATTGTTCGGACAGATTTTTAAATTAAACGTCAATCTCAATACAATATATTGCATAAAATTGATTTATCAAATTTTATGAGTATGAGTATGAGTTTCTAATTAAATACAGCGTTAAAATAATTCATTCGCAAGGTACAAAAAAATGAAAGTTTTGTTGATAAGAAGAAGGAACATTTTCTGGCAACATGTTGCTTTATATTTGCTGTGTCCATCTGATTCAACAATTCGAATAATGACAAAAGTTGTTTATCGATATATGTACATATGTACAAATAAATATGTATAATACGTACATATATGGTGGACATATTTGTTTCCAAATAATTTATTTTTTTATTTGAAATGTGAAAGGATACCATAATTTGTAATCTATTTGACGTGCAATAAAAATCCGCGTTCGAAAATATTTGAAAATGATTTTGTCAAAGTACTAAGCCGGTATTTTTATTGATTACCAACTAAGTTTTCTCAATTTTGTTTACTGTTGTATATGTATGTATATATTTTTTATGTATTATTATTGGACAAGCCAGAAGATGTGTTGATAAACATTGCCATTGTTGGCCATTTAGTCATATGATATGTATGTATGTATATAAAATAAAATAAAACAAGTTGCTTAAGCAAGTGTATAACATCCGTCTGATATGCATCCATCCATCCATTCATTACTTTTATAAATAATTTCAACTCCTTGACTAAAGCTTTAATTAAAAATAATCTAAAGTGCCAATGAGAAACGTACAACAGATTAATAAAAAATACAAACACATACATATGTATACTTACACTCATACATAGGCATACATACATTTATTAAGGCTTGCAGCTGAAACATTTGTAAAAGAAATATTGCAGCCGTATAATTTAAAAAAAATAAAAAACAAACGAACAAAAAATAAACATAAAGCCTAAAATTGCTTCTTTATTCACAATAAAAAAAAACCAAAAATTGAAGTCACTTGGTTACAAGTTACATTTGGGACTGGCAACTAAATAACTAAAGAAGAGAATGTCTTATGAAAACCACAATAAAACAAGTTGGATTTTTTTTGTTTTTTTTGAATCATTAAAAACGAAATAATGCAAGTTATAACGTCTTTTGTACATTTTTTTTATATCTTGCTAGTTTTGCAGATGCACAATTCAGAAGAAAAATATTATTTTCAGTGCAATGTTTAAAGAGACAACGTGAGTTACACCAAGTAAATTATGCAATAAGAAAAAACGCTTAAAAACTTAATTTTTTTTCAAATTTTTTAAGAGAGTAGTTTTTTATAATCACAGAGAAGGGGAGTCGTGTGAATACAGAAAACTTTTTTTTATAAATTAAGCATCATTATTTATTTATTTTGTTTATTAAATAATTTTTTTATTATTATTTTCGAAATATTAAATATTATTAATTTAAATAAAACCACAATGGAAAGTATAAAAAACATTAAACTAGATTGATTATCTTTAAACATTTAAATTATATGACACATTGGATTGGAACAACAGTTAACTCTTCTACGTTATGTAATTGTCTTTTAAAACAATTGTCACAATGTTTTATTACGAAACCCATTTAATTTGTTAAGAAATATTTTAAAATCGCTACTTGTATTTGTAGCCACCTGTCTTCATTTTACTTTACTGAAGAAAAACTAAAAAATACGGCATATTTATCGTTGCAGGCATTCAGAGAAGGTATCAGAGAAGGTTTTGTAATGCATAATATTTTTGAAACGCCAACCCAGCATTAGAAATTAAATTGCAATACGAACTCTATACAATAAATAATGTCATCAGGAACCATGTTCAATCAGGCTTTCCGATTATTATTGTGGCCCCAGGGTGATTGACAATTTAAATGATTTTATAAACAGCATTGCAGTGATTGAGCCTAAATCCATATGCAACTGAATTTGATCACTGAAGTGATTGAAGTGAAACGAAAATAATGTGTCTTATCAAGCTAAGAAATTTTTCCTAAGCGGGATATGTTAATACCTGTCAGCAATACGAAACGAGTATTATAATTTTATTTGAAGTATATTTTATTTATGTGAAACATTTAAAAAAATGTATGTAAATGTTTCATCCTTAAATGATGTCACAAGAAATTGTTAAGAGTTATTTACACCAAACTCCATAAACAGCAGATTTATACGAACAACTAGATGGTCAGAGCGCTGGCAAAAATTGCAATACAATAATTATATTAAAATAATAAATTTATACGAAATTAATAACCAAAAAAATAATAAATTTATACGAAATTAATAACCATTGATTATGTTGAAAATGATTTAACAAAATCGAATTTTTCAAATTCAATTACAAATTTATTGTACAAGTACGTACCATGACCTACGCCAATATTTATTTCTTTTTTTCCGTCTACAATTTTTATAAAGCGTTATAAAGAAAAAAAAAAACGAATAATATTACAATATATTGTATCGACAACCACAACGTTGTATTGAAATATGCCTGCCTGCCTGCCTACATGGCTGCCCGCTTAGTGTCGTGAGGTGAATCTTCGGTTTACAGCAAATAAATTTTAAGTGTGTCATTATTTTTTTTTTTTGTGTTCATACCCGTAATAGTTGGTTGTTAAGTCGAACTGAGCCCAAAATTTATTTGTTGTGGCGAAAGTTGTACTTTTTTTCGCTTTTCAATCATTGTCTTGGTATTTGTAATTATCTTCCGCATAGTAAGTTATTTTATTTTTATTTTTGTATAACAAACGTTTTAAAAAATAAACAGAATTGTTTGTTTAACTGGCAAAGCGTAAAAAAAATTTGTAAATTTTTTGTTAAAATTCAATTTCATCCAGTGTAGGTTTGTAGTCTACTTAGCACTTAAATAATGTTTTATTGTAAATGTTTATTTGTTTCATTTGATGGGATTTGATGGGATTTTTATAATATATATTTATAATATACATACATATATGCTATGTACGTAAGTACATATACATATATAAATAAAACAAATAAATATTTACATACCAATATTGTTACATAGAGAGAGGAATGCTTAGATACATAAATAATAGTTTCAATGCATTTTAATATTAATTACTCGTATCTATTTAAAGTACTGGGCATTTTTTAAATGTTTGTTTACATGAGGCTAAAATTCAATTACAATTATTTTTTTTTGTAAGAAGCGTTAATAAAGGCTATGGTGTATCATCAATTTAAATTTATTTGCACTAATTGCTGCCTGAACATTACGATTGTATACTTTAAATGAAGGAGTGGGAAATATTTAAACGTTTTCCCTATTATTTTGGCCAATGACAAAAATTTTAAGTTTTTTAATTGTTAATTACACAATAACGTAATAGTGATTCACTTTACTGTTAACCAGAGCTGGACGCAATGTATTGTTAGTTTTTGTTTGTTACCTTGTTTGAAATGATATTGAATTTGCTTTGTGACATCTTGCAAATGTGTCGTTAATTTACATTTATTTGTAATTGAAATAAAATATATTTTTTACATCATGTTTTTCGATTATTTGTTCTGTAATTTATTTTAGAAAACTGAAAAAAATAATTCAAATAAAATTTGTTCTAAAAACTACTGCCGAAACGATTGAAATTACATTTCTAGACTTATTTGAAAATTTGCATCTTTGTGGGCATAAGTGTTTGGATTGAAAAATTCAGACTTATTTGTAGCTACACTAATAACGAAAAATAGTTTCTAAAATATAATTCAATATTAAATTATCATTATTAGTACTCTATACAAAGGTATTGCAACATCTTTAACAAATAAATGTTAAATATGTATTGATATTCAACAACCACGATGTTTATTTAGCACTTTTAAACTATTTGTGCAACAATTTTATCTATTTATATATAACTATGTGGTTGCAACTTATGTACAACAAATATTGACAAATATTACCAAGTAATTTGTATGAATGTATGTACTATGTACGTATGTCAGTTGTTGATAAATAACAAAATGCAATAATATATTCTTAGTATAGATGAATGGATGCATGGCTGCAAAATTACTAAGAAAATAATGTGTTGAATTTGCTTATAAACAATACATATTTATTTTAATTAAAATCAAATAACAATAAAAACGAAAATTATTCAAGCGTTACTTATTTGAATATTTCGAAGCATGCACTATGGAACAAAAGTGCACAGAAGACTAACATCTCCAAAAATTTTATACAATTTATATTTGATATAAAAGTAAAAGTGTGCAAGAAATGCAAACGTTGTTTTTAGAAATTTGGAAACTTTATAATCGAGTGTTTCGTAAGACTTTATTGTTTGTTGCACAGTGTATAAAATGGAAATATTTATTTTATGCTAAAAGAATTCAATTAAAATTTAAATGCAGCATAAAGTTGTATCATGCTTATATGCATAGATCTAAATGTTAAATGTATATTTAGCAACATGTTGGATTAATATTTACTACTATACATCGGCAATGAATGCTTTAGAATTTATCTTGAAATTTCTAAAGAAATGTTTAAACATAAAAACTAAAAAAGTTACAGCCGATTCAAAGCGTTTATATATGGTAAATATCTTTTGTTAAAATAAATCTTAGGAACTCATAATTTTCTTAAATCACTCTTTTTAGACATTATATGTTCAACACCTAAACATTCAATCCTATCGGGCAAAATCGGTCTCGAGACCAGATTATAATAAACGAACTTTCCGTTTACAAATATAATAAATCTTTCGATGAAATTAATTATATCAACAGGAATTATGTTCTTTCAGTTTAAAAGTGAGCTATTAAAGTGGGCGTAGTAACAGGTGCTAGTACATTTTCTAATAACTAGCAAGTATTAGAATCAATCAGACTATCCGATTTTTATTCTGGCCCCAGACTCTGACATACGTTCGTGTGATTGAAAATCTAATTGATTTTATAAACAGCACTGAAGTGACTAAGTCAAAACACTAAAGTGATTGGAGTGAAACGGAAATAATGTATCCTTTCAATTATGGAATACACAGAATCATAACAAGACAACAAATCTACCAAATTTTAATAAGCAGGATATGATCGTACTTGGCAGAGATATTAAATGAACTTCAGTATAAAAATTTCATCGAAAATATATTTCCTTTAACTAATATTTATCCGGATAGCAAATAAGGGCAGTTGTGGTTTACTTAACACGTACATAACATTTGAGAAATCATGTAAATTTTTCAAACCTAATTTTTAAAAGCCCCGTTTCATAGATATTTGTTGTAGATAAAACGGAAACATTTATTTTAAAGCGGATATATCACTAATTGCTGCAACAATAAAGCAGGCTATAATAATATCCATAATGTTTTAAAAACAAATAAATATTGGCATTGATTTATAGAAAATAGAAGAAAATTGAAATAAAAACGTGTTAATGAGTCCACAAATGTAACCCACTAACCGTCTTTAACGTCCATAACAGTCTATAATGCGAAAAAATACAAAAACACTTAACAATTTGGCCAAGCGCACGCATCAAATGATGCAGACAAATGTATACGCTCTCACGTACAAGTACCACGTACTAACGAGACGTAAAAGGTACGTTACTTTTACTTAAAATCCAAGAGACCAAACAAAGAAAAAAAACATGCGAGAAAAAAGCATAGCCGTCAGACAAACACTTGGTTAAATATACATACGTAAATATGGCCAAAAGCAAAAGCTAAAAATAATTTTCTTTTCTAAGTAAACGAGACAAACAAGATCGACAACTCCTGCTTGAAAAAGGCCTCAAGTTTGGAATTTTTCCAGCAGAAAAGAAAGAAAATAAAAACAAATACAACTGTAGTCATCACAATTGCTCTGCTCTTTGCAGAATTATTGGAAAAGAAACATCAACGACAGAAGATTAAGTGAAAACTTTTCCTTTTTTCTTACAAAAAAAAAGCAACAAACTGTTCGCAATGATGAATAAACATTAAGCAATTTGAGTTACAATTCAAAAAAAAAAGAAGAAACTTGATAAATGTACAAACGTGAATAGCAACAAATCAGTCATTTTATGAAAATTCAAACTTTTAAGAAACATGAGTGATTTCAAACAATTATTGTAATCTGGAAAGAATTCAAGAAAATACTGACAATGATGATAAAAAGGTGAACTAACAACGTGACTGCAATTAATAAAGTTGTCAAGTTAAAAAAAAAATAAAAGAAAACACACATGTTGTTATAAACAAAACAAAGATTTTGCCAACTTTTAAATAAATCCAAATGTTTATAAACATATGCCGCAATACACGTTAATCAACATGTTTAAATGAATTGTTTTATGTTCTTAACGTTCTTCTTTTGTTTATGATTTTTTAAGATTATCATCCTATAAACATTAAGGATAGATTGATGAACCAAAGACATAGTTTACACAAAAAGTTGATTAAACAATAAAAGCTCTTTGATAATGAATAACGAAATTAAATACAATAGAATAAGAGGTTAAATGTCTTTGTTATACATTTATTGCGAAATACTTTTTGAGTTTTGAAAAATCAAAACCAAAATTTGGAAACTATCCAGAAACTAATTTTGCATATAATAACTGTGTTTGAATCATCATTTTAAATTCTGTTAATCAAACATTCTTCATATTTAAATAAGTATTTGGTAGGCTGCAAAAGCACACAATATTTTTAAGTAAAAACGTATGTATTTATATTTCTTTATTTGTAAAAAGTGTACCAAAAACAAAACAAAACAAAACAAAACAGAAAAAAACGCAAACATTCCAAAGAAGAAATCACAGGTTGTTCAACAGCAATAACCGCAAAACAACAATATCAACCTGATGACGATATTTATGATGATGGTAATTGTCTGTTGCTGTTTCTGTTTCTGTTGCTGTTGCTGTTCCTTGATTTCTATGCTACCAGTCTTATAAGCAAACAAAAAATGGTACGGGGATGTTAAAAAGCATTTAAAAAGAAGAAATAAAAAACGTATGGCAACTGGCTGACTGACCATGTCAATACTGATTCACATACAAAAGATCTCACAGCATAATTGATATTCTGCAAGACAACAGAAAAGCAAAAAAAAAAACAATTTTTACATAAAAACATGGGCGGGAAAGTCTAAATACGTTTTGTTTTCCTTTTTTTGTTTTTGTTTTTGTTCATAACTGGGCATTTAGAGTGTAAAAGAAAAAGATGTAAAATAATAATAATAATAAATAAAAAAAACATGTGCGAAATTTTTAATAAAAAGCGAAAATAATTGAAAGTATGAAAAATACTTTTACTTGCTCATGAACATTTTAGCCAAGGAAAAAAATAAATATGTAAACTTGACTAACTCATCAATTACATTTGTTGTGGTTGTTGTTGTTGTTGTAGAAATAAACCACAATGACCGACTATTATAAATCAATAAATAAACAGATTTTCACATGAGATTGGAACCTGTTTACGAAAAAAAAGTCCAAAAACAAAAACTGTTTAAAAAATTAGCACATTTTAAGAAGATTTCAAATATGAGCGAAATTTAAATGAATTTTTTTTTTAAGTTTTTAAACAATTCCTGCATTCATACAGCATGTTAAACATATTGTGACAAAGATGCTGCCTAAAGCTTTATGTAAGACATCTCGTTACAACCGAATGGTGTAGAATATGCCAAAGTATTGTTCAAATTTAAAGCCACATTGATCCCGTAACTACGCAAATTTTAATTTTAAATTTATTAAACAAATGTTTCATCCACTAGAGTGAGAAGAGTATTGAAATCTGAAATCTGAAGATTATCGTCGTAGTGATAATCACTGATGCCGTTCTGAATCAATAAAAAAACATTTCAGGCGGTAAGTCTCAAACATTTTCTTCAATAAACATCTTTAAATATATTTTATTTAACAATTGTTACTCTTTGCTATCCTCAGGAAACTTATTTATTTAGGTAAACCACACTTTTTTTTAAAACTTAAAACAACGATTTTGTATTTTCACATAAAATTAACGATAATCATCCTAATATTTTATTTTTTTAATAACCCTTTAACATAGCAATCATTGTATGCAAATCTTTGAGACAAGTTTTGCTATTAATTACAAAACAAACAAAAAAACAAAAAAAGATGAATAAATAGAAATTATTGAAACGACATTAAATTTTCTAATTTTAATTGTGTAAAAATATCATAAAAATTGTAGTCTTTTAATTTAAAATGCTAATTATTTTTTAATAAAAAAT
Source organism: Sarcophaga variegata (assembly GCA_932273835.1). NCBI lineage: Eukaryota > Metazoa > Arthropoda > Insecta > Diptera > Sarcophagidae > Sarcophaga > Sarcophaga variegata. Next base: position 118,091,762 of record OW026361.1, read on the forward strand.
GCATAGCTTTACATGCTTTTATACATACATACATGCATACATATGTATATACCTATGTATAATAAATTGTTTTCAGTTGAAAAAAGAAAATTCTGGTTCTATAAGACAAACACCACGGCATTATATTATTTTTGTAAGTTTTCTTTTCTTTTTTCTAATAGAATTTAGAATTTTATTTTAATGGTTAGAAATAAAAAGCAATTTGCAGTGAAATCAATTGTGAAAAAGAAAACAAATGTGGAAATAATGCAAGACACGTTATTATTCTTAAATAAGAGAAAGTAATAGCAAAAAAAATTACCAAAAGAAAGGAGAATTGTAGGTTGCATCATAAAAAGGATTTTAAAATTAAGTATGATATAATAGAAGGTTTATCAATAGAATTAGAATTGATTTTTAGTGAATTTAAAAACAAAATAAAGTTAAAAACCATTCCACTAAATCGTATCCTTCAAAATTTTAGAATAAAAAAAATTTATTTCAGAAACAAAAATTTATCGCGACCATATTTCCATCTAGTATTTACAGATTTTTAATGCTTTTAAGAACGATTATAAACTACTTTTCATCAAATCAAGCTTGGGTGTAAAAAGGGATTAAAAGTATTTTCTGAAAACGAGGATTTGTTTTGTTATGTTCATTTCTGGAAAAATATTTGATTCTTAAACAATTATTTATAAAATTTAATTAAATAATAACAGAAAACATAAGCAGTAAGCTTTATCAAAGCATTTATAACTAAATTAAAATTATCCTTCGATCATATAGACTTACACAGAAATTTTTTAAGTAAAATTACTTTGAAATTATATAAGTTTAAGTAAATCTTTAAAAATATTATTGCAAATTATTATAAACAAAGTTAAAATTTCAAATTTATTGTTTTTATCCAGAAATCTTGTTCAGAAACTTGTAAACACATTATTCTTTTTTTTCTTTCTTTGTATATACATGCAAACCCATAATGTTTGTGAATTCCTTACAATTTGTAAATATTTTTAAAGAAATACTGTTATTTAAATGCAAAATATTCACTCGCTTTGCTTATTAAAATTCGTTGAACTCCCTCGCAATATAAATAAAAAAATCTAAATTTAATTTAAAATTCAAATCCAGCATCAACTACAACTAAAAACGTGTGTCAAAGTACAGGAAAAATAAAACGCGAAGACTTTCGAAACTATGTACTGTTTAATTAGAAGTCATTTATTTCGAAATAACTAACAAACAATAAAGATAAAATAATAATAATAAATAAAAAAGGTAACTAATATTACCAATTCCTTTAACTAATATTACCAATTCCTTTTTAGAGGATTTTCTTGTAGAGTTTCTTAAAACGTTTTTAAAAATTTAAATTTTATATGTATTTAATTACTGTTAAATACTTTTTTCAATTTTCTTTTTAAGAGTTTTATTTTTAATATTTTATTTCGATTATTTTTGTTAACACTTACACTTATTTTAATAGATATGTTTGTATATATGGTTTTAATCAATATTTCTTAGAAAAATGTAGAAAATGTTTAAATCAAAATCAAATTTAAATTGTCGTATCTTAATTTGACTTGTTCACTCTGACAAACCGTACGCAACGATACACTTTTACCAACTGATCGTTGAGACTATCTTACCATGGTTTATAATAGCTTGTCCCCAAAATAAAAAACCAACCAACAACAACAACTAAAATAATAACAACTACTACGGTAAATGAATTGAACATACATACATACACCAACACACATACAAAACAAATGTAATCACAATTTTTTCGCCACTACACTCTATACACTCCACCAAAGTATGGAGTCTCATCAGCACTAAAAAATAAAAAAAAGACGAAAAGAAGAAAAACGATAAAACATACATACGTACGTACAGTGGGTTAATGTAATTAAATAAGGTAAATGAAATTGTAAATAAAAGATTGATGAATTGCGAATGGCAACGATGTAGTGGTAGGTTTCAGGATTTTATATAATTTATCTAATTTAAAAGGGACTTGGGAGGGATAAGTTGTACTTACAATAGAGTAGAATTGATTCCTAAGGGTCTGCGTTTTCATACATTTAGACGGCACAACAAACTAACGGCAAAATTCGATTAAAAACTATAAAATCCTAAAAAGTTATGATTTACTACCTCAAATTGAAGATGAACCAACACTCTTATCATTGCTCTTATTTACTTAATTAATTATCCACATACATACATACATAATCGGTCATTACAACCCTTTAGTAAGGATTACGGCCTAGTTTCTCACATCATATGTTGTGTGCGTTAATTTTTATACATGAGTAACGGGACCTACAGTTTAAAGTCGACTCCGAACGACAGATTTTTGAGAAACTTTTCATGGAAATTTTATTTACTCTCAGAGTTTTTGCCAGAAATCTGCTGAGAGGAAGTGGCCGAAGAGATATTTTTTCATATTTCGTTCAGTTGGAATGACCTCGGTTTGAACCGAGGCGTCACGTCTAATAAGCCAACACACGACCTACTAGACCACGGCGACTTCGTTAATTGTCTACTACAATCCTTTATTCCATATATTTATTCATTATTTCATAACAATAGTTTTTTCTCAGAGTTTATGTCAGAAGACTGCTGAGAGGAGGTCGCCGAAATATTTGTTTCTATTAATCAATCATTGTTGTATTTTATTTAAAAATGTATCGTTTTTTATTGAAGAAAAATTCGTTTCCTTTTTGTGTCCTTCTATTTAAAGGAATAGCAAACTGTATATCAATTTGAATAGAATGACCATCTATGCATTTTCAAAGTATTAAACCGCAAGTTTCCTTATATGAATCACTGTACAAGCATAGTTTAGTATCATCAACACAGTGGATACATAAAATACTGCAAAATTTATAATACAGAGTGTTTTTTGCTACTTGAAGCTATAAGCAACAACCACAACGATACTAATAACAATATAAGCAACTACAAAAAGAAGCATAATAAAGAAGCACATCGAAACACCGGCATTGATCGGACTGCATTGAACTACTACAAACGGAATATGGCTTACAAGTCTTTTCATACCTCACAACCAATATTGTTATTCAGTGGATGACAGTGTTAGTAAGTTAGTCTGTTCGTTTCTAATTGAATGCAGTTGAAAAAGTCTTCTTACCTTAGTTTGGGTAAAAAAAAGTAATACTTCTGTATACACATATATTTTTAAGTGTTCATTGTATTGTTTGTTCATATACATACATACATATATAGCTCTAAATGATTCAAGTCAGTTCTTTACAATTTTTTTTTAATTATTTTTAATTTTAGTTTTATTTGTTAAGAATAGATTTTTTCATTTTTATGTTTAAATTCACTTGTTTCCATAAATTACATGCAAAACAAAACCCACAAAATTTGAATGTTCGTTGCAACCGTCACACGATCGTCATCATCATCATTATCATCAGTGATAATAACAGTACTACTATCGTATGTACTGTCGTATACTGTCTGAATGATTGAATGAATGTTTGAGGCTTTATTATGATACCATAAAAATGGCTCAGACAGAATCTGCGTAAAATATATTCAATCTAAAAATTATTTTCGTTTTTAATTTTGATCGCGTTATTATAAAATGAATAATGTTACCATAGTAACATGTTGCATACATTTTGTCAACGACATTACTGGCAATCACAAAAGCATTGCGGATTTGTTTTCTTTGCCACGTAACGCAGCATAAGAAATATTAAATGTTAATGGCCTAAGACTAATTTCACTTTAGAAATTACGAACTTTCTTAAACATTAAGAATGTTTTAAAGGCTATTCATTGAATAATACCTTGGGTACAAAAAATGTTCTAATTAAGACACAATTTCTAAAAGTCTTTTTATCGTCAAATAAAAACGCCAATTAATTACTGATCTAGTAAAACGAATTCAAAACAAGTTAATCTGAAATACAGTCATTCATTAAATTTAAAAAAAAAATTTTTTTGACTGTATCATTATGATTAACATTGTGCGTTTCTACATCTCTTTTGTTTTTGTTTTTTTGTTTAAGGTTAAAATCGCCTTAAATATAGTCACCACCACTAACGTGTAATTATTTTCTTTGGTTTTGTCTTAATTTTTAAAGTCTTTTTACTTTTTGGCAAGAAAGGTATTTCCACCAACCAACAAACAATGACCATAAAGAATAGCGTACTTCTAATGCTACCCGCAGTATATCATCTGTATTGTTTGTTAATGTATATTTTGCTTATTTCATATGTAGGTAGAGATCATTCAAGTAAAGATTTTTAAAAGTTTTAATTTTTTTTTTGTTTTTTTCTAATATTTAAGCGTAAATAAAACTAAAAGGAGGGTAAATGTTTTTAGTATCCATGAAACTGAAAGATAATTTTATGCCGTTAATGCTTAAATGTTGTGAGTTCGGCCATGAAGCAAACGACGACCCACGTTAAGCCATTTTTATCTAACTAAGAAATTCATAAAATTTAAGCTTGGACTAGAAGAAATTTGTTAAAAAATACTTAAAGATTTTCGAGCTACTTAGTGGCATGCTACTAGGTTCTACTTGATTTAACTAAAATGTGTATTATATTTGTACATAATTATAAAAAATTCTCATGCAAACCTTGAGCTGTGTGTAGGATAAGTCTTGTCACTTCTTCTATGCGTCATACGCATTTATGTACATAATTTTTGTATTTTTCATTTTCAACTCAAAACATTTAAAAGTGTAGTAAGTTATCAAAAAATAAATTGCAAACAAAATTTTTCCCATTGCGTTAGCAATAATTATGCCATTAAATTTAAATAAGTTTTCCTTTTATTACATGTTTCATGGCTAAATATTTAATTTCTTTCATTTCCGTTTTCATTTCTTTTCAATCTATTATGCAGGCAATAAAGTCAAATAACAATAAAAATTTAGTGTAAGAAATAAAAAGAAAACATTAGTACAAGCAAGACTCATGTTTAAGTTTAAATGAATTGTTTATGTTTGCAATGAAACTAAATTGCGGGAAAAAAATGTAATAATATCATGCAATTAAAATTTTTTTCGTTATACATTTTAAATGAAAGAAATTATTGTTAAATAAAATGCATAAAATGTCAACAACAACAACAACAACAATTGCACCAAAATACACCCACAACTCACAACTACAATCAAATAAACTAAACAAGGTGTAATTAAAACTTTCACAACAATTTTTCAAATTAATATTTTTATTAATTATTTTTTTTTTTAATATTTAATTTTTTGTTTTGTGGTATGTAAAATACAAAAATGATTAAACTCGTATTATGAAAATGGTAGAAAAATTAAAAAATAAAGATTTTTTCAAGAATAAATTGAATGCACTAAATCAATATTAAATTCAAAACAAGGCCGCACATTCTTCAACTTGACCTAACTTAATAATCATTTGAAATGACCAACATTTCAAATCCTCTTATAGATTTTAAGTTGCTCTTATAGTTGCTGCAGGCGAATATTAATATTTTATTGTACTTATTATTATTATTATTCAATATATTTTTTGTTTGTATAAATAACGTACTGACAAAATAATTTTAATGATTCGATAGAAAATATCATTGTCAATTATTGAAAGACTATAATTGATTGAATAATTTATTGAAAAAAAAATTAATAAATAAAATGTAATTCAAATACAATTAATCTTCAAGTTTTGTAATTCAATATAAAAACATAAAATAAAAAACAAATTGACATACAATTGCGTTAAATTTTAAAAATTAATTGTTTAATTACTTAAATATTGTAAACATAAGCTATGGATTCACACCCTTTTGTTAAACTTATGTGTGCCATTACGGTAATTAGGGTAGTGCATGTAACTTTGTTTTGCACCTTCTTCAAAAAATAAAATCTTTAGTCCTTATCTCTCCAATCACTCCAAGTTATCGTTTCTTAGTACTGCATCAGCAATGTTTTGTGATCGTTTGTGGTTTTCTTTAAGGAATACTTTAATAGACAATACACAATTCTCTTAAGTCAAAGATATCCCAATTCCTGAAAGGCCAAATGTTAAAACCGTTGTTAAAATAATAAAAAAACCGATCCACCGACAGAACTTATAAGATACTGTCGCAATTACCCATAAAATATTCGTGATTGCATAAAACCATTCGAAGAATGTTTGATGTGTGGGTTGAACAACAACAATATTAAGCTCTTACGATAATATCAAGTGAAAACATTTGCAGTCCAATTGCAGCTAGCCCACGCAAATGGTAATCAATTCACAATTGATGGTCAGCAAAGTTTTATTGTGCGAATAATCTACTACGTGCTACTCTTTTGCGATCAAGCATTTAATTCGGACCATACAATTTGAGCTAATAAGAAAATGGAATTGATTTCCATCAGGCTAATACCAGGCCATGTATGTACACCGTTCACCAAGAACTTTAAAAGTTTAGTTGAGGCGTTCTTATACATCCATGTGGCAACAAGTGATTATTGCCGTTTCTTGTGTATTTTTAATAATTTCGCTAAGGAAAATTTCACTTTCATAGCCGGCTGTAGTCAAGTTATCTATCAATTGATAGAGACATTATGGAATCACGTCCAAATAACAACAAATTATGGTACAAGACAGAATTAAATGGAGTTATTATCACTAATATCATGGCACTAGAAGTTGCCGTAGTCTAGTAGGTAGTGTGTTGGCTTATTAGACGTAAAGCCAAGGTTCAAACCCCAGGTCAGACATCAAAACGAAATATGAAAAAAATATAAATAAAATTGCCATGAAAATTCCTCAAAAATCTGTCGTTCGGAATCGACTTTAAACTGTAGGTCCCGCTACTCATGTATAAAATTAACACACACAGCATGAGTGGTGTGAGAAGCTAGGGCGTAATCCTGACTGATTGGTTGTAATGGCCAATTATGTACGTATGTATGTATTATCACTATATATGTTAAATAAAGCCTTTTCATTTTCATCCTTTTTTCCGAAAGATAATTAAAAAGTTTAAATTAAATGTTATTCGTAATGCAATAGTTTATAATTACTTACAGTTTCGTAGCATTATAAAATTCGAAAACAAGGTGTTAGAAACTAAAATATTAAATAAATAAGGAGACAAAAAATATACTGAAAAAACACAAAAATTTTAAAAAGAAAATAATAATAAATAATATAGTTTCGTATATGCAGCATAAATATTATTATACGAGTATTTTGTATTATTTTCTTTGTATTATTTTGTATTATTTTCATTGTTAAATATAATTGTATCTGCTCTTTATTTAAGGTCATTTTTGTGCTTTCAATTGAAGGTCTTCATTGTGTATCATTATGGATTGTTATGTTTAATGTCTAAGAGCATACAACAATATGTATGTTTCTATTTTTTTCCAAAGTCATGTGTCTAATTTTTAATGCTTTATTTTGACGAAACAAAAATAAATACAAAATAAACGTACACAGTTGGCTTGAGGAAAATTCGAGCTACAACATCTTTGTTTCGCATTTTAGTTTCTTTAGTTATTATGCGTAGAAAATTTAATAAACAAAAAAATCTTGACACTTGACACAACATCGTTTTAATACCAAACGTTAATTATATGAATAAAATTAGTAATATTGGTTCAACAGAAGTCAAAAATCATTTAACACCTCAAAAACAACATTCATTTATCATTAAGAAGCAGTTATTTTCGTTAATGTGTTGGCTCTCTACGAAAAAGGTGAATATTTTTCATCAAACTTTGAATCAGTTTTAGGTGAAAACAAATCGTTATCAAACTGTTACACATTAGGTTGAATGACCCTGAATTTGATGTGTGTTGTTATTCTTTGTAATGTATAACAATTGTAACAACAATACATTTTTCTAGTAACAAGAAAAATAGTATATACATATGTACGTATGTATATACATGAGTACTAAGAAAAGAAAAGACTTAAGAAACAAACGTGCTACAATGTACATCCATACAAACATCTTCAGCTATAAGATCTCATTTGATTTTGTTGCTTAAGTCTAGTGAAACAAAACATAAACGAGCAATCCATGCATGCATCCATCCATCCATCCATCTAACCATCCATCCATCTGTCCATCCATTTATTAAAAATGTAGGCCATTTATTTAAAGCAAAAATATTTATTCAGTTATTTTTCATTTCATTTCTTATCATTTCAAAATATAAAATTATTGGAAAAGAAGAGCAATAAAGAAAAAATAAATAAAATAAAACATTTACTTCCGTTAAGAGAATACGAGTATATTTTTAATTGTTGTGGTTTAGTATGTTTAGCTTTTGCAATTTCAAACCATCAATCATAATATTTACTTATATACATAGAATTATGAGAATAAATAAAATTTTTAATAATTATTATTTAAATTTTAAAAAAAATTTTGCAAATAATTATTAAAAAAAAACCACTTAAGATTTGTTATAAATTATTCTATGCAGCTCAAGGAAAATTTCATAATTAATGAAACCTATGAAATATTGTACAATAAATGCCATTATTTAAACAGCAACATCTTTACATTATTGAAAATTTTTGAAAATTATATAGGCAGGCGGCATACGTATGTACCTACGTACGTAAATTTTTAATAGAATGCCTTTATTTATAGTCGTTAATAAAATGAATGTCAAAAATATTTAAGAAAACTGCATTCATTTTATTACATATTTTTAATTAAACAGCTTTTACTGCTTTATTTATTTATTATATTTTGTTTTTTTTTTCGTATAAACTAAATTGGTTGTTCATTTAATTTTTCAAGTTCACTATAATTGAAGTGAGCATCTTCAATTTCGAGGTCACTTTAAAATGATATTTTAGAAAAACAATTTTCTAAAACTACATTCTAAAAATATTGAGAATTTATAATAAAATGACGACAGTTTATAGTCAATTGCATTAAAAGTTATACATACTTATGCTGATATCATACTGGTACAGTAGCAATAAGTTTACAACGTAAAAAGAAGTTTATTTGAAAGAAAAAAATTAAATAAAAAATTAATGTAAAAAATGTTAAAAAAGCGCACATAGTACTTGATGATAATAATCTCTCAAATCAAATTTACAGAAATTACATTTTTATTTTACATTCAAAAATTGTTTAATAGAAGAATGTAGGTTAGGTTAGGTTGGAGGACGTGTACTTGTCAATTAAGACAAGTACAGTACCCGGTGGTCGAATTGACCCATTGTACAACGTCGTAGTTTCTCACACCACTTATGTTGTGTGTGTTAATTTTATACATGAGTGGTGAGACCTACAGTTTAAAGTCGACTCCGAACGAAAGATTTTTGAGAACCTTTTCATGGCAATTTTATTTCTCTCTCAATGTTTTTGCCAGAAATCTGCTGATAGGAAGTCGCCGAAGAAATGCTTTTTGTATTTTGTCTTAATGTCTGGCCTGGGGCTTTTACGTCTAATAAGCCAACACACTACCTACTAGACTACGACGACTTCATAGAAGAATGTATTTTACTACTGAATTTAGTTTACGAAATGATTAGAAAAGGAAATAACACGATTATACCGCCATCTGACTCATCAGATATTAGCAAGGTTTTTGCCCTTTAGGAATCAGTTCAATTTCCATATACTACACTTGAATCTACTACTACACTATCTTGAACCCACGACCCTCACGCTAATAGTCTAGACTACCAGGACACCCTAATAACAATATAAATTATATCAAAATATCATATTACAGCTTCGAGACCTTTTGCTTTTATATTCCCTCAAATTCATTGCATTCAAATTCGGCAGGGAATCTAAATTTGTTCACCCATATGTATGCAAACTTTCAGTTTTATTCTTAAATTAAAACATTTTTTCCATTAAAGTTGCAAGTAAGAATGACAAAAAATTCTTTAGCTCCAGCTAAATAAAAGCAAATGTCAATTGGAATTCATGATAAAATCTTTATGAAAACCAAAAAAAAAAAAATTAAGAATTATTTACTTTTGGAATACATTACAGTGAACAAAAAATACAATTTTTGTGTCACATGTCCTATTACAATTTCATTGTATTTCAGCTGTATCTTCATTTTGATCAAAGACTGTGCATACATTTACCTACACAGTAAATTAATATGCTTAAATGGCATAATATATTGGAAAAATATTTTCACAAACATTTTAGTTAATCCCTAAACATGGTTGCCTTAGTATCGGTAAAGTCAAATGTCTGGTATAGACGTCTGTTTAATAAACTTTTTATTTCGGATAATTATTACAAATCGATGCAGGCCATGTTTTTCTTCACATTCCTCTATGGTGTAACGCCATTTCGTGTTGTGACCACAGATAGTGGTGATAAGCGTTTAAGTTCATCTTCATTCGGTTACTTGAACGCCCTGCTACACGTTTCTGTTATGGCATTCTGTTATGCGTATACGATCCACTATAATGAATCGGTAGTCGGTTACTTTCTAAGCAATAACATTTCAAATCTTGGCAATAAATTATACGTTTTAAGTGGAGTTACCGGCGCTACGGTTATCTTTATATCGGCTGTGATGCGTAAGAAAATATTGGTGAAATGTGTGAATTTATTCCATAAAATTGATGAATGTTTCAAGGTCATTGGACAAACTATGGACTACACAACAATTCTGCGATTTGTGGTCTTGATTTTAAGTTCGGTAGCTTTGTTGGATTGTACACTGACAATTATCTGTGTTTATTGTTTAAAATCAATGGACGCATCTCCTTCACCGTGCTTAATTGTAATTGTGGTGGGAGAATGTTTCGGAATTTCTTTATCGATTTCATTATTCTGTTCGATGACTCGATCGATTCAAAGGAGAATAAGGCTCTTGAACCATGTGAGTAAATGGATGATATTTTCTTAACTAACGTGTATAAATTTATTTGAAGAAAAACGAAATGAATTACGATCATATTGTTTTTTTTTTTTTGCTTTTTGTTATCGAATTTAGGGGAACACAATGTGTTTGAAAATTTTTTAAAAATGTCATTTTTCTTCCTACATTAATTAAATTCATTCGTTAACTTATTGATTTACGCCCTTACCTCTAGAGTATATATGAATATTATCTATAAGAATCGTTTCAGACCCAAAATTATTCTCGAAATTATTGTCAAATGCCTTTGAAATCAAACATTTGGTGACACTTTATTTTGATGGCCGTTTAAATAATAAATTTCAATCAGTCTTAAATATTCTTTAATGCTTTAAAACTGTTAAATTTAAAACGAGAACATTTTGTAAAAAAAAATTGTTGCCAATCAATTTGGTTTCAGATTTTCGAAAAATTTTAACAAAATTGATTAAAAAGTTAATCATACAACCGCCATACCTTTAAAGTCAACAAACCATAATATTTTACAAATGTAAACAAAAACATATCGTCACATAAAATCCGAATATAAAAATGTATTTAAAATTTTATTACCAACTAAAGTATATTCTGTAGATAATATTTCAAGTTTAAAATATTCCATTCTACGGCATGTACTTAGTTTTGTCCCATCACGTTTCATGTGACGTTATTATCAATTAGAAACAACAATTTTGGAAAACAACAAGACCTTAACTTATGGACGAATGTTGTTTTGCGCAATGGCTCTTGTGAAACATGTGGCAAATTAATGCTGGCAAAACGTAACAATTGGCATTGATAATGATCATTAGGATTATGATGTATTACTATTTGTGATTGTGTCAACAAACACGTAAAATTAAAAGACAAAAAACAAATGCTAAGAGTATCCTTTTTTAATATCCTGTTGGTTTTATTAATACAGTTTAAAATAACAGACTTTTAAGGTAATTAATTCTTCTAACAAATCTACAGTTTCGTTTTAATTGTTAAACATTAAGTTATTATTATAAATATACATGGTAGTCAAAATGCCAGAATTACAAGCTAAATAAAAGGATTGATTAGCATAGAAAAATTTGATAAGTTATTTAATCCCAAGCCAATTTTAAAGGGTAAGACTAAGATGCTAAGATTGACCCAAGTTCTTCTCAAACTCCATAGACATATTTTTCTTACATACCATTTATACTAAATTTACTAAATGCTTTTCTAAAAAGTTTTCATTTTTTAAAACAAAAATCATTCAAGCAAAATGCATTATATATGCCCTGCATAAATACGAAATGAAAATAAAGATTGTTTTACATTCTATCAGAGGAAATTTTTTGTCTGGGTGCCCTGGTAGTCTAGTGGGTAGTGTGCTAGACTATTAGCGTGAGGGTCGTGGGTTCGATTCCCACCAGAGACTCTGGTCTGTGACACTACACCGAGCAAATAGTCAAGTTACTTCGCTCGTATATAATTAGGATATAATTTTATTATGTATTGTAATTAATAAATAAATAAATAAATATTCCTTTTGAAAATAAATTAGATTTTAAATTTCTGGTTTGTTCTCTATCCTGACAATCAGCTAAGCAGCCCATACACGAAACTTTCTTCATATGTACATATGTATGTACGTACATATATTTATATTTTTTCATCTATATTAATTACATATGTATACATAAGAAAATATGAAAGGGGTAAAAAATATCGCATGCAGCATATTTGATATGTTTTTCAAGTATAATTGCCTTCAGTAGTGCTAAAGAACTCTCTTGAAAAGGATCCTTTATACTGGCCACTTCAAAAAAAATTAAAAAAAAACAGAAATAAAAATGTTTTCACAAATTGTTTCCGATAAAATAGTTCGATTTCGCAAGAGTTTCATATCAAATCAAGTGTTTGAGGCTTTACAGCCGTTATTCTTTTTAACGTTTCTTTACGGTTTGACGCCATTTCGTGTTATCAAAAATAAAGATGGCGAAACAAACATACAAATGTCGTTTTTCGGTTTTGTCAACATTGCCGTCTACATTTTACTCTACGGCTGTTGTTATATAATTTCCCTGCTGCAGGAGGAAACCATGGTCGGTTATTTTTTTCGGACGAAAATCTCAAATGTTGGCGACACCATGCAAATTTGTAATGGCCTGATAACCGGTGCTGTCATTTATATTTCGGCCGTAACGCAAAGGCGTAAATTGTTACGAGTTTGCGGTATTCTTTACTGCTTGGATGAGAATTTCGCCAATATTGGCATAAAAGTGAAATATTCTCGCATTTATCGTTATTCAATACTAATGATTGTTTTCAAAACAATTGTGATTGGCATTTATTTCGCTGGCGTATTTCGTTTATTAAAGTCCATGAAAGTGACACCATCATTTTGTGTATGCGTTACGTTCTTCCTGCAACATTCGGTGCTATCAATTGCCATTTGTTTGTTTTGTTTTGTCGCACGCAGCTTTGAAAGACGTCTGGTTATACTCAATAAGGTGAGTAGGAGAGATGAAAAGTGAAAGCGTTAATTGGGTTTTTAATGTCTTGTGTTTGCATAGCATTTGTTGCGTGCTGTGCATGTGTGGCTTGATGTCATATTCCCTATTGTATCATAAAATTTGGAAAGAAAATAAAAGCTTATTTAAACTTTATTGACAGTGTAACAAAAAAAAAATGTTACTCAATAACTCATTTCAAATACGTGCAGGCAAACAAAAACAATTCAAATTAAATTAATTTTAAAAATTTATTTGAATTATTTTTTGTTCAAATAAATGCATGAAATTTAATTGTACAATGTTTTAAAAATTGTGTCTTATGACGGTAATGGTGTTTTCGTTTTGACTTAAGATCTTTATGAAGTGTAGTCTGTCGTTCCAAAGCTTTATTATTGTATGGATATGTTTACAATTCTTGAAAAACAATGAATTACAAACAGTAATTGTACATCGTAATGCAAAGCTATTATTTATGTTTCCACAACCCCAAGCGTTTTTGTTTATATTGCTGTTCCCAGATGGCGCTTTAACGAGCGATAATATTTCTATTAACTGTACAATTTCCTTTTGGGTATTACACAAATATACAATAACCGAATAGCAATGCACAAAACCATATATTATCGGTCTTTGATTTCCTACGCTGACCCATCTATAATTTTATGCTTTATTTTTGATATCATGAGTTATAATCTGTTCAAATTGCAATGGTAATACAATAAAGCCTCGGAAGATAATTAACCAGTTTAAGAATAAACTTCTATAACCCATGTGACACACCCAAACCTGCTGTTCTTATTTTAATAGATTTTTCGACGTAAAAAATATTATTTTGGCTAGGAATAGAGTCATCAAAATATATTTCTGTTACATTTCTATGGTTGGAACACTTGATACACATAAAACACTTTTAAATAGGAGGTATGAATAACTCAAATATATATGAAAAATTTACCTCCTTTTCGAGCACATATCATACGATACAATAAAATTTAAATTATATTTTTAAATTATTAATAAGAATTCACTTGCAAGCACGTTTCTTTCGTAAAGAAATATAATTTTAATCAGCATATCAATTCCAATTTGTTTATTTATTTTAATTACAACGTCTACTAATTCTACTCTTAGTGATGAAAACAATAAACAACGATAGCAAATGGCAATTAATATTATGACGAGCTTTTCATTTAAACTTTTAATAAAAACATCTCAATTGTTAATATCGTGGTCGACGTAGTACTCAGGGTGGAGTTGATTAGAAAAACAAGAGTTCATTACAGTCAGTTTATACTTCAGAAAATTGTTTCAGCAGACATCAGGGATACTATTTAAACATTACAAACGTTTGCTGGCCCAACAATGATGACTGTGAGAGTGACAGAATGAACTACGCATTGCGCCATTAACAATTGCAACAAGTATGTATTATTTTTATTATACGACAGGAAAAGGTATGACATACAGGGCGATAAATAAAAAAAAGGTTATAAAACATACAAAACAAATTGTTGTTTGTTTATGCAAATTGTTTGTCCTTTTAAAATACATTTTTGTACTCAGTTGCTGATTTGACTTCCAGCGGTATGGACGAAAAAATTCGGGAAAAAATTGAACTCGATACTAGAACTCGTAGTCGTATACGAAGAATATTTTCCGCGAAAACATTATACGAGTGTTTACAACCGCTTTTCTTTCTCACCTATTGGCATGGACTGACACCCTTCTATGTACGCTCTAATAAAAAAGGCGTCAAATACTTGCAACACTCCATTTGGGGTTATATTAATGTCGGCGGTCATATTGTAATCTATAGCATTTGTTATATTTTAACTTTGATCAATGATTGCGAAACGGTGGCCGGTTATTTTTTTCGCTCGCGCATTACACATTTTGGTGATTTTATGCAAATTTTAAGTGGTTTTATCGGTGTTACCGTGATCTATTTAACAGCAATTCTACCGAAATATTATATCCAGCGAAGTCTGCAAATCATGCAGGCCATGGATGAGCAATTATTTGGTGTTGGCATTAAAATCATGTACAGTAAAGTGTTACGCTTCAGTTACATTTACATAATATGTCTGGTATCGGCCAATTTGGGCTATACTATCTTTGGTTTTCAACTTTTAAAATCGGCCAACGAGGAACCTTCAGTTTCATTGCATGTAACGTTTTTAATACAGCATACGGTGGTGCTGTGCGCTTTGACCATGTATTCATGTTTTACCAAAATGATTGAAATGCGTTATAATATGATGCACAAGGTGAGTCTGTAGTTCGATATGTATTTCCAATATTACCAAGTCAGCAGTTATTATCAAATATTAAACTTAAATTAAAGATTTTAAGAAACAATTTTTCTTATTTATCTGGAGACTAGAGTGGGCAAAAGTATATTCGGTGCGATCTAAAATTTAATCTTCTGTTTGTATTAAAACCAAAATAATAAACAACATTTCAATCAAACCTACATATATTCATGCGTTAAATTAGTAAACAAGTGCACACTCTTTTTAAATATTTTATTCACTCTTTTTATTTTTCAAGATAATGCTTTTTAAATTAAAATAATAACACATGTTAATAGACCCAGGAAATGTTCAGAAAACAATAATGAGATGAAAATGGATGTCCCAACTTATTAACATGCAAAATCTATATCTGTTGTATTCCTTTAAATTTTGCTAACCATTTTTTAAACAAAATTAAATGTAGACCGGCTTAAGTGAACTGTTGTGGGTTTCAAATTTTATTTTATTATGACGGTACTAATATAAAAATCATTTTAAGTGTGATGTGTTAAATAAATCCTAAAACAATTTCATTGTCAAACACACATACATACATATTTCGTGTGATGTGGATCAAAATAATTTTGAAATTTTTAAATTTTCAATTAACGACCTGACAATCACTGTAAACGTAAGTGATTGTAAAGAAATTAATGACTCAACCTTAAATGCCATGCCATGACGAGTGAGTATAAAAACAAGGCTACAATTTAAAATGTCCTTTAGTATCAATTTGGTGAAATTTAACAAACACAACTAAATAAAAAAGGAACGTTGAAAATGAAATCATTTTTGGGTGATTTTCTTAAACCAAAAGATTCGTTTGCTGCTGAAAAAACTCTATTAGCGATTACATTCATATTGGGGCTGACACCGCTCTGTATACAGGAATCGAGTGGAGAACGAAAAATGTGCATATCACGTATTGGCTATATAATCACCATAGCACAGGGCATATTTTTTGTTTACTGTTTCATGCATTCCTTCCTTCTCGACGAATCTATAGTTGGTTTCTTTTTTAAGACAGAAATTTCCAAAATAGGCGATATTTTACAAAAATTTATTGGCCTCAGCGGTATGTTGATTCTGTTCGGTGTAAGTTTAAGAAAAAGCAATGACATGATTGATATGTATAAAACAGTGGCTTTCATTGATGCCAGATTTCTTAATTTGGGTGTGGAATTCAATTATCGTTACATTATGAATTTTCGTCATTCAAAACTGGCCATGATAATAAGCATATGTTTGGGTTATTTAATTAGCAGCCTGTGGATGTTGTTCCATAATCAAATATGGCCCTCCTTTCAGGCAGTGATTGCATTCTTTGTGCCACACATATTCCTATTAAGTGTAGTGGTCTTAAATGTTTCGTTTGTTATGCGATTTTGGCAACATTTCGATTTATTAAATAAGGTGAGTACTACGATATTAAACAGAAATTTATTTTAAAAAAAGTAAATAAAAACTTTTTAAATTTAAATAACTTCAATTAAAGTAAGTAATTTAATATGCAATAATCAAATATGTATGCGTAACAAACGAATTTGTTTTCACAATCAATACTGCTACAGGGTATTATAATTTTTGTAATAAAATAAACACGTTTCGATATTAATAACCGTATGACATGTGCTGTTTTTAAGCTATCGCAAAAGAATACAATTTATTTTCGTTTAAATGACAAAAGCCAAAAGCCAATATTATTGAAGTTATTCCTTGGGGTTATCAATAATATATTCGTGCCACTCACAATTTAATTTAATTAATTACACGGATAACATCACATCATATATCGAACATTGCATACTGTAAATCATCAAAGGCAATAAAATAAAAATAAAAATAATTTCTTCTCTATTTAGTTGTCGTATTACGAGTGACTCTAATAGAACAAGTTTATTACAAAATAAACTCTTTGAACAGCATGTGCTTAACGTCTATTCTACCTGTCAGTATACGGATATTTCTAAAAGATCTGCATAAACCGGGCGATGTTTATGCCTGTTACCGTGTTTATTTTTTGGTGGCCTTCTGTATTGGCATCATACCATTTCAGTTCTCATCTCAGCCCAATAGACATTTAAAAAATAATATATTCGGCTACTTAAACATCCTAATACGCATTGGATTCTTTACATTTATCTTCATTTACGGCATGAAGAATGAACAATCATTATTGGCTCATTTTTTTACAACAGAAGTATCGAAATTTACCGATAATTTACAAAAATTTAACGGCATGTTTGGTATTATAGCCGTTTTAATAATGGGCCTTATGGAACGTCAATCACTGATGTATTTAATGCAACAATACGAGCAGTTGGAATTGAATTTCTCACGTATTGGTGTGCAATTTAATCAGAAGCCATGTGCCACAAAAATTAATTTTCGTTTATTTTTAATGTTTTTGGCCAATTTGTTTTTTATTTTATACGGCTTCCTAGTAGTGTTTAAACACAAGGGCTTTAGTATATCTTGGATAGCTATGTCAACATTTTATTCACCTCATATCATTATAAGCAGTATAGTGATAATATATCATTCAACGCTACACAAAATGTCACTTTATTTAAAGGCCGTCAATGAGGTACATATTTATAATTAATTAAATACACAACTTAAAATAATAAAATAGAAACTTAAAAAATTGAAAGCTTGTCATTGAAAATATTTTAATTTACTAAAACTAAATATGGAAAATTATTGTGACGTATGAGTGATATTGATTAATGGTGTTGAAATAAAAATTATTAATACGCCATGGTTGCAAAGAAAATAACTAAAATGAAATGCCTTAGTTAAGATCAATTACTTTCTATTAAATAATATTTAAAATATAATTTAAATTCTACGAAATATACATTCAAATAATTAAAATTCGATCTTTCGTAAGCTATAATCCATTGAAATTATTAGGATTATGCCAGAAAGAAATTAGAGTGCATTTAACAGTCAATAACAATCAAATTACACGCATTGCACATTCAATGTCAACTGATTATCGAATATCTGCGTAGGCACCACAAGGTCATACGTTGAGTTTGAATTCAGGACTAACATGTCAAATTTATTAACTATTAGCAAGGGTGCGAATAGTTCAAAATACTTCACAATTGTGTTTAAAGCACATTTAGCTTATTGGTTCATAATTTATTGCAAGCAGAAGTGGATAGAGTGAGTAACTTTGTTCCACAAGAGTGTTGCTAATTTTATTTGCTGCAATGTGAATATAGAGTCATACAATAAATTGTAAATGACACAAATTGTCTATAAAAATAATGTGATATGACTTCTATTGCCATTTTCTTCCAAAGTCCTTTTAAATGTAATAAAATTTAATCAAATCTTTAAGTTATATTTTTAACATGCACTGTCATCTTTCGCTTGTCAGTGTATTTATTCAGATTATTTTTATTATTAAATTGAATTCTTTTTAGGTCCTAAAAAATCTATGCCATCAATGGGATACACGCTGCATTAAGAGTATTACACAAAAACAACGTTCCCTACAATGTTTGGATTCATTCTCCATGTATACAATTGTGTCGAAAAATCCAGCAGAAATTATACAGGAGTCCATGGAAATACACCAGTTGATATGTGAAGCGGCGTCAACAGCGAATAAATATTTCACTTACCAGTTGTTGACCATCATATCAATTGCATTCTTGATTATTGTATTCGATGCTTATTACGTATTAGAGACTCTGTTGGGCAAATCGAAAAGGGAAAGTAAATTCAAGACCGTTGAATTTGTAACGTTCTTCTCCTGTCAAATGATATTGTATTTGATTGCCATCATTTCAATAGTGGAGGGAAGTAATAGAGCCATTAAAAAGGTGAAATATTTTATATTTTAAATAATTTTAATAATATAAATAATAATACAATTTTCTTTTTAATTAAATTTTCCTTAAGAGTGAAAAAACTGGCGGTATTGTTCATGCCTTATTGAATAAGGCCAAAAGTGCTGATGTTAAAGAGAAGCTACAACAATTCTCCATGCAATTAATGCATTTGAAAATCAATTTTACAGCGGCTGGCTTATTTAATATTGATCGTACTTTATACTTTACGGTAAGACTTTGATATTTATTTATGTATATGAAGCTTTGAATTAAACGATTTAATATTATTCTTAAATACTGTTCTTAGATAAGTGGCGCTTTAACAACATATTTGATAATTTTATTACAATTCACCTCAAATCCACCTGCAGTTAATCATAGCACTTGTGAGCAATTAAATGGAACTTTGGCAAATAAAACGCAAATCTAAAGCATTCACATACCATGTTTGAAATTGTTTTTGAAATTATAAATTTAATATAAATTAAATATTTAAATTAAAAATTTTATTAATTAATTGATAAATAAAGGCAATGTTTAAGAAATGCTTACTGAAGAATTAATATTGTAAGTAAATGGATGAATATTATTTTTACAAAAAATCGATCATATCAAAAGGTGTAGAAAATACTATAATATTGACAAATTAAACGTAACATTAAATTAAATTAAATAATTCACTCTGTTCATAACATCAATTTGAAAAAAAAACAACATTTTTTCATTAAAGCAAACAAAAAACAATTTATTTCTAATAATATGTGTACTAAAATACTAGGTAAGCACTCTGACACGTGTACACATGAGAAGAAATCCATGTTTCCGAAAACTAACATTAGCCTTTAGCATTGCGGTAATTCGATAGACAAGGTGTGCCAATAAAAATCATCGGCTATTTTCTGATGAACTCTGTGTTATTTGAGGACAATCAAATGAAAAATGCGACATATTTTAAAGTTTTCTTAAATAAAGGTTAAAACACGAGACTAGTGACTAACAATATGAATAGTATTTATGGTTCTTACTGGAATAGTAACTGATTCAATACATATAAGATTTACCGCAGATGGCATTAAAGTAATGAAAGTTGCCAAATCCAACTGTCATGTAATAACAATTACGATTGTCCCATTTCATTTAAGCGAGGATTGTCGATTATAAAGAAATTTAGCAGGAGTGGCTATAACAAAGAGCTGTTGTTTTTTATGAAATCTTCTTATTTAAAAATACATAGTAAAAGTTTTTTAATTAATTACTTAATTATTTGAAATATAAGTAATAGGACTAAAACCACTCCGATTGAATTAAATTGTCGATATTGTTTTTCCTATATTTCAACAACTTGTCAATGTACATCGTAATGAAGAAATTACAACCAATTCGCTTTAGACCTACGAGTATAGGAATGATTTTCAAATGGCAAATGGTAACTATACAAAAGAATATGACATTCAGATAAAATAAAGATAAATAAGTGATACAAATAAGTATAAATAATCAAATGGAAATATCTTTGGGATGGATGGATATGTGTACCTAGAAAACAAAAATTTTATAAATTAGAATTATATTGTAAAGAATATCTAATAAGTTTTTCAATAAAAAAAATTAAATATAAAGCACTCAAACTTCTTACGCGATAGAACTTCGTTAAACAGTACTCATTTTCAAATACGATATTCACATCGTCATCATGCAACATAATTTCATGACACTTCTTGTTTGTATGTATTGTAATTATTGTGAAACTAACTCTTTTATGTACCATGTGTTCGTAGTCAGAAGTATGTGAAAAGGTCGAATCAGATATGGCTAACAATATGAAAGTATGTACAGAATTCATTATCACTTTAAAATGTTTGTTGGGTTGCCTTTGATAGATATCCACAATACACAATTTGTAAGTAATTTGCCAATATTTCAGCGGTACACGGGGATTTGTACATGCATTGTCATAGCCGCGACACAATGACAATGACAGTAACCCTAAACTGTTATTTGTATTGTCATATGTGTTGTATGTATCAAATAGAATATTTTTAATTTCATATTCAACACCTACTTATAAATGCCATAGCAGCTAAAATCATTAAATAGAAAAATATTTTAAACTGTTTCAAATGCTTTCTTTTGAAGTTTATGAAAACTATTCGAAATGTATTTGAGTTACAAAGAACTTGAAGATAGTAATTGTCTGTTTTAACTTTTATGAAAATCCTTAATTATATTTCTAACCTTTGTACGCAAATAATCTCTATTATTAGCAGTGTATCAAGTTTTTTTTTGTGCAATAAAAAGACTTAAAAATTTTTCTAAAAATATTCAATATTCCATAATTTAATTATACGAGTCTTTCATTACTTACAACGCTTTACTGTTTGTGTCTATTTCGGGCAAAAGTAAGTGTCGTGTGTACGTGAACGCAATTAAATAAACCCTATTATATATTGCACAGAAAGAAAAGAATTCATGTAAATAAAAATATTAATACCACAGTTAGTTAAAATGCTGCTGTGGGTATTCAATAAAAATTCAAAATATAATTTAAAGCAAATTTTTCCTCAAACGGTCTACAATTTCTTGTATTTTATTTAATTTGGTTTTATGATTTCTTAATTTAAACCAGTTGTGAAGCTGCCATTTTACTTACCGTGCGACTTTCTGGAATTTATAAGGTTATGACATTCGTATACAAATGCATAGAAGAGCTGAAATCGAAGAAATCAAACCAAATTCGATCACACATAATCGATAAATAGATACAATATGAAAACATTGTAGAAAAAAAATTAAAGATATGCCACCAAAATCATTCGATATACTCTCAATTTGTTCTAAGGCGGATCGCTTACTAAAACGAAAGAGATCCAAGAAAGTATAGCGACTTGTAAATAAAAACGAAATCGCTGTAACTGCTTTCCATGGTTACGGTTTACAGTTGTTTTTCTTTTCCTTCAATGTACAATTGTCCAAATTGTGCTTGTTGTAGTTGTTGGTAATTAGTTGTAAACATAAGCAAAAACACAGCGTATAAATGCCCCAACAAACCTAAATTCTTAGCTATAAAAATACAATATATCTACAAATAAAAAGGGAAAACGAAATATCTATCTACCAAGAACTTAAATTGTTAATACGACAGCAAACTGTTTACAAATATTGATCTTAAATAGCAATAGGATTATAAGGCGAAGAGCGGGGTGTACATTGCCTATTGATTTAATCAACACCCTTCCTATATGAAGACGTTGTCGACAACAACAACAACAACAACAAGAACAGGTAGTTAGTATTTCAATTCAATTGACATTCATTCATATTTGCGAATTAAGTAGCCAACTTATTCTTTATATTCGGATTGTACATACATACACACACATTCATATATACAAATAGCACACAGAAAATAAATAAATTGTATATCATAGTCCTTTATAGATATTGTATGTACGTGCATACGTACATACTCATACATAATGACAATTAATATCTATGTATGTATAAATTAAAATAAAAACAACAATGTCGACAAAAACAATTAAAGGAAAGACTTGATGTGTTGTGACACAATGACGCACCACCACTACTGACATTGATATTAGATAGTGTTACAAAAATCAACAGGATTCAGTTTTCAACAAGTGGCCTTCGAAAACGGACGTGTAATAAACGTGTAAATACCTATAACTTTAATAATTATTATAATAATAGTGTCATATTAAAAAAAAAGAACAGTACCGCATTTAAAAACAAGAAATACCATGGGTTTTAAAATCTGGGAACGTTTCTCACAAGCCGATAACATTTTTCAATCGCTAAGGCCACTAACATACATTTCGATAATTGGCCTGGCACCATTTCATTTGAAATCTCAAAAGGAAGTTCGTACCTCGGCCTTGTCGTTTGTTGCCGGTATTATCCATTTTCTATTTTTTCTCTTGTGTTTTTTTCTATCGACTCACGAAGGCGGTTCCATTATTGGTTACTTTTTTCAAACGAATATTACCAAATTGGGCGATACTACTCTCTCGTTGACTGGCATAATAGCAATGTTAACGATATTTGGTTTCGCTATTTTGAAACGTGATTGTCTAATAAACATTATACAAAATAATTTGGTTGTCGATGAGATATTCGTAAGATTGGGCATGAAATTGAATTATCGCAAGATTCTGTGCTACTCCTTCGTCATATCCTTTGGCATGCTGCTATTCAATGTCATCTATTTATGTGTCAGTTATATGCTGTTGAGATCAGCTCAGATAACGCCGTCATTTGTTGTATTCACAACATTCGCCCTGCCGCATATAAACATCAGTATAATGGTCTTTAAATTTTTATGCACCACACATCTAGCTAAAAGTCGTTTCCATATGATGAATGAGGTAAATTGTATTGAAGATATATCTGTATTTATGTATGTATACA
The DNA here is from genome assembly GCA_932273835.1 of Sarcophaga variegata. Classification (NCBI taxonomy): domain Eukaryota; kingdom Metazoa; phylum Arthropoda; class Insecta; order Diptera; family Sarcophagidae; genus Sarcophaga; species Sarcophaga variegata. Next base: position 118,115,674 of record OW026361.1, read on the forward strand.
TTTCAGTAGTTACATAATTTTATTAATAATTTAAAGCTATTTTAATATTCCTAAGAAATTTATTATAAAAACGTACCTAAGAGTGATATCCAAAAATATAAAGTAACTATTGAAAAAAAGGGGCAGTCACCGGTAAACATACGAAGAAATATTGCTTTCCTTCTGATTATCACTATTTCTACAAAGGTATTAAAGGATTTGATGTAAGCTGTGGGGGTGTATAAAACAAAAGTTGGTGGATATTACGCAGACGGTTCTATTTCTGGCAAACCTAACCGATTTTTTCATATGTGTTTCACAAATTACATAATTTTTAAACATTTTCAATTGATATACATTTTGCAGTGACTCTTTAATGGAGGGTCAACATCTGCGTGGTAAAATTAAAAACAACAACAATTTAATCCAAACTATCTCAAATTTCTATTCAGGTTTGAAACATTCTAGAGAATGTTTAATCGATATTACTCTCTTACATATTTAAGTATATCAACTTAACTTCGAATTTAAATAAATGTAATCATCGTTATCTTTACCTCCGTATATATTTAAAATCGTTTATAAGAAATTAATTATATATGTATATTTGTTGCTCTACAGAAGCCAAATTGTTGTATATTTTTCCTCACTTTTACAATTTTTTAATAACTCGTTTCAATTTCAGATTCTTCAAGACATTTTAGATTCGCATATTGAAGATAGTAATGCCATGGAGCTTTCTCCGCTTCATTTAATAGTGCGAATGAATCGCAGTGTACCCAGAAGACGAAACGCCAATATATCATCAATATCGGTAAATAAACGCTACAGCGTTACATCAGTTATCAGACAAAATCCTGAATTCGCTTTAAAACAAGTAACCAACATTCATAACCTTTTGTGTGATATATGTAATACAATCGAAGAATACTTTACATATCCGCTGCTGGCTATTATAGCCATATCGTTTCTTTTCATTCTATTTGATGACTTTTATATATTGGAAGTGAAATTGAATCCAAATTGCGTTGAAGTCTTTGAGGCAGATGAGTTTTTTGCATTTTTCATCGCCCAAATGTTGTGGTATGTCATCATAATATTCTTAATAGTGGAGGGCAGTAGTAGAACCATAAAAGAAAGTGGCAAATGTGCTGCTATTGTACACAAAACTCTTAATCTAACCGATGACCCCGAAATACGCGATCGTTTATTGCGTCTGTCATTACAATTACAACACCGTCGTGTACGCTTTACAGCAGCCGAACTCTTTAATTTAGATCGTACTTTAATTTTTACGGTATCGTATGACAGAAACTTTTATTAGTATAAGGAATTTTTCTAATTGTTTTACTCATTTCAGATTACCGGTGCTGCTACTTGTTATCTCATAATCTTGGTCCAATTCCGTACCACCCATCATATGGATGGTAGTCATAATACAACAAATTGTGTATCATAAGATTCCTTCAGTAACGCCTCGGATTGATTTTAATGTTAAGTGTGCCAAAAATACTATGAAATTTGTAATAAATGTGCCTTTATATGAAAAATATTATTTGTAAATTTTTGAAATTATTTTAAAGGAGTGTAATTCTGTAATTTGTTAAATATACAAAAAATAAAAGCTTTTTAAATATCTTTACATGAATACATGCACTTGCGGTCTATTCATTTAGTATGAAATTAAATAAATTTATTGCTGTTTTATAAGTTCAAGGTTTTACTTCGTTATTATTACTTTGTAATCAAGAAAATTGCATATGTCCATCGACCAATTGAAATGCTTATTTGAGAAATATTAACAAATTTAAAAATAATAAAATGTTTCCTCCTGATTTTAAATATAATTAACTATATATTTGAAACTTATTTCTTTTTTAATTATAATAGCCCCGTTCATATAAAGCTAAACACAAAATCATTTTTTCCTATTCATTGACTTTTAAATAAACGTGAGTTAACAACAAGTACTCAAATTTTACACCTAAGAAAATCTCTTTTTGCCTTATCAACACCAGGAATAAATTTATCGTTATTTTTTATTTTCTTATGAGCTATGGTGTCCATTTATTTTAGACGAATGTGCCCACGGTAGTCCAATATATTACGAGCCAGTGAATTCGAGCATTTATGAGTACTTCTCTAAATATTTCGCAATTTCAGTTTCGACAGTTTAAACGTTATATGTTCGAAATTTCGAACAAATTCAAAAACAGAAACGAAATTCAATTCTATAACATCGTTGCCAAGCTTTATTGTTTTTAACGCGCGTTCACAATGTTTCGACATGGCAATTCCTTTAGTAACACAGCTGACATATGTAAATAAAAACTGAACATCGTCTTTTCAACGATAATAATTAATAATGGCTGAAAAACATAATAAAAGGTATTTATTATAAAAAAAATAAATAATGAAATATAAAATATGTTTATACCTCACGCAGACTCTGGCGTAAGCTTGTCAAAAAGCTGCAAAGGAGGAGAAGAAGACAAAAAGTGGCCCGACAAAGGGATAAAGAACTACAAGAAGGTAAGTGTTCCTAAGGTATTATGATATGAGTCTTTGAAATATTCTTTAAATCCAAATAAGCTGAACTAGCAAACCTTAAAGATCCCCAGTACAAATCTTGGCTGGAGAATCGAAAAGAAATTGAACGACAAGAGCAACAGTTGCTAGAAAAACAAAAACAGGAACAAGAAGAAGAGTGGCTGCGCAGGGAATTATTAGCCCAAATGCAATTTCAAAAGGAACAATTGAAAAGAAAAGCTGAAGAAGCCAAGTTGGAGGAAGAAAGACTTAAACAAGAACAGTATATAAGAGAGCAACAAGATGCCCAAAGAAAAAAACTTGAAACTCTGAACTTGCAAGCCGAAAAAGCAGCCAAAGAGTTTGACAGCATATTGCAATGTATGCAACAATATTTAGATGAAAACTCCATGAAAACACCTCCCAGATTAGAATACTTTGTAGAGTCTAGACCCGCGGAAAAGTCGTGTGAATTTTATGACAAAACAAATTGCTGTCGTTTTGGCCTTACGTGTTCATTTAATCACAGGCGTCCACTTTTAGCGAAGATCATAGTAATTCGTCATTTTTTCCATCATCCATTACTTGAACAGCACGAACATGACGAATACTCCAATGCTGATAGTGGTTTGGAATTAAATGAACGGGATTTACGTGATTATTATGATGAATTCTGCGAAGATGTATGGCCCGTTTTAGAAGAATATGGTACTATTATAAACTTTCGGACTGTAAGGAATACACAGCATCATTTGAGAGGTCATGTTTTTGTAGAGTATGCTGAGAAAAGGTAAGGAATTATATAATATAGATATACGTACATATGTATATACGTATATGTATATAAAATAAATAATATAAGAACATTATGAAGTTATTTATTCACCAATTAATCTTAAGAATAAATTCTTAGATTTTCCTTTTAAAATGTTTATGAATTACCAGGGATATCAGAAGAGAAGAATAGATTAATACTGTTTTCCTAATAAAATTAGAAATGCTATTGATGTTTATAGCCTATGAACTCAGTGCGAAATAACGTACTTTTGAAATATTTAGATCTTACATTTTAGTGTCACGTACATTTGTTGCACTTTTCATTTAGTTACATTTACGATAGCTGCTATGTTTTTACATATTTAGTTTGTCTGTCACATTAATTCAATTAATTTGTGCAATAAACTCGTGAAGTTAAGTTGACCTGCATTCATTAATGGCATAAGAACTTCCTTTTCTTTAAGTAGTACAATCTTTTTTCTAGCCTCCAATTTCAAATTTTGTGTTATAAAGATGTAGCAATTGTTATTGGCATTATTTGCCATATAATTCTGGAAGTGACCCTTTAGCTTTTTTTAAGCACGTGGAGAGTTCGATCGTAGTTATAATATCAGACAAATGAAACGCTATTTTCTCAACGGTATGCTAATTGTATGTCTAAATATATTGAATAAGGTTCGAAAAGTTTTATCCAATTCCAAAGGCATTGTTGTGTTGGATTTATTTTATGATGTGACATAGTATATTGTGGATAGTACAATCCATTTCATACCAAATTTTGTGAATAGAGTGTTTCTTACCATTGTTTTTGTATTGTAGGTGAATTCGTCTTTTGAGCAAATACGAAAGGTTATGTAGTTTGGAAACTGAGTTGATTTCAAAACTAATTAACTCAGTTATTTTTCAAAACGAAAACGTGCTAACGTCAGACAGCAATTTCTCAGCAATCTTCTCGTCGTTGAAATATTTTCTTCAAAAAATGTATGAAAAAAATTAATTGATAGAGTAGTCTAACTATCTAAAATGCAATTGGATGTCGGTAAACTCGTTTCAATCGTTTTTAGGTTTCGCACAAATAACACGAAATAACCCTGCAAACATAAGGAATTCATAATTAATTTGTTGAAATAGGTATTGCAGAAATCAATTCTGATACAAAAAAAAATTTTTTATAGCAAAATTATCGCCTTGGTCCACCTTTCATTTTAATAATAATTTCTGTTTTTTCTTTTTTTGTATAAAATTGTACTACTTTCTAAATCATAATTATTTTTATTATTTTAGGTCAGCCTTAAAGGCTTTTATAAACCTTCAAAACCGTTATTACGCATCTAAACGTTTAAATGTTGAATTCTCTAATATAGTCAACTGGCGTAACGGAGTTTGTGGTACGCACTCGGTATCCTTTTAAAGCAATACATCTTAAAGAGTTTAATCATACTGAATTTCTGTTACTATATATTTCCTTAACTTTCATTTCGTAATTTTTTTAAAGGTCTAGATCTAGGTGGCAAATGTTCAAAGGGAGGTAAATGTAATTTTTTGCACTTAATGAAAAATGTTGACAATAAATATAATACACCAATGCACAATCCTAAAAGAAATTTTGACAATGTCACAAGATGTTCTCAATCTACTTCTGACACACCAGAATTAAGGTACAAATAACATATTTAATTAGAAGACTTCTTTTAAAATGTACTGATTATTTAGCTGGAGTACGGGAGACTCTGCAAAAAGACAAACACATAATTGGCGCTGGTCAGAAAGTCCTGAATTAGAACTAAAAATTTCTAAGAGAGATGTGAAGGAAACGTCTCTGATAGGAGATGGTAAAGCTAGATCTAAAACTCCAAAGAATACACATAAATCAAGGAAAGATCAAAGACGCAGAAGTTCAAAGAAAAGTAGCTCAACGAAAACTAGATCCAGAACTCCAAATAATGATAGGGTAAACAAAAGTTCCTCGTACACTAGATCAACATCAAGACAATCTGATCGTCGTTCTTCGAAAAGAAAATCTTATTTGAAAGATGGGAGTCCTAAACACAATAAAACTAAAAGATAAATATCTCCTTTCAAAATGATTAGAAATGTTTTGATTTAAATAAATGTACAAGATTACAACCATTCAAATAGCCTTCCCATGTTTTTTTATTTCTTACAATAAATTGAAAATGAAACCAATTGGAACACTTAACAAAGCAAAGAAAGTCTTTATCATCTAGTATCAACAACTGACAATGATACTTTCATTTTGTTTCCAATTAAGACATTTCATAAAAGTAGAATTTATAATTTAAAATTTTGTGTTGATGTTAAGTAATTGCAGCAACATATTTTTGGAGCAGTCTTCGCATCTGTTCATTTACTTTATTTAAGCGTATGTGTGTTAATTCACCCTATGCATATTTATTTTGCACAAAATGTTATGTGTACCACTTTACAATATGTCATCATCAACTATTAAAGTTTTAAGTACATACCCACATACTGTGTAATTAAACACATATTAAATTTTTTCAAAATTTTATTGGTTTTTTTATAGTTTTTTATAATTTTTTTTATTTAAACAGTTACAAATTAGTAAAAAAAAGATATGTTGGAAGAATATAGTCAATCTGTGTCAATAACAGAATTTCCGCTTTGTATTTTTAAAAAATATGCAACTAATAAATATTTTACAACAAAAGAAATACTACATTACAATCGAGTAGAATGTAGTAATTTATAATTCGTTTTGACTCATATTTTTTTCTATAAATTGGCAGTAGAATTGGAAATAAGAGTGAAAAATGTTTTTTTTTTATCAAAGAATAGAAAAAATAGTGAGTGTGTAAAAAATATAATAAAAAAATTTTGTGTTTTTCTCTTTGTATTTTTATAAATTCTAAAGTCTATTTTGTTTTCTTTATAAAATAAAAAAAATTAAAAACAAAAAATTAAAAATAATCATGTCTCCTGTACTAAATGGGTATTTATAGACGAATACCAGGATTGGTAGCAGCAACATAACGTAATAATTCATCGTTATCTTCACAGATGAAAGGTTTCTCGTGATAACAAGCAACATCATGCCATGCAATACCGTCATTGTAGACGTTGTTCAAAACAGATAGACATTGCTCCTTGGTTTGGTTAATATCGTATTCAGCGTTATCAGGCTGAGGACGCTTCTTGTGGCCAGTTTGAGACCAAGGATTATAGCCCCATCCTTGAGGAATGCGGTTGGTGGCTTGAATCTTCTCACGACTTGCAGACCAGAACCAACCATAAACGTTTTTGGGTTCCAAATCGGGACGATTTTCACAACCATTGAAATCGCAAATACGACCGGCTGTCCAGATGTAGGGGACATCGTTTTGTTGAATAACACGGAAGACAAGATTGTTCTTTTCTTGGGTTTCCAAGGCAACCAAGTCCATACAGTATTCACGGCACAGGTTACGACCATCTAACCAATCGACTTTCTTATTAGCCAAAGCTGGGACATGAGTACTCAAGAACATGTTTTTGCCACGATAAGAAAATTCCTTAGGACCTATAATAAAAATAAAATGGAGATGTGAACATTATGTTAAAACAATGACAATTACATATTTCTCATCATTCAGTTGTTTATTCATGACTACTATTTAGTTTCGCCTTAAGATATAAAAAAGAATAGAAATTGCACAACATTATTATTAATCATTGCGTGACTACTACTGTGGCATGGGCAACTGGGTGACTTTTTCAACATTGGCAACATATAATAATAATAATATGTTTATTTGTTGGATTGTTTTCTACTTTGTATTTTGGAAAACAACTCAATTCATATATTCGTTAAATTCATAATAGAGTAACTAAAAGCCGTACCTTAACAGTACTTTTATAAAGCATTGACTTATAAGTAAAAAAAATAATAAAAAAATTCCGTTAGACTTTAATATTTAGAAAAAAAAAGGTGGATTGTTATTGTATGTAAATGTCTTGCAATATTTTCTTTTTTACTATATTGTACATATACTTTTTTGTTTAACTTTTTTTTGCATCATACACCAGTAGACATTGCAACAAACTCGTTTTTACAGTTGGTTAGCAGCTTCCATTTCATTAAATCATTTGATGCAGTAACAGGCAATATTTACTACTTGTAGATAAAAATACATGCATATATAGTTTGCCGATATAGTATAATAATAAATATTATATACACATACATATATACATACATACATATGTATATATATGCAATATATATACATACATATATTGTGCAATAGCAACAAAAACAACATTAAGATGTTGCAAATGAAATGAGTAACCTCAACCTATAGACATTGCAAGATAATGACTACAGAGGGTACTGCCAACATCATCTTTGGTGTACCATATTTTAATGCGGCTTGCGGTTAATGGAATTTACAATGGAAACGCTTAATGGCAGTCGCAAATAATACCAACGAAATTAAGAAAACTTCAAGCATTAAAATGCATTTATTGGACAATAAAGCAAAAAAGAAAAATTCAAATTCTTTATCGATGGATGAGTCTTTTGTCTCAATATGCATTTTTATTTTATTTATATTTTAACGCCATGTCGCTTGTATTATAATTGTGTATCTCTTATAAGTTTTCTTATAAAAATGTGCAAATATCACACGTTTAACGCTAATGGTATGTGTATTTGCCTATTAGTTCATCAGTCTGTAACTAATCTGTCAACATTAATAGCAATGCCTGCTAATAACCAGCTATTCGTGTATTCACTTTTTATAGTTTTTCATTCATAATGATGACTCTGACAAACTCATAACATAATTATGTATAAATTAAACATATACATTAATATTGTATAATAGTAAAATATTTTGTACGTTTATAGATATACACTCGATCAACTTCATTACCTATTAACCTGATTTTGGAAATTTTTGTTTTTTTTTCATTATTATTATTTTTTGCTTCAAACTAAACAAGTTTATAATAGGAAATTAAATTTTATATCATTTTCTTTTAAAACAATTTAATAAGTAAGGTTATTTAGATGCGGTGTTTAAAAACATTTTTATTTTCTATTTTCAACATTAAGAAGAAAAACAATTGAATAAACAAAGTCATTGCACTTAGTTAACCCTAATTGAATGTAAATACAAGTGTTTGTTTTTTTTTGTGTATTTGTTTTTCCTCAAATTCATTCTCTATTATAAAAAAAAATCATTAAAATCGTATTTTATATACAAATAATATTCACAAGCATGATCTTGTGCTGAATTTGGGTCAAGGCAAATGCATATGCATTTGGTGGTTTTTTATTTTTATTTATAATTTATAAAAAATTTAACAAACATTTTATGTATCTGAAGGGGTTAAATACATCGAATACGCGCATACATATGTATATTTGTTTTCTATAAACGATCGTTAAGAAACATTAATTGCCTGCCAAGATGAGTTAGCAAGAATACAACAAAAGACTTAGGAACAAAACTTTACAATTTTTTAAAATATATTTTGTTGTAATTTTGTCGTACAAACAAAACTTATGTATGTCGACAGAAATTCATTACGTAGAATTTCTATTAATAGATATAACAACTTATGACAGGCAACAGATAGTTGTGTTTTCAAAATAAATCTCAAATATTAATTTTTGACAAAATATTTGTGAAATTATTTAACCCACAGATATTTTTTTAATTCTTATGTCGTACAAATTATAATGACAAACAAATATTTCAAATTTATTTAAAGTTTATTTAGATACAGTTTCCTGCCGGACAAATAACAAAAATGCATGAGTAATTGCTTGGCATCCCCATTGAGTTATAGACAATTTAAATCACAGAACTATTCAATGCGAAACCTGATTCGGTTGTGCTTCCCAATCATTCGCTTTTTACAACACGTAAAGCAAAAGGAAACTAGGAGGAAGCGAAAACACATCAAATCGATTCACCATGTAGGTAATACATTGCATATACCATAGCAATGTCTTGGTAGAAACTTTACATTAACATTAAAGAGCCTCTGAGCAAGACATTATGTGAGTGAGAATAGGACTACCTATTTTCCATCGTATGCAAAAAGATATGTATTGAAAAATAATACAAAAATAATATTGCAATTTTTTGTTTAATTAAGTTCACAGTATTAGTGACTATCTAAATACGTCCGCGTTTTAAGAGGGGCATTCTTTATTGCATACACAGGTAAAAACATTACAATTTGAACGACTTTTAAATGTTTTTAAAAGATGTATAACAAAAAACGTATAAACACAGAACAATTTGGTTTATAAAACCAGTTAATAACGGTTAGTTTAACAAATTTAAACAACAAAACCACAAACGTATTTGAGGTTATTTAATGAGTGCTTTTTTAAATAGGTTTTACGCAACACTGAATTTCAAGAAAAGATAAATATTAAAACAAAGCATTTGACAACAATTTCTTTTTTAACAATTTAATAACGTTTCGTTATCTTTCTTTTTCAATTAATTTAGAGTCTAAACCTGTAACAAAACCATTTAACTTTGTTTCAATAAGAACTCGTCCAACAAGTACAATTTTTTTTAGAAAACATCTGAGCTGATGTGTCAAATTTAATAAGGGCATTATAATTAAATTAGCAATTTTTTATGTTCTATTTCAAGATAATAAAAATGCAATTTCATATTTGAGAAAAATTTATACAATTACGGTTATTCGAATAATTAATTAATTCAAATATAAAATTATACCCAAATAAATGAGAAACGTATATTGTGTGTTCAACAAAAATCAACGTTATTAAAAAATATATACCTACATACATATATATATTCATACAAACATTTTATTGTCTTTTGATTATAATAGCGATTTTTTTAGATTTTTAAAAATTATAAAAACGGCATCTTCTAATAAAATAATCAAACAAAAAATATTAATAATGTTTGTTAATCTTAGTAATTACCCAAGCGGATGTAGCAGTATACTGTTTATTACTTTCAAATGAAGTGGCTGAAAAACACATCAAATAAAACAATTCAAGTCATGGAATTTAAATTTTCATTTACAGTGGCATTAAAAGCAACAAAAGAAAAAAAAAACATGACTTCACACAGTACCACTGCAGAAAATGAAAATGTTGCATTTAGAAGGGCTTTTTCGTTGCCAGTGTAAAGTAATAAGCATCGTTTGTTAACATCTAACTAAAAGGGAATTGTTTTACCAATCTTTTTTTTTAGCAGAAACGTATCTCGTATTGAGTACAAATTTAATTTCGTGCTGTTTTTCATTGTGGACTATTGCAACATTAAATTAAAAGAAAAAAATTCAATTTCAAATCTTCTTTTTCTGACAACAGAAACAGATTGTATAACAACAATAGTGTTACAAACACATAATCATGTTGTGTGTTAAAGGAAAATGAAGTAAAATCATTATTTAGAAAAAACAGGGAAATATGTTTCAGTATTACTTAAACGACAACAACAATTACATAAAGTATACCCCGAATATATAGGAGACCCTGCCTAAAATTATTTCTTCGGTTTCACAACAATTGTCAATCACAATAAAATTTCACTTTTCATATGACTAAACAAAACTATGGTCATGAATTTTTCACTTTTCTATGTTTATGTATTGAACTTATAGTAACTTTTCTATGACAAAAGCACGTATTTATTACTCTCTTGTTACAAAAAGTTGAATTCCATTTTCGGAAAATGTAAATTCAAACACGTATTGAGAAAGGGAAATGTATACTTACGGTTGGCACATTTGGCGGGCACGGGCAGTGATAAAAATCTGCCAGGCTTAGTAGAGGTGGTGGTTGTAGTTCTGGCTTGACTAATGGCAGGTTCAGCATAAGTTGCTGCCACACAAAATGCAGCTAAAACCAAGGTGATTTTCATCTGTAAAATAAATATTTAAAATAGTTAATTAGTAAAAAATGAAAAAAAAAATCATTATTCTTGTGCTTGTTAAAAATACTGAACACACATTTTAGTTAAGCAGACATACATACATATGTATGTATATTGCTCTCTTTTAATTTTTATTTAAAACCACAACTTATCTACAATCGGAAATTTGAAATTTTTATCTTATTATAGTGTGTCCGTTTGAGTTATCAGTTTATTATTCATCTACAGATGCCAAACTTATATGCTTATATTGATCAAAATTCGATGTTCTTTTTACGGCTTTAAAAACTACGAGTATAGATTTCAAACAATATACGAAATAAGCTGATTTATAAATTTTAATAACATTCGCTGGCTAGTCTACGATTCAAATATTCTTGAAAATGAACATGAATTTAAACTGAACAATGTTGCAAACTACGATTCGTATTCGAAGCGACTTTTGACCACAAATACATACAATAGAACCTTGAGGAAATAATAATTTTATATCAGCTAATATTTTCCATGAACATATGATCAATTGGATACTTTGTAAATTACAAAATTACGGTGTGCATTAAGAAGTCATATATCTTTTATGTTAATCCATATCGTAGTGTTTTATTTCTTTAAGTCAACATAATATTTCTCATTAACATTCAATCTACATATATCTTCGATTTTAAAGAACTTAACTCTCTTAAAACAATAAAATATGTATTCAAACTAAGTGTATTGCAAAAATAGTATCGAAACAAAAGACTTAAGAAACAAGCATTTTGTATTGTTCTCATTATTATACATTGTTTCTCTGTTGAAATAGACATGATTTTTTAAGAAATTCACTTAAAACCCATTCTTCATAGAAGATAAAACAGAAGACGCAACAGCCTTAAAGAAATAAAATTGATTAAATATCCATCAACTTATCAAAATCAATTTCATTTGTTAATTAGACTGGACCAGTATGTTAACGCATGCATGTATGATGTGTACTTAATGATTAACATCTGATTGTTGTTATTATTAAGATTGTATTGCCAATTATAATAAAAATGTCAATGATGATGAGAATCCATTTACACTAATGCCAAACAGTAACAACGAAATTAAATAAAGAGTTAATAATAATGAAAAGGCATTGATTCAAACATACTTATTAAAAATGCAGTATGCGTGATAATGACATATACGCATTGGAATAGCCAACAAACATATTTATATACTCCTATATACATACATACATAGATATTTATGTAAAGTGATTTGCCGTGCCATCGGCTTGGTGGCACATTGTTTATGTATGTATGTATATTTCGATTAAGAAAAAAAAAAAACAATCGAAAACGAAACATCAGTTGAAAATAGCTTTGGTAGTGGTTTTTATGTCAAGGATGATTTTTATTATTAAAAACAAATACACATGTAACCGGTTAAGCTGTAGTTGTATTTACAATATAAATATGTATTGTATTGTATACTCGTATTGGCAAATGTGAGTACACAAATACTCGCCATACACATGCTTGTTAATTGCTAAAGCTTGATGAGAAGAGGCTCCAGTGCTCGGTTTTTTTTCTTAGTTATTGAAGCATGTTTACAATTATTCTGTTTCAAAGATACAAACTTAAAAGTTTTGGCCATGGCGGTGGTGGCAGTTGTAATGGGTAATTTTTATATGCACATCACCTTTTTATATAAGTATGTATATGGATTAAACGCTTGTTCAATACGAAGAATTTTAATTTTATATGGCAGACAAATTGATAGGCAATGACACCTCAATGACCTTTAAAAAATGTTAAATTTTCAATATTGAAATTGAAATGAAGTTTACATTCATTGGCAGGCAATTCCAGTTTAGGGCTTTTCAACAAGTAATATATATTCTCCAATAACGTATTAATGGTAATTTAGTACCTTTTTTATCAATTTGATTTAAATGGGAAGTACTTAAAAGAAAAGTGAGAAAATGAAACGTACACAATAAGGATGCAGCAATACGCTTAATTGAATTTTAAAGTTCTGATTCACAAAATTCTAAACACAGCAGCAAATTTTTTAATATATACTAAAGAATACGATTTTTTTTAAGTGATGCTTAAATTAAAAGAACTCAGATCAGAGTCATTACAATATTTTTTAATATATGCTCTTAAAATGAATGCTACGCTATACATTCAATATTCAAATTAATGCAGATCTGTTTAAAAGAATAGGTGTGTTAAACAAAGTTACGTGTCCTAAAGGTTACGAACTAAATTTAGCATATCCATAATTAATTGAACATTGTATACATATAATGAATAATGTCCATTAATAAACATACATATGTATGTATGTATTTAAAAAAATAAATCTTTAAATTAATGATCTTTTATGTTGAAACAATCAAACATAATATGCTATAATATTCATTATACATTCGAAAAACTTACATATGTATGTATTTAAGTTTGCTGCCAAATTTCTGAATGGTTTTATTAATGAAATAAAAGGGTACGATTTGTTGTTTGCTACTTAATTACTATTATGGTCTTATGGTGGCTAAAATTATGTGTAAAATAAACAATATACAAATTAGGGGAGAAACCTGTATGTGATTGTCAATCATCCACATGTCTTATTAGTTTTTAACACATTTTTTTTCTCTCTATTTATACATAAATTCCATAAACGTCTTAAACTTATCATTGATTATTTTTATTTCATTAATTAATGTTTATTTTATAATTTTTGTGGTGTAGGCTATTTTTGTTGTTTTTTATGGTGGTAATTATTAATCATTTTTTGTATGGCCATCATATTTAACATTTATTTGAATTGACAGTGACATTGTGAGTAGTTCATTGACGCAATTTTTTGATGTACACTTCAATAATTCATAACAAAAAAAAAAACTTTCGGCATATTTATATGATCAAATTAATTGATAATCGTATAGATTTAAAAAAAATACTATTTACTTTATATATACATATGTATGTATGTGCATATATTTCCATTTGAGATACCACCGTGCGTCTGTAAAATTGTGTATTAGAGCAAAAAGCAAGAGCGATATATTGTATTTTCTATCGATCTATTTATCAAACTTTATCATTCTTAAATTGTCTAGAATTTACTGTAAAAGTATTACATGAATGAAAAATCTAACTCTTTGTTAATAAAAATAAGGGATAATAAATAATTATTGCCTATTGTTTCGTCCCAATATCGGTTTTAAATTTTATGTACATAAATACTACAATATTAATTATTAAATGCAACGAATTAGCGATTAGATTTTACTATAAAGGTTGAAAGTTAAATAACTTTGAATTGTTATTTCAACTGAAGTACCCAAATATGGTTTGCTAGTTTCGCAATTTTTTTCGAACATGTATGTTAAACTTTTTAGAAATTGATAGAAAAATTTTAATGACATTTGTCGAAAAGAGTAATAAATTCTAAATATTTCTTCTATTTTCTCTCGAGCATTTAATTTTAAATAAAAATATTTTTATTTATTAATATTCGAATTATTTTATTTAATATTTGAAATATTTTTATTTAATATATTCTAAATAATTATAATTGAATACAAATTAAAATTTTTATTGCTGAGGCAAGAATAACTTCTTTGTAGACCTTTTGTTGTGTATCCTTAATTAATGATCTGAACATACTACATATTTTCTTTTTAATTATTTTATTGTCTCATAGCAAAAGACTATTGCAAAGTTAGAAGAGAAGAATGTATTAAAATTTAATGGAATTTATGTTGTCGTATAGTCATTATGTCATCTTTCTTTAGCATAATTAATTATTAAGTTTTGCAATTTAATTAACTGCATGATTGACACATATTTCTTTAATATGAAAAAAGAATTCTATTTTTTTAATATTTTCTTACACAAAAACCGTAAGTTATGACAGAAATCGTGGAAAACACAAGCACAAGTAAAGGAAAATACAAAAAACTTAAGCAACAAACTTGTTTGTCGTTTTAAACATCATTCTGAGATTTTCCGAATCGCTTTCAAATAATAGATGGTATTTCGTTTTTACTTCAATGTTTATTTCTTTTTTCTTATTTTGGTCACTGTTTGTGTTTATTTTTTCGAGAAGATACTACAACACTTTTATATTCTATTTTTTTTTTCTTTTTTTTTCATAAAAAAATTCAGTTCATTTTATACTTTTGTAGTTTTGTTTTAAATTTCAAAAATTCGTTTTTTGTTTTTTTTTTCATACATATTTATTTGAATTCAATCAAGGTAATCCATAATAATCCATTATAGTTGTATTGTAACCTCTGAGACACTTTTCTTTTTTATTTTTGCAAATTTTGTGGTTTTAAGATGTTATCCTTTATTGTTTGTTCCTTTTCTTCTTACCTTGGATTTTATTTTGTTATCAAACTATGCAAATATAATTCGGTTTTTTTTTTGTAGTCTATTTTGTCAATGGCCGAGTTTGGTAGTGACAACCAAACGCTGAAACTGGCGAACGAAAACAAAAATCAATTCCGAGGCGCAAAGTATTTTATAGCCATTTATATTGTTACTCACACTAAAGCAAAAAAAGTTAACACACATACACCCAACTGAAACAAGTTGTGAGCATGCACATGATGTTGCTTATAATATTGTTGTTATTGTTTTTGTTTTTTTTTTCATTTTTTTGTTATTTTATTTTTGTACATGTATATCGATGAAGATGATTGTATACAAACTCACAAAAGACAAAATAAAAAATACAAAACCCACTACAATATCATCTTCTTAAGTTTAATTCAAAATTGTTGATGGTTTTTTGTGATTTTTTTCTGTATTTTTGCTTTTGTTTCAGTCAGTTTGAAGTTGTATTTAACATCTGAATATACAAAAAAAAGAATATTTAAACGTAAAAGTGTTTTTTCTTTTTTTTTTTGTCAGTTTGTACATACAAATGTGTGTGTGAGTTTTACAATATAATTGTTTAAATCATTAGCATGATCTTAGTTTAAGATCAATAATGATGATGATGATGATGAATATTGTGATTTCTTACAAAAACATTCTTAATTTTCAAGTATAAAATTATTAAAATTAAAAATTCTTAGTTCAAAAATAATTAATGGAAAAATGTTGGAGTTTTCTTTTTTTATTTTAGGTTCCGTGAAATACTCTACAGTTGATTTAAAAAATAATGAGATAATAAAAAAAAGTTTTTATAAATTGTTCTTTTTGAATTTTTTTACTAATTGTCATAAAATGAATATTCAAGTTAATATGTTGTTTTCTTTTTTAATAATATTCTCAGATTTTTTTTAATTATTTAAATTTATTTTTGGTTTTTTTATCACATTTTAAATTTTTGTAACAAACCATTATTAAACTAATACCTCAACAACTATAATATTGATTTTAACACTTTGAATTAAATAAATAATTTAAATTTAGAAGTTAATTTTTAGAATTTATAGAAAGATAATTTGACTGAAGCTAACAAAAGTATGTGATGTTTAGAAATCGGAAAATTGACTTCCAGCCCTGAAGTAACTAAGTTCAATAAAACACTTTAGGCAAAATTATTGTCTATCCATTTACATACTTTTATCGATGACCAATAAAAATTTTCAAATAAAATATCCTGTAAAATCATACGAAATGCTTAAATTTTCGTAACTTACGGATGTTTTAGAATAATTGTTAATAATTTAACTAAAAATTCACTTACAATTCGAAAAATTTCTAAAGATTTTTAGTATTTGCTTATAAGTTAGCATAGCTTCGTGGCATTAAATTACGTTTATTATTACAAATGTATTCCGCAAAATTTAATAAAAAGCAGTTGATTTATTTTTATTTTATTTATGGAATTTTAAATAGGACATAAGGTATTCAAATTCAAATAGTTTTTAGGGAAGTAGTTTTCGTAACCGGTATTGTATGATTTACACAGAAATATTTTTCAGTATTTCCCGTAATTTGGTAGGAATGACCTTAAAAAAAACACTCGAAAACAAAAACCAAACAAACCAGAATAGCCTAAATTGAGTCTACTCATAGGCGTCTTGGGTGTATCCGTATTTTATTTATTTTTTTTTTTTTGTTTTTGTACTATGTATTCATACATATATTGTATTCGTTTAACACAAGTGTATTATCAAAAGACTTAAGCAACAAACATTTTATTATTAGTAATCATAGTCGATACTAAATATGTGTAATACCATATACACATACATACATACATTTCTACATATGTATGTACGCATGTATGTTTTGCATATGCAATTAAATTTTACAATAACAACAATAAAAAACCTATTATTGCATTCGAAACCCTTAAAGTGTCTATAAAATGTTTGTTAATGATTCTTGTGTCATTTTTTATTTCTTGTTTTTTTTAACATTATATTTGCATTCATTTAATTCTTCTCTTTAGTTTTTTTCTGTAGCTTTTTGTTTAATAGTAAATGAACTCTTCTTGTATGAAACAAAATAAAGTAAAGAAACATCATAATATTTGCATACAATTCACATGATATTTGTTGTTTTTGTTTTATGCAATATAAAGATGTCAGTACAAAAGAGGTACGTCATCATCAACATCATTATCATATTTTAATGCAAGACATGTTTCGAATTTTTTTTACGATACGAATTTAAATTTTTTTAGTTATAGGTTATTCATAGCCAAAATAATACATTTTTTTAACAAAATAAAAGATAGAAATTAGTTAAAATTAAAATACGTAACCACAAAATAATATATGAAAAAAAATTCTCGAAACATTTTTTATATTATTTTTTTATAAGAAATCCAACTTATGATTTCATTTAATTCATTTCTTATAAATATTTATAATGTAGATATGTATTTGGTATATATATATATAAATATCTATATACATATGCGCTTTGCAGTATTAATTTATTTTTTATAGATTTTTTTACTGATGTGTTTGTTATCAAGCTTATGATATATGTAGTTTATACATCCTAAAATATATAGCTTTCTTTTAAATTAATTCCGCAAATCTGTGAATAGAAAAATGGTGTGAATAGACTTTCGAATTATGATTTTAGTAGCAGGCAGTAGGAGGAAATTAATGTCACTTTCAAATCCCATCTAAACCACAATATTTCCTGGCCATTAAATTCGGCTCACTGTGATTGAAATACCAATGTTTTGACTTGGCATTTTTCTCTATCAGTCACTATTCGCTTCAAAAATTGGTGTATTATGTGGTTATTGCCAGTGGTATACACATGGCAATTCGATTTAAGATAGATAATCATATCAATTCTTCTTATATCCAGCCTTATTCAATTGATTATTGTGTAAATTTAAGTTTCTTGTTGATCCTAAACGTTCTTACGGGAATGGAAACTATGAAATTCAAATTGCGCATGATTGGCTTACTCGTACGTTTGCTCATTCAATAGTTGTACAGAAATAATTGTAAATATTTATTACAAATGTTTTCTTAGAATGTGAATAAATTTGAAAATTATTTAAATATAAATAAATATAAATAAAAATATTTTACACTAAGAATGCTGTAAGCATCTATTAACGTCATCCAATGCTTAATTGCAAAAATATAATGCCATGTCCAATAACCAGCAAAAATTATGCAATAAATTTTTCAACGTTATGTAATCAATCATTCATTGTATTAATAAAAAATAAATAAAAAAATAGTGGGAAAAAACATTTATAATAAAAGAAGTTTTTACCAAAAGATTTTTAACATTTTATTCTCGTATATGTAAACGAATTCATCTTCGTTTCAGTTATTAATCTTAAAACAAAAAGTTAAAGTAAACAAACAAATCCCACTAAATTGCAGCAAAACATGAGGATATATTTATTGTTTTATACATATCTTACCAGATATTATAATTTTAAGGAAATCAACATTTATAAAATATCTGTTATTATATATTCTTTCGGCTTTTTTTCGATTGTTATAGCTAGCGATTTGAAATAAATTCTTTCGGTTGGAATTCGGTGACTCATATTTAAATATTTGGAAATCTCTTTTAGATTTTCCTTAAGAAGTTGTAACATTCGTCCAATAAGTAAAGTTTAATCAAACTGTTTTGAAATGTATACGATTTTTAGGTTTTTTTCTGTCTAGAAAGCAATAAAAATTGAAAATTAAAATTTTTAATTTATTTTAAATGCATCATAAATTTAAATACAGAAACTTGTTTTTAAATTTCAGTTACAAAAAAATTTTAAAAATGTCTATGAATTAAGTAGTAAAAATAAACAGTATGAAGAGAAAAAAGCTAAATTACTATACATATAGCAAACTGTTAATAAATGTGGTCAAGATACAAACTGGTACATCAGTCAGTCTGTCGCGGCCATTGTAATTATTTTGTAAAGTTCAAGAGTCACAGTGACCATCAGTAGCTCAGAGAAGCCATATTTAGTGTATTTCTCTTTTTGACTACTTTTTTTAAGTACTCATAATTTTTTGTTTTGAAATATATTTTTAACTTTTCCACTCGTGGTTAATTCTTTCTCACTATGGCTCTCTTATTACAATATCGTCTCCTTTAGATTAGTTTGCATTGAAAATTGCATGGTCATCTGCAGTTTGTTTTCGGTATACAATATAAAAATTCATTTGGAAATTTCATTTTGTAGGCAAATGTCAGAAATCTTGTTAAATTATATCGTACATACTCGTATATTAAGCATGTGTATGATTTCTTTACTTTTTTACTTTTTTTTTTTTTTTTTGTATAAATCTTATTCATATATATTTAACTGAAACGATGATCATCGACAATATTGAATTTTATTTTATTACATGTGAAGTACTTTTTGTTTTGTCGTACCATCCGTTTGAATGTCAGTCTGTTTGCCTGCTGATACTGTATTTTTTTTTTTCATTTTAATTTTTTTCATTATTAATATTACTGTTTGCATGTTATTTCGTCTGGGCTTTGGTGTTTGTTATTGGCCCGAAATCGTTGTCGTTGTTTGTCACCATTAATCGTAGACCATCATATGATGTTGTCAAACAAGTGCACTTTAAAACAAATTAATAAATACTGTCTTCATACGTATTTTCATTATTTTTTATAATTTTTTAAGTGTATTTATTTATTTATTTTTAAATATAATTTATAAACGAACCATTTAAATTATTTGGTATAAAATAACTATTAATTACACTGGACAACAACGAATTTTAATTGTATTTTTATTATTCTTATTATTAGAAAACAAATACTTTGTTGTTATCTTATTCAAACTGCTCGAACCTCGATTATAGAAAGAAAATTGAAATTAAACTCTTTTTTAAAACAGCGTAAAAATTCCTTAACCACTCCGGTTTATATTTAAGAAGATCTACCTATAAAGGAATTTTTTTTAATCTTCCGAAATTATTCACTCTGAATTTAATTTTACAAATATTTAAATACTTTTCTACTTTGGATTACAATTGGCTTACAATTTAGTATAATCAAAATACATTAATTTTAGGAATTCCGAAATGTCTGCTCTTATGAAATTAACTTACATATTATGTTACTATATTCTTTTAAATGTTTCCATAATATCAGCATTATCTTATTCGTAAATTTAATTATGAAAAGCTTTAAAGCGCTGTGGTCAGTGTAAGTCCATTAAACCCAGTGTTTATTTTTAGATTTGTTACTCATTTGTTTGCCTGAATACTTCATACCCCTATTATCATGAATGACTAAAAGTTAACAACTATACTATGTACTTTTTTTATTTATTTGTTTTACAACAATTTACATTATTTTACTGCCACATCCGTATATAAACGGAGATCTAATAAAGACTTTTTTAACAAATAAAAATCATCTATTATTTTCTACTGATGCTTCAGTCGTTTTTTACATGAAGAATTAATCGTTTACAATTTACAAGTATAATACGACTACATGTACATATAGCGTCTGATTAAATACAAAACGTCTTAATAAACATTTTAACAATTTTCTTTTAAAGTAAAGAGAAAAAATTTATAAAATATGTATTCTTAGAAATCTTCATATTTCATCGAATTAAATCCTATACATCAGAATTTGTAAAAAATTTTAAAATTTTTGATTTTATGCTATTTACAGCCGTTTAGGATTAAGGTAACGCTATGTAGAAATACTGTACATATATATATTTTTTTTTTAATATTTATGTAAAGATTTCACATTTAGATATGCAATGGTTTGCACACCTTTAAAATAGTGTGTAATTACAAGTAGTAATAAAATTACTGAATCATTGTGTTCAAATGAAGCTTTGTGCATAAATTTTAAATTTCACTCATTCCACTGTACCTGTAGGACACGATTTCATATGGACAAAAAACTGTTTTATAGAATATAGTATTATAAACATATTTGTAATAATTTTACATTATGCTTATGGGTGGATTTTGAATTTGCATTTACAACTGACAAAGTGACGGTAATTTTTTGCGGTGTGAGAAATGACTTCGACAACGAAGTTCATTTTTTTGGTTCGATTATGGACGGCAACTAAATCTCAGTTGCATTGCCAGTTACCAATAAAAGTATTACAAAAGGCAACTGGCACCCCAAATTCAAGAATTTCATCTTTTAAAAGTTTCATCTAAAAAAGTTGTAAGTGGCAATGTAACTGATGTTTGGTTGTTGTTCATAATAGAGTCAATGAAATAGATTGACATGTGATTTCAACAAGACCGTGTTAAAGAACACACGGCTCTCGATGTCATGAAATTATTAAGTGCGAGTTTTCTCTTACCTGTGAAGAACTCCATTGGCCGCCAAGTTTTTGTTGTTTAACGCCATTAGATGATTTATTGTTGGGATTTCAGGGATGAGACAGCCATAATTTCAGCTCTGAAGGACAACATTACAACTGCCATTGGTAAGTTACCGGTCGTAAGGATGAAAAAAAATATATGTACAAAAATTAAAGCTGATCACGAATAACATCTCGATGGAGTAATTAATTGGCAGTCATTAATAATCCATTGTGCCAAATGAATATTTCATTCAAGTGTCGAAATTATTTTAATCTTTTTTTAATTTTTTTTCAACCATGTGATGGAACTTCGCAGAATGGTTTTCGAAAACTTGTGTCTCCACAAAAATGGGTCTGCAGTTGGCGAAAATTACGGAAAACGTATAACAGACAAGCCTCACGAATATACCGACGAATATAGAATTATCGTTTATTTTATTAAATTAATTTTTTATAAAAGTAAATAAATATTTTTATAACTTAAAAATATATAAGTTTTATTTTTAATGAAGATATAGCACGTTTGTCAAAGAAATATTATAATAAAATATATAGTCGTACATAATATATGTATATGTACATACATATCTGCATATTTATTTTTTTATAATTTCAAATTGCAAAACACCGTTTTTTTTTCAAATAATTATTCAATAAACTATTAGGAAAGGCAATGAAGAATAGATTACTTCTTTTAATACAAATGTCCTTCAGTTTTTTATTTTTTCATTTGTTGTATTTCGTAGTTGCTTCGTATTGTTAACTGTTGTTCAATTTTCAATCATTATAGTTCTTTATATTTTTTATTTTTATGAAGGCTCGTCTTTTAGTAAAAATAAAAGAAAAAATGAGTTTGTATAGATTTTATTGTATTGTCTTGATCTCTTGAAAATTAGTTTTTTTTTTTGTTTATTTTTAAGATTTTGTTAAAGACGTTTTTTATTATTATTTTAATTAATATGCCTTTCTAAAATGTGTACCAACAAAAAACATATAAAATTATACAGAAAATTATAAAGATAGACAAAACAACATACCAACAAAGGTCATTCAAATATTCTATTAATTAAAAATATCTTTCGATGCTTTTAAAATCATATTTAAACGTGATCTATTTCTTATTTGTTACCCATTTTTTCTTTTTAGTGGATGCTATATTACAGACCAAAGAAAAATAAACTTTAACCACATAATACAACATAAAAAACAAATTAAAAATTAGCATATTGAGTAAGAATTTTTGAGTAAAACCGGAAGTTATTAAATTAAAATATTTTAAAAGGTATCCAAAATGGCTCTATCTTGAATTTATTATAATTTTCAGTTTTGTTTTTTATGCCACAGAATTGCGTGATTTAAAAATATACACATACATACATAGTATATTGAAAGTAAATTAATTTATAACATCTTGTGCATCTGCTAATTTCCCATTAAATTTAACAAGGTTATTATTACCTTTGCGTTAAACAAGTGATGTTAACTTAAACTTAGGCTAAAACGAATTTCGAGTACCCTCCATAACCATTTCGTAAACATTGTTATTAAAAAATATTAAAAAAAAACAATTTTGTATCAAAAAATTTTATTAACGTTTTTCGGTTTCTTAAAGATCTACAAACAGAAACGTCAACTTAACTGTGTTTAATTATCACATTTACATTTAATATGAAATGATTTGTGCAATGTTAACCGAAAGTAAAACAAAAATAATTTTTTTAATTAAATATTTCGAGAGTTTTAGCCACCAGCAAAAGTGTATATTTAATTTATAAACAAACATTTATCGAAAATAAATAAATTTCGAAAATAACTATGGTGATTGACTTTAACGCCAAAGGCAATAGTTTAAGATCAAAGGTAAATTTTTACTATCATTAAATATGACTGAATAAATTGAACTGTTTTTTGTAACGACTTTTGCAGAGACATGAGGAAAAATTGATTTTGTAAAATTAAATACTAGTGGGAGTTAAATAAAGTGAAATTTAAAATTAACCAATGTAAATTAAATATAAATAAATAAAATGATATCCGTGAAAAGCCTTTACCTACGCCAGATACATACATATATTCAAATTTCTCCAATAAAACATTAAACAATGTTTCATTTGGAAATAAAATAAACTGTGCATTTGGAACTTTATTGATTTATTTATGTTTTTCCTTTTGTAAAAGTGAATAATTAATTGTCTGTTTTCATGGAATGTATTAATTTATATAACCTCGTTTTGTTTGATTCTATAGTGCCTTTATTTTTTTTTAACAGTCATTATCATCATTTTTTTCTTTTTTTATTAAAAAAAGAAACAGATTATTTATGAAAATAAATTAAATTTTTTTAAGTAATTCTGTCTTTTATCTCAAAATTTCAATGGTTTTGAAAACTATTTTGCCCGCATGATAGATAAATTAAATTCATACAAATGATTATAAGCGTAATAATAGCAAAGCAAACGATTCGTTAGCCTTAATATGATTTTTATTATAATGATAACAAAAAATAATCTTCGAATATACAGCTCTTTTCTTATTTTAATTTTAAATGATGGAAATATTGGACAACAATGAGTTTAAAGTATCGCACACATTCATTATTTTTTTGCGTTTTAATCATTTTCATTGAAGGTATGCCAAATTTAAAAGTCATTTATTTTCTTTTAAACGCTAAAACCTTGATCTTGAAAATCACATTTAAAATGATGCATTGTTATTTAATAGTACATACTGAAATTCGAACTTCACATTAATTATTGTGTAAATAGTTTGCTGTAACATATATTTTTTGTAACACTACAAATATATTTTTTTAATAACACTTAATGAATACCAAGTCTTTTCACAAATATAAATTTTTTTTAATTCATTTGTCATAACTAAATCGATCATAGTCCAATAAAATATTTGTTTTGAATTAAATAATTTTCTAATGATTCTATTTTATTATCAATTAAATGGCAGAGTGAAAAAGCGTTAATCAGTAACATAATAACGTGTCCGCCGATCACATTGTGAAAATAATGCTTAAACGTTAGATCGGATGTGTTAAAGTATGAATGTGTTGAAGCGTACCTGATGTTGAAGTTGGCTTCAAAAACGGCAGAACCTGAAATTGGTTCAATATATTACCTCACATGACAATAATAAATAAATTAATATATATACATATACTATATATACCTTTTATAGTTTTTTCGGAATTAATAATTCAAAAAATACCATTGATGCATCCAATATGTTGAACTAAATTCTTTTATATAAATTATTTTATATTTAACTGTATATTTCTTTATTTTATTTTGCCACAATAACTAAATTTTCTTGAACATTTTTAAAGTTAAAATGCATTTATCTTAACAAAATTACGAAATTCACTTCGCTTAAAAAGTAAAAAAAAAAAACAAACAGTAAAAAACAAAAAACGCTTTGTCACGTTCTATCGTGATGAATAATAGAAAAATTTTAGTGATGGAAACATTTAGCTTTTGAATCCAACAAACTTAAGACAACAAAAATGCCTAAAACAAAGAATAGTATTTTAAAAATTATATTTCTATAACTATTGCCATAATTAACATATTTAGTAATAAAAAATTTTGCTGGGTTAAAGTTATTTACGTTAAAAATAGCAAAGAATAGAATTTAAGAAAAAAAAACATCTCCTGAATTGATTGAAATAAATCTATTTATTTAAGTTCTTTAAACAAAAGCTTTAATTTAAACTGTTTGCTCTTCGAAAGTAAGATTTTTAAAATATTTAATAAATTAATGTTTTAAGAATTTTGTGATTGTATTTTATAAATTTTGCAAATCATGCGTAACTCAAATAAAATGCAAATCGGAATTTCAAACAAACTTCCGGCAATAATAATACGTTATAAAGAATATTTACGTATACAAATTATGTTTTTTGTTGTTTTGAATTCACTTTATTATGTATAATTATTTTTATACAGATCGTATATTTTCTTAATAACTTGAAAATTAATGACAAATAAAAAACCATACAATATATATGTATGTATGCACGTATATATGCAATTCCTATATTGTTGACTAATGAAGGCAAGTAATATTTGGCTTTGAAACAGAATCGCGAGCAAACCCTTGCTAACAATTCTCTGAATATGTTAGCCTTCATCAACTAATACATCAAATAACAATAACAACATTTTTAAATCGATTCAGTTCTTCTAACTTAATTTATCATTTCAGAAATAGAATTTTATTGAACATAAAAACGTGTTCCATTTCAAAAACTGGAAATTATGGATAGACGTGAAAGCGACTTGGAGAAAAACTTATAAAATATTCCAGTTAAATCCCCGCAAAATTTAATTTATTAAGCATAATTTAATTCATTAATTTACATAAGTATATACATACATACGTATACTTATAACTTAACTTATATGTAAAAATATTTTGTAACATTCTAAAGTGAATGAACTTTTAAAGGATTTTTTTTAATTCAACAAAAAACCCTCTTGAATTAATAATAGTTCTTGAAAACAAAATTAAAAAACAATCAATCGTTATCAAAATGAAGAAACAACATCAAAAAATAAAAATAAAAAAATAAAACCAATAAAACAACTTTTAAATAACGCTTCTTTTCACGTCGCACGACGCTAAGCTTTTAAAATCTACCATACTGTATATCTTAAAGCAAAAATTAAAAACTAAACGATCATAACATCTGAACAGTCACATATGTATGTATGTCTATATTTTTTATAATTAAAAAAAGAAGATCTACTCAGTTAACTTACTTACTTTAAATATATTAGAATTTGTTGTTATTATTTGGTGCTAGGTTGTGCCAGCCGGATTTAAATACAGAAAATACTTGATTATATAAACACACACGAAGATAACGATAGCAAAACCATCAAAAAAGAAGCAATCAAGATAAGCAGCAAAAGCGTGAAAATATATTTTAAATATCAAAACCAGCAAACTGCATTTAACTTATAATTCAATCAAAATAAAACGTTATCAACAGCACTCATTTCAATGTGTTCAATTTTGTTGTATTCAAAACAAAAGACTGCAGAAACATGCGCTGTTAAAAATGTTAGAGAATAATTTCAATCTGTTGACTCTTTTTTCTTAATTTTACAATGGGTGCCCTGGTAGTCTAGTGGGCAGTGTGCTAGACTAGAGATTCTAGTCTGTTACACTACACCGAGCAGGTCTATGTTACTCAGCTCGTAATAATTACAATATAATTTTTAATTGTATTCTAATTAATAATAAATCAATAAATAAATTTACAATAATACTACGTTTAGTTTTTTTCACTATTCCTACATATACATTATAGTTTTTGTTTTATTGAAATTTCATTTAGTTACTTTAAGTTTTTAGTTTGCTTAGTTAAATATTTGTAAAGTCTCTTGGAAGTAGAAAGTTTTATTTAGAAACTATATCATTAAAAAGGTATTTCAATTTGTACGTTTGTATAGGAAGTATCCGGAAATTAAATTCAAGTTAGTTAATTTGAGGAATAAGAAAAGAAATAAAAAAGAAAACATTTAATGGAATATAAATAGATATTTAGATTATTAAATAATATTTAATGAAATATTAGTTTTTTATATTTTGAAAATATAATAAAGTTTTAATAAATATATAATAACACAGGCTGACAAGACTTCTAAAGCAAGAACCAGAATTGCTTATAGGTTTTTGGTGCGCTAAATCTGATTCCTAATAGGAATTGCTGCATAGGTCTAGGTATTCAAGATATCCTAACTTAAAAATGCTTTAAACACGGTTTTTGTCAACATTCGAGTGGATATTGCGTAGCGAAATATTTTTTCTGAAATTTCGTTATAGGAGTGCTAACTTTAATATTCAAAAGTTGTTTTTTTAATTTTGAAGAAACTTCTTCCTTAATCCAAGTAATTTTCTTTGACTCCTTCTATCAGTCATATATATGTACCTTGTAAATCAATAGTATTTATTTTATCAGAGGCCAATTGTATTCTTTTAAACCGATAAAAGACGTTTATTATAATTTTGTTCTTACAAAATTCTTGTATTATAGTTTAAAAGTCTTTCGAAACTAAAAAATATACTTATTCTTTAAATCTATCTATTTTACGATTAAAACAAAAAAAGTCATCTTAGGAGTGGGCGTAAGCGTGACTTATCTACATATTATATATATATATAGAGAAAAATAATATTATGAACCGTACTTCTAAGCACAAAAGTAAAAGGGCGTAGAACAACTAAAAAGAATATATTTGTCAAAATCAACAACACGATTTTCAAGTTAAAGAAAAAATTTAAATTTGCAAAACTTGGGGGAAAGTAATACAAGATTATTGATGACTATTTATAATATAAGTGTTACGTTAGTGCTATTAATTAAAATACCTTCATTACTCAGAAGAAATTCTTAGAGAAATAAAAAATAAAGCTAAAGACTTAGTGGGGTTTCAAGAGTAACAGTTCATGTTGATTTAATCGTTGGCAAATTGTTAAAATCTTACACAAATGCTCAGCGTATGAGCAAAAAGAAATATGACAGCTATTTTCAGAGAGATGGGACCAGTTTACCTTAACCTTGAAGACAAAGAAAAAATCAACAACAATATTAACAATACGAATTAATAAAGTCAGTAAAATTGTTAAAACACGAAAACGATGTTACAATCTATCGATGCTATACATTTAATATTGTACGAGTAAGTTTGATAATCGCTTTTTCCTGTTTTTTTATTTGTTTTATTTATTTATTTAAACTGTTGGCGGTTGTTGTTCTTGTGATACTTAAAAATTTTATTTTTTGTTTATTAATTAAAAAATGGTATCATCCATTCCCACACACGCACAAAAAGTGAATGTAAAATTTTATAAATTCGATAACAACAACAACTATCAGAAAGAACCAAGAAATCGCACAACATCCGTGATAAAAGAAAATAATAAGAACCGAATTCTAAAACAATGAAATAAATTTAAAAGAAATAGTAATAATAATAATAATGAACGCACGTGTAAAATTTTTTAATGTGGAAAATACAAAATTACCTTTCAGTTATTTAGGCTTTCCTATTGAATTTTTACCAAACATCAAATGCAAATTACACTGCGAAGTACTTGCAAACGTGCTTTTGTCCTGTTAATAGTTTAAGCAAAAATTATAATTACAAAATTTTATACTTTTATACCTAAAAACAATTAAATTTCTAATAATTAAATATAAGAATCTTCAAAACATCTGTACATACATATGTATATTACATTAAATTTAAGCAAACTTAAAAATTATTTCGAAATCGATATTTATTATCCTCACCCATAAAGTAATTTCTTTTTTTCCGAAATTATTAAAGTAATATTAGATAAATATTTAAAAATGTATACATATGTACATATGTATGTATATATAACAATATAATTTTTAATTGCTATTCATTATATGTATGTAAAAAGGATATATGCATGTACACAAAAATTATGTTTTGAAATGATTTTGTTTTTTAGTTTCTGTAATAAGCCAATTGTAATAAGGCCTGTCCTAAAACTGGAGAACATTTAAAAATCAATTTTATAAATCGCTTTGAGAGTGTCTGGATCCGGATACTTCCATTGACAATTAATTTTAAGCAGATAGATGGATATAAACACACTTAAATCAGATAAGGCCCAAACGATAGCATAGTTTTATATTTTCCCCTAATGCCTGAACCATTCGGACCTTCTAATCAAGCGACTTAAGCTGCAAGTGTCCATAATTGACAATTGGTTTCAATCACCTACATGGTAGACACAAAGATGTCTCTATCTTCTACGACATAGAGCTGTAAGAAAATAACATTTTCTTCCTCTTTCTCATCTCCCAAAAAAATTCCACCTGTGCAAATCTGAACGAAGTCGTTAATGATGTACACTGCACCACTTTTCCAAGTATCTCTATCCGGATTGGATGTCGTGAAAAGTTTTGTCGTCGTATCTTATAATCCATACATTCCACACTCCCAATATTTTGCAAGGATCTTCGAGTGACCATCCTATAGTAGATTCTCTAAAAAATATCATAATCCTTGATAGACGATGGAGGGCTATGAAAGGTTTTTATTTAAGCAACTAGATACATATGTATGTATTTCTTTCTTAAAAGACTTCAGTTATTTAAATTAAATTTATATGTAAATACTAAAAAATTGTGTATCCTAGTGTAAAATGCATTTAAACAAAAGTGTTGACTTTTCCAATCAGCTGTCAGTTGTTTTGTATTGAAAACATGCAAATGTCAAACAATTAGAATGACATTGCCATAGCGGCCATCTTTTCATGTCTGCCATAAGCACACAAACAATTTTTTACGAGAAAATATGAAAAACTTTTACATCTTGTTTCATATTAATAAATAAACAAACATTTTGAAGAGTGAATGCCTGAAATTAATATAAAATGTCAATAACACAACGATCTTTTGCACAGAAATTGTCACGGTAAGTGAGAAATATTATTAATTTGTATGACTCGTGGGGAAAAAGGGCGAGGCTCATACTGAAAGCGAAAATTAATTATTTTGAATTCCTTTGAAATTCTAGGACTCATGCAAGCGATGTTCGCAAAAATGTGGTTAATTGTCATATGCAAACAAAAACAACAGATTTGTCCATGTGTTCATCCACGGTAAGTTCGTAAATATTCCATTTATGTTTAAGGTGTGTCTAGCTTTGCTTCTCGTTTTAATTTCAGCTTTCCTTAACTGAACCAGTAGAACCCTTAGATTATGAAGAATTTTTAGGCGCTCATATTAATACCATAAATCGCGATCCACTGAAAAATATATTGGACTTTCCCCCCGGGGATGTTACCGTCAAAACAATACCACGTAAAATCAGGACCATTGAGCATATTGTACCAAAGGAAAATATGTAAGATATTCGTAACTATAATGCAAAAACATTGCAATTACATGCATACTAACAAAAATAAATAAAATTTTAGCGCTGAACTGCCCCAACATGTTCAAGAGTGCGTAAATTGTTATACAAGACCTTGGAAAGTCGTTGAATATGCTCAGCGTCACTATTCCAGTTCTTGTTGTTCTCGTGAACGTATAGATCGGGGAACAATTAGTCCTTCGGCTTATCAGCAGGAATTTGAAGTCGATAAAGATTTTGCCTCTTTCGATGAATCGTCTTTAACGGATCAAAGCAATAGCTGCACTCCTAGTTCAAGGCAATCCATAGCAAGTCTGTCTTCGGTGAGCTCATGTACTGACACATTGACTCCCCGAGGATCTTGGGCGAGTTTCGATTTGAGACGGTCTATAAATGATCCATTAATACCGAATTTGTTAGACGATGTTCCTCCAGAGCACATTGATCAAAAAAATGAATTAAGACGCCAAGAAGACAGACAAGAAGCTTTATTTTCTTTGTATCCTGAAGCTGATGCGGAGG
This sequence comes from Sarcophaga variegata, assembly GCA_932273835.1. Classification (NCBI taxonomy): domain Eukaryota; kingdom Metazoa; phylum Arthropoda; class Insecta; order Diptera; family Sarcophagidae; genus Sarcophaga; species Sarcophaga variegata. The sequence continues at coordinate 118,147,031 of OW026361.1, forward strand.
ATGTTATTGAAAGGCGTTTACCGGCGGAATTACCCATTGAACATACGGGTCATAGAATATTTGTGAAATGTCTTCAGTTAAGACTGGAATTAGAAGTTGAGCCGATTTTTGCTTCAATGGCCATATATGATGCCAAAGAGAAGAAGAAGATATCAGAAAATTTTTATTTCGATATGAATTCTGACACCTTAAAGCGCATGTTGCATTCTCATGTTCGGTGTGCTGATGAAAGCACTCAGAGCAGAGCGGGAATTTTCGAAATAAGCTATCCCAGCAATGATCTCTTTTTAGTTATACGTTTGGAAAAGGTTCTCCAAGGTGATATTAAGGATTCAGTAGAACCTTATATTAAGGATGATAAAGATAAAAGCCGTGAGAAAGCTAAACAAAATGCTTCCGATTTTTGTGAAAGATTGGGAAAATATCGAATGCCGTTTGCCTGGACGGGTATATATCTAACAAATGTTTTCAATGGCGATAATTTTGAGGGTGGAAAAGATGGTGCTGGTAGCGGTCTTAATCAAGATAGGGAAACTGGAGGGTCCTTAGGTTCAGCAGCGAGTTCGAATAGCTTAGACCGAAAGTCCTCAACATCAAGTTTCGATCAGTTGAGACGCAAAGCAAACGACATGAGTGGCACATTAACACGCAGAGGATCGTTGGAACGCAAGGAAAAACGGCGATCTTGGTCACCCGATGACTTTGCCAACGTTGTGGAATCTTTTCGTCCAATTACAATAACTATATCCAGCTTTTTCAAGCAAGAAGCGGATAAAATGAAAGATGAGGATCTATATAAATTTTTATTAGAACTGAAAAGACCTAGTTCGGCGATGAAGAAATATAAATGCATACCAGGCTCTATTAAATTAGAGATTTCTCCTTGTCCTGATGATATTAGAAACGCATTGACACCAGAGTTGGCTAAAGTAGATCCGTATGTAGAAGACAAAACAAGGCCTATCAAAGAAATTTTAGAATTTCCGCCTACAGCCATTTATTATCCCCACTACACTTACCGAAATCTCTTGTTTGTAGCTCCTAAGGAATTAAATTTCTCCTCAAGAGCCGGTTCAGCACGTAATATAGCTGTGAGAGTTCAACTAATGGCTGGAGAAACACAGAACGATGCAATAAACGCCATTTTCGGAAAATCATCATGCCCCGAGTATTCAAATGAAGCTTTCACTGCAGTAAATTATCACAATAAATGCCCCACCTTCTACGATGAAATCAAATTTTCCTTACCATCGCATCTAAAACAAAATCATCATTTATTCTTCACTATTTACCATGTTTCATGCCAAAAGAAACCTCAAGATTTACAACCATCTGTTGAAACCCCTGTAGGCTACACTTGGTGGCCTTTGTTAGAGGATGGCAAACTTAAAGTTGGAGAATTTCAGTTGCCTGTTATGGTAGAAACTCCTCCTGAGAATTATTCATTTATACCGCCAAATGTACATCTTCCAGGCACTAAATGGCTGGATAATCATCGTCCAGTCTTCTCGATAAGTGTGGAAGCTGTTACGTCAGTACATACGTTAGATCCAAATTTAGATCGTTTCTTTTTAATGTGCGAATATTTAAATTCACGCAAAGTACCACCACGTATAGGCGAAGGTAATATGGAGGCTGAAATGAAAAAGTGCTTATTAGAGATTGCAAATGCTGAAAGAGAACCTTTGGTAAAAAATTTACATTTAGTTTTGGATAAATTAATAGAGCTCTTGGTTACCACCTATAAAATTGGCGGACAAACACTTTCACTTGGTTCAACAGTTTTTGAAGTTTTATGTTTGGTCTCAGCAAACCTATCCGTAAGTTTTGTTAATTTATTGTAAGTCAGTTAATTTATTGTGATATTATTAATACATTTGCATTCCAGATTTTGAGCGATGATTTAATAGTCGACCAATACGGTCGCCAATCTCTGTTATCTACATATGTTCAATTTCAAAGTAAAATTCCTCATCCGTTTAGTGGTAAACGAAGAATAACGTGCAGTCGCAGCAATGCAGAAGAAATGCATTCATCCTCGTCTTCATCAGATACATACAGCATTTATGATAATGTTGTAGCCGGTCGTAGTTTGGATCGTAAGGAAATGGCTATGGAGATGTCACCTACATTTGTTGGTAGAGATGGACAAATACGGTTGTTGCACGAAGAACTAGCTCTGCATTGGGTGGTAGCTAGTGGTCGTGCTGCCGATTTGGCCATGAGTAATTCCTGGTTTTTATTCGAATTAATAGTGAAATCCATGATAGAACATTTGGACTTTACACGATCACTACAAGCACCTAGAAAACAAAGGTTTCCTCATCAATATACTGATGACATTTCCACTTTAGTGCATTTAGTTACGACCAAAGTAGTTGGATATCACAGCAATGAACCGAAATTAGCCCAATGTTTGAATGCTAGCTTAAGTTTTTTTGTATTTGACCTGTTTAGTGTAATGGATAGAGGCTTTATATTTGGTTTAATTAAAACATATTACAAGGTGTTAATATCGAAAAACGCTTCAATACCGGACTTGATGAACTACAAAATAGATTTTCTTCGTATCGTATGCAGTCACGAACACTTTGTGGCATTAAACTTGCCTTTTGGAACGCCATATACAACGAAATCGGCACCATGTAGTCCAACACCTAGTACCAACTCTAATACTAGTGGAACTTCATATGTATATACAAAATACTGATGTGTTTCAGATAACTAATGATTATTTTCTTCTCATAGGGTTCAATTGAAAGAGCATTGCATGCAGATTTAAGTGTTGACTTTAGACAGCAACATTTTCTGGTTGGTTTGGTGTTAAGTGACTTAGCAACAGTCTTAGAAGTACCGTAAGTAGGACCATGTTTTTAGAAGCATCAAGAAATATATATTTTTCTGTAGAAACCCACAATTACATGGCAAAGCTATAAGATGTATTCGCAATTTAATGACTTCTCATGACTTGGACCCACGCTACAGCGACAGTGAGGCTAGAGCACGAGTTGCTGCCTTATATTTACCTCTATTGGGCATTGTAATGGATACGATACCACAACTACACCAGTATCTTACCGACTCTAATGATCGCTTACATAGTATGGGTCTTTTAGACGATTATCAAGGACCCCATTCAACTATCGCCACGACAACCATAAGTCCAGAAGTTGCGTATGCGATTTCTGGTTCCAGATCTTATGCCTATATGACTGACCACGTTAAAAATAAATCTCCGTTAAGCAGTGAAAATACGCGTCATTTATTGGCTTGTTGTACTTGGATATTGAAAAATCTTGAGAGAAATGCTCTTTACAGATGGACTTTGGGACTTTCTCCCCATAGAGTACATCAATTGATGCAGGTTTTAAATACCTTTATCCCATGTTTCGAATATAAAGGACAAAAACGTTTGCCAGTGTTAAAGCGCAATACGCAAAGTTTTCGAAAGCCCACAGATCTTAAAGAGAAACTTGAAGAATGCATACGAGGCACAAATTCAGCACGATATGATTTAATTAATAGACGTAAAGATCGAAATTCCACCGAAAAATTTCGCTGGCGCAAAGATCAAATGCCTTACAGGGCACAGTTTTATGATACGATCACAAAAAGTGATCCAGAATTGGAACTAAGCCACTACATTGAAGGTTCTCTGGCCACTGAAATTACTTTAGTAATTTTAGATTGTTTGGAAATTATTGTGCAAGTGGCAACAAATTCTGAAATGCATCATAATCTTTTGGGCACTGTTTTGAAAGTACTTCTGCATGCCTTGTCGCGTAATCAGAGTACTTTGGCCTTGAAAAATTTGTTCGCCTCTCAGAGGTCTTTAATATTCAAATTTCCAAATTTATTGTTTGATGAAGAAACTGATATCTGTGCTGATTTATGTTTGCTGCTACTAAAGCATTGTGGCTCACAATTGCCAGGCATTCGGTCACAGGCCGCTGCTTCGTTATATTTATTAATGAGACAAAATTTTGAAATTGGAAATGTAAGTATACACATGGACTGCATATGTAAATTTTTAAATGAATATGCAAATTTTTAATTTATTTACAGAATTTTGCTCGTGTTAAAATGCAGGTCACCATGTCTTTGTCATCTTTAGTAGGAACCAGTTCAACATTTAGCGAACAGTCTTTGAGACGAGCTTTAAAAACTGTTTTAGTTTATGCTGAATCTGATACAGATTTACAATACACTTCGTTCCCGGAACAGGTGCAAGATTTATTGTTCAACCTTCATATGATCCTATCGGATACAGTAAAAATGAAGGAATATCAAGAGGATCCGGAAATGTTATTGGATTTAATGCATCGTATCGCAAAAGGCTATCAAAATAATCCGGATCTGCGTTTGACATGGCTAGAAAATATGGCTAAAAAGCATAAAGAACGTGGCAACCACACTGAAGCTGCTATGTGTTTTGTTCATTCAGCTGCTCTTGTAGCGGAATATCTAAGCATGTTAGAATCACAACAACATCTGCCTGTTGGTGCTGTCAGTTTTCAAAAAGTTACACCAAACTCTTTGCTGGAATCCGCCGTTTCCGATGATGTCTTAAGCCCTGGTGAAGACGGTATATGCCTAGGTAATCATTTCACAGAATCGGGCCTCAAAGTTTTGTTAGAGGAGGCATCAAATTCTTTCCAAATTGCTGGGATGTATGAAGCTATGAACGAAGTATACAAGATACTCATTCCCATATGTGAGGCAAATAGAGACTTCCAGAAACTTAGTAAAATTCATGGTAAATTACAAGAAGCGTTTAATAGAATAGCCCAACTTCAAGGGAAGCGAGTTTTTGGTACTTATTTTCGAGTTGGCTTTTATGGTGCAAAATTTGGTGATCTCGATCAACAGGAGTTTATATATAAAGAACCAACACTTACTAAATTACCCGAAATTTTTAGCCGCTTACAGGTGAGCCAATCCATAATTAAGCACCTCGAAATCCATTCAGATATTGTTTTTTCTCTCTGCAGAACTTTTACGCTGATCGTTTTGGTCCAGATTCTGTTCACATTATTAAAGATTCCAATAGCGTTGATGTTAACAGCTTAGATCCCGAAAAGGCTTACATACAAATAACATATGTTGAACCCTATTTTGAGAATTACGAACTCAGGCATAGAGAAACCTATTTTGAAAGAAACTTCAATATAAGTACGTTGTTAAAAAAATGAACGCTTATTTCTAATGGTTGATTTATTATTTTAGAACGCTTTATATTTGCTACACCATTTACCAAGTCCGGTAAAGCTCATGGTGATTTACACGAGCAGTGCAAACGTAAAACAATTTTAACCACAGCAAATCACTTCCCTTATGTGAAAACACGTATACAGGTCATCAATCGACAACAAATTATACTCGATCCTATTGAGGTAGCCATAGAAGACATACAAAAGAAAACATTAGAATTAGCAGCCGCTACGAATCAGGAACCAGCTGATCCAAAGATTTTACAAATGGTTTTACAGGGATGCATTGGAACCACTGTTAATCAGGGACCTATGGAAATGGCTGCAGTTTTTCTATCAAATCTTTCTGATGGTGTAACTATTCCAACTAAAAACCAAAATAAACTTCGCCTTTGTTTCCGTGAGTTTTCGAAACGATGCGCTGACGCTCTAAAGAAGAATCGAAATTTAATTCTTTCCGATCAAAAGGATTACCAAAGAGAATTGGAACGAAATAATGAACGTTTTGTTGAACGTTTAACGCCTCTTATAACGTTAACACCTACGCAGGCGCAGGGTGTAGTAAAGTAAGTTTTTCAATAATTTTCTTCTAATAAGTTGAACATTCAAGATTTTGGTTTACATTATTTTCAGGGCAAATGCTGCCAGTAATCGTAGCACTCCTTTGAAATGGTAATTTATTTATTCACTAGTACTATAAGTACCGCATTAACCAAATTTAGTATTATTTTTTCTTTAATATTTTTAATTTGAATTTTAAGCTTTTTGGTAATAATTGAATATTTTTTTTCCTTTCTTACCTTTTATGTCTGTTCGTATTTTGGAATTTGCTATATTTTTTCTTATATACTTTTATAGCGTTTCCGATTATTTTAAGTAAATTGCTTAGCTGCTTGACAGTTAATATTGACATACTTTTATATAAAATATTTATATTTAATATAACCCAGCTGTTAGATTAAATACCTACTTAGACAAAGTACTTAAATTATAAAATGCTTATTTGCTAGCAATAATTTAAGTCAAACAAATGAATTTGTTTTGAGAAAAAAAAAAAATAAGAAAATATCTTTTTAATATAATTCGCTTTAAGTATAATGAAACCAAATATTATAAACCAAATTAAAATTTATTCATTTGACATTTTTATAGTCATAACAAACATACATCCCATTTTATAAAAAAATAAAAAATTATATCGTCAAAGGAACACATCATCGTCATCATCATCGTATGCAAAATAATGAATTAGATTTATATAATATAAAATATACATTTTTTTATACTTTTATAGCGTTTACAAAATAAAAAGGTTTTCTACCAAACGCAAAACTTTACTTGACTATTTTTTATGAAGACATTATCTATGACTTTCAAAAAATTTTATTACAAGTTTTCTGTTTTAAGAGTAAAAAAAAGTGGGTTTCACTAAATAATATGGATGGTATATTAATTAAATTTTCACATAGTAGCAACACTAGCAATTCAAGGTAAAGCCTTTAATTCCTTCAAAGAAATTATTTTGATTTGAAGCATTCTGTATCAGATTTAATTTGCATGTATTGTTTAACGCTTCTTCAACATTTAATGGAGGTTTTAAGTGTTTGATGTCGTCATTGTTACATTTTTGCCATTCGGATAGATCAACCACTATATTCTGATAATTAGTCTCTGCTATTATACTCTTCGGCAATACGTGTGAATTTTTTAGCTTTTGTAAAAATTTTACTGGAGATAAAAATAGTAAATAAATAATACAATTGTCTTTATAATTCTAAACTTGACTTACAATCAATCTCATTAAACTGCAGTTGCTTTGAATTATCCGTCCACCACTTAATTACTAAGCTTAGATAATGTTTTGTTGTTTCTTCAGATTCACGAAATAAGAAAGCCAAATAGTTATCACAAAATATTGTATGAAAAAGTTGTACAGAAACTCGTGAAATTTCTGATATTTGTGCAGTACCTGCAATAAAGTACAACCTTTAAAGAATGATTTAAAGATAAAGTTGTAACAACGTACAGTATTCTTTTTTATGTATTAACCACTGCCTTAGAAGTTGAAAAATAAGCGTTACCACGCTTAAGCACAATTTTACATAGCATTCACATTTTTGCTTAGAGTTTTCTGCTTGGTCTTGACATCTCGTTGACCTCGTGGAATTGTCAGAAATACCTGAAGATGATAATTTCATGGCAGAACTTTGTTCACTAGTATCAAATATAATTTTATTATTTTTGCTATCATTAACTGTATTTTTCTCAGCCACCGTTTTGCTGGCATCTTCATCATCGTCGTATAAAGGCAAAAGGTTTTGAATAAATGTTGGTGGTTTTTGAAAGCAGTGATAGATAAGACGTATATGATTTAAACATATTGCAGCTAATAGTTGTAAATGCTCGTTGTGAAGGCGGATACATAAAGGAAAAGCAATTTCTAATAAGCCACTATAAACCTAAAATTAAGGAAAAAGTTAAATGTAAAAAGGTTTCCATCGCCATATAATTACCTGCATAAAACATGATTCATTTGAAAATCTATATGTAGACCGGACTCTATCCGTTACAAAAGATGATTCTGCGCTATTAATACACAATAATTCTAGGAGATTTGGCAGTCTACAACATTGCCTCAAGCCTGTGGATATTTCACGAAAAATCCAAGGAGTTGGACGAGCAAAAACTAAGGACTTCATTAGATCAAACAACATTTCAACGTAATTGTGAGGCATAGACAATGAAACATGCTTTAATAAACTGTTTAACCAAACAGCTAAAGCTTCAAGAACGCCAAAGTGTTCACACATTTCGCTGGAAAAACTTAGTTTCATAACAGAATCTGTTACAATTTGTAGAAGATAATATTCACTGTGCTTGTATTCAATTAGAGAATTACTTAAATCTGGTATTTGTTGACATATAAAGGCTAAAGCAGCAATATAACGTCTTAGGCATAAGCATCTTTCATCATCATATAACTCAGTAGGTTCTTGTAAACAGCGAATGGAGTCGAAGCTTGCTCTTAGGGGAAATTTCGTATTGATTAGTGAATAATCATGATAGGGATGCGTACGGCGATTCTTTGAATACTCTAAACTATGTGTATAAGACCAAAACTCTGGCAGAACTTTGCATACTGAAGCTAAACAAAGCTTTATGAAATCTTTGGGTAATTTTCCAGGTCCCAACAGTTGTAGTTGAGCCAGCTTAGTTTGTATATTTTCCAATTCTAGTTGAAATAATGTTCTTTGTTTTTTCGAACTTCCCTTGTCTAAACAATGTTCATATATCAAAGGGTGGATCTGGCTAAGGGAGCATTTTTCCATCTTATTTATTAATGAAGAAGATATGTTGAAAGTCGGCATTTTTATCATAGTTTTTACAATCCGATGTTGTGTTATGTCTAACTGAAGTTTAGTTTGTTTTTGCTTTGTTTGCGCTTTCCTAATAGACACATCACAAATACTTTGTTGCAAACGATGGGTAGTATCATAACGCATTTTAACTAAAGAACACTCTATGGCTTTCAATTTCACCTCGGTGTTTTTGCCTTCGACTACTTTTGCCATTTCATTTATTTTAGACCGGCATTCATTTTTTACATTCTTAGCGCTAAGAATCTTTTCCACTCTTAAATTCTGTGCTTCTTGTTTGAGGTGGCGTAACTCATCGCGCAGCAATGAGGCTTCACCTTCCTTCGAAGTTGCTTTTGTTTTAGCCTCCGTTAAATCATTATTCAATTTAGAATTTTCCTTCTTTAGAATGTCAACTTTTTCCATCAGAAATTTTATTTGCCTTTCAGAGGCCAACTGCCGGCGGGCAGCACTTTGGCTAGACGGCAATGTCGATTCTGGTCCTGTATTTTGCGACAAAACGAATTCCACGACCTCTGAAGACTCCACCTTTGGTGTATTAGAAGGTGTTCCTATTTGCGTCTTGTGTTTTTGTGTTGGTAAAGTTTTTGATTGGGTGAACGGCGGCGGAGGAGCAGGTTTTTTGAAAATACTTGGATCTGTTTTTTCAACAGCAGCTAACAATTCCAAATCTTCATCGTCATCGTTAAACATTTGAGACAAAATATCCGGATCGGGTATTTCACATTCCACCGGACGCTGTGTACTTGTAGTTGCTGCATTTGCAAACTCAGAGAAAGTTATCTCACTCTCAGTAATGTTATTAATACTATCATAATTTTGTTTTGCAGCAACGGCTGCTTCTGCCTTTTGGGTTGCTAATAAAATAACATCATCGTCGTCATCATCCCAAAAATTGTTGGGATTATTTTTAGTTGGTGATACAATTCTACCTGCCGATGGTAATTTGGAAACTGTGGATTGAACCGCATTTGTTGTAGTTCTATTAGTAATACCTATATCCAATTTCGGCTTTTTCATAGAGCGCCCAAACTCGTTCATGGGCTGAAAACGTTTGGCCATTTCGGTCACTTCTGACATAAACCTCCTTCATTTAGTTTACAATATTTTAATTTGGTTGTTAATTAGCCGGACAAAAGCACTCCTGTTTTCGGTTGGCAGTGTTGTAAATATGCAAAATCGCATTAATAACAACGGTTTTTCCCTTTAATAAGAACTTATTTCTGATGTATTCAGTTATATTTACACAATTGTTTATTTAACATATCAATATAAATTAAATATAAGTTCAATTTAAATTTTACTTAAAACTACAGAACGTCTGTTGTTGAAAAAGATTTTTAGAATCGTAATATACCTTTATACAAAGACTATGTTTTACAAAATAGATAACAACCCTGCTTTTGATCTTTGTTTACATTTTTTGTTCGCACGTGTAAACTGAATCAAACATTACCAGCCAAAGTGTTGGAATTTATAAATAAAAATATTAACTTAAAAATTATAAAATATTAAAAATGACTGAAGAAAGACCAAAGCTGTACATGGACGAGTATAAACTAAAACAAGATCCTCATGATTACGGTTTAGCAGATGAGCCCATCGATATAGAAACTTTTAAAAAGAAAATGAAAATTGTTATTGTACGGTAAGTGACTTGCTATAATATTTACCTCACTTTACTTATTTTACTAATTTATTTCCAGCTATGAAAACAATGAACTAGAATTTGATATGATTGGCGTCCATCCCGCTGTTGCTAATGCCTTTAGACGTTTGATGCTAAGTGAAGTGCCCAGCATGGCATTTGAAAAGGTTTACATTTACAATAACACGTCCATAATACAGGATGAAGTGTTAGCTCATCGTATAGGCTTGATACCTATCAAAGCTGATCCCCGCTTATTTGAATACCGTAGTGAAGACAACGAACAGGGCACAGAACTTGACACACTAGAATTTGAATTAAAAGTGAAATGTACGCGACGGAAAGACGTTAAGGACTCTTCAAACTTTGATACAATCTATAAGAACCATAAGGTATACTCAGGGCAAATAAAGTGGTTACCTCGCGGAAAACAGGGTCAACTATATTCTGAATCTGATGTGGGTTGCATTCATGATGACATACTGATATCACAGATGAGACCTGGTCATGAATTCGATTTGAAATTGGTAGCAGTTAAGGGTATTGGCAAAGATCATGCCAAATTTTCTCCGGTGGCTACAGCCTTTTATCGTCTTTTGCCAGAAATTAGACTTACGCGAGAAGTTAGAGGAAAAGATGCCTTTTTGTTGCAGAAATGTTTCTCACCCGGCGTAATTGGCATCGATGAAAATGATCAGGCTTATGTTAAAGACGCCCGTTATGATACTTGTAGTCGTAATGTTTATCGCTATCCAGAATTGGCCGATTGCGTAGAAATGTCAAGAATTCGAGATCATTATATATTCTCAATTGAATCAGTAGGTGCTCTTAAACCTGACGTTATATTTATAGAAGCTGTTAAAGTTTTAAAGAAGAAGTGTCGTAAGTTTTTGGAAGAAATAGAGGCTGCATAATGTTTGAGATACAAAAAAATTAATTTTTAGAAAACACATATTTTTAATATTCTTTGATAAATAAACGAAACATATGTAAATGTCAAAACAACACAACTAGCAATAAGAAGACAAAAAAAAACTAACTTTATAGACACCATCCACGCATGTATAAAAAGTTTTTAGCATAAAGATATTCAGTAACTGAAACGCTAAATTAGAGTAAAACGATATTGTCCCAATAATTAATTTATTTGTTAGTTATGGGGTAAGTAAAAACAAATAATAATGAGAGGGCCGTATTAATATTTTGTTTATGCACAAATATTAATGCGAATAGGCAACCCTGGTAATGACTTCATTAGGGACGATATCAATATTATAAATATAAACGCATTAGTCGTATTTACCTCTCAACAATTAATCAATAGTTTGTTTATAGACCAAAAGACGTTTGCGGTTTGATATATATATAAACTAAATACGCATAATTTATAATATGTCTAAAAATAAAGGTAATTGAAAAATACTGGTTAATGTTGTATGTTTACGTATGATTAAAATTATCATTTTAGATAATTCTCAAGTTTACCCAACTGCCCCGCCATCATTTGATGAGTCTGATAATCAGGTAATCAAAGCAATCAGTTTGTATACACACTTTTTATTAGCTCTAATGAAATTTTCCATCTGGTGTAGGCAGGACCGGCACCACCGTCATATGATGAATGTATGAAGAACGGCGCTGTTACTGGCACGTCTCATCAATATATGTATTCGAATCCCACTCCTTACCAACAGCAACAGGCATTTCAACCTCTGCCACATCAAATGCCGACACAAACAATGCCTTTTCATGCAGCTGGCCCATCGACATCATATGGTTATGCAAATCCGTACCAAGCACATATTCAGCAGCAACAGAGCTATTTGAATATGACACCAGCAGTAGCGCCTGTTCATTCCAAATCAGCAGAAAATGTATTATATATAGCTAAAGGTGCCAAAGTAAGAACAACTGCGACTGGAGCAATAAGCATCCCACCACCGCCACCTGGGTGTGCTCCAACTCCTGGGCAATTGGCCGCTATGTCTGGTCAACCAGTTATGATTAAGAAACAGAAAAAGTCATTTTTCTGAGCAAAGAATTTTGGATTAACCAGTGCCTAATCTTGGATGCAAATATGTCATTGAAATGGTTAATATCGTGTGTGCATTATATACCATCCAAGCATTTTCAAGTATAGGCGACAGTACATATGTGTTATAATTGAAAAATTAAATATTTATCAGCAAAATTGTTATAAATTTGTCTCCAATGTTATTAGTTGATTTGTGTTATAATGACAAAACACAAATAAAATATTAAACTGGTATTTAAATGTCGCTTAAATGTAAATTTGCAAATTTAATTATTAAATGTCTTGTTGCGAAAATTTAAGTGTGTTTCCAAATGAATCGAAGTACGTATTGAACGAATTGTAATACTAGTTATTAACTATTTATTTCTGTAGGAAAAGAATTGAATAGAAATAAATAGAAACTCTGGGCGCAGGACACATGGAATAAAAAGTTTACGTTTTATTAAAAAAATTCTAAACAAAAACTTTAATTAAGAATAAAATTAACTTGAAATACATTGAAGCATTTAAATTTAATAAATACAAGTTAAAGGTTCATATGACGCTTTATAATTATTTATTACTTACTCTACTTTCGATCATTTTATTAGGGAAACTATTTATCTCCAAAAATGTTTTTATTTTCTTCTGGTTCTTGCATAAATTTGTTTATTATTTTTATTTTCATACATATTTTTAATTATTAATATACTGCACGATTTCTCTACGCAGTTCCTGATTTTTGCAATATTTTTTATATAAACAAATTAGAGCTCCAAAATGTTTTTTTTTGTTTTTATATAAATTACGGAATAATTATATTTGTCCTTAGGGCGTTGTTTTTGTCACTAAGGGTTAGTATTAAAAAAAATCGAGAATTTATAGTTCGCTTAAAATAGAGGTTCGTAATATGTACTATCAAAGGTATTAACACGAACAAAACCATCTTCCCCGCCAGAAGCGTAACTTTTGCCATCCGGATGGAAAGCTAAACTGTTGATAGGGCCAAAGTGACCTTTTAGGCGAGCAAACTCTTCCTCGTATATTAAGTGGAAAAAGCGTGAATCGAATTTTCCAGCCTTTGTTGAGGTTGTTGTTACTTCCATAGCATCTTGACCACCTCCCAAAACTACATGATCTAAAATCGGACTAATTGCCGCGGAGTTTACTGGGCGTTCTGTTTTGTACGTCTTTAGACACATTAGCGAATCTGAGTCGAACAACTTGGCAGATGTATCCTTAGAAGCGGTTACAAACATGGTGCCATCCTTGTACATTTGCATATCATTAATACCTGCCGTATGATCATTGACCGAGTTTACTTCACGCCCTTTACGAATATCCCAAATGGAAATTTGACCATTGTCATGACCTGTAAAAATTTACACGTTATTTCTATTTTATATTAAGGAAAGCACAGACTTACCAGTTATTATAGTTTCATCCAAGGGACCCCATAACATAGAAGTAATTTTTGACTGCAACATAGGTATACGCAAAATGGGGTTTTGCTCAGCCAAACTGGCATCTGCTGTACGTACATCTATTATAAACAATTCGGAGTTTTGGCCCATAGCTTTATCCGTAGAATAAGCAGCCTGGTTGCCCGAGTAACTGAAGTTGCATGTACGAACAGATGACTTGGCTGGTATGGAAGCTATTACTGTGCCTTGTTCAACATCCCAAATTTTGGTCGTCATATCACCGGAACCAGTTATTAACTTTGAGTTAGTCCAATCCACATCTAAACACCAAACAGCACCTTGGTGTCCATCATACGTACCTAGGCGCTCCCCGTTTATAGACCACCACACATTCGGTTTTTGATCTTTTGAACAAGAAAATAACAGATCACCTTCGCGATTGTATTTAATTTGAGTAATGGAACGTTCATGTCCCTGAAGCATCAAAGGTCTCTAAAATATAAATATAGGATATTTTATGAACCATACTAACAGAGAACACTTTTGTTATATGTTAGGTTATGTAGCTAAACATTTTCAACTTTACATCCCATCAAATAACTACATTCAAAAGTTATGGAAAACATTCTTCGATAATAATCAAAATGGGCATGTCTTTCATAAATTTGCTGTATTTCCAAATATTTACCATATTTTCGTCGTCTTTTTTTACCACTTTTTCCTAAAAAAAATTATTGCAAATTCTATTCACTGAAAGCGAACTGTCAAAAAGGAGCGTTCGTGTTGGCTAACAGTGCTGACAACATGAAAAATTCATTTTGTCTTCATATATCGCGCAGTCTGGCACAACTGTCATACAGCTGATTTGACAGGTTATTGTCATCGATTCTCCGGTATAGGAGACTGAAAAATTTCGCAAATTTTAACGCATTTACGTAAAATTTAGTGATTAATGAGAAAAAGTTATTTTTTTTATATTAAAAAATAGCATGTCTCGTAATTTTCAAAGATTGTTTATGAATTGCCATAGTCAGCTGGCAAAGAAAAATGTCGCCATTGGAAAAAGAGTAAATTTACTTCAACAACAATACCGTTTGGCGACGACTGATCCTGTAAAAGGCAAAGGACCGATTTCATGGAAAAGTTTTGCAGCCATTGGAGGACTGGGAGCTGTTGGTCTAGCATTCATGCTGTATGTCAAACATGAAAAGGAAGAAGCCATTTTAAAAGAACGCAAAAGGCAACTAGGCAAAGCCGCTATTGGAGGGCGCTGGGAGCTGTTAGATGCTCAAGGAAATTTAAGAAAATCTGAAGACTTTTTGGGCAAATGGTTATTGATATATTTCGGTTTTACTCATTGCCCTGATATATGTCCCGACGAATTGGAAAAAATGGCAGCGGTAGTTGACGAAATTGGTAAAACTATCCTAGTTTAATTATTTTTCAACTTTATAGCTTTTTTTCTTTGCAGAAAAGTCCCCTCAAAATTTAGAAGTACAACCTATATTTATCACCGTTGATCCTGAACGCGACACGAAAGATGTAGTCGCAAAATATGTAAAGGAATTTTCCCCCAAGCTTTTGGGATTAACCGGTACTGTGGAACAAATAAGCAAAGTTTGCAAAGCATTTAGAGTCTATTTCTCAGCCGGACCTCGCGATGAAGACAATGATTATATTGTTGACCATACTATTATTATGTATTTAGTAAACCCAGATGGTGAATTTGTTGACTACTATGGCCAAAATCGTGACAAGGATCAGTGTGTCAGTTCAATATTGATGAACGTTGCCAAATGGGATTCGCTAAACAAAAAATCATGGTTTAGTTAAATGCCGCAATTTAAAAACATACTCGTAGATTTAAGTATGCTGTTATCTGTACAAAAAGATGTATATGAATTATACTTTAATAAAAAACTTTCAAACTTAAGATGCCTTCATTAAAGCTTCTTGAACAATATGTAACTAAAATATGTTGGTCTATTTTTTTTTTATAGAAATTACAAGATTTTTCAATAATAATAACACTTTCGTCTCTACGAAACCTCAGTTTTGGGACCTTGAAGAAAGACAGAAAATAATATTCTTTCTGGCAAAAGTACTGAGGAATATTTTAAAATGTTTAGAATTCAATTTTTTCACAATAAAACGCGGATGTTTTGGGGCTTGGTTCCACGAATGTAAAGAACACAGAATAATTAAGAACTAGCAACCTTTTGGAGTAGGGTTTAAAACCTGATACGTCTTATTACAACTAATAAGTTTCAACCAAGATATTACCCCCTCTATTACTGTTTAGTTATAGCGTTTTAAATAATAATTCAAATTTGTTAATATCTTTGAAATTGAATTTTTTTAAGCCAGTGTGGTTCCTTACTAGTTAAAAATAAATGTTATTAAACTTTTCTGGTTTCAAAAAATTTTATTTCGAAAATCGGATTTTTATTTTATTTGTTCATTGATTTAAGTTATTTTCCATTCGACTTTAGAAAACGTATGGTTTATTATCTTTTATGTAACTACTTATTATTAGCAAATATGGAGTGTTATTATTTGGAAAATTTTACATATCAATAATGTTTTTAACGACCGTTTACATTATGAGTTTGAGTATGTGTTTGTATTTTTTTGTGTTATAATTTCTCAAGTTTTCAATTGTTTTTAAATTTAATTAATTATGTATCTTTTCTTTTCTAATATTCTTATAATTCTATGTATTTGTTATATTTGTATATATGTATATAAAAAAAATCAAAAGAATTGTCAATATTTATTTTTATTAAATATGGTTCGTAATGCATGGTTATTTTAATAGTATCTACAAAAATGTGGTGTTTCTTGAGAGTTTTTTTCTGTTAAATAAAATGAAGTTTCTCTTAAAATTTTTAAAAGGACATCTTGCATTATAATTTTAGTATAGGCATTTTTTAATTGCTTCGTATTGTGTAAGTTAAACAAGAATTGTATAAATACTATAGTATACCAAATAAAGTTGAGTAAAAAATTAATGGTTCATTTTCTGGTTATACATATGTATATGTACATATATATATATATATATATATAAATATATCATTTGAGTTACCTTAATGTATATATATATTATTTGAGTAACCATTATATTTTTTACATAAATATATATATATATATATATATATATACTTAATATGTATATGTATGCTTGTATCTTAAGGACAAATGCTTTCAACATTTTATTTAAAAAAAGTTGTAAGTTTAAAATTCGTAAAATGGGTACTAGAAATGTAATTTTAAAATTTTGTTACTATTTTTTCTTTTAATTTCAAGTTTTTATAATCCAATATCATCTGAAAATAATTATATTCTTTTACTATGTATTTAATTAAAAACTCGAAAAATAAATTTTGAAATCGGAATCTACTCTTGGATGTTTTAGAGATGAATTCCGGACAATATGAATTTAGTAAAACTCTGTGGAGATTCTATTGTTCAGATTTTGAATAATTACCTTCTTTATTTTTTTTCACATTAAAACTACTTTTGAGACTTAAAGCGAAACGACTACAATTCATCAAATATGTGTGTGTATATATATGTATGTATATATGTATATATATATATATACATATATAAATATAATACATATATTATATATAATATATATAATTTTTACAATATATTATTATTATTATTTATTCTTTTAACATAATTTAAGTGTTTACTTCTTGAGTAAACAGAAGCTTAGCAATTCTTTTTTTATCAAAAAAAAAAAAAATGCTGTTATTTATGAAAATTTTAATAATCCACTTGTATAATAAATAAGTGTATGTATAAATTACTTATAGTGGTTTCATTGCGGAATACTACCCAAATACATTTTTGTTTATTATTATATGCAAATTTAATGCTAATATATGTGTTTGATTATTTAGTGTAAATATGATTTTTTATATTTCTTTGACTCGTCAAATTTAAACAAAATTTTGCTTTTAGGAGTAACCAACTATAAAATTAAGTATTGTATTTTAATGACGAAATGTTTAGAAATGTGAAATTTAATTTCTACGATTACATTACAAGAAAATCAGAATCAGAAAAATCAATAAGAAAACTTTATTATAATCATATCATGTTTTATTTTTGTGAAGTAAAGCAATTTTATAATTTCTTTTTAGATATATTTTTTCATTCTATTTATCAAATAGATTTTGATGTGTAAAAATAATGTGATAATGCTTCAGAATTAATTATTTTTGTTTTAATTGTATATCTTTATTTCAATTATATATATGTATTTAAGACTAAACCATATAAGGATTGTGGTAGGTGAGAGAGTATATGTTATAATTTTGTTAAATGATTCTGTTGATGAAATGCCTAAATGATAAATACTAATTTTTCCAGTTAGGAAAATATATTTATTATTTTTTAGTCTATTATTTAATATTAAATGTTCTAATGAGTTTTTCATGAAAAGGGCCTATATGTGCATAGCAATTTCTCTTTTGTTTTTGTTCTTTTATTAATTATATGTATATTTTTATTGTTGTAGTTAAATACTTTATATATGTAAATTAAATTTAATTTTACTTTTGTATGAATGTATAGTAATTGATTTTTTTCATATTTTTGCTTGCGATTTTTTTTTATTATTTTATATATATATATATATTTTGTTTGTTTTTTCTTGTATAACATATAATATAGTAAATGTTAAAACTACATGCTTGATTTGCATTTATCATTCATTCATCATTTTCTTTACTTATCATTGTGATAGAGAGGGATTCCGATATTAGCTAAATATTAGTTGGTTTTGTATTTGAAATGAAATATCAACGTTCGATTGTTACGGTTGTGTCCAATTATATATCGATAAAGAAATTGTCAAATGAAAAAATAGCCTTGTATGTTAAAATACATTAAATAAAATAAAGTAAAAATTTAAAGCAACTTGAAAGAATTAAATAATGGTACAACAATTGAAATATCTCGATTAGATTTTTTACCTTCAAATAAAATGGTGGTAACTTGTAATTCTTTTTATTTGAAAATATCTTAAAGCCGCTTTTTATTTTTACCCATAGATCGAAATATTGTGATAAATAAATATTTTTCAATACATATATATTTTACTTTTTTATTTAATGGCTGCCATTTCTAACCTCTCTACTCTAACAAAATAACGGCATTTTGAAATTGTCGCTATGAATCAATTACAATCTCAGCTCATTATTATCTTACGTCGTAATCGTTGTTACTTTTGCATGCATTGTCGTCTAGACAAAAACTTTTGCCAAGCCATCGGCACCCGCACTGGCTATATACGGTTTTGAAGCATGAAAAGCAACATCAAATATACTTTCGTCGAATTTCTTACGATGCGCTGTGATTTCTTGCACACACGTTTTATTGTCTAGATTCCATAGGCGTATTGAACAATCATGGGAACCCGATAATAAATACAATCCATGAGCATCAACCGCTAATGAAGTAACGGGCTCTAAATGAGCAACCATCGAATGTACCAATGTCCCCGATGTGTTGTCCCAAAAACGTATGTGGCGATCCTCGTGAGCAGTGATCGTTATAGGCAATGTTGGATGTGAGATCACTTTGTTTATAAATTTCCCCGTGTTGCCAGACATCTCTTGTGCTGCTTCCAACTTAATAATCTGTTTTCCGGTCTCCGTATCGTATATTATACAGTGAGCGCTATTGTAAGCAACCACAATATGATCAACTTCATTACGTACAAAATCAACGGATGATGGAGCTCCTTCGGCCTCCGAAGCTGAATACGTGCGTAGCAATGGTTCTTTAGTGTAAGGTGACCAAAGCTTAACTGTACCATCAGCTGAGCATGAAACAATATTACTCTGCATCGTAGCAAGACCCCACACAGCGTCAGTATGGCCTTCTAAAGTTCCAGAATGTACACTTGGATCATAACAATCATATGGATCTATATTGGGAGACGGTAGTTGCCAGCATTCAATATTGCCATCCAAACCTCCCGAGTAACAAGTGGCACCAGTGGTTGACATACCCAAACATAGAACTGGGCCAGTATGAGCTCTAAATGTATATAAAGGCTCCACATCAAGACTAGCAGACTTTTTGGCTTGCACCGTTTTTTGTAGATTCCATAGCTTTAATGTATGATCTTCAGAGGCTGTTATGAGTACCGGTTCTTCTGGGTGGAAAATCAACGAACGTACGCCATCGAAATGCGAACGTAATGTGTATTTAGCATTCCAAGTCTTACGATAACCTGCGCCACCGGAAGTTCCGTCTTTAGCATTCGAATCGTACGAACCTTCAGAATCATTATTTACTGTCAATTGTGCTAATTCTCCCAGGCCTAATGAAGCGTCAACGTCTTCATCACCAGCGGCGGTAACTGCTGTTATGAGATTACGACGGGCAGCAGCCGAAGCGGCTGTATTAACAGTATTATTTGTTTGTTCAACATTCGATGATGAATAGCCTTGATGATGAGGCAGGTCAATGGGATAATAAGATATATTATGGCAGGATAATGGTTTCAATTTTGAATCAATGTGTTGAAAAAGGTTTTTTTCCATTTGTGTGACGTGAAAGTTGGAAATAAATTTAAAAACGTAGATATTAGTTTATAATCTTAATTAGAAAAGTCTAAAAATATTATAATTTTCTACTTATATTACCAATTATTCTTAATAAGCTGATTAAAAATGTGCAAAATTATAAAAATTTTAAAATTTGTTTTCTACAAAGCCTAAATTAATAAAAACATTAATAGCGACGCAATAGAGTGAGCCACATCATTTTACTTAAAAGCGTAAATAGTAAAAGGCTAAGTAAACGATACTCTCTGTTGTCTATTTTAACTTTGTAATTGTCGCTATTAATGTTAATCAAAATTAAAAGTGCATTATAAAAAATAAAGACTAAAATAAACTACATCAATAACATAATAAGCACCTTCTGTTATAAGATTTATATCATTGAGCAGCTGCTCTCCCAACTCGGCACCAAGATCTTTTTATAAAATTATTAAAAAATATAATAGTTTTACATAATAGTATAAGGCTGTTGTATTTTGCATATGTTTTTAAGCAAATCAATATTTAAAGAAGGTATTTGAGCAGAATATTTATGTATATCTTAATTAACAAATAAATATAAAAAAAGACGTTGCAATGATTATAAATAATTTTTTAATTGATTACATCGGTCGGACAGAGTTAAAAAGTATAATTTGGAAAAGAAGGCATGATAAAAACATTTGAAGTAATCGTTATCAATAAGCAATAAAGGAGCAAAATAATGGATTTAAATAATAATAAAATTATACATATTGTGGTACAATTTTCACTTATTTACCTTCACTAAGCATATCTTTTCCAGATTTTATGCGTTTTTGTGTTTTAATATCAGATTCGTCATTATCTCCAGTTACCATTTCCAAGTCGTCGGAAATTTCATCATCATCTGACATTTCTGTGGGTCCTAAAAACTCAAAGTTGGCCATAACAGCTGCCTCAGTGTCTAAAATGATAGCATCATTTGTTTGCTGAACCTTTTTTGCAGGAGTGCGGCGACCTTAGTTAAAATTTTTGGAAATTATTAAAAACCCATTATTTTTTAATCAAAAAATGTTCAAACGTCTAACACATTTCATTCCATACCTTCAGATTCGGAGGCGCGTTTATTGTTCTCATTGCCATTAACGTTAGGACTAACGTTTTCTTCTTGTTCTGCGTTATTGTTGAGTCCCAAGATAGAACGTACACGATTTGAACGAACATCTATTATATTGTCGGTATAACCTATTTCAGCCAAATATTGACGTAACATTTGTCGACCTTGACGCCAAGTAGTGTTCGAAACAGAACTATAGGGAACTTCTGAGTCAGGAGCAACTTCTCCACCTAAAGATGAATCTTCACCCGATGGCTTCAGTTCATTTAATTGTGGAGGATCCGTACCGTATTTTAAGCGATAAAACTTGGCACGTTCCTGCCTCAAAGCATATTCTAACATCTTAATACGACGAGTTAAATCAGATTTTAAACTTTCTAGACATTTCCGTTCACCCAGCAACATTGCTATACGGGCCTGTAATTCAAAAAAAGGATGAAAATGGAAAAATTATTATTCTAAAGATTATATAGTCACTTGAAAAAATATTTAACATAACTCAACGTAATGGGTTACAAAATTTGAGGTATCATTTAAATTAAAGATGTTTGAAAATAACACAAAACAGCTAAGAAAACGATTTACTTACTTGCTTTATTTTATTAACATTTTTTTATTTTTGCTAATTTATAAATTGCAATAAGCATTATTACAAACATGAGAACAAATGCAAATATAAATGTTTATATGTATATAAAAATACAAATGTACATACATATGTAAATATTGAAGAGACCATTTCATGCTTTTAAAACATGCGAATTCTATTTGTTTATTATTTTTTATCATCTCTTAAATACTTGCATGTTTTTAAATAAAAAAAAATTCAATATAAAATTTGAATTACTTTAACACATTGCCTGCACGCCTACCATAACTATGTGCTTGTAGGTACAACGTTTTTCATCTTAATTTGTTAACATTGAAAAAATAAAAATTACATTTCACTTGCAAGACTGAAAATAGACAACTACTTGTACATTTTTTTAAATTGTACATCTCCAAAACAAAACAGTAATGAATGAATGCATGGAAACTTGCATACATCCGCTCATCTGATTCTAATATTGTGTGTTTTTCATTAATTACTAATTTGGTGTTTTTGGTCTGAGTTTGCTTGCATGCTGTGCTTTTGACTAATGGTGCAACTGTTGTAATCGCCTGATTATGAATCTCTGCTCACTGTCACGGACTACAGTTTGTTTTAGAGTTAATTGAAGTTTGTTTAAATTAACTGTTATAATTTATTTTTATCTATTTATGTACCTACTTTTTTTTGAAAATGAAAACATTACTTCTAAGTAGTTCGTTAGTATACATTGAAGACGAAAGTGCATAAATCAAGTTATTATTTAAAATTTAATTTGTTTTTTAAAGCACGATTTTTCGTGTTTCCATTTTTATTAATTAAAGATGCTTCAATGATTGTTTTTCACACTGTTGATGAAATAATCACAATATTTATTATGACGTTTATATAGAAAAAATAAATATCTATCGAAGATTTTTATTACTACTTTATCAATTTTCTCTATAATACATTTCCTATTTAAATAGAAATCTATAAATCAAACAAAAAGAAAGTCGTAGTACATAATTGTCTCTAATAATATATTTATTAATGTTATCATTAGTTCCGAAGGTTGCAAACTTACTTTTTCTATACAATAAATTAATTTCGATATAATTTTATAAAAATCGTCTAAATAAAATGTTAGTCCAATAAATAAATACGCATTTTTTTTATAAAACAGGAGCGAATAGATACTTTCTTTGGAATACGAGATTAAAGCTTAAGTAAAACTGCATATATTTCCTATATACCTACATGTTTGTGCTTTTTATGAAAATATAGGATTGGGGTAATTACTAACTAACAATACCAAAATAATAATATACCAATGCTTTAGTAAAGAAAAGAATTTTAAATTTATTGAATTACTTTTAAAATACCAAGTGCTGTTTCAACTTTGAGACATTGAATTTTACCAACTTGGGCGGAGTGATATAAAGTAGTTGTGTTTGTAATACAATTCGACTGCACAATGTTTTATCGCGTGACAATGTTCATTTAACAGCTGACAAAATATTAATTATAAATAGAGTTTTTAGTTTATGGTACACGTTTGTTTTATATGTATGTATATCGACGATTCCACTTTCAAAAATAGCAGAGATTCATGTAACGTAAACTAGTCTTTTTACTTAATGCTGAATATAAAGAACAGTTGTTTTAAAATATACCTTTATACAAATTGTTCTCTTTTATATTGTATCAATTTGAAGCATCTACGTAGATATCAAACATTCTCGGATTAATAACTACTTCAAATATCAGGGGTATTCCAAAAGACCAATTTAACACGTTGCAATACATTATGGCTGTACTCATTGTCATCGCTCATACAACGCGAGTTAATAGAGAACGAATTATTAATTATTGTTAAACGAAATTTTGTTATTTTACCATTTAAGTTGCGAATTTTTAATTAAAATTTTTGTCAACTTTTTCTTTTTGCTAAAATACTAATTATAATGGTTTACAAACACCATAAAAATTCGTTGAAGTGGAAATAATGAAATTAAAAAAGCCACAATGAATTTATACCAATTAGTAAATACATGCATATATACATATGTAAAATGATTAGATTAAATGCATTATCACATACCTGTAATTCGGCACGGTCAACATCCCACTGTGAGCGCTCTAACTCGAAACGAGACCATTCATGTTGTATGAAGTGTAAAATGCCAGGTATTGTATATTGTGGAGTAGCCTGTTGGTTGTTGGCAATAGAAGATGTACCACCATTGCCATCATCGGTATTCCCTGCGGAACCAACTCCCATGCCGCCTGCATTGGAAACATTGTTACCACTAACTAAACCCAGACCTGTATTAGGTCCTAAACTGTTATTAGCTGCGTTAACAATGCCCCCAATACCACCACCGCTACCACTACTGCCAAGACCAACAGATCCACTTAAACCAGTGCCAATTACACCTCCGCCGCCCGAACCCGTGCCTCCACCCACCGGCTTATTATTAATGCCTGTCGTGGCTCCTGAATTAGTACCCATTTGTGATATTTATGGACCTCTACGATTTTCTTTACTGGATCTTTCACTTTTTCTCTTTATAAATTCCTTTCGTTTAGAAAAGTCGTGTATTTATTGCTTTTTTTATTATTATAAATTTTTACCCAATCAAATATATGTTACAGTGTTTATGACACTCAATTCAGATGTCTGTTATTTTATTAGTTTATTTTTTATTTATATATTTTTCTAATATTTTTTAATGGTGTTGTATACGTGTTGCAATTATTGCTTTTTAAGTTACTAAATATTTATGTTTTAGTATTAATTTTTTAAATGACACTTGGATATCAATTTATTTCCGATTACGTTTTTTTTTGGTCCTGCTATAAAATAAAAAAAGAGCAAACATTTTTAGTTGTGTATATAAAAATAACTCACATATTAATCACCGCTATTTTTTATACACAACTGTTGTTATTTTTTGGACAAGACCATTTGCCATCTAAACAACAATAATTATCGTCAAATGAATGTCACCGCGAGCGAGTGAATCTTGCATTAAAACTTGTCACATTAAACCTACACACACATGCACTGTCAAGCACACACCAAATCTTACACTCACTCACACTTATTGAAAATATAAAGATAAAAATAACAAATTTGCAACTATTTTATGAGGCTTTCACTTATTTTTCTACTATACTCTGCTTATCGTTAATCAATGGCCTAAAATTATTTATATATTTATATTTTTAGCTTTTATAATTACTAGTTTTTTTTGTTTTTATTAAATAGCACAAGTAGAGAAGGAAGAGCCAACCCTCATAAGAACAAAAGAAAAAATTAGCAATATCTGCGATTGTTTTTATTTTAATAATTAATTTTGTTTTTAATAATTACAAATTTACACTCAATTCTCACTTTAATATGTTTAGTTTTGTATTATAATTTAAAAAAAGCGTCAAATGTTATCTTTTTTCCATTTTATTATACAAATTTGACTAATTTAATTTTCTTGTACATATTACGTTTTTTGTTTTTTTTTATAGACAAATGGCAATGCTTTTTCTTTTTGTCAATTAATATTTTTCAATGGCTGCACTTTGGAGAGTTGCCATACTTAAACAAAAACATAATTCATCCCCGAAAAAATAGCTCTAAAACGCCAAATTTTAAATATATCTATTGTTTAAAATGATAACATTATTAAAAACATGAAGTGAAAAAGGAGTTGTACTGCTATATTGACAAAATATTTAAAATAATTAAGTCTCCTCTATAAACCTTTATTTAACTTTTTTGTCCGAGTTCTTAGTTCTTTCTTGTCTACGTCCTACATCATCTTTCTTTTTTCATTTTTCTGACACACACATATTCACTCAAACAAAATTTTCTTTTTGGGAAGCAAATTTTCTCTGTTGTTTACTTAATATATTTACTTTTTTCACTATTTTATGTGTATAATGACGTTTTTATTTTCTTTCAAAGTTTTAAGATTTATTTGAGATTTTTTCTTGTTGATTTTAATAAAAAAAAATTTTTTACCCGAGAGCAGAAAAATTTTCTTCATTTCACACACACACACACGAAAAAATGAATGGGTTTGACATGGCAGAGCTGTAAAAATTAGTACGCATTAAAATAATTAATCACAGAGTGCCATATGTATTCTAAAATGTATGGCAATATTAGAAAGCTTTAATTTGTATGAAGAAAACTAAACGCTTTTAATAAATAATATCCACCATCCTCCATTACAATTTGTGTATGATGGGTTTTTAACCCGATGACTGATCTAATAGAGGGGAAAATTACTTATTCCAGACAGACACCGGTTAATTCACCACAGTGAATTATGGTAGTACAGTACATACTTCGAATAATGGCATTTTGGTGAATTTCGATATTATTCCCTACTCCTGTTAAATTCACCATACATCTCAAAAACTCACCACGTTAGCAACTCACCAGATCTGATAAATTCACCACACTTCCAAAACATTCACTAGATTAGAAAACACCCCACACTGCAAAGTAAATTTTGGACAGGATGGCGAGAAAGAAAGGCCGCGGAGCGTGGAAAGGGGTAGGGAACCCGCATCATTCGTTATCAAACCACCTTGGAACCCACCACACACATAACAACACCACCACCCCCCTAGCCACAAAATTATAGTTAGGCAACGGCAACCCACCCACCCCCCACTCACATACCCCAACCACCGGCAGCCGTACCTCATCTAAAACACTCACCTACCACTCACTTAAAGAAAGTAAATATGTTGGTTGGTTGTTTTATTTATATGTACGAACCAAACACGGAAAACGAATATGCGACTTA
Organism: Sarcophaga variegata; assembly: GCA_932273835.1. NCBI lineage: Eukaryota > Metazoa > Arthropoda > Insecta > Diptera > Sarcophagidae > Sarcophaga > Sarcophaga variegata. The sequence continues at coordinate 118,173,760 of OW026361.1, forward strand.
TTGATGATGGCGATGAGACGTGGTGGACGAACCAACAGAGATAAACATTTTCTTGTCTGGTAACTCCAAGCAAATGTGATTGTTGTTTGGTACTTTTTTTGCCCTGTTCGCCCAAAAAAATTGGTTGGGGGTTTTTTGTTTGTCCATCTATGATCTTATTACACACACACAAACATACACAGTTTTACTCTAAATTTAATTTAGAATTTAAAGAAACCAGCTACACAAACATAAAAAAGCCAGCCGTAGATTTGATTGGGGATTTTACGAATTTTAAGGTTGTACATTTGTTTCAGAAATTATTGTTGTATTACAAGTCCTTTTTTTAAAAAAGGGTTAAGAATAAAAATTAACAAAAATTAGTTTTTATATTCTTCGTTTTTTTTTAATTTTGTTTAATAATAATAAACACAAATAAATAAATAAAACGAAAGAAAAAGAAACGAAATGTGTTTAACGGTAAAATATTATGACTGCCCTCCTTCTAAAGAAAAAATTATGATGGTGGTTTGCCATCCCGGAAACACGACAACCAATTTTAATTATTTTTTTGTACAAACCGAAAACGAAAGAATTGAGTGTGTTGTCACTTGTTTCACCTTCTCTAGAAACATGAACCCGGAAACCAATTATTCTATTTTCATTATTTTACAAATCGTACACGAAAAATGTCAGATTGTTTCGAAATTCTAAACCTCAAAATCCTGTTTGCTTCTTCGTTCGGTCTCGAGAACTTTAAACAAAGGTAGAAATAAATAAATAAAACAGTGTTTAAATGTATTTATTATTAACTTTGATAATAATTATTCAGAATGTAGAGCTAAAAACTCCTAATATTTTTTACTAACTATATTTTTTTACCTTCCCCACAAAACATGAAAAGAACCAACCAACCATTGTTTATATTATTAAAAATTTTATTTAGGTTATTTAATATATATATATTTAAATTACAACTTTAATGAGTATACATGGAATTACGGTGGACATCTAAACAAAATAAACAATTCCAGTTCAATATAATATGTACACACATTCATTTTTAAACTCAAAATTTCTTAATTTATCGAATAAAAAAAATAAAGAAAATTGTTTTTACAAGAATTCTTCGCACCAATCATTAAGACAATTGTAGCAATCCGATGCTTGCTTAGAGCTGGCGTTGCATGTGTCTTTCATCCATTCCTTAAAAAGTTCCTCGTCCTTTTTCAATACTAAATATTGGCCCAACACTGTGTAAGCCTAGAAAATAAGGCACTCGTAAATTATATTTCGTAGAACAGTTTTAAGTCATTGCTTCATAACATCTCGCGGTACGAATGAATAAGCAAGCTGTTTGTTTAATTAAGTTTAAACTGTCCCTTTAGAATTTAAATTACCTTATCAAAGCCAGCTTCTATTAACCGTCCGCCTAAAGTTTCTCCGATACCAGCAAGATCTGTTACAGGCTTGTCGCTCATGGGTTCGGCGACGAAATTTCTGTACTTTTGTGATGTACCCGACATATTTTATAATTTTTTGCACAGACTCGATATGTAAAATTTTCTTTGAGATTTACTTTTAAAGTGAACACGAGAATTGAAATTAATAACAATTAAAAAGTCAAAAATCTCGCAATTCTAAAGAATGACGCACCAACCGCAAATAAATTGCTTGTTTATTGAACAGATGCAACAAATTGTAATAACAATGCCTTATATTATTAACAAAGTTGCTTAAAATAGTAACATTTTGTTATTTTGAGTGGTTGTAGCTTCTAGTATTATTGTTTGGTGGAATTATGGGGAAATTTAAGTCTCCAATTTAATTGTAATCAGGGCTGCCAGAAACAATTTAGAAAAAATTGGTACTTTGAGGCAGTGTTGCAAAATTGAAATTTTGAAATAGTACTGAACTATAACTGATAGAGTCCCTTTCTTTAATAATTTTACCTGATCCGATTTTTAGCTCCGATTCAAACAAAAAAGCACAAAAATTAATAAATATTAAGACAAAAAATTTCCAATTTGCAAAAAAGGATTTTGGGAATGAACATAAAAGAAAGAAATTATTCAAAAATCCATTTACAAAACAATTAAAATTTAATTATTTTTTGTAATTTTAATTTTTTAGAATTTTAAATAGAATGACGCAATGTTTTAATGCAGTAACCAGACATATCGGTGAATGCCTCCACTACTGTTAGTGTTCACACATCTGTATGTGAAAATTACTTATTCTAGACACGCATCGTCCAAATCACAATATACAGTACATGGATTTATGGTTACACAGTACCCATTTCGAATAACGGCATTTTGGTGAATTTCGATTTTATTCACCACACCGGATAAAATTCACCACATTTTGTGAAAAAAGCTCACCACAACTGGTGAATTTCACACTTCAAAAGAAAAATTAATAAAAAAAATAATTTAAAAAAAATATTTTTTTTTACTTTTCTATCCAAACCAGCAGCGGACACATGTTTTTTGTTTTTAAACGAATGGCGAGTTTTTTGGTTGGGTTGGGTTCTACGAGATTTTTACAAAGTGAAAATAAAAATATAAATTAAAATTATCTACAATTTCGAAACATGTAATCTCAATTTGTAATTTAATTGACATTTTCGATTAATTTTCTTTTTTATTTTACATTCAAATATTTAATTTTTTTATAGTTATAATTTGTAAGTTAAAACGAAGTCAAAACTTTTGTTACGCACTGTATAAAAAATATGCCAATGCACTTTTGTACTATAAGAAACTTTAATCTATTTATGTATGTACAATGCAATGAATTTAATGTCAGTAAATACTTTGTAAGCTTCAAAAATTTGCTTTTAATCTTTCCCAAAATTGTAGACCAAAAAAAAAAATAATAAAGTAAAATAAAAAAACTATGTATTTCGTAATGTTAATTTACAAATTAATCAAAAAATTTTAGACTATTTCACAGTGGGACCACTAGCAGCGTTACATTATCAATAAGCATTTGTCCGTATAAGTATGACTATGGCACCCTACCTTATACACCTACGTATCCTATAACATTGAGCAACAACCCTTGTTGTTCTTTAAATTAAATGATAAGTACCCACTATATTTTTGTATTTTTTTAGAAAAAAAATACGAAAATTAAACTATTAAAGAGTTTAACAAATTCAAATAAATTTAGTCCATAATAATTGTTTGACAATAAATGTTTAAAATTTGAAGGTGCTTGAATTAAATGTTTTAAATATAAAACACAAACAACTTTATAAAATTAAAAAATATACTTATTGTATTAAAAATGGTCAAGATTGTAAAATTACTTAAAGAACTACTCCTATTTGTACTTATTTTTTGTGGTAAGTTTAATTTAAAGGCTCTTATATTATATCTTATAAAAATCAGCTTCTACATCCCTTGCCGATGTCACCGTTTTCTGTGATTAATCTACTGAGCTACTGAGACGACTCCACTTGATTCACTTGTATGTGTCAAAGCAACAGAGGATCGTTTATACGGCCATAAATACGCATTTCTAGTCTTTTGAAACTTTTCAATTTGAGATCAACCTTAGGAGGTTCATCACTCGCATTATTGTCAGCTAGTGCAAAGATTCTAAACGGATACCAGTTTTGAGTGCATCTCATGCTATGCTCCTTGGTTTAGAAGTGAAGATAGTAAGCAGCTCCGTCTCATACCTGGTATAGTGTTGAAAGCTTTAGATATATTTTCCTCATAGAACACTGAACCGACTTAAGACTGTTACAGTTCATTTGTCTAATAGTACTATTATCCCTTTTGCTGGTCACATCAAAGTATTTATCGTTCCAGTTTGAAATATTATTGAATTGGGAAAAACTTTGATTTGAAAGAAAGAAAGAAATTCAACTTTAGTTTTCTGAAGTTTCAATAGTGACCCTATCAAATTCAGTTAAGTGCATTATAATAACAAGTTAATGATGCTAAAGATATGATTATTTAATTAATTATTACGTGATACAAAACAGGATAAATATAGAAGTTATCAATCGTGCGTGTCATGGTTAAAAAAAAACATTATTTTTCCATCGAGTCGTTTTAATTTCTACAGCCAAATGCACTCCTGAATAACAACCAGAAAGTCGGCATATATATTCTCATTTTCTAATAATCAAGAGGAATTCTGTTCAAATACCTATCATGATGTAGCGCACATAACGCAGAAGTGAGTAAAAAATCATATTGTTTTTTCAATATGATTTACGCCACTGTTGAAGTTAATGCGCGATAATTGTATCAAAAATTAAATTATCCCATTTAACCTAAATAAATGCTTTCCCTTTAAGTATATATGTAGTATGTATACTTGTGCTAAATGACAATTAAATTAAAATCGTATATTAATCATAAAACCGACCGATTAAAGCTGTAAAAAGAAACAGACACAAAAATTAATCACAATTAAAGCTGAAATCCATGTTATACTGATATACATACATACATTGTATATTTTGCAAAACAGGACGATCAAAACGTTACTACACAAAAAAAAAAATAATAATAAAAGTGGAAAGAAAGTAACAATAAAAAATGTGTGTCTGAAAATCAAAAAGTTGCAATACTTTAAGCCCTAATTTAACGCAGCATAAGAATGTAAAAAACATTCTTTAAGTAACATTCGCTAAGGAAAGAAGTTTTCAATTCCGCTTGTCTTTTGTATTTGTTATACAATAATTTGTGCATTGTTCAAAAACTTTTGTTAAAATTTCTTTCATTTATTTTATTGATTTCTTTAATTACTACACAATTAAAAGTAATTTTTATTGGTTTTAAATTATAATTAAATTTGAAATGAAGCACTGTGTAAAGTGGTAAAAACTACTGAACCATAACCAGTTAAAATTTGTATTCCTGCCTAACTAAAGCTTAATGAAATCATTTGTATAAGATTTTAGTTATTTATTTCAATTACAATAAATTTTGTAGTGGCTAAGGACATAATAAATATATTCGTCTTATACTGATCCATCGATGTTTTTTAAATAAATCTGAATTTTTAATTGTTAAGAACGCTTACACACATACTATATCCATTTAAGATGAAATTTTTAATAAAAATGTTTTTATTATTTTCTAGTTATGATTAAAAAAACTTCAATATAATGTACTAAACACTTTACACAGAAACCGAATTTCTGTTCTACATTATATGCATACACAATATATAGAAAGGTGTATTTTTTTTACGTTCGAATCTAAAACCGATATTAATTGTTTTTAAATAAATATAAGAAATATTAGAACAAATAAATGGCTGCTATAACATCTGCGCACTGTTTGTGTAATATATTTAGCCCTTGTCGTAATGAATTATCGTCGACATTTGTATTGATCCAGTGGATAATCGGAGGAGTATCATCACTCTTAAACTTTGTTAAGCCCTTGGTTCAGTTGTGTAATAATGCTTTTTTGAATTTTTTTTATATATTTTTGATTATATTAATTGTTATAAATTGTATTTTATATTTAAAGTTGGCATACGAGCACAAGTGGAATTGAATGAAGAAGATTATAATGATACCTGGATATATATGCCAGATGGAGATGGTAATCCACAAGTGGCGTATCTAGTGGAACCACCACCTGAGGATAATCGTAAGGATATACCAAAACTGATACAATTTGAGTATTATGGAAGGTATTAAAGTGAATTATTGTTGAATTGAAGAATTAAAAGAAGTTTTTGCTTTATGTTAATATCTCAGCTCCAATCCTAATGATCCTTTGGTAAACACTGTTGCCTTAGATGACAAGGAGTCGTTTCTGCACTTGCGAGCAAAACGTGATACTTGGGAAGAAATGGCTGAGAAATTCAATCCTAAATTGGATACTAAAATCTTGGTCCATGGTTGGAAATCCAGCACACAAAGTAATTCGATACAGTCGATAAGAGGAGCTTATATGAAAAAGGGTCATATGAATGTTTTTGGTAAGTCACATTATCTAGAATAATAAATAAAATTTAATTTGTTATTTTTTTATTTATTTAATTCGAAGCTATTAATTGGAGAGATCAGGCTGATAATATTTATTATTTGAGACCCGCTCGATATACAGTCCAAGTTGGTCGGGCTGTTGCTAAGCTTATTGATTTATTGGTAGAAGAAAAAAATGCAGATCCCATGCGTATACATCTTATAGGCCACAGTTTAGGTTCCCATATAATGGGTTACGCCGGTTCCTACACTAAATATCGTGTTGCCCGAATTACAGGTAATGTAATATTCAATTTTAAATCATAGAAATTATTTTAACATTCATTATCCATGCATGACAATAACTGATACACTACAAAACTTTCCCATTTGACACCTATTTACATTATGAAGGATTAATAAAATCATTACCGATTAATTTAAATTGTAATAATTGTTTTTATATTTGCTCATGTCTTTTCTGTGCAGGTTTGGACCCAGCTCGCCCTGCATTTGAGGATTGTATTGGACCAGAAAATCATCTAGACCGCACAGATGCAGAATTTGTTGACGTTATTCACAGTTGCGCTGGTTTTTTAGGCTTCAAAAATCCTATTGGTCATGCAGATTTCTATCCTAATGGTGGGCATCCACCTCAACCAGGTTGCACCGAAATTAGTCAGATTTTTAGTAAGTGCGAAACTTAAGTGTATGGCAAATATATTAAACGATATTTTATCCCTTTTAAATTTTAGCTGGTTGTAGCCATGGAAGATCTTATGAATATTATGCTGAGTCTGTAAACAGTGAAAAAGGCTTTTATGCTACACCCTGCAGCTCCTTGACCGATATAAAGGGTGAAAATTGTAGCGGTACAAAAATTCTTATGGGTGATCCTACACCCAGAACAGCTGAAGGAATATATTATTTAAAAACTTCCAATAAACCGGCTTTTGCTTTGGGTATGGAATAATCGCTATCGTATGTTAATCAAAACTTTTTTTTATTTTAATTATAAGTTTTATTTAAATAAAAACATGTTCTTTTGTGTAAAAAAAGCTTAAATATTAGACTAATTGAATTCGAACATATGTATGTGTATAGCATATACCATATATGATGAAGAATAATAGTGGGGAAAAGGACGGCAAGTTAAGAAAAAAAAATAACAGATACAAATATAAATACAAATAATTTCAATTCTTAAGGTATAATATCGGTTCTTCTTCTAATTATGTTACTACTAGATCTTCTATATTCACTGTTGACTACATCTTCGGGCCGAGGTTTTATTTCGTAATGCATAAAACCATCGACATCATCTAATTCCCTTGAAGAGAATTTTGCCAGCAGGGTTCCTCGACCAGCATAGGGTGGCACATATTTAAATGTTGAAGCTGCAGTGCCACCTACAGGAATTTCTGCAATCTGTTAACAACATACAATTAATTTTAATGATGAATTGTCTGTAGTACTTGTGCAAAAGAATTTTTTTTTTTGTATATTTTACCTTGAATCTGAGTGCTTTTTCTATACCGGGTCCTTCGATGTAAAATATACCTTTTCTGATAGGTATAGGCAGAGGATTTGTTAAACGTACTATAACATCTACAGGCTGCTGAGATATAATATCACCTTGGAAAGTAAATTTAATATCGGGTTTGCGTACACGGAAATCATCTTGGGCATAATATTCATATTCTGTATCTTGGACCTTCGCCAAACAGGAAATGTTGAAGGAGGCCTTTCAAAATAAATAAATAGTACATATGTATGTATATGTATATAAAATGCTACATAAAATTGTATTTATATAATGACAAATTTTTCATATTGTATTTTCATCTTTATCATACAATTTCAGACTGTTACGGTCAGAAAATATATGAATGTCAAGGAAATAAAATATATTATTCAGTTATATGTTCAATTTTACACGAAAATTAATAATAATGACATATATTTTACCTGTGTGGATAGTTTCTTGAAATATTCTTCAAATACCACTTCCATTCGTACGTATTCAGTTTCTTCCGGTTTTATTTCTACATCAAAACCTATCGATTTAACTTCTTGATTGTTTATGCCGGTGTATAAGACTGTATCACAGTTTAGTTGTCCTTTGGCTGTGTGGGCTTTATCCTTGGATTTATTTGTAATACTGACAACGACCGTAAAACTCTCACCGATTTTAATATCATCCTTTAATTCCATATCGAATTCAACTTCATTGAAGTTGTCATTAAGATAATAACGACTGAAGGCGTGGCGAGATTGTTTTAATGCTTTAAGCATAACATTACGTTCCTCCTCAGTTTTTTCTTCGAACTTATAAGTGTTAGTAATATCATCCCGGTCCCATTTTAGTACAGCTTTTGTACTTATCAAGTGACCAATGGCCAAGGTGTCTTTGCGCAACAATTTTATGGGTTGGAAGGGTCCATTGTATCGCCAATATACTTTATCGGCATTAACTTCAGAAAAGACGAAGCCACAATCGAAGGGTCGTAGAATTTCGCCATTTTTGACAGCAGCAACTGGAGCGGGTCCAACTCGATACATGTTATCGGAAGCTTCTTGGGGGGTAGCATCTACGGCTTGCCAGCCGTCGTAATTTAAACCATTTATCCCCACACCTAAATCGGGTCTAGTCATCCAAACTTCATTCCACACATGATAATTCCAAATAGAGTCCGTAGTTTCGGCATCCATTTTTTTGTTATTCTGATCGATGAATACATCGACAGTCAAAGAGGCTTGAGTGTCATGAGCAGATGAATAGCAGGTAACAATTCTAGATGGTATGCCCAGAGCACGGGCTACTGTTGTTAAGACACCCGAAAAGTTCCAACATTGACCATATTTCACTGGCTTTTGGGTTTTAAAAAATTCCTGTAAAATGTCTGCAGATCCCATCCATTTGGTGGGTGCAATGCCACCGGAAAAGTCCTCTGTCCAATTACCCAGAATAACGCCATCATCGTCCACTGAATTAACAGCAGCCGACAAGGCTCTGGCTACTCGTACCGGATCACCTCTGTAGGCCGCAGGTACATGCCCTACCGTACCCAACAATTTTAATGAACATTCCAAGACATGACGTTCAAATTGACCCACTTTCCAAACGGAAGGTCTAAGCCTATTATATGAACCACGCCATATCAATGTGGTATCGTGCATTATATATTCTTTGCGCTCATTACGATCAGCCAAATATACCTGGTCATCTGGACACCAAGGATTAAAAAGCACATAAATCGGTACTGGTAGGGTAAAAGATTTCGAACCATCTCCCAACAATTTCGTATCGATATCCAATTTCCATTCTGTAACCGGACAGGTTACTGCGGGTTTTATTAAAACCGTTAAAGAGTTTCCCTCGTGTTCCTCTATGCCGGCTCCCCATTCTAGAGGATCACCTAAGAAATCGATACCATCTCTGGGGACTATACCTATTAAAGTACCATGACCAGGACTAGGCACTTTTTCATCAGCTACTGTAAATATAAAACTTACAGCATCACGACTCGGACTGAAGGGTCGGTTAAAATTCAAAGTTATTCGAAATGGATCACCACGTCGCACAATTAAGGCGTCTTTGGCAGCATAGAAATGATCTGTATGATGTTCGTCATGATTATCTTCACGATGTAATTCAACACTAATTACTTTTAATATGGCTTCGTTTGCAGCATCTAAAATAAAAACGGATAGCAATAATCATATCAATTCATTATGGCCATAAATTTACATTACAATTAATAATTTTTTATTTTATGGTAAGAGTGATGAGTTTGATTTTATTTGTACAATATTTTTGTTTTTTTTTTTTTATTAATTAATATTTGTTTTTTCTTTTCAATTAATAATTAAATGTTTATATTCCATTAGGTAAAAAGAATATTTTCTCAAATACAATCGTCACTAGTTTGCAAACCTACCAACCAACTTATAAAGCCGTCGTTTTACTATGACGGAGCGTATTTCTTTAAAGGTTCGCAGTTTAAATATCAATCAAAGCAACTTTTTTTATATCAATATTGTTACATGTAGTCGTCATATTTTAGCAATGTTATTAAGACTGTAAAGATTTTTCGACCTAAAACTTAATTTAATGCATTGAGTGTTTGCAGAATTCTTGTCTAAGAAAAAGTGTGTGGATTTTACAAGAATTGGTCCGAAAACTGGTGGAATTCTGTGTCAATCAGAATCTATTGTTCTACATCATAAAAAAGACGTTGGATTTGATATACCATCTAACGATTATTTTATTAGTCCGGAGGAAATACTACATACAATAGGTCACTGCAGTAATATAGTATACTCTAGATTAAATAGAAATGAAATGATCCAATAAAGATTAGAGGTTTATTATAAATGTTTCATTTGAGGTCTTGTTGCTGTCTTCTACTTCTCTACTTGTTGTAGGTTTTCGCAACATATGCGTAGTCCATTTCCAATTCGTTCTAAAAATTTTGGTTCTCATTGGAGTTTTTGGTTTGGTTGGTGGGTCTGTTTTAATTAGAAGTATCTGGTGGTTATAGTCTAGTGTAACGCTAAATCAACTCGATTTATACTAAGAATCCATTCAAAATGCTGCTTCTACCTATAAAGCCCGAACCACCAGAGTATGTTAGAACGATATACATATATGCACTTATAAGCAAATTGCTACGTTCTCCAATATTGGTTGTAAATTTAGAGGCTAATTGTTTAAATCCTATTACTCTTGTTAATTCTGAAGCCTGTCCTTTAGATACCACTCACTGCACTGAATCTAGCTTTGTTTTTTCATTTATCTGTATACAGGGAACAGATGTCATTCGAAGAGTTGTGGCCTTTAGTCTTTTCTTTAGACCTCCGCCACTACCCTTTCAGAGAATTATGGCCGTTACAGTAAGCAGTCTAATACAATATTAAATAGCAGTGCAGATAGAACTCATTCTTTTCTGAAACCTGCCTAAAAAGTCAATTAGACGACTGGCATTTTCATCGTGTGGGATGCCACAACTTTGGCCAAATTATTTACAATTAAAACTATTTGACAAGTGTTTATTCAAAATTTAATTCTTCAATAATAACGTTAAACATATTGAACAGTTTTTGTTTTACTTCAATCAGAGCAAATCAATCGCACTAACTTTTAAATAAACATGTGCGTATATATGTTTTTCAAACAAATTTGATTAGTTTTTTTTACTTCATGTTTTTTTTGCGATTGTATTTTATTTAAATTATTTTTTTAATTTTTTTTTTTTAAAGATGACCTCATAGTATACGGATGCAAAGTGCTATTTTTGTTTATTAATTGTCATTCTGTATTCGAGTCAATTTATCCCAATACATGATTGGAAATTATTCTTTAATTACAAAGTATACAGTTTTCTGTTCTACATTAAAAAAAAAAATAAAACTGTGTGTATACATTGCCTTCAAGTATCGTTTATTAATGAAAAATAAAAAGAAAGAAAATAGAAAATATTATGATTTAATTAAAATAAATTGGTTAATTGTATTGATTTATATTTATTGGTTTTGAATATTAAAATTAGAGTGTTTCTTATTATTGAAATTCAATCATGATGTGTTTTCAATTTTAATACATTAGAACAACAATACCAATGAATTTTATCTCTCATTAATTTCTAAAAAAAATTATTTGAATATTTTTAGTAGTGAAAGCAAATTTTTTATTACGGATCACAGTATCGAAGCCTTGAAATTTGTTTGAAAATAATTAAAATTTATTGAAATGTTGGGTGAGAACTTTTTGGTGAACATTTTTATTTGTCACATTGAATCCGGTAGGGCCCAAGTATATTTGAAAAATACTACTATTGTTTGTTTTCTGTAAGATCTATTTATACAAGTGGCGTCTTAAATCAAACAAGTGTGTTTCTATTTATAAATATTTTCCAATTGCGTTGAATCATAAGGAAACTTTTAAAATAACTAATTTATTTGTATTGTGTTTTTTTTCAAGAGTGTGTTTGTTTATAAAAAGAATTATGATTTGTATTGTTAGTAACATAAAATTATGTTCTTGTTTAAGTCCTTTATAGTTAAAAAATATTTACTACTATTTTCGACATTTCACATATAATTAGAAAATATAATAACATTATACATATATTTAATTATATTTTATAATTAAAGTTACGATAAATCCTAAAAGTTAAAGAACTGGTAACTAAGGCTGTCCGCGTGATATAATAAATCAAATTTTAAACAATTTTTTTTATTTTATGAATTCACGGAAAAAATTAATTTCTTATAAATATTTGAAATTTTATTCTGTTATTCTTTTCATTCCCTACATATACATATGTATGTATGTATATAAAAATCAAATATTTTAACTTTTGAAAGTTTAAGCTTAGGCTTTTAACTTTAATGAATTGAAGATATTTTGAAGAACAATATTCACCAGCTCAGTTTTTAAAACGTAAATTGTAATCTTTATTTAGTTAAGATAAGGAAATTCAGGGCAAATACGTTTGTTTCAGAAGTTGTTGCCATTTAAAACTATTAAATATAATTTAATATATTAAACATAATTTTTCACTATAAAAACATTGGACGTAGACAGTAGACTATGCAACCGCTTAAAGCTCTATCAACGTCACACTGAAATGATTCCTTTAGACGATCTTATTGATTATTGTATAGCGGTAAATTTGCACCAGCTCACAGCAATTCCAACGTGATGGAATCGATTTGTTTTAATTTAAATGGTGTCCGAACCAGTTAATGAAGTTCTTTTTCTATACAATTTTGGTTTAACATTGTCTTTGTGTAATGATTAGTTTCTGTCAAACGCGTTTAGTTATTACAGTATCCGCCATCTGGCTTACTTTTTTAGTTAAAACCCCTAACATGATTACGAATAATAAAAAGTTGTGAATTATTTTCTTACTTCCTTTTTTAACCGTTGCAAAAGTTTGGAAAACTTCTGCCAGTGTAACAATTTGAAAATTACAAAAAAAATATTTAAATTAATATTATTTGTGCTACTTATTGCAATATTCGTACTCGTAATTTATAATAAATTTAAATTAAAACAAATAATTCACAAATATTTACAGTTTACGGAAATAATAAAAATGTCCATTTTGGCACTCCCATCCAAATAAAAGTACTTGTTAAAAACACGTTTAAAAACCCACAATACGTTTGACAACAAATTAAAAAACGATAAGTATGTATATAAATATTGACATACAAAAATAAAATAAAAAATATTTTAAATATTCGTAGATTATAAAATAACAATAAACATATGAAATCACAAACCAAAAAACAACGCATAATACCCAAAGTTATTTAACTAGAGATAGATACAACATTCACGTATCTACACACGATCATATCTACATATTGTTATTTTGGTTTTGAATTTTGGTAATAATTGACCTTGAGAATAAATTCCGATTGAAAAGAAGATTTTCTAAGAAATTTTTCTTACTTTCTAAAGCAGGACGTATGGTACGAAAAGGATTAACTCTTGGAGGAGGTAGCCACCAACGGTTCACCCAAGTAGGCAAGTAGTTTGAATACCAAGTTGCCATATCAATTTAATTTGTTTTTAATTTAACGGTACTTTATTACAATTCTTTTAATATTTTATTATTTAAATTGTAATCATTTATTAATTTATTAAATATCACTATATTTTATAATATTTAAGGTAAAACTGGTTTAATTTTTTTCACACAATCACTGAATGAAATGCCGTAAACGTTCTACTCGATCGCGTACGTATTTATTAACTAAATAACGTTGTACCATGAAAAATGTTGTATCGCATACCCTCAACATTTGAGGGTGTTCCTAAACAAAACAAAAAACAAATAGAGAGAATTATTTTTTGTGTGTTGATGAATGTGTTCATATTAGCGAAATACCTTATATGAATATGAAGCTCTAACAAGAGGGAATAAAAGTTTTTATGGCATTAACATAGGTTTTCTCTTAGAAAACAAATGATGCTCTCTAAACAGACACTTGTTCAATTTGTACGCGTATTATAAAATACCTACAAACCAAAACATTTAAATATTTAACTTGTTTTTATTAGTAACAATTTGTCACAAACTTCTCTTTCTTTCCCTCCTCTTACGGTGTTCCAAAACAAAGGTCTGCATAAGTGGAAGACAATCCCAGGTAAAATTTAGGATAAGATCAATTTTTTGCGTTATTTGCTTAATAGTTATTACAGAATCATTAGGAATTTTGGTTCTTACTGGTGTCTAATTATAAAACTAGCAAATATTAGGTTTTTAGTCGAAAGCTTTCCTATACAACTTTCAACGCCATTTATAGTGCCAAAAGACTCTTACATGTGTATAATTTGTATAGATTAGTTTATGAAGTATTAAATATACATATATTTTATATATTACTTTTCGATCCTTTTACGGAACATAGAACTGCCCCAAAGCATCTTCTTACATATTATTTCAACATTTTTTATTATAGTTGCATTAAGCTTGGTAAGACAGGATTTGATATTTTCCATTGTTTAGAATCAGTGCTCACTGTGCATACATATGTGTTGGAAGTAGTGCTGCGGAACTTTGCTGATTGAATCATACGCTTTCGCAAGTAGTGTGCTGACTAAACTTTCTATGGTGTTTGTTGTTGATGTTATCCTATAGAGAGAATCAGACGTCAGCGAGGGAATTGAAACCTTTTCATTTTATACTAATTTGAACATTTTTTCGCCTCGACCAAGGTTTGAACTTATATAGTTTCCTATATAGGAAACATGTACATTTTAATTAAACCAAAAAATATGTGTTTTATAAGGATCAAAAGAAAAGTAAAAATTAACCATATTTTACAAATTAATGTTCACGAAAGTTTAAAACAAATCTTTTATATTAGTTTTATAACAGGTTTGGCTCACTTATCCTAACTTGAAAACAGAGGTTTAAGTAAGAAACTATCAATCCATCTCTGCTTTTAAATTATTTTCAACGGTTCATACTGTATTTGCATACGCTACAGAACCTAACTCTCAATGCATGGTAAAATTTCTGATAATTGATTTAAAAGCAAATCACAAACTTAAAACTTTAATTGATCAAGGTAATGTCAGTTCAGCAGAATTTTATTATTTGTTTAAAATGTCTCATAAAATAAATCATTGTTATATTGTACGTTTTTATAACACCCACTTATTTTCAAAATAATAACAATGCATTTTTAAATAGTGTATAATTAAAATATGTCTAATATAAATAGAAAGTAAAATTGCTCATATTGCTTGCTGTCCTTTTTACTCCCTCCCTCTCTCTCTCTTTGTTTTTGTTTTAATAGCAGTAATTACAGGCACACTTTTTCTTAATAAAAACCGTAGATACATATGCGGTAAATGTGTAACAATATATAGTATGTATGTTTTTTTATTTTAATTTTCCACATAAAATCAGCATTATTAAGCTTTTTCTTTTCGTTATTTTAAAGCTTGAATGAATTATTATTAAATGAACAGTAAGAACATTAACCAACAAACAAAAATATGCTACTTGAAAATTTTGATGGCGTCATCGTTTTAAAATTACGTAGCTATTCGAATACATATCATGTACATATGTATGTACATCCAAGCGATTAGAGACATCAGACATTTAAAAAAATTGCTGGCTTAACGAACGAAATTCATTACTTCGATATATAAATAGTTTCGTATTGATGATTGCTTGTGAGGGATGACAAATTAATTTTTAAGCAAAATTCGTCACTTTAATTACAACGAAATAATGTCGAGCAATTCGTTTAAGTTCCGCTACAAGCGATGAAACATACAATTCGAATTATTATTGCTTACTTGAAAATCTCCTTGAAACATAAACAGTGGCTAGCATTTTAAAACGTTAAGCGCATGGTAGTCATGAATATAATTTTAAAATCTAAAATTCCCAAAATATTATGAATGATATATAATGGTTATTGTTTAAACAGGTGTTTTGTTAAATTTCAATTATAAACAAAAAATATATGTTCACATTTAACAATATTAAAAAATTATGAAATTTAACATTTTAGTTAAATAAACAGCAGAAAAGATTTATTCTTGAAAAAATGCGCAAATTAATTTGGGCAATTTGACTTCAATATATAATTTTTAAATTAGTGAATTAATAGTTTTATATAAATTCATTTCTATATTGAAAAAAAAACAATTATAAATAAAACGGAAAAAAGTTGAACAGAATCTTTTTTAACATTTTTTTCAATTGAATCGTATATAATTTTTTTGAATTTGAACATTTTTCATTATTAATTATTGCTTTGTTTTTTTTGTTTTCTTTTTACATCAATACATTAATACAATATCACTATTGTATAATTTATTGATTCCATTCCATGTTTATTTATAACCAAACAACATTTGTACGCAAAATTAGTTTTGTTTTCATTTCAATTAAAATACAAATTACTTTTTGATTTTGGCCATGTCTTAACTCACCTCTTTCGTCCGCTGTTTGTGTATAGTTCATCATTGGTACAGGCATTTCATGAATTTCTTTGGAACACATGTTATTCCAACAATTGGAACATTTCAGACTAATATTATGATTTTCACTCTTAAATGAAGACGCTTTATTGCCCATAATTAAATTTTATTTTATATTTATAATTTGATTCTAAACCAATAACAAAATAGTAGTAAAACCTTAAGTATAGCAAAAATAACTTAAATATTTGTATACGTGCGTATTGATATATTAAATTAATAAATTTATTTTTAATTTTTATACATAAAAATTTTATTTTCGTTATTTTTTTTTCTTTCTTTAAACATGAAACATATTTAATAATATTAATTTAAAATATCATTAAAAAACGTTTAATAGACACTCATTTTTTAAAAGTAAACATTATTGTTGGCACTGATATTCGTTTCGAATTGAAATAAAATTCTAAAGATTTAAACAGTTTTTTTTTGCCTGTTTACATATTGAAATATCGTTGTCTCATTGAAAGCTCTGGCTTATTTGAGATTCTTGTTGACCTTGTTCTTCCAAATGATAGCCGCTTTACTTATCACGGACACAGTGGAGAATGGTGCCTAATAACAATAACCAAATTTCTAGAAAATTAATATATGTATCTTTTTTTAATCAAATAAGTTTAAATAATTGTAATGTTCTTTAAAAATTTTGTTTGTTATCAAGTCGAACAAATAACGCAAGTGAGTTCTCAATAGTAAATACATCCCAATTAATTGTGATCCACGGCTTATGGGGAAATGTTACATCGACGTCCTAGGCTACTGATTCAAAGACGACAAACCAGTATTTTAATAACAACTCTACCAGGGTACATTTATAATTTCAACGTATGTACATACACATAAGGATTTAAACGAGATTGTTAAAAATATTGATAAGTATTTTTAAATAAATTAAATACCATTCAAATCCACATACTGAAACGATCAAATAATGAAATCAAAGATTTGCGTGTTTGGTTTTAGTAGGTTTATTCGTATTTAAATTTCTATTTTAAAATTATTAATGTCGCTAATGGAATACAATTATAATTTCATAAATACATTTTAAATACATATATTTATCTATAACGCAATAATTTGTAATAAGTTTATCCTTTGGGTTAATATCTGTACTAAAACTAGAGGTTTGTAGTCCTTAGCTAGTCTGAGTGATAACGCACATATTCATAAAGCAGTTTTAATTTGTAAACTTTGTAAACATTTTATATATCATTTTTATATATTAAATCATATTTAAAGTTTTCGAAATATTAATTTCACTTAAGTAAGAGACTTATTAAGCAATTGAAACACAAAGCTTCAGAAAATTATTATTGAATTTAAATGTTTTTGTCACTTACTAAATTATTAATATGTAGTATTTTTTTTAACAAAATTTCCCTTAAAAAACATTATTTTAAGATTCTGTTTGATCTATGAATAATATTGCCTTTAGCAGAACACAACAAAAATAGCATTTTTAGTTCTTAATGTTGAATATTAAATACGTGTAGGAGAAATTAAAATTTTTAAAACATTCTTATATAAAAGCAATTGCATATGAAACAAAAAAAATTAAATAAGTCATTACTTTAACAAAATAATATAATTTAGTATAAGATTTGCTTAACATTTTACAGAGAATTTAGTAATGACTTTTGTATATTTGAACTTAGCTATATTTGAACTTATTTCGGTGTTGAGCAGCGCACATTTGTGCGACTTTTGACAATGATATAAATACATTTGTCAAATCAGTCATGTTGAATATTTATCATAAAACGTCATTTATGGAAAAGCTTTTGAGATCTAAACTTTTGTAAATTAGTGTCTATTTTTGTGAAAGTTCGTTTGAATAAGCTTTTCGAATATACATTTTCGAAGATAATTCACCGAATTTCACAAATGAAATGTTTACTTCCCTTTTTTTATTAATTTTAAAGGGTGTTTTTTATAGAGGAATAGAAATTTAAGTTGCAATAAAACAACGATGGATTATTCGATTGACATGAATTTTATTTATCCGAAAGATAATCTTGTGGCATTACATTTTAAATATGATTTCTGGCATATGACCGCCACGGCTGGCACGGATTTAGTCCAATCTGGACGTCCAACTTTCGATGACTGTTTCCAACATTTGTGGCCGTATATCGGCAATAATACGGCGAATGTTGGCTTCCAAATGGTCAAGCGTTTGTGGCTTTACCGCATAGACCAATGACTTTACATAGCCCCACAGAAAGTAGTCTAGCGGTGTTAAATCACAAGATCTTGGAGGCCAATTCACAGGTCCAAAACGTGAAATTAGGCGGTCACCAAACGTGTCTTTCAATAAATCTATTGTGGCACGAGCTGTGTGACATGTTGCGCCGTCTTGTTGAAACCACATCTCCTGGACATCATGGTTATTCAATTCAGGAATGAAAAAGTTAGTAATCATGGCTCTATACCGATCACCATTGACTGTAACGTTCTGGCCACCATCGTTTTTGAAAAAGTACGGACTAATGATTCCACCAGCCCATAAAGCGCACCAAACAGTCAGTTTTTCTGGAAGTAACGGTGTTTCCACATACACTTGAGGATTACCTTCACTCCAAATGCGGCAGTTTTGTTTGTTGACGTAGCCATTCAACCAGAAGTGCGCTTCATCGCTAAACAAAATTCGCTTATGAAAATCGGGAACAACGGTAATCTCGTTTTGGGCCCATTCGACGAATCTACGCCTTACTTGATGATCGTTTGGCTTCAAATCTTGCACGAGTTGGATTTTGTAAGCACGCAAACCAAGATCCTTCCGCAAAATCTTCCATAAAGTGGATGGACACAGATCCAATTCCTGTGCTCGATGGCGGATGGACTCATTCGGGTCTTCCTCAATGCTACGCTCTACAGCAGCAATAGCTTCTTCTGTACGCACCGTACAGCGTCTCTGGGGATGCGAGTTATCAATAAGAGTAAACGCGGTGCGAAAACGTTCCATGGTTAGGCGAATTAACTGCTCTGATGGACGATTTTGTCGACGATAAAATGGACGTAGTGCGCGATACGTTTTCCGCACAGAACCATTATTTTCGAAATAAAATTGCACTATTTGCAAGCGTTGTTCAGGCATGAGTCTATTCATCACCGTATAAACAGTATCGAAACCATTGACGTTTGACAAACACTCATAGCAGCAAATTACTAGCCAATTTAGAGGGAGAAAAAAATGTTATAATGTTTTAAGAATCAAATGTGTTAGAAGCAACAGATATACAGAGTGAAAACTGGCGGATAAAGCAGAAAAATTAAATGCAAATAAACATTTATTTTGTGTTAAAAAAAGGGAAAATTTTGAATATTTTTTAATTTCTTCAATGAAAAGTTTAAAGATTCTTAAATATTTAAATATTAATCGAAATGTGTGTGATTTTCGGTCACAATGAATATAATTTCTTCTGCAAGAGATTATTAAGACGCTAAATATTACAAGATCAAAATAAGACGTACTGCTCATAAAAAAATTTTCTTGCTGAAAGTTGCCAATATTTTTTAATTTCTTGAAAGAAAAAGTTAAAAATTGTTATTGCTAGTAGTTGTTTTTATTATTTATTAATAGTTTTACACAAAAATTAAATTTTTATTTACTCTCGCCAATATAAAAAACCCACCCCAAAACATAAAAAAAACATAAATAAACAAAACAGACAGACAATCAGAAAGGGACAGATATACTTTTTGGTAATATTTGCTGTCCCTTTCATAATTCGCTGGTAAACGTCAAAATTGCGTTTCGATACTGTTTATACGGTGCTATTCATGATGAATTGCCAAACCAAACTGAGAATAAATCACTTGACAGCTGTTAAATCGGTCGCCATCTTGAAAAGTAATGCCAACTTAAAGTTCTATACTTCTATAAAAAACACCCTTTATAAAGCCAAACTTCAAAGTAAGCGAAGATTGCGAAGATTGTGCTTACGTAGGTACATGTAGAATTTTCGTGTAAAAGATAGCGGATTGTATAGCGTAAAGTTAATTTGTTATGAGGGCATACGTCATTGATACGGATGAAAATTTGGCAGTAGTACTCTTTGTTATTGGAAAATTTTCATAAATCAACATTATTCATTCGATCAGGCATATATTAATTTTGCTGTATTTTGACATCTGTCGTTAGACTTTGATTTTTACTCCCATTTTAAAAATACGGTAGTATCCCGTAATATCTCCTCTCAGACTTTACTCGAGTAAGCCCTTTTTGCTTAAATATACTACTCAAAAGTGCAACCCTGATGTTGTGATTGCATGTGTCAACGTGAACAGCTGTAAAATCTTTCTGTAATAACAAAAAAATATATACGAAATTAGAAAAGTAAATTAACTAATTAAATAATTTTTAACATAATATTTAGAAAAAAAATGTCTGAAACTTTGGAACAACAAACAGATGAACGAGAGGCTTTACAATCTATATATGAAGGTGATGAAGCCTTTAAGGAAATAAACAAAACCACTTTTCAATATAAGGTAAGTCCAACGCGGCACAAATAAAATGGAATAAAAAATTTAAAAGTTTTTTTTTTTATAATAATATAATAGTATGGAGAGGAAAATAATTACAAATCATTTTTGGTCGAAATACAATGGGGTGAGGATTATCCAAATGTACTTCCCACCATTAATATGGATACATTTTACAATAGAAATCTGTAAGTAAACTTCAGTATGATTTACATATACATATTATAAGGGTGGTCGTTTAAATTAAAAATTGCAATAAAAAATAGTCTTCAGTTATTATTAGACTTAATAAAATTCTGTAGCATTCGCAAGTAATGGCTCTCGGGAAAAGGGGTTTTAAAAATAATAATATATAGATCAATTACGTTGAATGCTTGTTTAAATTTAAATTTCCTTTCAACAGTATTGCTCCTGTAAAATTAGCCATTCAAAATGCTCTCAAGGAAGAGGCTGAACAATGGTTGGGTTGCGGTATGACATATACATTATTTGAATGCCTCAAGGAACGTATAGACGAACTTATGGCTGAACAACCAGAACATGCACCAGTACAGTCAATAGACTTGGAGAAGGTAGGAGTAAGTGCAATACAAATTTCGGATAATACCGAGTTGGCAAAGAAGGAGCCTAAAAAGGAACAACTTACTAAAGCTCAAAAGCGAAGGCAATGGGAACGAGCTGATCATAAAGGTGATCGACCTAGAGGTTGGGATTGGGTAGATATTGTTAAACATTTATCTCAAACTGGTTACAAAGAGGAAAAAAATGATACAAAAAATAATGCAGCAATCTTACAACCTTTAAATAGTTGAAATTTAATTGCAAATGACATAATTTCAACGTTGCTGATATTCAAATAACTGCCTCAAACTTTATTTTCCTTACTTTGTTAATAAAATTTGTTAAAGGACAATTTTCGTATTATCTTTCATTGTCAGGCTGTACTCTACTTAAAACATTGAAATATTTGTAATAAGAAGAATAAACCAGAAGTATTTTTTTTTTATAGAAAAACGCTATGGTGTAAACAAATTAGAAGCACTAAATGATGCGTTACAATTTTGCATTTGTTACTTTTGTCCAGCAGCACGCGCAATATGTACCAATAATTTAATAACATCTGGCAGTGCAGTCATAACATTGTAGATATGGCATCTCCAGCCAATTATTATTAAGAACATTTGGCAATGCCGGCATAACATTCTAGATATGGCATCTCTCTATCAATTGTTATTAAGAATAACACGAGCCAAACACGTTTTGTTTGTTTGAATTTCTTTTGATTTAAATAAGTCTTTTTTAATTAACTAAACCATATAAAATGGAAACAAGTGAAACAGAAATCCCTGAAAATACTACAACAAATATAGAAATAGTAAATCCTCATCCTGAAACATCAGATGGTCCCAAAGAAAATTCTGGTGATGTGACCTCCTCTAAAGGTGAGATATTTTGAATTTTTCCAAAAAGTTCATATACTAAGTGGAACTATATTCCAGAAATTGTTGCTGAACACGAAAATATCGTACCTGTGAAAGAAGTTATAGAAATACTGAATGTAGAGTTGGTAACGCCTGGAAGAGATACATTGATTGAAAATGAAATTGCTGAAGATAAAATGAATTGTGAAGAAATTAAATTCGAGTCACATAAAAACAATAAAGAAATGCAGGAAGAGGAAAACAAAGATGAAGAACAGAAAGTTAATAATACTATTGAAATGAAAACTATAACCATTGAACAAAATGAAACGAACAAAGTAATAGATAATGACCAAAGTATAGCGAAAGAGGCAATCGAGACTGGTAATACATGTACAACTACTACTGGTCTTGATTTGTTGGCTCAATATGATTCCGATAATGACGATGGATCTTCAGACTCAAATTCGGTCATAGAAGTTCCGACATCATCCAATCAAGATTATCGTAACCAGGTTGTAGAAATCAATTCCGATACTGATTCTGATGACAGTGACTCGGACGTGGAATATTTAAGTGAGCTACGTAAAACTATAGAAAAGCGTATAGAAACGATGGACGATGGCGAAGAGGAAGATGAAGGCGACGATAATGAGGAAAATGTTGGTAAGAAAAAACATAAGTCTAAACTAAAAGTAAAGGGAGAATTTCTGCTGGAAGACTTGCCACCAATACAAGACCTCAAAATAACAGTGCCGGAAGAGGAATGCATAGAATTCGGTAAAATTCATTCAATTGTTGATCAATTGGTGTTGGTTAGTACTTTGCCGAACTCTATTTTACTAGATTTGGAAACCGTACTGTTCTTGGACAAGGGCCAAAAGGTTCTAGGTGAAGTATTCGACGTATTGGGCCAAGTTGCTGATCCATTATATTGTATACGTTTTAATTCGAATAAGCAAGTTAAAGAAAAAGAAATAAATATAGGAGACACAGTTTATGTAGCGCCTAAAACCCAATACACTCAATATGTGATTTTATCAAGTTTAATGAGACAAAAGGGTTCCGATGCTTCTTGGGAAAATGATATAGAACCACCACCGAGATTTCTTGATTATTCGGACGATGAGCAAGAACAATTGGCCAAGCGCCAATTAAGAAACAAAGACAGACCGACTGATAATGACGATCCAACTAAAAGGCCAAGAACTACAGAAGATGATGACGATGTCGCGTCTATTTCAGGCAGATCACATAATTCTACGCAGCATAGAAATCAGCGTGGAGGTAATAGGAGCGTTGCCGGAGGTCATTACAATCACAGCAATAGAGCGCGTAATTATGCATCAAACCAATATAGTCAACGTCCACCGAATTACCATCGCGGTTCCTGGCATTCCAATTATTACCGACAGCCCTTCCCGTCGCCTTCTCAACCCCCCGCTAACTACAATATGAATTCAAATCAATCATTTCCTTCACAATATCCCATGTATCCTTTACATAACATGCCTTACACACCTCCTCCAACACAATATGGCCCACCACCTCCCATGATGCATCAGCATTCCCCTCAAATGATGTCCAACAACGCATTTGTTCCAGGTCCGCATATTTCTCATGTTCTCCCTTTTCAACAACAACAATACACATCTCCGCCACCTCCTCCTCCGGGTAGTCAATAAATTTATTTTTTTATCATTTCTTTTTATACTAGTTAAAAGTGATTCAAAATAATCCCAAAAAAGAGATATTTTTTTATATATATAAAAATTGTTTATTTGTTTTTGAAATTACATAAATATTAAAGTTATAAATATTTAATTATTTTGTGTTTTGGTACAAAAAAATGTATATTTAGGTGCATGTATGGTTTTATTTTATTCTTTCGGAGAATACGGAGGGATGAATGAAGGTTTATTATATTTGTTACAAATGTGTTAAGCAACTTACTAGAATACTAATTAAAATGTTTAACAATAATACAATATATCTTTGATCACTATAATTTTACATCTTACTATTAATAAAACATTAAAAATAAAGCAAATTTATTTGAACTTTTTTTTTTAAGAAATTATATATAAATTTACAATACAAGTGTTAATTATAACATTCGTTGTTAAGTTTTGTTCATATGAAATGTGGCTATTGTATGTATTGGGAAGGAATAAAATTATTTTTGAAGACTATAATAATGTAACAGATTACATTATGTGGATGCATTAAAAAAAACCAATAATAAATTATTTAAAAAATTCCGTACTGACTTAATACTAAGGGGGAAATTTTATAAGTAACAACATAAGTCGTATTTATTACACAAAAAATGAAACCCAACTTTCAATTGTTTATAAAAATATATTTAAAAAAGCACATGAGAAATGTAAAAGACCACCGTGATAAGATTGTATTTTAATATTCGCACTAATTATATAGAATGGTTCACTTCAACATGGGACACGTTATAAAAATAAAACTCGGGCGACTATTAGAAAAGTGATGATGATGAAATTATGGCTGTAGTTTTTTAGTTAGTTGCGAATTACTCGTAAAATACTGATATTCAAAATATAAAAATATTGTTAACTTCTACGTTCACAAATGCTTATTTACCACTTTAAAATTTATGCTTAGTTGTATTCGACCAGATTTTAAGTTGGAATTCCTTCAAAAATACTATTTATTCGCTTTAAATGTTTAATTTAATTGGAATAAGTAAATTAAAATTACTTCCTTTTGTATTGCAAAAATTAATGACAAATATAAAAAAAATTCAATTGAGAATAGAAAATGTAGTAATAAATAAATATTTGCATGTGAATTTACTAAGCACATAATTACGCTATTAGTTTCAAATTTTTCACTCTTCTAGAGCACATAGAGTACATAGAGGAGTTTATTAACATTTAAATTTAACTTTGGGATCAATTGTTAATTGGAAGAGCTTCAACAAGGCATGCCCCTTTTATAGAGAACAGGAATTAATTCAAAACTGCCTTTTTTTGTTTTTATATGTTTTACCTATTTAGATACAATTCAAAACCGTAAATATAATTCGAAACGTATGATTGTTCGATATTATTACGCATTAGTGGGACATTAAGAGGATTTCTTTGAATATTTTATAAAGTTTTCTTTAATTTCTTGGCGGTCCTTAAGCAAAACTAAAATAGCTGTTATGTTATCTTGAGAGTCGCCTTGTTTTGCCAATTCAATAAGATGTTTAGGTATATCTTCCAAACATTGTTCATCATCCAATAAAGACTTGTAGACACAATCAACAATTTCATTTTCTGCTACATGATCGTAAAGGCCATCTGATCCCAACAAAATAAAATCCTGTGCAGTTTGTAGGAGTACATCCACAATGTCAGGTTCAGCTATAACAGCCTTTACCTTGTAGTCGCCAATTGATCGAGATACATTTATAATTCCATTAACGCGCCATTGACCCTGTACAAATATGACAGAACCACATGTTTCCGTCGATTCAATGCGTCTTCTTTCATCCACAGAGTCCGGCTTATGTGGCTTTACGAGTTGTAAGTGCACTGTTGGTGATACTAAAAGGCATCTCGAATCTCCTACCCATGCCACATACAAATGTAGAAAACTTCCAAGAACATCTCTCTTTAGGAGAACACATACAGCTGTTGTGCCACTACCCAATTGTTTCTTACCAAAATTACTATCAACCTTTAGAAAACTTGTTTCCAAGGCTTCCCTATAGTAGTCAGTGTCCATAGCGGTTGACTCATTACCTTTTTTTAATTCTTGGGCCACCAGATATGGAATTTGAGTGGTTGCATAAGTAGCCGCTAACGAACCTGAATGGCCATCAAAAACTCCATAAAAACTAAGACGTTCTTCAAGTTGATATATTTCACTAAATTGTGGTAAACTTATATGGCGGTCTTCCATTTTACGTGGTTTATTTTTAACACATGCCTCTAAATAAGGCGGATTTATTCTATAACCAACGGATTCTACACATAAAAACGATGGATCTCGCGCACAACTGGCAATATTTTTTAAATTTTCTTCTTTGGAATTGTCTGATAAACGTACAATAATCTTTTCCATCTGTTGACTAATGAATTTTTGTAACTTCAGCAAATCAAAACAACCACTCTCTGGGAAAGTTTCTACTTGTTTACTATTGGAAACTATTAAATCTTCTTGGATTTTCGTATTCTGCAACTCTTTCCCAATTTCTGCCTTTGCCAATTCTAACAAACCTATTTGGAAGTGTTCCGGACATTGTTTTTGGCGCAACCATTGATATATACTTATTATTAATTCAGCGGACATTTCAGTTTTGCTCATCGCATAAGTTTCATTGTTGTTTCGGGTCAAAATTAATGGCCGCAACTCCGAACCATTGCAGGGTACATTAACACCTTCTCTGCAATCGACGCTGCCGACCACTTCATTAGTCACAGCATCTTTCGTCAACTCACGTAGAAATTCTTTGAAATATTTCAACTGTTTACATTGTTCTCTAGAATTGTTGGTGCTGTAATGTGTCATATCAGTTGATTCGTATGTTTCATTTATTTTACTAGTCATTTTAGATAAGTTTTTTATATTATGCTTTCCATCCACTCAATTTTTACACATTTTTATTACAAGAAAAGTTTGTGACCACAACCGAATCTATGTTTTGGAATAAAAATTCTTTTGCACTCGAGAATATTAAAACAAAACAAACAGTTCACATAATAAAAAAAAAACACCAACAAAGATAACAACCACCTCTAATGTCAAAATGAACATTGCAGTCGCTTTCATAATAAGAACGGCGATTGTTTTAAATAACGACGTTTAACGTGCCAACTATGAAGTATTGTTGAGCGCCATTACGCTGAATATACAGTTATATTTTCATATCAGTACAAATTTATTTGTTATTTGTGAAGCTTTGTGCATTTTAAAAAGTTTGTGCGGTTGTAGAAAATATAAATGCGCCTAGGATTTCGTAAGTTAAACAAAAGTTTTTGAATTTATTATTATACGTAGATTATTTGGAATTTCGTACTGTATTGATAGTATTGCAATAATTGTCATTGCTAAACATGCTAAAATTTTACATAGACCCAGTTAAATGGTCTGAGTCAATTCTTACATTCTTACATATGTATGCTTATTGAATCTAAAGAGAAGGTGCGCCAAAGGGTTGTGTTCCTTATGGAAATCAATTTTTTTAATCAACACAAAATATTGAAATCGCATTACCCTAACGTATCTCAAATAATATGAGTTTACAACTTGGTTTATTAGAAAACGATGCAATAAAAACTATCCTTTCTTATTAGGAAATATTTTCCTATTTGTGAGACACTAATTAAAAGCTAAGATTTTAAAAAAATGTAAAATCTTTACAAAAGTAGAAGCCATCTCAAAATAATGTGATAATGGAACAAATATTAATAAAAAGCACAAATTTGTTTTAAGGTCTTTATTAAAAGGTTGTACTATTTTAATATATTTCTTCGTTTAAGTTTTGAATAACATAAAAAAAATTAAATTATACGTACGATTAATACCTACTGCAAAATAAAATGTTTCTAAAAGCTTGAAACCAAGTTTGCTACGATGATTGGTGTTGGTATAAATTTCTCTCAAATATTTTATATTATTTATTTGTAAGCCAACTTAAATGTTATGAAATTTTAATTTTATATAGATTGCTTTAGAAGTTTACTACATAACTTAATAACACGTTATTTATTTATTGTGTGTTTCCACTGAATACATAGCCAGCTAAAGATTATAAAAAGCGTCTTAGGATCGAAATGTTTTGTATGGATTTCGTATTACTTTAATTAATTTCTTTCATAGATAATAACGTAACCATAGGATATTGTGAAACAGTTTTTACTAGATACAACTTAAGATTATAATTGGAAGCACAATTGCCTACGATTTTACAATTAAATTACATTATTTTTATTTTTTGTTCGTTGCTTCTAATTGATTTGAAATTATTCTGTGTAAAAATAGCATTTAATATTATAAATGTATGATTTAAAACAAAAAATTGTCTACAAACTGGAATTTTGAGGTAGATTTAGAAGTTTAATTCGTTATTAATTATTTTCTTGTTTATGTGGATAAAACTTTAAATTATTATGTCATTTGGTATTAGATGTAATAGAACCTTTTGCTAAGCTTTGAAACAAAAAAAATAGAGCCCTAAACCTTTATTCCAAAAGCTATTTATTATTTTCTTACACTTCAATACCAAAAAAGTATTTTGAGATATAAAAATGGTAATTAGAATACAAAATAAAGAATAACGTTGCAAAATTAATGAAGTCTGTTTTTTTAGGTATTCCTCAAAATTAAATCGTAGGATCCGGATCTATTACAACAGGAACAAAAGGTAAATGTTTTAAATAAAAAATTTTTCGTTAAATTGTTCTTTATTTTAAGTATTCGAAAAATGTTGTGACAAAATTTTAAATATTGCAACTTACGTAATGTAAAACATTACCGATATACAAAATTTCTAAAATTAAAAAAAAAAATCTAGAACAATAAAAAAAGAAAATCAATCAATTTTAAATGCGTTATTAAAATTAAATATTTTGTGTGTAAATTTGTTGTATACAACAATATGTAATAGTATATTTTTGTAAAGGGGTATAAGAAAATAGGTATTTTTTAAAATTCCTATATACATACATACTATACGCGTGTGTTTTTCTTTTACTATGTTTTTTAATTTAAAATAAGTGATATATAGTTTTATTTGTATTAAAAGCTTAAACTAAATTTAGGTTCTACTTGATATCTTAGGTATATATTGCTCATAGGGAATATAAATGATTACACATATACATATGTATACCCAATTGCTATTCATTGCTATATCTTTTGGTTTATTTTATACATTTATACAATATTTAAGGCAGAAATGTTACATAAAAACTGGAAGTTTTATAAGAGTAGATAACAATAAAATTAACTTTTTTATTTAAAACTAAATGTAGCAATATATTATAAAATTCTCCACTATAAATTCAATTAAAAGATATGTTTTTATGTCTTACATATGACATTTCTAGAAGTTTACGGAATCAAAGTAAAGCAAATTAAAAAATACTATTTCGATTTGTTACATCACACTCACTTTGAGTATTTAGTTTATATATAAATAAAAAACAAATATTCGAACATTAATATCAATATCTTTATAAAACCGAGAGTTGAATAAAATATGTTATAATAAAAAATACAAAACTAGAAAATAGCTACATGTTAGAATTAACTACAATCTACGGAAAAGTTCTCCAATTAATATAATTTAAAAATACATACTAAATTCGCTAAACTTACGAGTTAAATTAATTAAAACCACTTTTTTCAAAAATGTTACTTACAATTTTATCTCTTCAGGATTTAAACACTCCAATTTAACCGATATTCATCAACCATAAGTAAATGCTGAGACGTTATCCACCCTATTAACAAAACAATTTTTTGTTTAAATACTGTTATTAATTTGAAGCGTATAAAAACAATAATAATTTTAGGAAACACTTATTTCTACTAACCTTCTTGTTGTGCTAAATTATAAAATTCCTGCCATTTGCTTTGTACTTCCCAATATTTTTCTTTAATTTGATTACGATCTTGTAAATATGATACTGCAAAAAAATAAGCCTTCAAAACATCTTGAGGCACTGTTTCGAAATGAAAATACACTCCTAGAAACTTTTTGCTTTCAGCTATAATAAAATGTTCATGTGGATCAAACGACGAAATAATGTTATCGATAATATGACTTTGTTGATATTCATCTGTTAAATGTTTAATAGAGATTCCCAAACGTATATTTAAAGAAACGGACACTGTTTGTCCCAATGTAACTCTTTCCAATTTGTTGACCTAAGTGAATAGAAAGTCTTTATAAGAAAATTTAAAACAAATCTTATTTTAATACCTGTTGAGGTGCAAGCATGCGACCGGATCTAAAGAATTCTTCAAGAGCTATTAAGTAGCGGGATTCGTTGAACGTTTTTAAACAAATAGCCTTTACGGCTTTTAAATTTGCATACAGATGCAAGAGAATTACCACAGAGAAAACACCATATAGAACTCTAAAATTATTAAAAAAAAAAAAAAAATGAAAAGAAATACGTATAAACCACATTCCAATTTCAACATACCCTGAAGTCTTAATGGCCGTCAGTAAATATAAACCGACAAATGAAGCGATAAGATTTACACAAGTTTCTTGTGAACTGTCTTTCGAATTGACGTCAGCCAAATTACCTCTCACAGCATGGTGTTGAGTTAAAGCTGCTCTTGTAGCTCCTCCTAAATAATGTAAATTAGTACATTATAGTGTAACTATCGCTATCTAT
This sequence comes from Sarcophaga variegata, assembly GCA_932273835.1. Classification (NCBI taxonomy): domain Eukaryota; kingdom Metazoa; phylum Arthropoda; class Insecta; order Diptera; family Sarcophagidae; genus Sarcophaga; species Sarcophaga variegata. Next base: position 118,204,492 of record OW026361.1, read on the forward strand.
AATTACCAGCAACACCAACTATTGCTTTCAAAACTGTGGTACCGCATAATATTTGGGTGCTTAAATGCACGTATTTAGGGAGAACATAAATTTCTATTCCCATTGCTAAGTCATTAAGAAAATCTGCTCTCAGACGCCATTTCTTACTATCTATATCTAATTGAGCACCCTTCCACCATGAAAATAGTATACGGCCTAAGTGCCCACTGCCTTCTTTTAAAATCCATGTGACTGTTGCTGAATATGCATTAACGTTTTCATTGCCAACTCCAAGTCCTTTCAGTATAGCATGGGTACAAAGTGTGCCTAAGAGAAAAAAGAAATCGAGTGGTTTTAGTGATGTTTGTTATCACATATACTATATAAAAATGTTATTATTTTGTAAATTTTTATTATCAATAATACCGCATATTGTACTACAAAATGCTTGTATAGTATCCCATATTTGATAGGCGGCATAATCTTCACTAACACTGTCTGGGTATCCTTTAGGCAAAAATATTTGTTGAAATATGCGGAATAAAAAAAACTTTTCATTAAGAGCTGATTTGTTTTCGGTTTTTAATGGCACTCGTACAACCGATTTTTGTTCTGTAAATTGAAAGGAACCAATTTAAAAATATATATTCTCATCTATAAAATTAATTAAATTTATATGGGTATGATATTTACCGGCTGGTGTTACATAGAGGACTTCTCCACCCCTTGTGCCATACTGCTCACGGAAATGAATTCTCATGATTAATATGATAGTGCAAGTTTTCGCAAAAGAACTATGGAATATTTATTAAACGCTGCAAGCATTTATTAATGAAGGTTAATCTACCTTTATGGTTCCAACCCAATCTGAAAAAATGAATAACTTTAGTCTTAAGTTAAAACAGTCTACCTTTCATTTGAATGCCAAGAATTTGTGAAACATTACGAGTTAACTTTTAAAAATATTTCTTTTTTCGAATCCTTAGCCAATACAATCAATTATTATCTGGTGCTCCAAGTGTTTTTATTACTATTTTTGTTACTGCCAAATGTCAGCACTTGAAGAATGGTGATAGTACGTGGGGTTTATTACCACCCACACCCTTAATAACCAATTAATTTACAAGCTTCAATTCAACTCAGTTTGGGTTTTGCCTGTCTATATTCTTGTATGTGTGTGTTAGTAGTGTCCTTGTGACTCTTATGCTATTCCTGCTTATTCCCTAAAAATTCACTTTATTGCTTAAGGAAAAGAATCACGTTTGAAAATAATTGACGTTTTTATTTAATTTCACAGTTTCTCAATCCTTGTAAACTTTTGATAAAAACAAAAAGTGTAACCGAATGTGTCTTGTAAAATTTTCACTTGTTTTGATGGCAACAAAAATAAAATCAAAGCCGTTTACACCAAAAGAATCAACGGCGTCAAGTAAATACAAAGACAGAGTCGTTTGTCGTTTTAATCACTAGTCTGTTTACCGTTATCGTTAATATTAACGTTTTATTTATACAATTTTAATATTTATTTTAAATATTTCATTACTTTCATGTGTAAAATAAATTTATGTAACACATACCTAGTTTTGCGTCGGTGCGTTCTACGTTTTTCGAAGCGGCGAAGCAGCGTCAGTGCTGAATTAGTACTCATTTTCACTGTGCGTCGTTAGATTTTCGACGTTGCGTTGTTTTGGGTTCGAGTTTTTAATGTTGTTTTAAATTTTTTTAAATTTCCTTTCTTTCTAAGAGATGGAGCGACTTTTGTTTCTAATAGCGCCATGCTATCAAAACTTGGGGATTCCTCTTCTAACTGAATAAATACAGTTTTATTTTCTCATTGTTTTTCTAAATTTAGAGTTCAGTTTGAATTGGTGTGTTATAAATTAAGTGAATTTTTAATTTTATTTTAATTGAATTTGTTTTTTGTATGTATATAATAAAATTTTATATTATTTTTGTTGTTTAAATGTTTACTTTGTTCAAATTTCTTTTCAAAAAGTAGTATTTTTGTAACTGGAACCTATCTTCGATCTTTACATGGTTTGTTATAAAAAATCATAATTTACTTTGCGTCGTGTTTTTGGAACGTAAACACGATGCAAAGTGAGGTATGTGTTTACATATGCACATATTATATAAGAACTTAATAATGGAGCTTGATGGCAACCACTATAAAAATTTACTAGGTAAAAAGTTTTTAGATTCGTCTTCCAGTCTAAAAAATAATCTATTGCCATACAATATAAAATAAAATTTAATTACAAATAATGTTCTAGTGAGCATAGTCTATGTCGTAGTAAGCTCTATGCCATCCTAGCGTTCTGGCACATACTGAAACCCTTGAAACCCTCATCTAAATATTAAAATTTTTTTGCGACATCATTTTCTCTTTTTTACTTTTTGTTTGCTCTCGTTTGCTAATTCACAGTGTTAACGATTGTTTACATTTTAAACCATTTTTTTATAAAACCAATCTTAATGTTGACTCATTTGATATTAATGAATGCTCATGTATTGCATGGTGCCTAAAGGTAACGATTTATGTTGCATAAACTGCAAGCAAAAGCAACCCAAAAGTGTAAAGTTGCTTTAGTTGCTTTTCTTACTCTTACAGTCATGTTGCCACAAAATAATTACCGCTTAAACATTAATCAGTCTTCCTTAAGTAAGAATAAGATCTACACGTCTACAATAGTGGCTCAAAGGCTGTCCGTAAATGTTCAAAATGTTTTAACACATTCTAAAAATCCTCAAAAGGTAATTGCACATTGAAAAAAATATTTTGGCCTATTAAATATATTTTAAATATTTTAAAGTATTTGGATGTTGTTAATCATCATGTAGCGGTATATCGCGATATGCTATTAAGATTGGGCCAAGAAGAAGATTGTCCAGAGTTACGAGAAAAAATTAGGAAACTACGCTCTACTCTTCTCCAAGAATGCAAATTAACAGCTATGTTTTTGATTCCTCCAGGCAATGTGTAAAGAGTTTAATTTACATTTTTTTAAATAATCTATTACTATTGACTATTATAGTGCTGTTGTTGGTAAAAATCGGTATCTCATATTATTATTTCACTTGTTACAACTATTTTTACATGAACTTGTTAAAAGTTATCATTTAACACAAACTGTAACAATGAATGTGAACAGCTATATCGGTATATATAGTGTGCTTCTATATCTTTAGAGTTACGAAATTAATATTTTTGTATATAAATACAGACAATAGGACCGCTACTTCCAATATAGGCAATTTCATCAGTGGGATTGTATTACACCAGCCATTAACACCCGATTTTACTCGTGATGAGTTGTCTAGAATCGATTTTGATTTACAACAAATCCAATTACTCCTAAAACAAATCGAAGAACTTATACCTCAAGGTCAGTGCCAAAATATGTGCAAGATCTGAAGAAGTGATTTTTTTTACCAGGAAATTGAATAAATACTTTTCTTCAAATTTCTTTATTTATTTGGACAAGTTTTGTAAATTTTCTCTTCATTTCAGAAGACAACTGTAATCTTTATAGACCTGATTGGGTCTTAAAACGAAAACATAAATTATTTTGCTGCAGTTTATAACGATCTAATTGTTAAGATAGTTCAAATAGTTCGATTTATAAACTCACAGAAGATAATGATAAAATGGGGCAATCGGCCAATAGAAAATAATTTTATTTATATTTCTAACCTAGTAAATCTAGGGATATTTCGAATATTTAGTGATCCAAAATAAATTTAAATCGAAGTATTTCGTTCTATAACTGAATTTTTTTTATTTTATTAATGAAAAAGTATTTACATTCTGGCATATATTTTGTTAGTTCTACTCGTTGTAGTCGAAGATTTTACCAGAATTAGCACACAAATTAATATAGGTTTCACTTGTTCCAACACCCCAAATTGAACAACGTCGTGCGGATTTTCCTTTTTTGTAAATCCTTCCCCCTAAGCCATAATCATATGTGCAAGTCGTATAGTAGCAGTACTGATGCATGACGCCGCCTTTTCTGTAAAATTCTTATTTTATAAAAATAAGTTGAAAAAGTTTAATGTAACATATTATACTCTTTGGTACAATCCGAGCCTAAGGATACAGCACAACCTAAACGTGAAACGCGATCATTTACCATAATTGTAAATTGTTTTCCTTCAAGGTGGCTTTTGTTTTTGGAAAGATGATAAAAATAAAAATGATAAAAATAAAAAATAATAAAGCATACTCAGTGGTGAATAGAGCCGGCATATCATATGGATACGGAATGGTATTCTTTCCGTCAAACATTTCTTTCAGGGACAAATATACAATTTCCAAAACAGGTTTGGGCTCATCTAATGCTTGTACTACCTAGAAGGATAACGAGTCGAATACTCTTCGAATAAAAAAATCGAATAATATATAAGAATTCCGACTTACTATATTCTGCCCGGCATATGGAAATCTTTGTGTTCCACTACAATCAACTTCTCCATTGTTTACCAACTTGGTACGAAAATGTGATAGAAAACTTAATTCCGCATCCCATATCAATTCACGCATTCGAGCAGCTTTTGGAAAACGAACGTGATTTTTATTTTTAACGTGTCCTCCAGCCGTTCTATTACGATAATAATTATGCCAATTAAGAAACGCCTTTTTTAACTTTCTCGTTAAAGGCACATGGGCTAAAAATTCCGTTGATGTTTGAGACGGCTGAATCATGTTTTTTAATATGTGCGTATTTGTTGTACAGACAAGCATAGAACACTTACCTCTGGTATTGACTCTTTTGCATCGCAAACATAATGTCTTAGTTCTCCACATAACTCCTTCTCAATATTAGATTGACAATATTCCCAAGATTTACACGTAATTGGAATAGATATGAATAATAAAATAATTGTTAAAGATTTCATATTGGATCTGTTTTTTTTTCAAATTACAATATTTTATTTTTCGTTATCGAAAATGTCTGAAAGCCTAAACACCGAAAAATATGACAAGTTAAGTTGTATATTATCACTGAAAATTTAAAACGAATCGAATAAGGTCTGGAACAGAATAAAGTAGTTGCAGCTTACGACGTAATGTAGAGTACCAAGAATAAATGCGAACAGAACAGTGAAGCTCCTTTCCAAAAACTTTCAGGATAATGCAATAATATTATGTGAATTTTCTAACGAAATACTTTTCCAATTGTATAATGAATGCATATTCAACCACATATTTCTCTCCAGCAAGATTAAATTTTATGTTCCATATATTTAATGTTAAATATACTGTAAAGCAGGGAGGCTTAACAATTTGTGTTTGTCGCGCGTCAAATTTCAAAAATTCAAATTTTTGCGCTTCAACTTCTGCTGCTACTGCAACTATGAATTCTGTTGACACCAATTTTTGACAATTTGACACCAAGCTTTGACAGCTAGCAGCGCTACCCATTACGTTATACTGCAGTACACTAGTTTTCTGTCCACCTCTTAAGAATTGAAAAAGGAATTTAAAATATATTCGGAGTGTTTAAAATTGAGAGTTATAAACGAAATCTCTAACTATATTGAGCATATAGTAGACACTGCAATAAGCCACTGTTCTTTAGTCACTCAATTTACCTATAATAGGCATTGTATTTCAATTCTATTTATAATAAATAGCTCATTTCTTTTTTAAAAGAAAATGTAGTACAAAAAACTGTCTTTGATTTTTGAAATAAAGAATTTTATTTAAAAAATAAAATGAATAAAAAAATGGGCAAAGCTTTTTAAAAAACTATATATAAACTTTAATATTATACATTTAATAAGTTTTTATTTAAATTTACATATAATATTAAACTAATATAAAATATTTGATTTTCACAGAAAATCAATACAATGAACAAATATTTTTGAGCTTTAATTTTGAATCATTATAATCAAGACAAATTTTAAATAACATTACAAAAGAAAAGAAATAATATATTGTTTTGCTTTCTGCTAAAATGTTTTTAAGTACAATGAAAAAACTGTTTCTCAGATAATTAATAAACAAATAAATTTCACAATAGATGTTGTTTCCTTTGTGACTGTGTTTAAAAGTACATCTTTTCAGTTAAGCTAATATCTGTATTAAGTATTAATATACAATATCAAATAAAGTACAAGGATATTTGTATGTTATTCATATTATTTTGCAATCTATATATCTATATAAATAATCCATATTAATATCATACAATTTATCAATTTTAAAGCAATAGTCTTTTTGTATGTTCATTTTACTTATATAATAAATGTCGTTTTAAAATAGAGTTCAGTCATAAAGATACCAATTGTGAACATTGTCTGTTCCACAAGGTGGATTAACTAACAAACGTTTTCACTAAACTTTGCAATATGGAAGTCATCAAATTATTTTTATTGCGATTTTTGTTTCTTAAATCTTTGTCTATAATAATTTGGAACTGTTTCGTTTAGTCTATGTTAGTCCAGTTGTAACCTCCGTTAACTGAAATCTTACATCTTCCACTTCCTTTATACAATTATGGTTGTTCCTTTTATAGTTTTTAATTATAACCAAATATTTAGCTTAAAATAAAACCTATGGAGTATGGGGACCTTAAAACTTAAAGATTCTCTTAAAAAAGAACTTAATAAAATAATATTAAAAGTAAACACCACAAAGCAAATCCAAAATCATAACTTGTGGTATGTGAGAGCGCTGAGCAACCTAACAATTGTAGGGATGATTATCTTGCAGCTGCTAGTAAAACAAACAACCCGTTATTTGTAAGGGCAGTGTGTTCTAAAGTAGTTGTAGATCAATGATTACGTTGCTTGTTTGTGTGTATTAAGTATGATGGAGGATTTAAGGTAATGGAGCTGTGGAATCATATAAATAAGCCGATAATTGTTCTAAACGATCACGCAATTCGGTAGCTAAACGCATTTGTGTGGCGGCTTCAGCAGCACATGAGGCGGAGGCATTGGAAGTAATGGTGGATGTATTTGAAGAATTTTGATTGAAATGTGCAGCAGCTTCTGGATAACTGGGGCAAACACCTAACCAACGAGCTTTACCATAAGCATGAGACTATAAATAGAAAAAATAACAATTAGTTAATTGTAGGAAAAATATATACAAAGCATATTAAACTTACCATTTTAAAATCACGTTTCCATTGTACACCGCATTTACCATCACATAGAGGGCAGGGACGTTCAATACTATAGCCACCACATTCACTGCAATCTAAAGAGACATGATCGTCAGTCCATGATACACCACAGGTCATACAAGAGCCCATATGTTGTCTCAATTCTTCAATGGTTAAAACGTCCACCGAAATTTCCAAGGGACTGCCAACTAAGTCAGACAATGACGACGACATACTGAGACTGCTGCGTCTAAAATTTGAAGAACAAACAACAACGATTAAATAAATAAAAATATACAATAAATAAAATATTTAAAATACTAATATTACAATCATAAATTGTAAAATAAAATGTGGCGGATGTTCGACACGGGAATTTCTTGAACATGATTTACAATCAACTTGAAGTGAGTGACGTTTATGAATGTTACGCGAAATACACGCTTATCAAATACAATCAAATAAATTAAAAGAAACAAAAAATATCAAAATATTGAGAAAATTATCAATGAATAGCAGAGAAAAAAAAAAGCAAATTACCTTATCAGTTGGCAACAAAATTTATGAAATTTTAAAACTAAACAGGAAAATATACATATTTTTTTTTGTAAAATTTAAAAATTCTCACTATGAAACCATTGATTTGAATGAAAGGAAATTAATGAATTTCATTTGCTTGTTATTATCATTAATTTTTTTTGTAACGCGTGACTCAAAGAGATTCATTCGTAGCGTTAGTTATTTAGAATGTATTTTGAAGCTAAATATTAGTTAATGTGCATTTATGATTGTATTCCAAGAATAAAATTGTGAATAAGGATAGAAATGACAATATAACTTACCCCATTGAACCGCAAATATCGGTGAATTGAGGACCATGTACACTTGCCATAGACATTGTTGTTGATGGTACTACAAATAAAATAAAAAAAACTATTAAAACGGTTTATCAATATGTGCATATGTATGTATAAGTATGTGAATATGTATATCCTTGTTTTATATAAATGTAAAAAAGTTGTTTTTTCCATATGCATTTAGTGTGTAGAAAATCACGTAATAAAATACCGAAACAAATGAGATGTTAAACCATATACTAAACGATGTATACTAAATGTGAGATAAATACTCGAATACAGCATTACGCATGCATTTGTACTGTTAGCGCAAATATAGGTCAAATGAAGTTACTATATGGAAAGAGTGAAACGTTACTCTATAATCAAAACGACAAAGAAAATACAGTTAAAATGCATTAAAATATACTTTATAATGGCATTTTATTTTGAATAAATTTAATTTTAATTGCTTTCATTAAAATTATATGCAAAGTAATATGAATCATCATTATTTATGATCTTATCTTATATCTTTTTCAAAAAAGAATTTTTAAATACGTGTATGCATACATACATACATACGCACATACATATCTGTTAATATTTTGTCTAACCGTTAGAAATATGTTTTTTCTCTGACTGTGACATTACTTTTAAATTACATTTCTAGACAATTCGTTTGTTGAATATTAACAAACTGCCTGTAGTATGCAGAAAATTTCAACACCAAAAGCTATAAACCAGCATTAACCAGTTATGACTATAGTTTTTTGTTTTGTTTCAGACTGACGTCGTGTATCTTTTTTTTCAACAATGTTAAATATTTATAGTTTAAAATTTCTTATGAATTTGCAGAGCAATAATGAATGACTAAGATTAGATCAAACTGGTTAAAATTCAAAAACACAGTTTCTACAGTTTATTGAACGCTCTTTTGAAACTGAATTAAAAATAAAGAAATTATAAGTCTCATGTTAGTTTAAGAACTTGACAACGAAATTTTAAATCATTTTTTGTTCCTAAGTTGTAAAACATGGATACAACTCCGATGGTTAAATTTTATCCCATTCTCTTCCGTTTTATTTTACAAAATATGTGAGAAAGGTGTTAATTTTGTGCATATAAAGTATTTTTAAGTCTATTTGGATAAAACCAGATACTATTTGTTAATTGCAGTTGCATTTTTTTTTTCAATTTTTTTTCTGTTCGTGTTCAATGATAAACAATCATGCAATTGTATGACGAGACTATTTACAAATGTAAGATCAGAGTTGCCATTTCTAAAACATCGCACATTATTGAATACATAATACAAAAACATTATTTAGTTGAAATCTGACATATTTGTGTATATTTGTACATTTTACAAACTTAAGTAAAAATACTAAAAATGTAATGTATTCATCTAAAAAAAGTTTAAGTTATTAATTTAATTTAGGAAATTTTTATTCTCATTTATTATTTAAGTATTTAAAGAATATATTCGATTCAACTTCATCTTCTTTTGCATTCCCTCACGTCCAAATTAGTTTTGAAAAAATAAAAGACTAGAATTACTAAAGAATAAAATAGTGAATCGACACGACTAAAGCGAATTCACTTTATTAAGTCTATTTTAATGTACACATATGTGCATTTATAAAAAAATTACTTTGCTTTTAAAATTAAATACAAAATGTCACCCTTTAGAAAAAATTTCAAATTTATTACATTATCTAATATTTAATTTTTTTTTGTTAAAATTATCGCAAAAACTCTAAAAACTGTTTTGAAGAATTAAAAAAAAAAGAAAAATACAAATTGACTAAATCTGCGATAATTGTGTGTTAAATTTTATTAATAAATAATGTATTAAATAAAAACATTTTTTGAACGCTTTATATGGTTTTGTAAACGTGTATTTTCAAGGTTATAGCAGTTACAACATAAACAAATTAAACATGTTTTAATAACTGTTGCACAATAACAACTAGAAAAATTTCTAAAATTACAATGAAAATACAAAAACAAAAAAGAATACTGGATAGGCAAGTCAAGGCCTTGCTTTTAAAAAAGCTAATAAATAATTCCAATTTCAACTTACTTTTAAATATTATTGATTATTTCTTAACTGTTGAGTTATTAATTTTTTCCAGGTTGAGCAAAATTTCACTTTTTTAATTTATAACGAATGACAACGTTCAAGAAGTTTTCGATTTTTTAAACTTTTTTAGAAATTTATAATTTTCAAAATCTTTTCTTTTAATGTTTGCTTTTATTATTTTTTCAATATAGTTAGAAAAACTAGATTTTTGCATTAAATTCTTTGACTACTTTAGTTTATATTTCCTTTTTTATAAATCACTGGAGAAAAATGTTGTTTTTTTTTAACCAAAGTTTTATTTTGTTTTTATTTCTCTTTTCACAATAAAATACCGAACAAAGTTGCAATAAAAAAGTAACAACTTTTTTTCTTGGTATTTTGTGTTATTTTAAGTATTTCTTTTTTTGTTTTATTTAGTTTTAGGTTTGCTGTTCCGTATTCCGACATACAATACTTGTTTCTTTGATTTTTCTTTCCCTTTTAGGAGGACTTGTAACAGCCACGACTAAATTTAATCAACTGAAAGTGTACAATGCCAAACGGCTACTTTTATGAGCTTCAACCGCACAATTTTCAAATCGTTGTGAGACTTTTGAGTAGAGAGGGAAAGACTATTTTCCATCTCTCACCATTTTATACAGATCGTGTATTTTTTGTTCGTATGTTCGTATATTCGTTTATTTTATAGTTTTTGTTGTTTTTCCTTTTTATTGTTATAAAACACAATCGGCACCAACAAAAAATTTAAAACACAAATACAAAGTAAGGGAGTATAAGTGCGATTCGAGATATAAATATTTACAAATTTCGAAATCAGTGGTGCCAATTAAAGTAGTTCGATATTTAAAGATTTTAAAGGAATAAATTCTGAAATTTGTTATATTAGACATTACCTTAATGGCTTTAGTAAATAGCAAAGCATAAAAAAATACAATATTTTGCAACGTTTTTAAAGCCACATACTGTAAGATTTCAAATACATAAATTCATACCCAGATGAATATCTTTGGGTATTTTTCCGAAATCGTTTCTTATATTAATAAAACGTCTTGAATCATAACAATAAATGAGATTTAAAACAAGACTAATAATTTTTCACGTATAGTTTTATTCCATTTCAAAACTTCCCGTTATCGGAAAACCCTTTCAGTTGAGCTTTATTATAAAGAACTTTACTTATTTTTACCGAAAATAGAAAATAATTTAAAAAATGTTTCTTATCTGAGTGAAAACATTTTAAATTGTCAACACTAGCTTTAAACAAACACACAGATATGTACGTATCTGCACATGTGTGGGTACTCGTTTGCAAACCCACAGCCAAATACTCAGCTAAGTAAAGTAAGTCATCGTATGACTAGTCATAATATCAAAATCTCTATATAAAAAGCAATAAAAATAACAACAACTACGGCCATATTGTTCGTCGCCAGTTGTCGTCTCAACAAAACTCAATTTTATAATGCAATATAACGGGCGGGCAGGAAAGTGGTCAACAACATTCATGCATTTTGTGAAGCAAAATTAAAAAAACAACACAACACCTATTTAAAGACAAAATACAATATTATTAAGTGTATGTGTGTATGTGAGTGCGTTAACTTTTGAATGACTTGTTCGTTAAAAAAAAAAAAAAAATACCACTCGTCTTCGTCGCCCTCCTACCAGCTTAGTGGGAACGGAAATAATAACTTTTTTTCTGCAAAAAAGAGGTCTGGTGTCATTTTTGCCCATATATTTAACAGACAATTTTTAAAGCCTCCACTGAGTTTATTGGAAGGAAAAAATTACAAGAAATCAAAATTTTTGTCTCCACCAGGCATCACAACCAATAACGTTTGTAATTTCCAATATTTTTGCAATTTTTTGAATAAAGTCAATGCAATTACAATTGTGTAATTATTTTATTATTATTATTGTTTTAATTGTTTGTACACATAACAAGGTTTATCTGAAACAGTAGGCTTACAGCCCGAAAACGATTTATTCTAATGAGTTATTGGAATAAACATTCTGGGGAATACGTTCTATTAATTCATAGAAATTTTTAAAGGCGCTATGAATTTAAAGTTTTAATCAAATACCAGTTTAACAGAAAATTCCCCAATTTGTTTATATTTAGCAAAAAAAACACAAGTATTTTTAGCATTAAATGTTAATAAAATAAAAACAAATTTATTAAATATGTTTAATAAAAATAATAAATAGCATTGACTTAATTTGAGTTTTAAAATTCAATTCAAATCAAAAGTAGTTCATAAAAGCCCCCTCTGGACTACGTTTAATATATGTACGTTTTAAATATAAATAATAGTTTACTTCTAGAACTAATTCATATTAAACAAAACTTGCAATTAAACCAGCTGTAAGTTATTTAAACCTTTAGGTATAGACAAGATGATACGATTATAAGAGATTGAGACTGCCAAATTTTGGAATTTGGCAGAATGGATATCTACTTGAGGTCGCCGAAGTAGGTAGAGTGTTGACTTATTACACGCTCGTAGTTCAAAACCCACAAGAAAACAAAATATGATAAAATATTTCTTCGAAGAGTTCCTCTCAGTAGCCTTCTGGCAAAAAATTTTAGAGTAAATAAAATTTCCATTAAAAGTGCCTTTATGCACTCATTAATAAAAATAAGCAAACTCAACATGGGTGTGAGAAGTTAGGTTGTAATCCTAACTAAAAGAGTTTGAATACCAATTAAGTTAGTAAGTTGTCAAAGTTATTACAGGAACACTGAATTTTTTTTTTATTAATTCCACCCATTCTTGTAAACTTTGTGCAGGTAAAAAAAAACAACACATCGTAAAGTTCTTGACCCCTCTTCAGGAAATTTCAGTAAAAACAGACTAAATGATAGTGAAGTTGTTGATTGACTGATTAAGTTAGGTAAATATTTTATTTCTATAAATAATCGAGAAGCAAAAATTAAAAATGTAAAAAAACAATTTAACTGAACAAACAAATTAACTAAGAGGAAAACAATGTAAACAAAGACAAAACAAATTGCCTACAAAAGATGATTATGATGAAATTTCATAGATTCTTTTCAAACAGCCGATTTCTACCATCTCCTCTTGTCTTTTACTCTCTCTTATACTGCCCGCTGAAGTGATGATAATACGAAAATAAAAAAAAAAATATTTTTAAAAATTTGTTTATTAATATTTATAATAATTTAAATATAAACGATACGACTACATGCACTAAAAACCTTAAGTCGAATGATTTGCAGAGAATTGTTTTTTTTTAGTGCCATGCGAACGAAATGAATATATCACAAGACACTTTTTTATTTCTTTTATTTATTTTTTCATTTTCAGTGATTTATATAAGAAAATCACATTCATGCTCGCGACAATAATCATTTCATCGTATGTTTGTTTGTAATTATTTATATGAGTTGGCACAAATCTATTAAATAAGTTCATTAAGATGCCTTTCTTTTTCTTATTTTTAATTTAATTCACTGAGAATAAATATGATCAAAACAGTCTCTTTTCTATGTCATTCTATTTCTTGGCAGAGCTTTTTTCGCAATCTAAAATGTTGAAGTAACACGCCCATTTTCTTTAATTCGATTTGGCGTCTCAGTTACGATAATTAAAATTCTTCATACGAAAGGCCATCACGCTTTTTTAGCTTTTGTTGTACTAGGTTATTAGAACAATAATATTATAACTATAATTCTAATTATTATGTTGTTGTCGTTGCTCTAAACATTAAGTGAATTGTAATCCAGATATGACTGTACAAGTATGGTCTGTAGGTTTAATAAATAGCAAAAAATCATAGGCATGATAATATCAGCAGTGTCTTGAATTAAGAAAAAAAAAAAAACAGATAAATTTATAGACGTTATAGTCTGGTACGTATTGATTGGACTGGCAAAAGGGGAACCCTAAAATAATATTTCTTTCGCAGTCTTCCAGTAAAAGCTCTGAGAGAACTAATTGCAATGAAACATTTTTTTCAAATCCATTCTTCAAATCTGTAGCACCCGCTACTCAAGGATAAATCTACAAGACAATTCCCAAGACGTGATACCAATTCTAATAATATTGCAGGGAACTGTTAGCATTTAACCTTTTACTAAAGAATCTTAATTTAAGCATCAGAATGCATCTCAGCAGATTTCTGGCAAAAACTCTGAGAGTAAAATAAACTGCCATGAAAAAGTTTCTCAAAATTCTGTCGTTCGGAGTCGACGTTAAACTGTAGGTCCCGCCACTCACGTATAAAATTAACGCACACAACATGAGTGGTGTGAGAAGCTAGGCCGTAATCCTGACTGAAGGGTTGTAATGGCCAATTATGTATGTATGTATGTATGATATAAAATTCATATTTTCTCTGGCGTTAACAGTGAACAATTATTATACGAATTGGACATTTTAAAGATTTTAATTTGATTAGCATAACAATAAATAAATATACGCTCTTTTATTTAAAATGTTAATTATATAAAGGTTGTTGTTTACGCGTGAAGGAAATAAAATGATTATTTTTGTTAACATGATTATATTAATTAAAATAATATTAAACATCTCATATTGGCAACTGTTTGCAGTTTAAGAAATTTCTCTTCATGAAAATTTAGAAGCATTATACTAAATCGCTGTACTTACTTTAAGCCAGTGTTCTATTTACATATATTTTGTTTTATTATTATTTCTTTTATTTGCAATAATTACATTGGGTTCGAAAATCTGAATTAACATTCACTCCATAAGTAATTAAAATTCCCTTTTTCATCAGTATTTTTATTGAAAAAAAAAAATTTATTTCGTGATGGTTAATCAATTAAGCATGAACTTATAGAATTTATTTATTTCAAATTATAAAAACAAATATCATTTATTCATTAAATTGGCATATACATATGCATGTATATACATATTCGAAGAGAAATAAAATACCTACTGTAGTATTTATTACGTACATATTGTATATTGATGTCTGTGGAGCCAACGTAAGACGTTTTTTTTACGGAATTTAAAAAATTTAACATTAGAAATGGTCGATGGTTACAATAAATTAAACGATTTGCGTACAATATATACATATTTACGATATTTTTATTTTATTTATATATACACTATTTTATGTCAAATTTTAGTTCGTTTCAATAACTAGAAACTTTTTAAACGATCGAAAAATACAACAACAATACTATCTATAAAGTATCTGAAGATTTCTTCTTCTAGATAGATGACTTAATAAAAAGATTCTTTTAAAATTTGAGCTGATACAAGATGTTGGTCATTGATTGATTTTAGTGAAATTGATTTAAAATTGAAATAGATTCTACGACTGAACCTACAGATCTGTTTTATTTTATGAAGATATACTTTACCCAAATGTTTTTTCTTAGTTTCACCTGTATTGTATTCTTCGTTTCGAAATACTAAAATAAACATGTTTTAAATAATTTGCAAGAACACACACTTAAAATACTGATAGGTTAATCCGTTGACTCTGCATTGATAAAAAAAAATATATATATTTATAAATAGTACAAGTTTTTTAAATAAAATCAGATAAATGTCAGTAAGTAATACTGCAGTGGTAGCCTCAGACGATGAAGTATCTTCAAATCACCATTTGAGGACTAAAGGCAGTAAAGTTTGATTATAAACAGATTTGGTACTCTTTCATAGCATCACTGATTCATCTTTATATTTCTTTAAAAAGAGCAAATCGAATAACAAATGTGAGAGAGCTGATTAAATCAAATGTTCACAGTACGAGATTAATTTTAAAAATGTATACCCTCCCTTTCAAAGAGCTTTCACTGTAAGCAAACAGTTTAAACAGTTGAAGTTTTAAGAAATTGAACTGCTAACTTCATGTATATATAAATATACATATGTATGTATTCCAATTGACTTTAATCGTATATACAGTTTTTATTTTAATTTAAATTAGTTAATTAAATTAAAATTTGTGACCTTAGTACTCGGTTGTAAAAATATTGCTTATATGTATGTACATACTTATAAAACTATAATGTTTGCATTATAAAACATAATTTTTAATAACAAAATTAAACAAAATATTAAATTTCCTAATACTAATCCCATATTCATTTTCAATCTTTTAATGGAAAATTCTAGTATTTATTTGTTTATAAAAAAAAATACATTTAAATTGTATTAAACATGTCAATACTCTTTTGTTTGGCCGCAGTTGTTTAGGAAAGTTTTATAATAACTTTACACCTCCAATAAAGAGGTAAATAGTAAATAATACTAAATAATGATAATTACCGAATAATTGAAGAATAAGTTAAGGTAGGCGATGGATAAGATACAGAGATCGAACGTGCTAAAAAGTAAATAAACATTTTTTACAGGTTGGGCATAAATTTGTTTCTTTTTTATTTTGATTTTATTATCAAATTCTCTTTCTCCATGGTTTTTATAAACTTGGTGGAAAATTTTGTATCGCCAACTAATAATTCATATGAAAAATTGTTTCCAAACAAAAGAAATATTTATTTGTATACGAATTGATAAACGTGTACAGTGCCAAATCATAATGGGGCTAATACTGACAGTAAATAAAATTGCTTCTTAAATCTGTCATTTGGAATCTACACTAAACTGCAGTTTTAGTCAGAGTCAGTCAGTCATGGATAAAATTGGGTGGTTTGTCAAGCTAGGTCGTAATCCTGACAAAAATGTTGTAATGTCCAACTAAAAACAAACAAAAAAAAAAAAATTAATTAAGAAGTCACTCGCTTATTGACTTGTGATTTTTAAGATTTATACTTTTTCATATTAAATACATTAAAATATCGGATATGTATTGAAGTTTCATTTACGTACATTTGTACCTACAGATGGATTGAAAAGAAGAAGAAAAAAGAAAACAAATGTGAAAATAAAACCAAAGATTGCATTTAAAACCAGAATAATCAATGGAAATTTCCCTGATAAATTTCACGCTAATTTTATAAACAAAAAATAACAATACATACTAATAACACAATACAATATTAATATATTTACAATACAATTCAATACAATACAATTCAATATTATGAAAAATTATGCTATAAATATTTACTTTTAAGTGTTTTGATTGATGGATGGATGAATTTGGGTAGAGGTGTTAGATCCAATCGATAACATTTTATCAAAATAAAGTACGAGCGTGGGGCGGTATTGGGTGGCGTGTGAATTTCTAAAAAATATTTAAATTAACATGATGCCAAGCATACTCAATAAACAACAAACGAATGCACTACATTTACTTCTTTTTTTCACGTTGTTGTTTTTATTCTAATAGATCTTCTATTAACGACAATACTCTCAATTCAAGAAAAATATAAAGAATGTATTTATCTTGTATTTTCCCCAATGAAAGTATTAGAGACTATTACTAAATAATTCATTTCGTGTATTATGCTAATTGGTATATACATACAGATAAAAATTAGAGTACTTGTACTAAATAAGGGAAAATTTTTGTAACAAATGAATTGAAAAGAGTAGATAGATAACCAGACAAATATATATACATACATATGTTTATAAACACAAGTATCGGCAACAAAATGGAATGCAAATTGTTGAATGAATATTTTTATGCACTTGACCTTAAACAGTTCGTTAGTTTAGATACTATTTTGTTGAAGTTGAGTGCTGAATCATGTACTAACTGTATTTGATTTAACAATAATGGGAATTTATTTAAATAGAATGCTCAAATCCGTGTGCTGCAAACATGATTCCACTAAAGAAAGTCGTTATAACGTTTTTTTTTCACAAGTCTATGAGACTTAATAAGTCTGAAATTTTTAAATATAACAGTAAAAATATCATTTAAATATTTTATAATATTAGCAGGCATATTCAATATTTACTGAGGTTGCCAATTCAAAATAGTGAATGAATTTCAGCATTTTGATTATATATGCTCACTATTTATATATTTTGCTTGTTTTGCCCATCTAAGATACAGAATTAGTGACCATCGGTTAGGAGAATATATAATATGTTCTATTCTATTCACACCAATTGTAATTGAACTTTAATAAAAAAATAAAAAAAACATGTTTCGCTTCCTAGGCAATTGCAAAAACGTGTACTTTTTTGGTTGATTGAACTTAATTTTCAAAAGACAGCATAAAAAGCAAAGAACCAACGGGAAGCAAGATGAATGAATTCTTCAAACAAGCGATTTTAATAGAAATTTTATGCGAAAAAGGGTAAAACTAAATTATTAATAGATCTAAAAACGACAAATGACATTTACCCATATCTTGTCGTCGTTTGTCAATAATTTTCAATTAAAATCAATTGAAACCAAACGACAGAGAAATATTTCAACACCAAGGGATTTTTTTCTTTTCGTTAAAATATTTTAGGTTCTTTCCTTTTTTTTTACATATTTTGATAGACTGTTGCTGTATTAAAATAAAAGGTGAACCATCGCTTCCTTTTTTTTTATAATATTTTGGTTTTTTTTTATGAATTATAGTTTAAGAAAGTCATGTCTCAAGGTAGTGATAATAGCAAATTTATTATTTGTATATTAAAATTTAAACGCCTGTTGTTATTTTTTGTTTTGAATTACTTCTGAATATAATCTATTTTTACGTTTTGTTTTTATAAATAAAAAAATAAAACAAAATAAAAAATAATATTATTATGGCAAGATTAACAATAAGAAATTTTGTGTTTTGTATTCTGTTGCCAAGAAAATTATTTTTTTTTTCGTTTTGTATTTGTTGGCGAAAATTGTTCTCTTTGCTACGTCAGGGGCGTTAAGATCACGTGAAAAAAATTTTGAATGTCTATTTTTAGATGCCTTCGTTGAAAGAAATTTCTATTTAAAAAGCAATTTTTACTCTTTACAAATTTTCTTTTTCTTTCAAAACTACACTTAATGTTAAATTTTTGCTTCTCTAATTTGTCTGTCTGCAAGATTACATACATACATATCTCTCTCTGATTGTAAACCCCTTGATCTTTATTTAAAACTATGAAATGTTTTTTTTTTTATTATGTTATGATTTTATCTGTTTGTTTCAATCATAGCTACCTTTTTAAAGCCATACGCCGTCTTTTTGCAAAACGTACCGTACACAATGCTTTTTCGTTATTACGATGGCAATGTTTTGAGTTCACAACGAGCTTTGAAAGAATTGGAATTCGAATTTTTTCATTTTAGGTCTGATGAAAATTTCTACAGAACACGTATTTTAAAACATACAATGGTTCGATATTTATTAAACAATCTGGATATAATTTATTATAATATGTCCACGTATACATATGTACATAGTATATACATATATAACTTAATAAATGTAAATATTTGTAATACAATTTTGTTTTGAGCTGTTTGTCAGATATTTTATTTTTGTTTTATGTGAACAGTGTTTATGTCCTCATACTACAATAGTTTATTATGCACAATTTTAATATTAAAAATGCAGTAAGCTCTAGAATGCTAGTTATCGAAAATGTTGGTCGTAAATCGTATACTAAACCGTTCAAAATTTGTCTCAAAAAAAAATTAAATATTTGTCTAATAAAACCATGTTAGTTATTGAACAAAACAGTGCAGATTTGATTTGTATGGGATTATCCTAACAATTCCATGTAAAAATAATATTTTTATTTTTTACTTTGGTTTTATTTTAATCGCTTTCAAATCAATAAAATTTTTGTCAATTAATTTTTCATTTGATCAAATTTGTTAAATAAAAATCCCCTTTTATGTGTAATAATACAGTTTAATACGATTTTATTCATATAATCTTAAAGAAAATTAAAATAAATCCCCTCGATGTTAATTTCGATGTAATGGTTGTTTTATTATTATTATTTTTAATTATTGGAATTTTAAATTTACATAATCATACCAAAAACTTAGGAACAATTAAACGTTTTTGCATGGATATAAACTGTAATCGGCTTTCTTCTATTAAAATGTGATCATTAAAAATCAGAATATCTTGGATTGAATATAAAAAAATAAACTTGGTATTAGAAATCTTTGACATGTGGGATAGTTCAAGTATTAAGTATTTGTTTCAATGTATATACATAAGTATACATACTTATATGTATACACGTATGTTTACACGAGTTACACCTTGACATACCGTTCGATTGAATCACGCTTAGTGGAATTTGTGTACATATACTCATCTGTTCGTATTACACGTAACGGTTAAGTACGAATACGATTAGAAAATGTGTATTTGTTTCTAAGTAAAAACACGCGCATGTATGTGTGAATGAACATTTGAAAAGGCTTGTCTGCCTGTTATCAATGGTGTTCTTCGTACGTATGGTTTCAAATTATTTATATTTGAACTTTTTTTTTTAATTTTACTAACATTCAATAGTTAAATGTAAAATAGATAAAATTTTCACAAATTCACAATAAAATTGAACAGATATCTGTTCTGATTTGAATACATATGTATATGTTTTTAAATACAAAAACGCTGCTAAATAACGTTCACACAGAAAATGCAAATCATTGCACTCTTTTCTAGAAAAGTTGCAGTCATGATTATATTAAGATATTTAAAGCGAAAGAAATGGGGTTTTTTCTTCTTAATTGCGGAAAATAACATAAATTTGTGTTAAGGGTATTTTCCGATATTATAATTGTTCCATTTAAATATTCAACAAGACTGCGTTTTGACCGCGTTACTTGCTTTATTGATTTAAATCAACATTTTTAGTTTAACCCTTTGCTGTAGAAAGCGTTTTTTCATACTTTACATACTTGACTAGAGAGAGAAATAAAAGATTCAGTCCGCTGAGCTTCTCGTAAAGTTAAGTTTTGGTCGAACTATTTAATCTTGTGTATTCAAAATGGTTGTAAGTTAACAATTTTGAATGGCAACTTTATTTTACTATCCTAACAGTGTGTGCTATATTCAACATGAGCGAAATACATACATGAACTTTGCTTTCCCATAAGTTCTCCACTATATTCATTAACAAAAAAACAGCTAATGTTTAAAGATCTTTAAATGAGTCCAGAATTCGTAACACCATAAATACATATTAAAGCGATTGTTTTCAAACCAGAAGCTACAGGATACAGAGTATAGTTATGGGTTAATACGATATATGTACACATACATATATATTAACGTGTTTCTCTTTTTAATATTATTTATATTTCACTTTTAATAACAACTTTAAATGCGTCAACAAACTCTTAATGCAGAACAAAAACAATAACAATAGCTATCAATGTTTTCACTTTAAATAAGGAAAGAAATAAGCATATTCCCGAACACAGATATTTTAAGATATTAAAATCTTATACGCCGCTCTTTTTAAACGTTTACATATTAAATAAAATAAAATGACGTATTAATATCGCAAATATATTATTAAAAATGCCTCTTAAAAATATTGTAATAATCAATGAATAAGAAATAACCGAATAACCGCATTATCAGCAAATCCTCTTTATACCGGTTGACGAACACATACACCACTTGTATGTATGTATGTATGTAAATTGGTCAATGGTTGGGGGTATTTTTTCAAGCTTTTATTTATAGATTTGCAAATGTATTCTGTTAAAAATAGTATATTCTAGAGATTGAGCAAGCAATTTTACAAATTTAACCTTTGCACGAGTAGTAAATGAGGTTATTGTTAATCTAATAGATATTGTCAATTATTTAACTGCGCCGGATTATTAAATTACTTACTGCATTGAAAAGTATTTTTCATTTGCAAATTTAAATTATTAATTTATATTGATTAGTAATTACAAAATTATTTTTCATAATGTAATAATAATTTACGGTGTTCCATTTATATGTATGATGAGGTATTGCCTAATCAAGCAAGTATATTAAATATGATTATTTCTTCTTTAAAATTTACTTGCCATACAGGTCCCCAAAAAGCATATAAACGTTTTCGAACGATTGAATTGTAAGTGTTGCCAACAAAATCTATGGCTTCGTTGATAGTGTCCTAAACTTCAAGAGCCGTGGTTTCAATTCTCACCATAGACTCGGGTGTATATATAATTACTCACAGTAGAAAACAGAAGGTGGGAATTTTAAATAACAAACAATTCCAGAAAAAAGTGACAAAGGTATATAAAATAAAAAGTTGCCGCACACTACCTCCTCTCTTTACTTTCTCCTATAAACTATCTTTCCTGTTTTCCAACACAGTCCACTTGTTTAATAACTGAATGATATGTTCGGGATGTTGTAGGAAAATGTTTGCTTACGGTTTATCTCACCTTACAATAACTTTAATAATCAAAGCATAGAACCAGGGTTCGGATCTATTTATTAATTTATGTTTGTCTTTAAATTTTTTAGTGTAGAATTAGTTATAACAATGAGTGAAAAATAAATACATTTAAAATAAAATGGGGTTATGTAGTCCGAATTTTAACACAATCATTATTCACTGTTTTCCTTATTTCAGCCTCTTTTCACAAGGAACATAATGTTATAATTGTTAGCATTTATTGCCTAAATGTTGCTTGTCTTTAAATAAATAAAAAAAACAATTTCTTTAACGTCATTTTATCAAACTTGTAAATGATATCAATCAGGAAAAATGGATACAAAACTACGCAGTTAAATAAAAAATGTTGTACTTGTAACTATCATAAAAGTTATATATGTATATATATATGTAGATACACGATATTCCATATTTTATTTTATAGTGGCAAGAAAAATTATAGCAGAGCTCATTTGTATTTTGTAATTTTTTAATTCAGTTTTCCATAAATTTAGGGATTGATAATAAAAAAAAAATAATAAACCACCAATGTTTTCTCTTCAAATAGAATATAAACTAAAATTGTATTATTATAATCGTAACTGTAGCATATTTCTGCATTTAGTAAGAGCACAGATTTGTTTCTTCATTGGAATTTAATTGATGACTAAAAATGGTACATTCGCAAATAAATTAAACAATACATGCAATGCAGCCAAGCCAACCAACCAACCAATCAATGCTTTTAACCAGTGACTGCTTATTTTATAGTATAAATAAATCAACATTAACTTAATTTATGCAATTTATTGTTTATCGTTGTTGGTGTATGTCACCCTCCATACTACATATTCATTTATAGTAAATAATTTTACGTACATAATATCGACGTATGTCTATTAATTTTTTTTTTACATTTTGTTTAAATGATTTTGCACATAAATTATTTTAACCTTCGCAAATGACGTTACACTTTAACGCTTTTCATTAAATTGAAAATAAAATAATATAAAAAAAAAGAAATAAACAAATAAAATTAATTTAAATTTTTCTTTGAAAAAGAACATGCCATTCCACATTAAATGCAATGATTTGAAACTGATTTTAAACATTTTTTTTTTTTGTTTAAAACATTAAAACGCATATTTGCATTTCATGAGAATCCCAATTTAGGAAGTATTTCCACATGACAGCTGAAAATTGTCGGCAAGTTCTTAATAGAATTAAAAAGAAAATGTTGTATAAAGTATGAAAAAAAATCGAATTATACATATGAAATTTGCGTAAGGCTTTGGCACACGTTTTAAGAAACTTTTTTGTATTTTTTTTATTCTTTTATTAAACGACTCTTTTTTTTCTATGTTCAAAGAAACAAACTATTGAAATTATTAAATACGACTTGGCAAGTGCGGTACTTAAATGAACATTTAGTTTTTATTTTCATTTCAGTATTAATTTATTTATTATTTGTTTGTAATGAAGAATAGAAAGTTTTTTGCTTGTCTTTAATTCGGAGAGGAATTAAAGCTATACAACTTAAACAAAGAACTTAAAATAATAAAATAAATATTTCTCAGCACTGCTTTGATAGAGTTGGATAATTATTT
This sequence comes from Sarcophaga variegata, assembly GCA_932273835.1. Taxonomy (NCBI): domain Eukaryota; kingdom Metazoa; phylum Arthropoda; class Insecta; order Diptera; family Sarcophagidae; genus Sarcophaga; species Sarcophaga variegata. Next base: position 118,228,366 of record OW026361.1, read on the forward strand.
AAAAATGCCTGACAAAATTTTGTTTTAAAATTTTAAATGCAAACAATTATTTTATGGGGAATTTCAAGTTACAAGTTGTAGTAATTCATAAATTCCAGATGGAAGGCATACAATTTATTGAAACGGGTTCAACATACGATACGAATTATATTATAATTATTACGAGCCGAGTTATTTAGATCTGATACTCGATTTAATGTAACAGACAGGAGTCTCTGGTGGTTAGCAAACTCACGATTAACAGGGCACCCATGCTTAATAATCAACTAATTAAATAATGTTTTAAAATATGATTCAATGATTTTAATTTGATTCGTTTATTTGAAATATTAAACGGTAAAGGTTGATTGTCTTTCTTTTTCTAAGTTGCTTTAAATTTGTTTTGATGAATTGATAATTTGGAGAGGTCTCTGGACTCTGGAATATAACAAAATGGCAAAAACCCCAATTTAATTATTACGAAAATAAAAATAATACAGAAAATACGTCCACACATAGGCACATACATATCCATACATACATATGTGTGTATATAATAAATCCAGACATATAATTTTTATATTTTTGAATTTACAGACGCTACGTCAGTCGTTGTTTTGATTCTCAGCAGTTTTTTTTTATTCATTAAATTCTTTTTTTTTCTTTTTTTTTTGTAGTAAATTTTGATAAATTCCCAACAAGCTTTTTTTCCCATATTGTTCAAGAATATTGTTTCTTGAAGTCATTGAGCCTTTATAACAGTTTAATATCTAAAGTATATAGAATGAATGGCATTTATTCAATTGTTTTAAACATACGTGAACGTCCGATTTTATCAGTATGTTGACAAAGGTATAAAGGGTTTGTAAACTTACAATATGTATGTAATTGGTTTTTATACATATTAAAGTGTCATTAGATTTGAAGTAATGAAAAAGAAAAATTAATATTAAAATTTCATTAATAAGAATTATTTATTATTATTATTACAGTTGTGGACAAAACGCTATTTGATTGGCTTTATAATAGTTGTTACCAAATTAAATCCAGTCGTTGTTTTGATTCTCAGCAGTTTTTTTTTTATTCATTAAATTTATTTTTTTTTTCTTTTTTTTTTTTGTAGTAAATTTTGATAAATTCCCAACAAGCTTTTTTTCCCATATTGTTCAAGAATATTGTTTCTTGAAGTCATTGAGCCTTTATAACAGTTTAATATCTAAAGTATATAGAATGAATGGCATTTATTCAATTGTTTTAAACATACGTGAACGTCCGATTTTATCAGTATGTTGACAAAGGTATAAAGGGTTTGTAAACTTACAATATGTATGTAATTGGTTTTTATACATATTAAGGTGTCATTAGATTTGAAGTAATGAAAAAAGAAAAATTAATATTAAAATTTCATTAATAAGAATTATTTATTATTATTATTACAGTTGTGGACAAAACGCTATTTGATTGGCTTTATAATAGTTGTTACCAAATTAAATCCATCTTTTTATAAAGAAAGAAAGAAAGAATTTAAATTTTACAAAATGGCTCATTAGAACTCCTTTCAAGAACATACAAGAATATTGGTTCGGTCCATTAAACATTATCAAAAACGGCAAAATAACCAGAATGTAATCCGATTTTGGTAAATGATAAGGAAGTCTAAATCGAGCACTAACAAAATGTCTTCAAAATCTGAAGTATTATTATGATACGTTAAAGTTTTTCAATAAAGATTATAAATCGGCGTTCGTCTTCTTTTACATATGTACATACAAAATTGGTCATTACAACCCTTCAGTCAGAATTACGACCTAGTTTCTCACACCACTAATATTGTGTGTGTAAATTTTATACATGAGTTGCGGGACCTATAGTTTAAACTCGACTCCGAACGACAGATTTCTGAGAAACTTTTCATGGCAATTTTATTTACTTTCAGAGTTTTTGCCACAAATCTGCTGAAAGGAAGTCGCCGAAGAAATACTTTTTGTACCTACCTACTAGACCGCGGCGTCTTCTTTTAGTTTAAATAAATACATGTCTTCCAGTCCAATCTCTCCGTAATTTTATTTAAAAATATCAAGTTTTTATATTTTACATTATTTTTTGTATTGGAAATTTGAAAATTAAGAGTAACAATAGTACAGTAATGGTATAACATACTGGTTCAAGAAGTAGAATTCTTATTTGTTTTGCTAATGTTTTTTTTTATTATTAGTAAGTTTATATTAAAAACAAAAATTTCAAAAGATTGTTGCTAAACGAGAAATCTATGTTTGCAAATTTGGCTTTGATTTTCTATACGTTCGACAACAACAAAAAAGAAATCATTTTTTTAATTTTTTTGTATTTTTCAAACATAGACACACCACGACAACAACAATAAAAAATAATCGGAATTTATATATTTTATTTATTTCTAATTTAAAATTCAAATTATACTAGACACGTTCTTGGTGACTGATTGCTGTACTATAAACGGCAGTGCACCAACAATTGTAAAGTTTAATTAATAATCAACTCTTACTTATACACATACATATATACTATATATATATAGAAAATTATTATGGTACATTGCAAATTAGAATTTCCGATTATACGATTGAATAATAGTATGATTTTTAAACAAACTTGTTTCTGATCAAACGTTTGCTAACATGTTTCTTAATGAAATATTGTACAAACATTCATAATAAAAATACAAAGTTTTATTATTATAATTGTTTAAGAGCAAAGATCTCGTGCTAAAGAACAAAGAAAACATTAATTTTGTTTTTTTTAATACATATGTACATATATACACATGTATACACAGGCTAATAACTTTTAGCAAAGAAGTTTTGACATAAACACAAAGCCAGACTTTGTGTTGAAATAAGCTAAAAAGAAGTAATAGTAGGTAATGTACGTCATACATATGTAAATAAGTATATATGTACCTATTAAACACAAAGGTCTTGCCTATTTCAAGCCATCAATTCCCTCCGACTTATCGGAATGGCTACACAATATTTTAATACTATTTATCAAACGATTATAAACAGGACCCTTAACAAATCACTACAATGATTTATTTTCATTTTATAACAATTCATTATAGTTTACGGTTTCTGTTTGAATAATCCATCAACTTAGAAATTAGCAAAATTTATTAAATCGATTCAATGATTTATCAATAAACGAATTCTATTTGCCAAAAACTCTAAAATTGATATCACGTTTTTCATTGAAATATTTTCATATTTTTGATATGTTTGTAGCAGCCAAATAAATATAAGCGATAATTGAAATTTTTAACAATTGCTCTTTGAGTACATACTTAAAAATTGATAATTGTCTGTTCATTTATTATTAAATGGATTAAAATATTTCTTTATAATAAAACACATTTTTATAAAAAAAATTCCACTGAAATATATATTTGTTCCGTATTAAGCCATTATTAATAGTATGGTAAAATTATTTTTAGCTTCGAGTTGGTAAATATTTTGAATATCAGTTCTAAAAATAATTTTTTTTTTTTTTTTTTTGGAAATATCTCTGTTAAATAAGATATATTGCAGGTTTGTTAATATACCATACATATAATATATAATGTATGTATGTTTATTATTGCTATTATCCTCAAAGGACTGGGGCAATATTACGCGCTGTATTGGTAGATGTATTTCTATCTTCCATTACATACATACATACATAATTGGCCATTACAACCCTTCAGTCAGGATTACGGCCTAGCTTCTCACACCACTCATGTTGTGTGCGTTAATTTTATACGTAAGTGGCGGGACCTACAGTTTAACGTCGACTCCGAACGACAGAATTTTGAGAAACTTTTTCATGGCAGTTTATTTTACTCTCAGAGTTTTTGCCAGAAATCTGCTGAGAGGAAGTCGCCGAAGAAATATTTTTTTTTCATATTTCATTTTTGATGTCTGACCTGGGATGCGAACCCGGGCTTTACGAATAGTAAGCCAACACACTACCTACTACACCACGGCGACTATCTTCCATTATTAATGTTTATTTATCTTTTTTTTTTTTTTGAGAAATACTTAAACAAAACCAAAATCGACACAGAGAGAATGTGAGATCCTTCATAGATACTACACATTTTCCCCTTGCAACAAAAACAACTTTTACCTATTGTTCATTTAGTAGTATGCCTTTAATGGGTTTTTTCATTTGAACTTGAACGAATTCAGTGAACTTTCATGGAATTGTTTAACATTTAAATACAATTTAATTATGATAAAAACCTGCAATAAACCCAATTACATGGACCAACAGCAAACGATCGTGTTGATAAATTTATTTAAATTTTACACGTTTCGTTAAGGAAAATAGAGTTTTTTGTTTCACCTTAAATTATTGTTTATAAACAAAAGTTCATTTACACTTTTTAATAAATTTTTGTTTGAGTACTTTAAATCAAATATAACACAAACACAATTCAATACCCTTTTGTTTGCATGTGGGAAAAGAAAAGATAAAATCGAATTTAGTATTGGAGCACAATTACAAGTTAATTTCATAACTCTTTTGCCTGAAATGTTTAAAAGTGTTTTTATGTACAGTGTATGTACATTCTGAATCTACGAAGGAAATGTTTACATATTTCTTTTTTTACAAATACGTGCATATGTTGCATGTTTAGGTTAAAATTTGCCTCGTCTTCTGAAATTTAAAACGATATTTCTAATCCGAAAATGTTATCATTATTTCTATAATGCGCATTATTTTATGGGAAGATATTTTTTATTCTTTTTTTTTTATTTAATTTTTCCTGTGACAGACGGCATATGATCATGACAAGATCATTCAACATTGTGTGTATATTATAAACATTAAATGAAATTCATAGTATGTGTAAAATAAAAATTGAAAACAAAACAAAAATCATAATAATAACAATGAAGCAAAAATTATAATTCCACTTGCTTGTAAACATTTTATGCCACGCGCAGACGAAATTCGGTATACGAGTGCCACCAACGCTGAAGCAATAAAATATTCGAATTCAGCTAAAAATACTTTTTCGCTGATATGATAATTTCAGCAAAGTAACCAGAAGTAAGAAAATGTTTAGAATATATGAATTTGATTTAAACATCTTTAGAAGACTGTTTTATAACCGAAAAGTAATATAAATACATACTTTTTTTTCAGGAAAATTTGCAATTGAATACATTGATAATTAAAAGTGAACAATTTCAGAAAAGGTAGACACGCCCACAAGTTAAGTTTATATAAATTTCTTTCTATATTGCATATAAAAGCATATCTTCAATATGTCACAATATGGAAATACTTTACGAACAACTGATGTCTATACGATCGTTAACGACAAATGAAGAGGGTTTCCTATTTTATTGGGCATACGCATATACTTTATTGCTATATCATACAACTTTTAATTTTTTTCTTCTTTCCATATATTTTATCTTTGACTTTGATATTTTATTTTCTTTCTTTATTAGCATTCTAAATGCAAATTTGTTAAAAATAGAACTTATAACCATGAGACAGTGCTACCTTAAATTATAACACAGTGTCTGAATCCGATTAAAAAATGCTTCTAATATGGGGTGTTTAAAGTTCGAGTCTCTTTTTCTATAGTGATTGCTAACTTTCGAACCCATTTGTTTTCTTTCTTACTGTTTTATATTTTGGCACTCGAGAACCGTATAAAATAAGTATTAAAACCCAATCTGGTCTGTTAAAAAAAAATTGTAAATATTCAACTGGTTGGAATAAGAAATTTTAGTCGAAAAAAAGTACTCGATGTATATGGACAACGGACATAAAAACTCCCGTGTATAAAGTACATGCTGGTAAGGAAAACATTTTCCAGATACGAGTATTATTTAAGTTGTATATATAAATAAGAATGTTAAATTGCAATTAGAATGTGCATTTAATTGCCTTTGAAAAAAGAAACTTGAACTTGAAATTTTTAAATAAAAATAATATTTCGCAATACAAGTACATTTACTACCTCAATTAGTTTGTGATGCTACATACAAAACTATTAAATTATTTTTGTTATTTTTTCCGAACTATATTAAAATAATAAATAATTGTCTGTGTTTAATATTTTATTTTCTAACTGTGAAAGAACTATACTTAATGTAATTCTAATTTCCGTTGATAATGCAAAATCACATTATAATAAAACGTGTCTGATAAATATCATCCCAATGAAAGTAGAACAGACGACGCGATGTTAACACAGACAAAACAAAATCTTGTGATCAAAATTGCGTTGTTGCATCGTTCACTCTGAATACTTTAAATAAATACGACGCACTGTGGCATATTTTATTTGAATTTGTATTTAAAATAGATTTTTTAAAATAAATTTGTTCTTAGTATGGCGATAATTTCTTAAAATTCATTATTATTAAAATTAGAATGATCACAATTTGAAATTGTGTGCAATTACAAAGCATGGTCATGTATAAAATATCCACGGCAAAAGCAAATACATACATACAATGAGAAACATTTTCTAAAAGACTCGAAACTAAAAGTTTAAAAGATCTGAAAAAGCACTGACAATAGCTAAAAAAAAAAATTTTGTGTGTTGGAACCGAAAGACGACACAAGACCTACAAATCACGCTGAGCATCATCGTGTAAATAGGGTTGTATAAGCGCTTGAAAGATCCAGAAACATCTTTGGACTCGTAACATTAACTATGAATTTTGAATGTTCAGAGCATAAAAAATCCAATGCGATGTGTGATGGAGTCAACACAATTCTCAAGCTTCGAAAGAAACATTAAAGTATGCAGCGTGGAGTTCTAAACCAGTTCAAAAAATACTTCACTTCTTCATTTCACCGATTTACTACCTCTAGTAATATTCGACAGAATATTGAAAAAACTATTTTATATGGATTGGCGCATTGATGATTTTAATGTCATTAATGAAAGCAGAAAATTCTTTAATTAAATATCTTTATATGAATATTTAAATAAATATTTAATAAAAAATTGCTCGCAGCACGCACATTTTTCCACGGACGACATGAAAGTAGGCGGTCGCACTATATTTGTAACGTCTTCGGTGTATAACACTAATAACACCAAATTTCAAATAATTTTAACAAGTTGAAGTATGTATGTTATTTTAAATAGACAATACGAAACATCATTGCGTTCAACCTAAGCAAGGAAACGTCGAAAGAATAAAAAGGAAGGAAGTCAATAAGTGGGACAGAAATAGAATAAACACAAGGATCAGATATGCAGGAATGGACGCACATGCCTCACCCAGCCTAATAATAATAAACCGCAGGAAAGTCTGAACATCTGCTCCAATAGCAAATTGAAACTTTTAAGGAACTCCCACCCTAAGGTATTTAATCTTCTCCTTCCCAGGCTGGACAACTACTCAGTGGATATTGTAGCGTTTCCTAAGCCTCTGAGATCTATAGAAGATTCACCAAACCAGTTTTATCATTGTCGATAGATAACCAAAGTTTCTTTGTAACCTAAAAAAGTGTTATAAAACTGGCCCACTGTGCGATATTTGGGGAATTACAAAAGTGTGAGACTTCTTTGCAATAAAAAAATATACAGTAAAATAACACTTTTTATTTTGTATGCGTGGCTATATTGTGTGTTTTGTTTAATAATTAAAGAGTAAGTTTTCACAACCAATCGGTTGATGTTCGTTATTTCCTAATTTAACAAATTTATGTTAATTTTCTTTTCTTATGAATTCAGTTTGATAACTTTATCATTTCAACGGCAATGCGAATATTAGTATACAGTTTTACAATACCCAGAATAAAAAAGTTGTCATAATTTATTGTTTGGTTTCTTTTTAATAAATATACAACAAAATATTGCAGATTTATTTTTTTTATTACTTTTCTACCACCCCTTCGTCCTCATTACCTGTTTATTAACGAAATAAAAACAGAAATATAATTGGTTTCGAAGCAGTTATATTGTGGATCTGATGATCATGGCGATGATGATGATGATGATGATGTGGGCCTGTTTTACTTGTACGTAGATTTAAATTCTACAGATACTACAAATATACACATACATTTTCATATAACATAGTGTAGACAGATACAAACAGTTTTTTCATTCACTCATTCATTTGCGCACTTTCCTGAATTCATTTCGGTCATATTTGGTTAAAACCAGTAAATTGTAGTAAAGAGAAGTTTCAATTGGGTTTTAGATTTTGTGCATGTACATATGTATGTGAGAGAGTTTCTTTTTTTAATTTTATTAACAGTTATTGTTTTAATTGCTTTTTAAATATTTAAAATGTGTCCAAGTAATTTACACGTTAACTTGTTAATTTTTAAAGAACAGATGGTTGGACAGTTTTCTATTGTTCTTACGAAACTTTACAAATATTGACTTCAAGATAGAATCTATTTATCAGTTTACATTTAATCGTCAATAATTATTTGCAGCAAATTTGAGGCAATTAAAGTGAAATGCTGGAATTTTTATATTAAATAAGTAAACATTAAACTATCCAAATGTAAAATGGATAGCAAAATATGTAAATATAAAATAAAACAAGGAGTAACAGAAATAAAAAACAATCAATCATAACAAAATGTCAGAAAAATCGTTGAGTTTAAAAACAAATTAAAAAGCGCCACTTTAGACGAAATAAATTAAATTAAACACGTGAATAATATTAAATCGTCACATGTTTTACAGGCAAAAATAACAATGAAATATCGAGATAAATTATAATTATAATAAAAAGCACACAAGTTCAAAATTGAATTCAGTTATACAGTGCGACGGTTAAAATTGTATACAAAGTATATATTAAAACAAAAAATCAATTAAAAGTAATATTAAACCCACCTTTCCTCCCTCCGTTTTATAAAATGTGAAAAATAATTTTATGTTATATCAGGTGTGACAGGACATACCTCGATGTTTAGTTTATGTATATAAAACCAATGAATTATAAATAATTAATATGGAATTTTTTTGACCTGTCCCAAAATTCTATTTGGACTTGAAATTTAAATTTTAATAACAAATAAAGCTTCTTATCAGTATTGTTAGGTATTGGGCAAAGTTCTTTGATAAAACATTAATTTTGTTATTGCCCAGTTGAATTTTTTTCAAATTATCAAAGTATGTTAAAAAATAATTTCTAATTATTGTTGTACAGTGTAATAAATTATCACAAATTTACATCACGTATTTGCAATTATTTTAAGATTTGAAAAAAATTAATTCAAAATTTATTATATCAGAAATAAATTATAATCAAGAAATTTAATTGGATTAATTCATAAGTTTTCTTTTTTTTTCCAATAATTGTTAGTACAGACATACATACATATAGATAAAGTCAGTTAACATTTAACAAAAGATATCTTGATAATTTTGATAGAAAGAAAGAAAAAATCACGTCTATTATTGTGTATAATCGAATGAGATAATGAGCAATTTTTTATTTTCTGTTTAATATCGTAAAAGAGGTGTGTTTAGTATAAGCAATTTTAAGTTATCGGGTAAATTGATAAAAAAACAAGAAACCCCACTGATCATGATAACAACTTCAGTATATACAAGAAAACAGAAAACAATTATTTTTACTATAGATTACATATGTACATACATATGTAAGTGTGTAGATGCCATTGACATATGAGTTTGGACCACTCTCGGTGGCGTTAGAAATAGTATTGATTTAGAGCTGAAAACCTTTTTTTTAGTAAAATAGCAGGTGACTTACTACGGCGTGAATTCGGTGTTTGATGGGAATGCCAGAAAATCATCTACTACAAGCTGCTTTGGATTCTAACATACATACATACATAATTGATCATTGCAACCCGTCAGTCAGGATTACGACCTAGCTTCTCACACCACTTATATTGTGTGTGTTAATTTTATACATGAGCGGCGGGACCTACAGTTTAAAATCCATTCCGAACGACAGATTTTTGAAAAACTTTTCATGGCAGTTTCATTTACTCTCAGATTTTTCGCTAGAAATCTGCTGGGAGGAAGTCGCCGGGTTTGAACTCGGGCCTTACATCTAATAATCCAATACACTACCAACTAGACTACGACGTCTTCAGTCTAACCTACATGTATTTATATTGTAAGTTTAATAAACATATAACTTCAAATATACAATGCTATTCCGAATCGGGTTTTTTTCTACTTTGTGACTTGTTTTTTAATTCATCATAATAAGATCGGAAGTTCTTCTTAAAGGCTTTCGAAGAGCTTAATTCATACATTTTTTCTATCACTTTTCAAATATGGCTGGATTTGTCTTGAGTCTATTATTGATGGTACCTTTAACAGTATTGGTATCGAGAATTTGTTAATACATTTCTTATACTTTCTTCTATCAGTTACGATTTTATTAAATAATTCACATGTGTGCATTCATAATCTTTTTTTTTGTAATTTTTTTTTATTATTAACTGTGAATACATTTATTTATTATAAAAATATTTGCTTTTTGATAAATTGTGTTTGCCAAAAAAAAAGTAGAAAGAAACGACAAAGAAACGAATTTTTTTTTTGACATTCACGCGATTTCTTTTGTATCTGATAAAAGTCATGTGATATATTTTGGATATGAAATAAATATGACTTTGTAAACAAATACACATAATGCTATATATTTGTATTGTATATTAACCCATTAAGTTTAAGTGTGTTTAATTTTTAATCCTTAAGAATTATCGACGATAACTATTCGTAAATGCAAACGAATAGTGCTTAGTTTTATTTTATATAAACGTTTGTTAAACAAAATGCTTAAATGTTTGCTTTTGTGATTAAACTGTTAATGCAATTCAATTTTATTAATAAGAGAAATTAAATCAAGTCAACATTTGTTAATAATTTGTTGTCAACACATTTTGATCATCACCCACCGCAAAGTGCAAATTGACAGGTGTTTTTAATAAATTTTTTTTTAAATTTTATTCCATCTACAATTACTTAAATGTTTTTTTATATACAACTTTTTCATAATTATTAATGGTTTGTTAATAAATATTGATTACAATGTACGCATACTCCACATTCCTTTTTTGTATTTATTTACTTTTTCTTTCTGCAGTTCTTTTTTTTAATAATTTACATTTATTAATTTCTTATAAATATTGCAAGTTTTTATTTCATTGTATTTTTTTTGCTCTTATTTTGAAATGAACCTTCAAAGCCATTCTATAAGGAAATACAAATATATTGTATGTATGTGTATTTATCATTATCAACACATTCACTTGATTCTCTACTTTTAAGTGACTGAGGGAAAAGACATGCAAAACGTGTACAATTCAAACAGGTAACAAAATGGAATTACAAATATCTCTCACTTTCAGATTTTTTTACTTTCTACCATTAATAGTCTTAAATATTTTAATAAACTTGATGATATAAATACCAATACAAAAATAAAAAACGGGTCGTGATTATTAATCATCATCAGCTTTTGATAAATTTTTGAAGATAGTAAAATATGGATAACATTTTATATCGAAAATTTTGTTAATATAATGCACATTTTGGTCAGGTAAGTGTTTTGATTGTCTAGTAGTTGATAAGTCGATATTGACGACAGGAAAGGATTTGCTGTGTGTTTAAAAGGACTGGACAGGACGTTATGGCAATCGTTTCGTTATATTTTTAAAGACGAGAGGCATAATGGTAATGTATTTAATTATATTATATAAATGAAGCATTCAAATTGGTAAGCAAAGAACAATTTTTTTTTTGGCTTAAAGAAAATTAAAATAATCTTCCTGCTTCCCACAATTCCAAGCATTTTATAGATCTCCACTCTTTAGACATGCTGCTGCAATTCCAAGGATGACGAACACAAAACAAACATAGTTTGGCTTCAGTTCTAGAAACAGACAAAGGTCGCTGAGGGCTATTCTTTTTAAAGAAAATAAAATCAATTACAACCAACAAAAACTTAACTTTTAGAACCCCTTTTTAATAATAATGCCAAAACAATTTCTCTAACGGAATGTTCTAAGATATTTGAGTCGTAAGCTATTATTTAAATGCAATAAAAGCGAGCAATGTAAAAACCATTGGATTTTCATATTCAGCGATATATTCAAATATTAATTTTGTAATAAATATGGAATCTGTGGCAACGTATAATTTATGTATAAAAATTTTAATCACTATATGTAGATATATCATTTAAAGATCATGTAATACTATAAATAAAGAATTTAACAGTGAATGAACTCTTAGATTAGAAAATATTTTGCAAAATATAAGCAAACTGAAATACTTTCGATAAATTATTGCGATTACAATTTGGTAAAAACTCATATGAAATTAACAACATGATGTTGCTATTTAAATACTTATGACAACATACGATACAAATTTAGAATTATTATTATTATTTTTTTTTTGCCTATGAGTAACAAATCTATAATATTGACAATTGTAGCCTGAGTGCAATTGATAAATATAATTTTCATTTTTCTAAATACGTATTGTGAATGAATTTGTTCAAAAATAAAACTTTCCCCAAAGTTAAATAAAAATACGCCTACTTTACAAATGACGAAAAATATCACAATATATACATAGACGATGATGATAATATGTGGAATTTTTGTTCTATTTGGTCGAATCTATTTTCTGGGAATTTTTTTGTTATTATTTGTTCACATGGATCTGATTTTAATTGACATCATAAACTATAAATATTGCAAAATACAAATGCAAATGTAAATATTTTATGGATTTTATTTAAATAAAATTAAATTTTGTTTACAAAAGTTGTGACGTTAAAAACTGTTGTCAAATACAAATAAACATTACGCTAAACAGATAGATGATAATATAAGGTAGACCATTATAATTAAAACACATATTATTACAGCCTTTTAAGAATTTCATCAGATCTGGAATATTATAAAATACTACAGGCGCTCTTTGCCATTAAATTATCTCCGTTATTTTATAATGACGTATTATTTTTGTATTTTTTTAAACAAAGCAACAGAATTTCGTGTAATTTTTTATTTACAAAATAAAGAAAGAAATATAACACAGGCATACCCGAAATAATAACAAAAACAAGATAAAATTGATAACAACAATTCCAAAAACAATAAAAATTGAGGAATATTATCTTATTTGGGATAGATGGCGTATGATTCCATGAATTAATGTTACGCAAATGGTTCATAAAATCATAAATATTTGTACAGAACAAATTGCAGGCAAATATTACGAGGAAATGGAATAAAAAAAATTAGATGCTATAGATTATATAAGGATAACGAATTTCTAAGTTTCAAAATCAGTTTGGTTATTATTGTTAGTATTTTGTATTATTTTTTAAAGAACCTGTTACTCTTAAAGAATAAAGTAATTTATTGTCAACAATTGATTGTTGTATGTATAGATTTGACGTCAATAAATAAGTCAAATACTCTGTGCTTGTTTGCTTTCTGCGTCTATAATGGTTATTGTTGTTATTTTTTAATTTTTATGAATTTTATTTCATTAAAATAATTATTAAAGAAAAAACACGCATATTAAAATATTATCACGATCTTCATGCATCAAGTAAGAACAGATCAAGCAAGAGATGATACTTTTCCAAAAACGCTACAATTACATTGGAGCTGCCAATTATACTAGCTAACAAACTCAATATCGACTTTTTTCATTAAGCACCTAAATAATGAATGTAATAAACTGAAATTTTATTTTGTTTTTTTTATATTAAATTTCAAATATATCAATGACAGTAAGCTCTAAAAATGTTTTCAAATAATCTTAAACCATACGATTTTACATCCCCTAATAGGGTGCCCTGGAAGTCTAGTGAGTAGTGTGCTAAACTATTGGCGTGAGGGTCATGGTTTCGATTCCCACCAAAGACTCTGATCTATTGCACACATAAGGTCTAAGTTACTCAGCTCTCAATAATTAGATATAATTTGTAGTTGTGTGTGTATTTATATGTATATACTATATATGTATGTGTGAGTGTAATATTTTAATTAACAAATAAATAAATAAAATAACATTCCCTTATTCCTCTCTGTTATTATACTGTTTCAAATTCATATTGTATTCTAAAATACAATGAATTTATAAATATATCTTAATTTTGGAAAAGATTTACATTTTTTTATGAAACACTTGACAAATTGTATAAAGTCAAAGAAGAAGATGTTGAAAAATAAATTGATTTTTTATTAGAAAAAAAACTGTTTCATTTAAAAACTACCCACCCTCGTGTCTCACTTCTTATAATAATTATTCATTAATAAATACATTTTAAATAATTTACAACTATCTATTAATACTGAATTATACAATGCATAAACATCTAAGATCAATAAAAAATTAATTATAAATGTTTAATGAATAAAAATATTTATAACATTCTCCTTTCTAATAATTGTAAAAGTAATTTATCTTACACATTCGACTCAGAATTTCATTCATTAAAATTATAAATTTTACTACTACATAGTCGTTTGCACAAAGGCAATATTGAATGCTTCTACTAATTTTAATCCTATATTGAAAACTAATATACAACAAAATTGTGGAAATATTTTGGCTTAAAATCTAATGATTCAAATAAATCATAAGGTTATGGAGTAAAAGATACGATACACATCTATCAAGCAAAATAAAATTTTAAGTGAAATATGGGAAATGATTTGGCTATTTTTGCTATGCGTGGCCAATATTAACAATTGTTTTTTATATTTTAGATAAGCCGTCTATTATTGTACAGCAAAATTAATATTTATGAGTTTATTGAGTTTTTATAAGTCTGATAACTGAGTTATAAAAGTTCAGGGAAAATACGAACAATAGACAATGGCATAAAATATTAAAATTGTACCATGGAATGCATGCAAAAGTAATGTGGTAATAAAATATAAAGTAAATAACATTATATTTATACGCTATAGAAAAGCTTGGGAGAAAACGACGACCATAGTAAATACCAAACTTAAGTAAATTTTACAATTAGTGTGAACAAGGGATTAAAATCTATAAAAGCTATTAAGCTTTTGGCAGTAGGTACCATTAATAATATATTTATAACTGACTATTACACAATGAATTAAATGAACCTGATGGTGTCTGATCGAATTCCCATCAAATTGCATATTTTTCGATATTTATGAAACATATTATAGTGAATAAATATGTCTTTGGAATGCACAAAAAGTTAGTTGTAATATATTATATTCAAATTAGAAAACAAATCTAACACACCGAGTTATTATTATTATTTATTAAATTATAAATTAGATATGTATGTTGTAATAATATTTTCTATACCTAAACATTTCAAGAATTTGTTTCAACCCAGCCAGCATTTTTTGAAAATTTTAATCAAATTCGAGTCTTTTTTGACTCTTCTGCACGATTGAAAAGTAAGAATATGCGCTCATTTTCTGATCATAAAAGACTCATTTGTCGGGAGAAAAGTGTTACTACGGGCGACTCTTCTCAAAAAATCATTTATGAGTCATTTTCTATATTAATTTCGAGTAATTTTCGATGCGTTTTCGAATAGTTTTGTGATCATTTTTGAATCGCTTTCTGATCATTTATTAGCCGTATTTAACTTCGTTTATGCTTCTTTTTCGAGTCATCTTTCAGTCATTGTTTAATCGCAAGCGAGTCTTTTATGAGTAATTTATCAGTATGTTTAGGAGTCCTTTTATTGTCATTTATCAGTCATGTTTGTATTAATCTGGACTCCTTTTTGCGTCATTTATGATTATAATTTGAGTCATTTATTAGTCGTATTTCAAAATGTGTTTTTAGCCGACCCCAACGACTAATCAAGGTGGCAAAAAATGAAAATGCATTGGCCATCTTTAAAGGCATACAACGAAAAGATTGTTAAAATCCGACTTTAGCCTAGCCCCCAGGCTAATAAGAGCTTGGGGCTTCATACATACAGACATACATAATTGGCCATTACAACCCCTCAGTCAGGATTAAGACCTAGCTTCTCGCACCACTCATGCAGTGTTCGTTAATTTTATACGTGAGTGGCGGACCTACAGTTTAACGTCGACTCCGAACGACAGATTTCTGAGAAACTAAACTGAAAGGAAGTTGGCGACTAGCAAAGAAAGAATATTATATTTATATTTAAAAACAAATTGCACTTCATTTCATAGCCATCTTTTTACATTAATGAAAATTTATATAGAGAGGGTGAAAACAAGCATTGTTTAATCATCCATCTGTTCAAAATATGATCATAAATACATACTTATAATCACTTTTCAAACATCTGCATGATGTGTTTTTGATGAATCGTTTTTCAATCTACAGTATAAGTAGAATATAATAATAAATAATGTAAATAATAGTCACATTTTAAACATCTGGATGATTAATTTTCGATTGCTATACAATTTTTTATTGTATTTTAAATCGAACTTATTTTACTCATTAGCGCGAATCATTTATGAGTCCTTTTTTAATCGTGTAACTGACTAATAAGTTTTTGATCGCCAAAAGTACTCTAAAAAGACTCAGCAAGGTGATTTTTAAAAAAACAATCTTCCAAATACTAGCTGGGAAGCTCTAAAAATACAAAACACAAAAATACATACATATGTAATAAATTAAAAATTCGAATCAAAAGTAAATAAATATTGAAAGTTCTAGTATTTGGAAACTATTTTATAAATTTCATCAGACTATTAATATTGTTTTCTTTATTTAAATTTTTATTTCATATAATAATAAAACTAATGGAAAATTATTAAGCCACCAGCAACGAAGATAATGATGCCGTTATCATTTATTTATTTATTCATTTTTTTATTTCCAACTATTCAGTTAGAAAATGAGGTTGCATGTAAAACACTATGATCGATCAAAATAAAAATTGTAATTTGCGTTTTTAAAAACTGCTAACAAATCGAGTTAAAAAATGAAATCTCAATTATTACTAATATTGTGGGTCGAATTATTGAAAATAATAAATAAAATTTATATGATGTATAAAATGAAGCAGATATGTATTCAGAATTACGAGATGTTAGCGAAAAAAAAAAGAAATGACAGGTATACTTTAGGGCACAGTTGTATTTGTTATTTTATTTCAAAATAAAACGAGCTTTAAATAAAATACAGACAACAAAGTGTACAAAATAAATATTTATACAATGTTTTGTATTTTAATAGTTTTAGTTAAAGTGATATTGACTCTTACTTAAATTTTGCATTTGAAACTCTTTAAGCAAATACTAACGAACAACAGTAGTCGACTAATTAAACTGTCCAAACAATTTGTTTTAGGTTTTGACGTCAAAGTATTGTCCTCTTCCATATATTTAGCGTTATTTTCTTTGTTTCCTAACTCATATCTATATTTACTTTAGAATTCGTTAAATAAAATTATAAAGACGAATATGTCACACATAAAAACACTGCATAGTAAATTTCTACATAAATTCGAAATATCTTTAACAAACTTATTTTCGTTATACAATTCGTTTGTATCGAATTCCTAGTCTTCACAGGTTAAGCTCTTTTTTTCTTCTTCTTTTTTTTTATTAATGTTGCGTTAACACAGAAGCTACGTAATATTCTTATCTACCTTTAAGAGTTATAATATGTATTTTATTTCTGCTGAGTCAATTTTAAGTTTTACAATAAGCCTTGCATTTAACACCTTTGGGTTATACACTAAACTCCGTGGACAGTGGACGATGACCTATTTACAAAACACAAGTAAATATTTAATTTCTTTATACAAAGTTTTTGTTGAGCGTAATATTTTTATTAATTAATTTTTTTGCGAATAATGTGGAGAAATTACAACAAACCAAGCAGACGTTAACTGATATTTTAAAATTCACACACCTGAACACACTTATGGTATCATATAAAAATTTCAATGTCTGTAGAAAAAATCAGAATGAAGTAAAAAATGTATACTTTGCTCGCAGCAATCGGTTTAAGTAACAAGAAAGAGAAATGTGTTACAAAAAATATAAAACCAAGCACTAACATTTTCAAAGGAAGTGCTTTTATGGAAAATTGTATTTTTAAATTGAAATGTAGAAACATTTCAGATCAACCCATATATTCAAATGAAATATATGTACATATATATTTTTGTAAGCTTACCTTTAAAGCTGAAAGAATTATTTGAAATGGAGTCTAATATGGGAGGAGGTGGAACAAAAATGTCCGTAGAATTAATGCTTTCAACGCCAACAGAATTAGCTAAAACATTATTTGCACTCGAAGTTGCACCGCAGAAATCGGGATCATCAGCATCAAACAAAACATTATCTTCCCATTCGGAAACGATATTGGAAGCAGTAGGACGATTTTTCATTTTAATGTCTGTAATATTAAAAGGTGTGTTATTAGTTTCTTGCTTTATCGTTCTTTTTTTAACGATTTCTTATTTAACCTTATTCATGGCATTACATACATATATACATGCATATATGTACATGGCACTTGAGAAGGCAAAAGTTCATAATATGAAATTCGTAAATGTGTAAATGTCAATACTAAAAATAAAACTGCATTAACAAACCAAATAGTTATATAGACTATAAGAGTGTGCTATTCATAGATATGGTAAAATCTCTATTGTGTAAGAGAAATGTAAAATTCGAAGATATGTTAAAACGTAACGATAGTTTTCATACCGGATTACAAAATCTACATTTTGCACCTTTATTTTCGAGAGTAGAATTGAACTTGGCTTTCATTTAGCATCTTAAATTCTTTAATCTTTATTTTATATCTTTGTTTGGTAGGGTGTTATAGAAATATAAAGAAAATCAGAAATATTATAGCGCATGCGTTGTAGAGGTTTGAATATTTATGTTTTTCTTTTGGTCTTACATTTAGAATGTGCATTTTAAACAGAAAATCGATAGTTTTTAAATTAGAAGAGGGTAAGAACAATTGTTGCACTGCTGTTTTTCGAAAAGATATGAGTGCAGTGAATTATAAATACATGTATTTGGAATGTACTTGGTTGCTCTTCAAAACGTTTAATGTTGGTCATGGTTAAATAGCATTTGTCTATTATGAATTTACGATGGCAAAATGTTATCGTAATTTGTATAGAGCAATGAGTCAACAGAAATGTGTTTGCTATAATGTGGGTCAATTTTTATATGTTAAAATGATTGTCCTGTAATTGTTTCAAATTTTAAAGGCTCTCTTCGTTAAAATAAGATTCTAATTAGCGTGAAGACCCATGCTCGTTTAAAGGCAAAGAACTGTTTCGGGGGTCCCCGAATTCCTTTTATTACATTTTAACAGATTATTGTCTATTTAAATCTGGAGTACAGAACTGAAGTGCCGCCACAATTTTAGTCCAAATCATTAGTACTTTTTCTTTCCTTAAGTCATAATGTAGAATGTCAAGTGCTTTATTTTCTTTGCGCCTCAAATGAAATCTATGCATTATTTCCCTTTTACATAGCCAAATATTAATTACAATCAAATCAATAAACAGATAACATTTACAATCTATTTTTGCCTAAAGTTGATTTTAAATGCTACCTTAAGTCTTAGCAGAGTGTAAAGGTCCACACGACAGAGCTACAAAATCTTGTAAGACTAGCCAACACAAACAACACAAGGGTGTAAATGGAAGAACGACTTTGGAAGATATTATTTGGGAAGGGAAAAGGAGGCATGCGTGGTAAATATATATAAAAAAAAAAAAACAAAGATGTAAAATCAAGAAAAATAATAGTTCATTTAATGATATAAAACTTTAAGAATATTGTTTTAGATATTTAGCAATATGATGAACGAATTATACTTACAGTTTACGAAATTAAATTTCTTATCGGAATTTGCTTATTTAAATGCTTTTTGGTTTTAATTTATAAAAATCTCTGAAAGCGCAGACGGTAAGCGACGAAATTTTTATTTCAATGCAGACAAAAGTATTATGATTTTAACACAAAAAACACTGAATTTTAATGCTTTAACACTTTTCATGAAAACAAACACGGACTAATAATATTTTATAAACAAACTCTGAATTATTTGGCAATTATTACTACTGTCTTTAGAATTTTAAAACTTGAGCAAAACATTCACTTGTAAAAAAAGCAAAAAAGAACAAATAAACACTGCTATGTTGTTCTCACAACAATGTATGTGAAGTTAACACGGTCAATCTCACAAACTCATTGCCATATTGAGAAAAGAAATGTGTATATACACTATAGCTTATCGATAATTTAGATATTCTATTTATATTTTAATTATTTTTAAGACCATATATTGCCTACGGACAGTAATGGCTTTATTAATTTTTCGGAAGTGGCGATTATTTTTAGAAATCTGCCTTATTCTTGTAAACCGAAATTATACGAAAAAGGTCTTCTGGTTGTTAGAAATGTTGAATTAAGAATCCAAACTTTAAGGGAATCCAAACTTTTGTATTATCAAATATTATTATTGTGCTAGTCATAAAAAAGATAAAAGGTGATAATTTTAAAAAATAAACAGTGAATTCATTAACAAATTCTAAAATCGCTTTTTCTAATGTTGTAGAACTTTTTCATCTTTTAGTAGATTATACATTCATCTATGATGAGATCTAATTATAGTTATAAAGGAAGTTAAAAAAAGATCTCTACTTAATTTTATTAGCATTGATGTAAGGTAAATTCAAAATCTAGAAAACGTTTAGAACTTTGATAATGCATATGAAATCGATAACATTTTCATTCATATGAAAATGATAGCACAATTCATTTATTGTTGCCACATCGTATTTAATAAAACATATATTTTTTTGACAGTTGGTAGTGTATACGTCAAACTAAATTCTTATAAGAGAAGAAAAAAAAACAAATAAAGACGAAGTCAGTTAAGAAAAAATTGCAAAAGAAATTTTATAAATGTTTTTTGAAATATCAATAAAAATTTAAACTTAAAATTGTTTGCCATTATACCACTTTTAATTGTGAGACTTTTCGCTTTTCTAACTGTAAATACATATTGTGCTCTACGATATTTGCCTATAAAAAATGGATAACAATTTATGGTAAGTTTTTTTTTTGTTTTTCAAAACGATAAAAAACTAGAATCACAAATGAAAGTATGTAATTTGGCAAATTTCTTATCTCTACGCATTAAATACGTTATATGTTAGAATGAAGTAAAGTATAATGTTATATAGATTCCTTCTTGGCCTAGAAATTGATTATATATTCGTATCAAATTGCCTATTATGAGTCATAATGTTGTCCATTTGATATTTGTATTTCTTTTTTTTATTTTAGGCTTATTGAATTAGAGTCGGCTCTCTTGGACGACTGCAATGTCAATGACATTTACGCCATTTGCCAAGGCAAGGCCATACCGGAAGCATTGAGGCCAGATGTATGGCAAGTCTGTTTGGATGTGCGACACAAAAGTGATCAAATGTCTCTATTCAATGAAATATACGACTTGCCATTTCAAAATAAATTGCGAGAGGACTGCCAAAAAATGGTGGAACGAATAGGTAATGATGATGAAGATAAAGTCTCAGTTCTATCGGATTTGGAGTCAATACTAACATTCTATTGCAAAAATCGTAACCTTCAATATGAAAATGATAATGGCTGGATTGAGTTGCTTTTGCCATTGTTGGCTTTGAAATTAAATCGATCCGATACCTATAATCTCTTCGAGGCTATACGGGACACCTATATACCGAAAGGCTGTAAGCCTAAAGGAAATGTGTTTCATGTTTTTCGTTTGTTAATACTATATCATGATCCTGAGCTGTGTACTATGTTGGACACGAAAAAAATTTCCCCAGATTTATATTCGCAACAGTGGTTTCAATGCTTATTCGCCTCAAGTTGTGGTTTATCGGTTATCTTATCTATGTGGGATCTATATTTTCAAAATGCAGATCCCTTTCTTGTTTTCTTCCTTGGTTTAATTATACTTATAAATGGTCGTGATCAAATCCTGGCCATGAAAGATGCACCTAAGGATAGTATTATTAAGTTTTTGACAAATATGCCATGCGCTTTGGATACGGATGATGTTGTTGATTTCTGCTCCCTAGCCCAATACTATTCCTTAAAGACGCCAAGCTCATTCAAGACCGACTTTCTTAAGGCCCTATATGGAAAACAAAATGAAGAACGTAAACAAGAGGAACCGTGCCCAGTTTCACAAGTAAGAATGAATGTTAAGAAATAAAAAGTAACATATTATTTCTCTAATTTTTTTTTTTGTTTTTTGTTGTATTTTGTCGAAAAATTTTAATAATTGTTTATTGCCAACTTTGTAAGAGATATAAATTAAACTTTAGTTTAAATATTTTCGAAGTTCTTGATTTTAAGTATTCTAATTTTTCAGGCTCTTTGTCTTCCCGTCTCTGTTTACGAGTTGGTAGAGAATTCATCCATTGAATTGACGTCACCGGATGCAGTTCGATTTTTTTTGGTGGATTGTCGACCAGCAGACCAGTATAATGCCGGTCATCTTTCTACAGCCTTTCATTTGGATTGCAATTTAATGCTACAGGAACCAGTAGCTTTTGCTACAGCCGTCCAAGGTTTACTATCAGCTCAACGTCAATCAATTGAGGCAAATTCAAATGCTGGTGGCGAACACTTGTGTTTTATGGGTAGTGGTCGTGTTGAAGAAGATCAGTATACACATATGGTTGTAGCCTCATTTTTACAGAAAAATACACAATATGTCTCACTATTAAGCGGTGGTTATAACGCAATTCACGATTATTTTGGTGATCATATGGCCGATTGTTTGGAAGATCATGATGTTAAAAAATGTATGGTATGTGGCAAAAGTAATACAAATGAGGTACAAGGCGTGCAGCTAAGATCGAAAACGAGCCAAGCGAAAAGAGATTCCGCCAGTAAGCAAGGCTCATCATCGGATTTCTTTAATCGTTTTTCCCAGGTCATGAAATTGAAATCGGCTGAAGTTAAAGGCAAATTATTGGACATTATTGTGAATCCTACAAATGGCGCTAGTGCGCCGACAGTGTCTGGAGATGCTAATAATCTGGCAGCTATACAGCAACGTCATGTTTCGGCCGCCGACAGAAATGGCAAACGTTATCGAAATGTAGCTCCCGTTTTTAGTATTGACGATGAGCACGATGTTGAATTGGAAGCTGGCAATGCCATACAAGACGATTCACCAGCTAATGCCGCTACAAAACTACCAGGCGATACCAAGGAAATTGTAAATTTAAACAAT
Organism: Sarcophaga variegata; assembly: GCA_932273835.1. NCBI lineage: Eukaryota > Metazoa > Arthropoda > Insecta > Diptera > Sarcophagidae > Sarcophaga > Sarcophaga variegata. The sequence continues at coordinate 118,251,578 of OW026361.1, forward strand.
TACTTGAAATCACCCGATATTATGAATGCCTTTAAATGTCAGGAAGTCCACATTAATGGTTATATGTACGATTCACATTTAATTATTACACCCACACATTTGATTGTTTTGCGTGAGTTGGGCAAAGGACAAGCTCAAATTATAGTACGGCGACCCTTGGCGAGCATTGTTAAAATTACGGCTAAGAAAAGGCACCGTGATTTAATAACATTCAAATACGGTTTTCCTGATGGTGATGGTCTTCTCATAACCGATATGGATCGTTTTCTAATACCGAATGCTAGTGAAGCTACAGCTATAGTATCTAAGCATATTGTTCAGACTTTAGATGGTTCTAAATTAACGTAATTGTTGTGAAATTATACCTAGTATTTAGAATAAAAATTTAGCGCAAGACAACCCCAATCATATTGAATTTTTTCGGTTAAGCTAACTTAACCAATCAAATTTTATTTGATCATTTTTATTCTTTTTGCAATTTCAATTGTATACATTCGTGGACAAAAACGTACTTATTAACCATTTTCCAAAAATGAGCAACTTTTTCTTTAATTTAAAGACTAACACACCATTTCCAATTTCATGTGTTTTTATTTATTAATTGTTTATCAATTTGTTATTATTTCTTAATTATAAGTTGTATTTTGTAATATGGAATTTCTGTTGTACTAAAACTGATAAAAAAAAACATTGTTTAAATTATTGAATACGATTGGTTTATTAAATGTTTGAAATCGTTAAGTTTTTTTATTTGGTTAAAATCAAAACGAAATTCAATTAGAAATGGTGTAATAATGTATTAAGGTAGTAACAGTATAGTATTAACATAAAAAATAAAACAAATATACGTATTTTAGATGAAAATGTGAGCGAATCATTATTAATTTTTAATCATATACATGCATTAGATCTTTCTTTATTTCTTCTGATAGCGAACATCGTTTTATATAAGATGTTAGGTGAAGAAAGTGACAAAGGAAAACGGTTTTCGGTTTTCTTGTTCATTATTATATGCATTTTCTATGGATTTTTTCATTAAAGTCTCTTATATTGCAATTTATGCATTTTAGATAACAAACACATTGTCCGCTCGAACTATATTGTTTTCAGGAAGTTCATCAGCTTTGAAGACTAACTAGTGGATTTATTTTTAATTATTTACATGCTCACAGTAAGTTAACGTTATATTTAGAATTTTTTTCCTTCACATGGTCAAATGCGCATGTCGGTTTCAGCGGTAGTTAGAAGGTAAAGAATAACTCTCTTCAATTTTTTGTTTTAACCTGGTAAAAACGTAACCTCATGGGCACTATATATGAAGTGATGGCATAAACTGCTGCGGTTAATAGCCACAGCTTTATATACGTATAAGTATAGATATTTTACAAAACAAATAAAAACCGCTGATTCGGTGACGTAGATATCGAAAGCAAAATAAAAACTAGGCAAGAGTTTTTGTTAACTCGTACGTTTCAAGTGGTGCTTTAGCCCCTACTGTCGTAGTGCATATAATGTAGTGACAGTGATATAAATATATATTAATAACTGAAATATACCTTATCAAAAAATAAATTGTAAATTGTAGACTTGAAAAAATCTTTAAAAAAGATCCTAAAATAACGTGTTGGAATTTGGATTCCTACTAGAGTTAAACCCCTACAAATTTTCAAAAATATTAAATGTTTTCAATGATTGAAGGGGAAAAAAATGAAAAGAAAAATTATTTGGAGTTTCACTTTAACTCAGAAGAGTTTAATTGCCAAAATGTAGTAAATATACTCGTATAACCTCACGCATAAAGCTAAGAAAATAAAGGTCTTATGGAAAATTATGATAGCTCTTCATTTTAGTGAGAATTTGGCGATTATACAAAGAATTAAACAAAACTAAACGTCAATCTAAACAAAAACAAGTTTACGTTGTTTACGTAAAGAACATGTTGTGGTAGACGTTACACTCTTACCGAAGAAGGTGTAGAATAAATTTTACTAGGAATTGAAAATATTACTCAGCATAGGTTAAATGATATCATTCACGACGAATACGCATCGTTCTATATTAAGTTGTTGCTATTTTCGGAATTATTCCATTATGTGTCTATCATATAAGGTGAATTTTTCATTATAACACTTATTCGCCATAGACAAATCCAGCCTATAAGTCCGGTAGCATAAGAACCACTGAACCAAGATACCGAAGCATTGGATTCTATTGGCCAAAGCAAGGCAACTCCATCCTCCAGACAGCCTTATTGTTGAGTGTATATATAGAGGTATTATATATTGGGAGCAGTTCAATGATTTTATGCTAATACACAAAGTATTTATATTTAAGTCATCTGTATTTAATTGTTGCCTTTATCGCAACATAACTATAAAATCTAGCATATTTACACTTTACTGGTGTCCATTTTTGACCCAACTATCCAGAAGTTTCTATAACACGAAATCTTTTTAATACTGTCTAGGGAGATTCAATAGTACAATACCAGTTACACGTTATTTAAGCCATCTACATACATACATACATACATACATACATACATAATTGGCCATTACAACCCTTCAGTTAGGATTACGACCTAGCTTCTCACACCACTCATGTTGTGTGCGTTAATTTTATACGTGAGTGGTGGGACCTACAGTTTAACGTCGACTCCGAACGACAGATTTTTGAGAAACTTTTTTAAGGCAGGTTTATTTACTCTCAGAGTTTTTGCCAGAAATATTTCGTTTTGATGCATGCTTTACGTCTAATAAGCCAACACACTACCTATTAGACTACGGCGACTTCAACCATCTGTATAGGCATAATAAGCACTAAATAGACCACACATTTTATAACGGTAATCTTGGCTGGGTATAATATGAATGAACGATATATAATGGTTAAATTTATGTGTTGGTGTTACAGGAGTGGAGTAAAAATGAGAATAACAACATCACACCATTTGAGAGACTAGTGCTACATGAGTACGACAAAACAAATATGACTCAATTCAACATGCAAGAGTTTGTCTATACATGTGTACGTATGCCTGTGTATAAGTAAGAGTAATACAATATAGAACTAACCCCGGTTTTGCTTGGCCCCCTACGTAAATTTGATTTTATTTTTTATTTTTTCTCTCTTTTTTTTTGGTAAAGAACTTTTTTCTTTACTGTTTAATTTTTTTAACTGAGTTTTTTTTCATTGCTCGTTGTTGAATGAATACCGACAAGAGCAACCAAAAGTAAAACACGAAAGGCAAAAATATAAAAAAAATATCATATATTGAGGAAAAAAATACAATAAAAACTGTTGCTTTGTTAAATATTTTAGCAGTTCATTCAGGACTCTGGTGCTGTAAACATATCCTGGAAATACTTAGCGAAAGAAAAGCTAAACAAAATCTTTTATCTGGAAAAGAAACAAATAATAATAAAACATTTTGTATGCTTTTATACACCAAAAACAGAAAAATTAAAGTAAAACTTTTTCCATGTGCTTTTAAATAGAAATACTATACAAGTATAAGAGTAAATAGATAAACGAATTTAATTATTGAACAATTTTAAAAATAAATTATTTTAATAAATTTTAAAGTGATTGAACTAAAAAGCAAGCAAAACAAAATGAAGTTACATTTTTATTTACGTGCCATAAATAGTTTAAAACTATTCATATGGTTGGCCTTAATTGCAACTGTTGCTTCAGTGCCAACATCTGTTTTGGTACAAAATTCTGAATTGGCCTCAAATGCTCAGCAGAGCCATCAGAATAACAATAAAAATTTCAACAATAATAATGTTTTAGCCAAAGGTAAGTGAAAGTTAATTTCGTTAATTTTTCATATTTTTTTATCGTTTTGTGAAAGGAAAACTCATAACATATTCACAGCATATGTTGCAATTACATCTTTATCATATTCGAAATATTTGTTACTTAACATTGTGTACAGATAAAACGAAATTTAATCTTGCAGTTGTTAGGAATTGTTTATAATTACGGATTTCTGGAGATATACATATAAAAGTGCATTTCTGCAACGTAAATTTTTAAGTCTTATATTTTAAGTTTGGTTTTCATTCCATTTTAATTTAAATAAATTGTGTATGGATTACATTTTCGAGCTGCTTTTACTTAAATTATTTATCAGCATACTTTTTAGAAGTTGTCCTACGTAATCAAAATGGAAATAAGTTAATGAAACACAATTATGAGAGATTGCCAGATACATATGTATGTAGATAACAATTTATTACATTTTCAATATAATTACATAGCTTCAAGAGTATTTTTAGTAATTTCTCTGTCTATATGGTATTTCTTTCGAAAATGTTTTTTGTCTGTCAAGTCGCTATTGGATAAGTAACTGTGCCGAATTATTCTTTTTATCTTTCTCAGGCACTTGCTCCAAACATTAGAAATTTTTTGTAATTGAATTTTAATTTGACTTCAAAATATTCATTTTAAGAATGATATTTGATGTTTGTTTGGAGTTTCACATTTGGACTTGTTATATTCGCAGCCGTTCAGCGTCCGTTTCCTTATTACTTTCCAGACAATTAAAGCCGTGCATGTCTTCAATTCCACGTCATTTAGGACCAAAACGCGGAGTTTATTCACTGAATTCTTATCAATTTTGCCTATAGTCCGGTCCCTCTTAGTTCTTTCTCAGCATGCCAATAACATTTAAACGGTATAAGTATTTTTATTGCTTCAAGCTTAATGAAAACGGATGATTTCAATAAATTGATTGGTATTTTAGCAAGTTATGATTAGCTTCTGATTAAGGACCACTATTTTGCATGGTTTTAAAAATCTGTAAAGGAATATGTTTTGAACCGAAACACCAAATGCGAGATGTTACAGTATTCTCTCATCAAGTTTTATTGCCAAATAAAAATGAAAATAAAAACATTTTATTATTGAAAAAATGTTAAAGGTTAAAAGCGAATACACAACATAACAATTTTAAATAAAATGTGACATGGAATATGTCCATTAAAATGATAAAGAAATTATTAAATTTAATACAACAAATGGACCAAAAGCTTAAATAATTATTTAAAAATTTGAAAACTCCGGAATTCTACACTCCTTTTATTGTTTTCATCTTGGTCAGTAATTTTAGAAAGAATTTATCACTTAAAGCAAAATTTAATTGTTATTTTATTTAAATGGAAAAAAATTAAAGAAGGAATAAATAGAGAAGAGCCATTTTTAGAGTCACTTGCCAAGCTTTTGGAATCTATAACTTCTGAAATATGTATATACACACATACTATATACATTTGATTGGAGTATAAAACAGAGTATTTTTTATACTTTTTAAGCATTCTATTGGATATAATATAAAACAAAAATAATTCAAATAAAATTATACATTTCTTTAAAACAAATTAAGATTAGTCATCTTTTACAAAAATTCAGTTTTATTTTTAAAACTTTCAAAATGTTATCTTCCTTACTAGACCCAAATAATCATATTTGTGTAGATTTTCTCTTAAATGCTTATATCATAATTACAAAGAAATACTCATTATTATTACACAATAAAATTAACATTTTAAGTATATTTCTTTCTTGAGACTCAACAAAATTTCTTAACAATTTCTTAAGAGCATTGTACAAATACTACATACATACATACATATTTATTATCTTTGTCATACCATAAAAATATGGTAACTAGAATATTTTGTTACAATTTTTTGTTTGTTTTCTTTTAAACATGTTTGGCATGTTGTTAAAAATAATAACATTTGAATAAATATTTCACATTACATTAAATTTGCATGTTTATAAATACGCAGAAGAATTTTCTTTTTTACAATGCACAGTGGGTTCGATAAAAGAATAAGTTGAATATAAATACATATGTATATGTATGTACATACTTACATATGAATATATTATTCTCAGATAATTTGTTGATGCATCATATTAGGCAGCATTTATAATGCAGAATGATTTCCGCTGCTAATTAGATTTCAAATCTATTCCCTCTGTAGGCACATTTTGTCTTTGAACATGTCAAATTAAAGATGATACAAGCTGATACGATCGAAGTAAATAATATCTAATACGAGCTTATCTATCGCTATGGTTTAAGTCAAAAAGCGTACTTAGAAATACAATAAAGTATCCTCTTTGCGTTATACCTTTCACTTCTTTGAATTGTAGTAAAATTACGAAATATATTCAAATAATAAAGTCTTTATGATACAGTTCATTCATTCATTCAAAAAATGATTGGTATTACAACATACAAAATTCTTGGAAATTTTTCCAATTTAATTCGGGGAATGAGTACAATGTTTATGACATTCACGGTGTGTGTGTATAAGTACATTTGAATTTGTAGCTTATGTCTCTTATTTGTTTATTTATAAAACACTCATTCAGAGTTTCCTCACTTGCATATGTGCATGTTCGAACATGTGTAGGCGATAGTGTTTAAAATATACACAAAATTACAATAAAAAAATGTGTTAATATAGCCCAACACGAACAAAAATAATGTGAAAAGAAGGAGGAAAGAAGGTGCAATACCCGTGCTTTAAACTTTAATTCCTATCATTCAAAAACAATTAAATGTTGTGGAAGTAGAATGCATCACTGCTATAAATTTTTGATTTTTGCACGGATTTTTTTTTGTACTGCTGTCTTTTACGCTCTACTGCTTTATATTTTAAGTAGTATAGTAAAAAATATTCCAATGTTCTTGAGAGTCATTTTATTTTTTAATTAATTTTTTTTTTTTAATTTAAAAAACAATCCGCAATGGAACCCGATTATCCGACTACGATCTAAAATTCAGTTCCGGGGAATATACACAGTTTTTAAGTAAAATTAAACAGAAATTAATTAGAGAAATGACCCTTTACATTTGCCCCGTCTTCATCAATGAAACCTGTTTTTTGACCTATTTCATAGTCATAAATTTCAGTCGAATTTTAACATGTTCTTTCGTCAATAATCATTGAAAACAGTTTCATGTGGCGTATGATGAATATTTCCATATGTATAACGATTGTATATCAGAATCATACGACTACGATAATACAATGCAATGTACACACACTGTAATATTTCAGTAAAGCCTAATAAAAGAAAACAAATAAAACAGAAAACACATCAGCTGCTTCATTGTTTGTCAGTTTTTAATTTATTTTTTGCGTTTGTTTTCGTGCTTGTATGTATAACAATTTCAATACGTCACTAGATTTAAAATAAAAACAAAATATTTTTTCGTATACAATATATGACATGTGCACACTCATATACATACATACCTACATACACTTGTATATGTTTTTAAATGTAAATATTCCCTGCCGTCAAATGAGTAGCTAACTACAAAAAAACTAACTTTAAGTTTGCTTGTATAGACTAACTTAAAGCTAACTACTACGCAATGCAAAATTTACATTAACCAAAGTGTACACAAACACTCCAATTCTTAACGCCGTTGGATATAGATAACTAACGTCTTAGACATTTGATTAGTAAACAAAACCGCGTGTCATCTTTTCGCTTTATATTTTTGGTTAAAAATTTATTGTTTGCGTAAAATAATTTAAAAAAAATACACTAAATTAAAAAATACATAAATTCGAAAGGTTTGAAGTGTTTTTATTTGAAGTGAAGTGAAACAATATTAAAGGGCCGCTTGCCAAAAAAGCTTACGGAAATTATGTCACCAAATTTGTGCATGGACATAAACTTGGATGGTGTTCATGGTAAAAAGCATTTAAAAGACTTTGCTGCTTTTTATCACAGAATATACACAGAATTGAAACCGTTGACGTTTAAAAACGCTCAAAGCAGCACTTTAACCTACCTCGTAGAGGGAGAAAAAAAATATTTTAATGTTTTGCGAATCAAATGTGTTAGAAGAAACAGATATACAGAGTGAAAACTGGCGGTTAAAGTAGAAAAATTAAATGTAAATAAAGATTTATTTTGTGTTAAAAAAGGGATAATTTGGAATATTTTTTAATTTCTTCAATGGAAAGTTTAAAGATTCTTAAATATTTAAATATTAATCGAAATGTGTGTGATTTTCGGTCACAATGAATATAGTTTCTTGTGCAAGAGGTAATTAAGAAGCTAAATATTACAAGATCAAAATAAGACGTACTGCTCAGAAAAAAATTTTCTTGCTGAAAGTTGCCAATATTTTTTAATTTCTTGAAAGAAAAAGTTAAAGTTGTTATTGTTATTAGTTGTTTTTATTATTTATTAATAGTTTTAGACAAAAATTACATTTTTTATTAACTCTCGCCAATATAAAAAACCACCCCGAAAACTAAAAAAACATAAATAAACAAAACAGAGTTACAATCAGAGAGAGACAGAAATACTTTTTGGTAATATTTGCTGTCTCTTTCTCCATGGAAAGTTAAACGTCAAACTCTTGTTTCTATTCTGTGTATATTCTGTGCTTTTTATGACGCCTTAACAGGTAAGTGCTAATTTGAAAATATAAGTTTTAACCAAGTCTTAAAACATGTAAAAATTTATATACATATTTTTAAACAGATGCCTGTCGATCACTCGGCTCTCAGGATGTGGAAACTGAGCTGCGCAAAGCCTTAAAAATAATAAAAAAAAATTGTTGTATTCATGCTAAGTGCATTAAAAATAAGAACGCAAATCAAAAAATTAAAATATTTGAAAATGTTATATTTAGAAACTCTTTTTATCTTTGTTTACCAACAAATGTGCAAAATATTACTTGTGATGTATTAAAATGAATTTATTTTATTTATTAATTTTTTTTTATTTATTTATTTTATTAATTTATTTATTTTCTTTTTACATGAATAAACTTTTGTTTTCTATTAAAATATAAATTTTAAAAAACTCTTTCATTTCGAATAATTAATACGATAGCTTATTATTATGAGTTTAAAGCCAACGTGTAAAGAACTGACTTTTCATTCACTGAAATTTAGCTAACTTATAGTCAGTTTAAAAAAAAACTAGCTTAAAGCTAATTAAAAGTAGTAAGTTTATAGCTAGCTACAAATAGGTTTACTTTAAGTTAACTGCTAAGTAATTAACTTTAAATTAATTTAAAAGTAATGCAGAGTCGGATAATTGACTACTTCCTAGGACATCGCAATGTTAAAATAGTTAGTCATTTCCATATAAAAGTAATCCAAGTGTCAACCACCACTGCTTGAGAAATAGTTGGTTTTAAGTTAATTTAAAGTCAACTGAGTGTACGACAGGGTTAATACAATACTTTAAAAATGTGAATGTGTTTGTTATTTATAACCAATATATGTACATATGTATATGTATACTGCACACGAATGTATATGTATGTATCTATACATTTTATCATTCATCAGAAAGTTAGCAATCGAAATCTAAAAATAGAATTCAGCTCAAAACGGACATACATATACGCAAACACACATACATGCGCTCATTCTCTTTTGTTCAACACTTTTTACTCTGCCTTAAGAATCTTGGCTTAGCCTAGCTTGCACATACAAATTTGTAATGCGGAAAAAGTGATACAGAAATAAAAAAAGTTTGAAAATAAAATTTTTATTTGCTTTGGCTCCTTCTCTGCTATTTGAAGCAGCAAACACAAATTTGCGGAGGCGAAAACGAGTAGAGATTTGATGTTTAAAAAGGAAGAGATGTTGAGATCTTTGATGGCAGAGGTTTTTGAGAGTATCAAATTTTCAATTTTAAAAGTGTCTGAAATTAAAAAAAATGCTCTTTAACCTCCTTATTTTTTAGACCTTTGATGTTAATAATTCCTAACGAGCAAAATAAACTAATTTAAATATTTCAAATTATTTGTTTATAACTATTATTAATAATATTGTAAAGAGACATTTTGTTTCAATATTTCGTTGTATGGCATTGTCTAAAGAATGAATCAATTCAATCTACTTTATTAGTGAAAAAGAAATGTGTTTTAAATCCGATATAATAAATACATGTTTTGTTTCTATTTTGTAATGAAATACGGTTTCATTCTTAAAATAGTAAAAGAAGTTGTCAACACTATACCTTCTTTTCATTTTATCTCTCTATTTTGCTGGTAGTATATAAACAAAAAAGAGAGTTTTCGAGTGTTCTTTTTTCTATGGTATACTTGTAAAACCTACAGCAAGAATAATAATAGCATAATAAACGATATTTGAGTGTGTATGCTGCTATCCTGTTTAATGCAACGACCTACGCAATTTCACTATTTTCTCTCCTTTGTCTCTGTCTCTCCCATTTCGTTCTACACTTGCTATATCTTTGTAGGAAGAACATGTTGAAGAATGTGTCAAGTTGGGTGTGAGTGTAGTAGAAAAAACAAGTAACTTCAGCTAAAATATATATACATATATACACATATACACACTCGTACCTGTTTGTTTTTAAGTAGTTGTGTTTTAGACGAGGTCATTTTCATGCTACTGGTCATTGTTTGGTTTATTTATTTTTTATGTAGTTGCTATTGGACTTGCAGATTTTATATAAAATAAAAACACCATTCAGTTTTAGCCAGAAAACATTTTTACAATATCATATACTACGTTTCATCTAATAGAGTTATGGAACATACCATGTTTGTTGGGTTATTGTGTATGTCTGCTGTTGTTTTGACTTTCATTTTGTTTGGTTTATTCGTGTTATAATTGTTTATATTATACTTGTACTTATTTTAATTAGCAATAATTAGTTTTAGGAAAAGGTATAATGATATATTATACATCTTTAGCTTATTGTGTGGGTTTAACATCCTAAAATATTATTTCTACAACTAATTGGACTCATAAAACCTCACATAGGTACAATAACACTTTTACATGAATTACGTATAAATGTATGAAAGTATTTAGAAATAAAAAGTTATTAATGTTTACTCATTAATAATACATACATACATATGTATGTTGTGTGTGAATGAGAGTCATATACAATGCAATAATGAAAATCAAAAATATTTATTGTTTAAAAATAGACAACAATATAGTGGCGCCATAAGAGGAAAACTACAAAATTTATTATTATACTAGAACAACTAAAGAGAGATTTTTGTTTTTCTCTTTTTACTCACGAAACATATAAATGAATAAAGATATAATAGAAAGAGAAAAAGCGTTTAGACCAGAGTTGCCGATTTATATCTGTATACCAGAATAATTTCAGGACAAGAAAACGAAATTAATTATTATGATCACCTATCTCCCCCGACGTTATTTATTTCCGATACAAATTTGCTTCCGTAATAAATTTTGAAACATACGTTAAAGGGTATTGAAAATCGATCCATAATTATATAAGTTTGTCTAACATATGTAAACTAAAAAATTAACGAAATATTTGAAAGCAAACTGTTCTAATTCTGTTTTTAAGCTTTTATATATCTTCATAAATTTGTTTTTATTTACTTTTATATGCAAACTGATGCCGACAACACTGACTAAAACGCTTTTAGGAAGTATGTCGTTCAAGCATTTGAAAATATAACAAAAAGAATTTATTGCTCTGTAACAACCCCTATAACAATTACAACAAAACAATTTTATTTTTCTGAATTTACGTCAATACGTGTCATAAAACAATCTTATCGTTTGCTTTGCTAAAACAAATAGACCAACAACAAAAACATATTCGTAGTGGATTAGTGTTTAAACACGCATTCTAAAGTGAAAGGAAATACATGCATATGTATATATTCTCTTTTGTGTAATTAAAAGCAAATAAGATTAAATAAGATAATTCATAAACCATAAGCCATCATCGAAATATGTTCGAATGTTATAAAATGAGAGAAAATAAACTGTGTTATGGGTGTGTGTATGCATGTATGTATGTATGTGTGAGAGCCTTCGAAATATAACATATGTTTTTTATACTACTTATATAATTATTATACATTAAAAATATCTCCGCGTGTTTTAGATTTTAAGTGTAAATACTCTTATTTAATATGAGCGTACAAAAGGAAAACTAAAAATATGATTCATTTATTATATCAACAAGTTGTTGGAATTTTCTACAAACAGACAGCTCTACAAAAACATTCATACATATGTATGTATGTACATACCAAATCAAATCAAGCATTTTAAGCGAAAACTTTGACAAATAAATGAGAACAATGATTCTTTCGCACAAAAAAAATATTTGAGGCCAGCTCATGTAAAAAAATACATACACATACAATACAAACACTATGTTTTACAGTTTTTCCTTTATAAAGCCACTAACGCACGGCAACAGCCTGAATATATATGCCTGTCCTGGGTTTAGACGGTAACATAAGGCGTACATGTCACGTTTTTGTGCGGGTTGTATCGCGTAAACTTTGTACGTAAGGAAAGCGTACCGTATTGAGAGAAAATACGGATGGAGACTGAATATTTAGGGGAGAATTAAAAAACGTTTCAATGCATATTACATGTGCAGAAATTGCATGGGTAGGAACTGGGGCTTTAGGTTTACACCTCGGTTGTTAAACCTGTTCTTACCTATGGATTCACGGCATGAAAGTAAAGAGGTGCGTCTCTGTGGGCATCAAAGTGTCTGTAGCAACACTACACAGGCAGTTCTAGTTCCTGATTGAAGAGTAAGTGAGGTCCGTTTAGACTGAATGAGTTATTTCTAGCGATTTCCTGTAGGGTGGATCAATCGGCATTATTTCGACTATCGAAATGACGGACCATATAGCTGCAAAAGTTTACTTTTGCAATACATCGAATGTGATTATATCTTGTAGGAAAGTCTGGATAGGTTCGGATAAATTCTTCGATGACTGGGCTGTTTTTACTGATGTGTCCAAGATGGAGACGAGCAGATTATCAGATTCAATTTTTGGCGACGAAGTTGCAGATGCACTGGCAAGATCAGGCTCAGCTTTGGAGTCTATAAAAGAGAAGGGCTCGGTGAAACCTCAATGGGCTTACTTTTTGGGATTATTGAGGAGAAATTTGATTCATTCCTAAACCGTACATGGGAATATAGAACGGACGGTTCCGTGGGCTTTATGGACAAGGCTAACATTTCCTAGGCATGGGAATGCGGAAGATGAAAGTTATTATGGGAGTACTCGGTTCCTATAGACTCAAAGTTAGTAAGTGTAATAGAGATATCTTAGATTTCTAAATTGCAATCACTTTAGTACAACGAGAAATTTAAATAGGCTTTAAAGAGCATTAGCAGAATTTCTATTTCAACTTGTTTGTGTTGTGGAAATAACCAATTACCTCAAAATGAAAAAGTCTTTTTACACCATTGTTTCATAAAATTGATTCTGTTTTATTTATATTTCATTTATGTCAGCAAATATGTGGGGATGTATGTATGTATGTACATATGGTATATATGTATGTATTCTTTGTTCAAAAGTTTACTTTTTATTGTTGTTGTGTTTTATTTAATTTGTATTTGGTTAAAGGCCAAACATTCTAACAACAATAAATTGCAGTCAGACATATGTACATATGTATATACATACATAGATATTTCTTGAACTTATTTATTAAATTGAAATAAAAAGGAAAATTTTTGATGTTAATATAGACGGATACAGTCTTTTGAAAAGAGTGAAGTTATCATTTTGCCTACCTACGAGTGAGTGTATTAATAAATATACACTGGCGGGCAAAAGTGTACGAATGCAGACTATTTAACGAAAATCTTATATATATTTTAAATTAATGGACTGTAAGTAGAACTTTAAGTAAAATCGATTTGGTTGCAGCTGTTAAGCAAAAAAAAAATCATTTAAAACACTTCGTACGTACGCTTCAAGCATGTGATTTCCCAATCGGAATATAATTTCGGTAAGCATTTACATTATTTTCGAATGCCATAAACGTACGTATGTTCCGTGAATGTTCGGCTGATTCCAGCTTTAAGGCGTATGCATCTACAGTTTGTAAGACATAAGCAAATAAACAGTTTACAGTTGAAAGCATGTTATTTGGTCATATGGAATGAAAAATTAATCGATTTCCATTTCGATTTCAAGAAAGTCATGGCATCGTCTACATGAAAATCTTCAGTGGCATCAAATAAATCGTAAAACCATGGAAGAGGAGTTTTAATGGTGTGGGGAAATTTTATGTGGTGAAACCCAAATATACGTATACGTTTAATATACAATGTATTCACTGTATAAAAGGTATTTAAGTGCTGAAAGCGCCAACATTCATACACTTTTGCACGCCATTGTATAAAGATAACATTGAAGATAACCAAATTTCATTTAATTGTAATGTAATATATAATGAATGTTATAATGAAAGTAATTTGATTTTTTTGTTAATCAATTAATAATTTTATTCAACAATTTGATTAAGTTTTTTTTTATAATATCCAAATATGATCATCCCATGAGTGTATATGCATGTTGACATACTATAGGTATGTGTGTACATGTGTTGTTGTAACGAAGAAATTATCGACAATTTTATTTTTAGGAAAGAAAAAAAATTACAGAAACTTTGTTTCATTCAAAATGCCATGGACTCATTATCTCACTCGCGTATATCATTTCTGCCAATTTTCTGTTAAAAATTTAAATGTAATTTGTAATTCTATGATAGAATTAAAAGATTTATTGAATTATTAAGAAGAAGAATTCTGGGGCACCTAGAATTTTTTAACATAACCTGTTTAGCCAAAAGCATTTTGAATACAATTCCTTCATAATACACGCCTTCATAAAACTCTTTGAATATTTTAGAGATTTCAATTACGAATTGTAATTATATGATGGAATAGGTAGCGTCGGTGTTACAACGGAACTTTGTTGGAATCAAGAAAGCAATGGTCTTTGAGGTGACTGGCAATATATTGTATTTAATTATGCCTGCAAAATGTGGATAGTTTTGATCATATTACATAAAAATCGTAATTAGCTATCTTGAATACACTTTTACGGTTTCCTTAAATTTAAGCTGGAAGTCACATGTCATAAAACCTTTAAAATGTTTTGTAGATACAAGTTACGACAAAAAAAAATTTTCCTTATACAGTCCTTAAGACACGCACATAATCCTAGAATTTATCGCAAATAGTTTTAATTGTCTTTTGTTTCATACACTGTGACAACAGATAATAATTTGATAACTACTTGTAATTTGATAACTACTTTGATTTGATTATTACGTCTTATGGCAATTTTAAATCAAAAATATTTTGATATTTATCCAGCTGTCATAAAAATCCAAGTCGTAATTTCGTTGCCACGCGCTGGTCTATGTGATAATCACAATCATCATTATAATTATTATTGTCGAAACATAAACAAATGGTAATGCATACATACATTTATAAATTTTATTATCTCAATGTAATTATATTGTTTAATGCCATATGTTTTATGTTTTTCCTCATTATAATCATTATTTTCACATACATATGTACATACATATAATAACAAACAAATGTTTTATCTTATCAACGGTCATAATATTTGTAATACACAAATATCAATCATATTTAAGGGATTGGAAAAAGGGAAAAAACTGTACAAGTTGTATGACGCCATAAACAGAGAAAAATAATTCATATTAATTATGTGGACCATTCAACAAGTAATAAATTAAATTAAATATTTGCAAATGCAGTGAGACTTTAATTTTGTCAATAGTTTTTTTTTTTAATTATTTCATAATTTTATAACTGTTTTCTTGGTGTGAAATTGTATTGAACAACAGTAGAGAGTGATAAAGCGAAAATCCGAAAGGTTTCTCTCAGCGCAGCGATATTCACAACCGTAGTCGGAGAATTCTAGGCATCTTCTTACCATCTGAACTGTCATCCTAACTTGTAACAGATCTACTAGACAAACAAACTTTGAAATACTTCGCTCAGCAGTGATCCAATATAGAATATCCTTAAGATAAATTAGTATCATGTTGCGAAAGTCATGAATTCTTTTTGAACAACTCTGTAACAGTAACTTCTGAACATTCTAACAGCACAGCGATTCCTCCAGGCCATTTCCTCATTGATTTAAGGATTTCGTAGAATTGTAAAGGAATCGTAAAGTTTCTTGTTTATAAAAAAAAAAACCTAAAAAGCACGAGTTTGAAGCCAGCGTTTCGTTATGATATAATTTTTTGGAATATTGTAAATATTTTTTTATTTTGAAGCGATAATAAAGGTTAAGTGCAATATCATTTCTTTTTAGACATTAATTTTGTTTCGAGTTTGAATATAAGTGTGTTTTAGGGTATTGTCTTTAATAACAATGTTAAACTTCTTCAGCGGAAATTGCTTTCTAGCTGTTGTTGTTACTTGTCTTTGTTATTCATTATTATTAATATATTTAAGTTTTAGAAAACCTGCTGTGAAGAAATTTTCCATCAGTATTCCTAATGGAAGCATCTTTTTTGTTCTTTCCATCCTCATTTGTCAGTATTTTGAAGGACTTCCTGTAATTTACAGTCGAGTATTATCGTTATCATCATCATCATGAATGTCACCAAATTGAAAGAAAGCAAAAAAAAAAAGATGATGAAAAATATTAAATAAAAAAGTGAATTATGGATAGGGATAAGCAAAAAAAAAAAACAACTAAATACTTGTGTTAAAAAATCGATACAAATTTAATGTAAATTTACGTATGCTAAGGTACGGTAGATGTACTCTAAAAAAAAAAAAATTAAATAAATGGCACCTCATTGACTAATTGCAATCGAAATCAAATCGTTCTCATCGCAAATGCTGCAATTGTTTCTTATGAGTCGTGAGCAGATTTTCTGACCTGTAATGGTCAAGTGTTGCATTAAATAAATCAATTATTTTCTTCATATTCGTTTAATTTTAACATACGGTTACCAGGTAAGAGCTCCTATGGAGAAAAATAATATCACACTTATGTATATTTATGTCTATAAAACGATGCCAGTTAAATCCTAATTTGTTTAATCGTTTACTAATTGTAATCAGCTTAACAAACCAATCATTCCACTTGTTCGTTAATGGCCATAATCATTCATATTTGCTTTATACATTTAATCCTACTTAAACCCCATATTTTATAAAAATAAAAAGGAAAATGGTTTAAAAGAAATTAAAATGCTGTGGGAAAGAGAAAACAGTGACAACAATTTATAGAATAACCCCTAATACTTTAGTAACTGGCTGCATACAAAATATTGAAAAAATTGTAAGAATTAATAGGAATTACTATGCAGCACGTACATTTACAGTTGACGGAGAGAACTGGTGGTGGGTGACATTTTAACATGATCTGAACAATTTTAAACAATTATTGTTATAGGATATATAAATTTAACCTACATGCATATGCACATATGTGTTCCACAATACGAAACTAAAAAAATTTCAATATTTAGAATATATTTTATCTTAAAGGAACAAATTTATGAAACGCATAAAGCTGTAGGCAATACAATTAATTCCACGCAAGTACACATTGCAGCCACTTATTTCAAGTAAACATTTTATGCGTTCAAATTGAAATTGAAAATGCGAATATAAATACAACCAATACAACAATATTAAAACTCAATTAAAAATATAATTAAATTATCAAGATTTTCTCAAGAAATATTTGAAATAATTTCATTAGGAAAAGTAAGAAAATGGAAAAGCAAACCAAACAGTCTTATACCGTAATTAGCAATGAAAAATAATAGAAATAATCGAGCCATACAAGTCATCAAATACGCAATTAATTTTTTTTCCTTTTTATTAGATTATTACTAGAAGTAGTATATGGGCAATAATCACCGATTATTAATAAAGAAAATAAGAAAACCTGAAATAAAAGGGGGTCACTCAACATAGCAATCCAGAGGTTTGCTTGAGGTTAAACGTTTGTTATTTGTTTGTGTAATTGAAATACGAACGGTGAGTATATTTATTATAACGTTTATCAAACTAAAGAGAATTACAAGAAGTAAAATAATTGAAAACTTTATTAAATCTGGTTATAAATTCTTTATATTTAGACAAATCTACCTTGTGCTACATCAAGAATTCCAGTTAATAGGCATTTTACACTTATGTCTTCCATACGTCTTTTAAATTCTCCTCTTCTTTATATTTCACAGAGCAAGAAATTTCTGTTTGAGAGATAATTCAATATAATTCCATAACTAACAACTGATATACATATATACAATATATATAGCAGAGTAAATTTGACATGGAAGAAAAAAAAAACGTGGATTTATGTGTGACTAAAGATTTGATTCCGTAATGGTCAAAATTAATGATGATTTACTTTGCTTATGCGATTCTCACAAAAGCTGCAGGTTTTAGATATAATGCTTTCAGAATAGCAAAAATACCAAAAAAAATTTATTTTTTAAAAATTTCTTTGTGAAAATGTTTATTGGGTTATGAATGACATTCAACAAGTGTTAGGAAGTGGCATAAAATGTTGCAAGAACCTGGGCGAATGGATGAATGAATTGCGAAATACAATAAAAAAATAATACTCTTAATAACAAGGCTCTCAAGGACATAAAAAAACTAAAAGACTGCGCAGCACAAGGGCCAATTACGTCAATGCATATTGTCACTATACTAGGAAAAATGTTCAAATAAAAGCAATAACAACACGGCATGACACAATTAAAAAAGAAGCAAAATAAACAAGAGCAACAGGGTATCCTTATGGAAGTATCTACACATTTATAGGATACAAAAGAAAACAAAGAAAACTGAATAGTAACAGCTATGGGGACATACTGAAAAATGTTCTCTTTCCCTCTGAGTAATTCTTTCAGAGTTTTAATTGCATTTTATAGATTGCATAGGCCTTTAGGTTTCACCTCCATAGAAATAGCAAATAAAAATTAATATTTCATTATGAATCTATTCAATTAACACGTTCATGCAGAATAACATTTCTCACACGCCCAGGAGGACACTATTAACATAGATTATATATACATACATCTTTTGCCGGGATAAATTGCGTTGTAACGGAAGAGAAAGAGAGAGAGAGAGAGAGAGGGAGAAATTCAAGAGATCTGCTGTGAAGAAAGCTACAGGAACGTGTTTGAAAATTGCAATTATTGGTTTATTAAGTGGGCAATTATTTATGTTTTAAACAAATAAGAATTAATCATAAAATTTGATAAGAATTAAAATTAAGGTAAAAGTGAAGCGCAAACCTAAAACTGTATAAACAATTTATGAAATAAACTTCTAAAATTTGGCAGAAGAACAATCCTAGCCAAGAAGAGCAATCCTAGTATACATATAGTACATATTAGAGATCCCCTTCGCCTTAAAAACCTAAAATCTATTTTTAAAAAACCTTCTTCCAACAAAATATTATATTGGAAACTAAGATTTTAATCTACGTAAATGTATCTTTTTAATTTTTTTTAGTAAAACGCTCCAGCAGTGCTAATAAGAACGATGAACATCTCTCCAATAATAACTCACCGGCTGCTCTTATGAATAAAAAATCTAGTCCTGAAATTGTGCCAGCCTCTTATACAGCTCCTCCCAAGCCCAAATCCATTATGCCTCAGCTACAACAGCAGCAACAACAACAACAGAGACAAGATGCAAATCAATTAAATTTCAATAATAATGTCATGGAAAAGAATAACGATTTAATCAGTTCAGCCATTGCAGCAGGCCTAACAGCTGCTGCTGTAGAAGCGGCTGCGGTAGCTGCTAATCAACATGAATTGGAGCAATTAAGAAAACAACATCAATTGTATGCCGATGAAACTGATGATGAACAATCATCAACGATTAACAAGCGAGGCATAAGTGCTCAACAATTTCCTCATCGCAGTGCTGGCTCAGTAGGTATTGATCGCTTAGGTTGGGGCAATAGCGGCATTGGTAATGCAGATTTCAATAACGGCATTTACAATTCTGGTGGTTACTATAATCCTTATAGTGGTTTTGATGCCTTACCAAGTGTTAGTAATGATGTGCCTCAAGGTACTTGGGGTGATGAACTCGATCCTGGTAATGTCGTTTATAGTGACATTGACGATTTTGCTCCAGTTTCGAAAGGTGAGTACCTTTTTCATCGATTTTATTTTTCAATTTTAGGTGATATGAAAAAATTCAAATACAAATTTTTAAATTCAAAATTGTTTACAGCTTCTTCTTACAGAAATAAAGCTTATGACAATTTACAAAATATTCTGAACTCTGAATCTTATTTGGATGCTATGACATTGCCATATAACAATGGCCGTTATTATAATGCTGATTTAGATACTGATCGAAATAAGAGAGCCTATAAGATCTTCAATCAATTGGCCAATAAATTTCCTGATATGAGGTTAGTACAAATTATTAATAGAAATTATTACTTTTAGTATGAATTTTATACGTTTTTATTTCACACAATTGAACAATTGAATTAAATGTAAAATGATGCTTTGGTACCAGTTCCTATCGTAAATATTTTACGGAAATTTCAACTTTATAACTCTTTAGGTTAAAAACATCTAAAATTGTTTACGACTTTCATAATACTGAATGGAAATTGCTTAAAAGCACTTCTGTAGATTCAAAAAATTAGTTCTATAAATAATAGATTTTTATAAAATGGACCACTTAGTTTCCACCCGCAGATTAGTTTAGTGGAAACTTATTTTTTTAGCTTTAAAGCTATTTTGATATTTTATTCTCTACATTATGTTTTCTATTTGATTACCTCTTGTAATTAGTGGACTGAAACGTAATTAACACAAATATTAAGTGGGATGGGGCCTATAAAAACTTTTTAAATAAATACAAAAAATTTGCGCCAATATTTGCATGTGTTAAGTAAAAACTTTTAAAAATAGTGCTTTAAAGTTGGATTAAAAATTGATTACAATTTTATTGTTTTAAATAAATAGATTAAAACGAGATACCAAACTTACACCAGCCGATATGTTGGCATTAGTTGCCTTAGTCGAAGCCGGTGAACGTGCTCGCAAAGATACAGATGCAGATGCTGGTTATGTTTTCCCCTCAGAAAGCTATGTGCCCAAAACCTATGGTTTGAATAACAACTATAATACAGCTGGCAATATTTATGATTATCCTGCACCGTCACAAGTAGATGATAGTTTGGATTACAACAACAATAATAATGGCTGGTTTGAACCTCAATCCATGGTTGATTATTATGGCTCGCCATTCAATATGGACGCCATGAACAAATACGAAATGCCGACACAAAGGGAAAACAAATACGGTGATGGCTATCCTCTTAGTAATAATGGAAATCGTAAGTGCTCTTTAGTACATGAATGAATTGCTTTTTAGTCATTTAATTTTGTTTTTTTAACAATTTTTAAGGTTTTAACAACAAACGTTTTATGGTGGCTAAAAAGAAACGTTCCATTGCTAAACCTGTAACACCTTATAAACCAGAGAGTTTCTTTTAAAGCATTCCTTAAGCTATAATGTATTAGCAATTTCGGATCATTTAAAAAAATTGGAAATTACAAAAAAAACTAAGAACTAATTGAGAGGACGGACGGTCGGAAATTGTTTTTATATTATAAGAAATATGTATTTAATAATCTATTTGTAAAATTACCAAACCATACGGAAAAATAACAAAACTAGAAAGGAAACCAAAAAATTACTGAACAGTAATGTAGTGCTATTAAAGCGGAATTAAAAAAAGAAAATAATGAAAAACTATTTAAACATTTGCCCCCAGAAAGTTTTTTATGTACTATTTTTAATTTTGGTATAATTTTTTTATTTTTATATCTACTTTCCCTTCTAAGCACTGGTTTGCAAGAAGCAAATACAAATAAACTAAAAGCTGCGAAAAAAGTACCAAAAAAAAGGATCTTTATTTTAATAGCTGTCATTTTATTAAGAGTATTATATTATTATGTATTATATTTTATTACAAGTAGCAAAGAATTGTTTATTTGATTTGTTTTTTGTTTCATTTAACAGCAAAGGCTTTATTAATACAATGAAATTTAATGTACATTTGAACATTTAATTTTGAAATAATAAAAAAAAGACATCAATTTCTTTTGAATTTGTATTATGATTAATAGACTGACAAGATGGTAAAAATTCTAAACATTCCTTTTAGATATAAAAGGTTCTAGATCCTCGTGTAGACCTATATTAATATGAATTTTGGATTTTTTTAAAGATATCGTTATTTCGCTTCTTGTAAACTAGTGCAAAAGTAAATTTATTTGTGTCAAATGTTATGATTGAAATATTTATATTTATGAAATTATATTTATATATTATATTATATTTTAAATAAACGTGCAATTGATGTAAATGCATTTATGTATAAATTATTAAATATCAACTAAAAACTTGTTATTATTTATTTTTAAAAATTATACCTAAAAAATGAAAATACTGTCTACTAAATTTATACAACTAAACTAAATATGTAGTATATTTATGCGGTACAAAAAAAAAAAGAAAAACCTCTATAACTATAAATAAAGAACTGTTCTTTTTTATTATATGTTGCGATTAAGTCTACAACATAAAAAAAGTAAAAAAAGACAAGAACATAGAAACTTAATAAACGAAATGACACACAGTAATAAGCTCCACTAAAAACCAAATTTTTTTGTTTAAAATTTGGCACATTTTTATAATGCACTTTAAAACTATATGTGGCTTTAAATACTTAATATTTTTATAATTAAGTAATGAAAATCATCGTCATTTACACTACTACATAATTATACTATAAATAAATAATGAAAGTATTAAGTTATTAATCTATTGATGGTGGCCGTTTTCAAATTAATTATTTAAGAACTTTTCGCCTTCATTTGAAAATTTGCTGTCTTCTGTTAAAATTCCAAATGCAAGATTTTCGATATAAAATTACAATAATTGGCAGACTAAAAAGAAATTTTAAATTTTCCATTGTGTAGTAATTAATGAAAATACATAAATAAATAATTTTCAAAAAAGAAAATCAATTTTAAATTAATTATTTAGTATTAAAAAATGGCAAACTATAAATTTATTTTACAAAATCAAAAATTAATTCCCTGTAAGGTAATTGGAAAGAAACTCTGCCAATACATGATTTCGTATCGTTCTGTGAAAAAAGATATAATTTCAAAATGCAAATTAAATTGAAATATTACTTCCATTATTAATATTATAATAACTTTGAAAATATTATTTAATTAGTTAATTAATTATAAAAGAGAAATATATAATCCAATAAATATATTACAAGTTAAACTAAAAGTTTTTATTAAAATATATTCTTGTAACATATGAAGAAAAAAATGAAATGATGAATATCAAAAATGAATATGAAAAAAATATAATAATATTTTAAAATAAATTACAATGAAAGATCATTTTATGTAGAATTTATTTTTAATTTTAATAACTAACTGAAAGTAAATTAAGTGGCTCATCGTATTATATTTTAAACTAAATATGAATGCAGAACAATTATTGCAAACAAAATAAATTACGTTATATTAAAAATATAAAAAAAGAGAAACCTAAACATGACTGTTTTTTTCCTCCGGAATTTATTAAAGAGAAAGAATTAATTATATTATACAATTATTATTATATATGCAAAACGAAAAATATAAAAAAAAAATAATAAATAAAAATATAATTAATTCATATACAAACATATTAAATTATTGAAAGAACAATATGAACAAAATCATAACAAAATAACAATTTTCGGAATATTGTTCAAATTATAAAAAAGGAATTATCCTTTAATTATTATAGTAAATACATGCATACATAGTATCTAAGCATTTAACTACATACGTATACACTTGCATACATACCGACATAAGTACATAAATGTATATCACATATTGGCATGCATAAAACAAATGAAAATACAATTAAAAATACATAAACAAACTAAATACATACACAAACTAAATATATAAATAACAAATATGTCGTAAATTATTTTATGTATTATAAAAAATATATTGTAATAAATGTTTTCAATATCAAGTATTTATTTCTAACATCAAATAATTATATTTACTTTATTAAATATATAATTTTATTTTTTAATTACTCAATTGATTTTAAGAGTCTATTTCTAAGCACAAACAACTCTTCTTGAAGTTTGAATATTTGTACCAAACGAATATAAATTTCCATTCATTTGAAATTGTTTGCCTAACGGAGATATGTATGTAAGTATGTAAAAAGAGAAAAGTGTAAGAAACTGAATTTATTTTACCAATCTTTTACTAAAATATTAATTTTTCAATAAAAAACAAACTACAACAACAACAAATATAGACATTTCTTTGTATGATTTCAATTCAGTTGACGATCTGTCAGTCAAATTTTTTTCCTTGTAGTATTGGGAGGTCGAAATGTATAGATGTAGGAATGACGCTCGAAAATTTTATCAAAAAGTTAAGCGTCTAACTGAAGGTTTTAAGCCCGGAGCGTCTTTCAATACCGCCTTTAGAGATCCGAACGCGATCGATGACGACGGCGTGAAGATTCCGCCACCAAGGCATGAAGAGGCCAAAGTCGGGATTATGCGTTTTAAAAACATTAAAGCTGCAATAAAGTCTTTACCCTTGAGGGTTCCAATCTAGTATTTCATGTAATATCCCTTGTTCGCAAGCAAATTCATAAGATGGACCATATGGCCCATTGTGTGAGGTAAACGCCCTTCTCATGATCTGTTAGTGGTGGGTTTGAACAACTCCGAGCTCCAGATGAAACCGGCCAATTTCCTCAGGGGCACGTTCGTCACCATATCGGGACCTTCATCCTAAAACCGATGACGTCTGTTCTGCTGTGCAGGACACTCGCATAAAAGCAGTTGAACCGATTTCGTCTCTTCCACATCATGACAGCTTCTGCAGTAATCCTGATGGCGAAACTGCCAATAGCGCATTGTCCCGTTAGAATTCATGTTAGAATGCGATCCGTTCTCTTGTCGAACTCAAGTAATTCCTTGGTTCTTCCCCTGTCCACTGTTGGATACAGAAGTTTTGAAATTCGGCAACCTGATATGTTGGACCACACACGGTCCAATTATTAAATTCCATGCTGCATGTACTGACTTAATGTTCTAAGGTATTGTTTAGGTGAATATTTCCCAACTTAAGCAGGAAACTATAAAACTTTGAAACAGAATTCATATCACCACGGAAGTGTTATGAATTAATGGATTTAAATACTTTAAAAAAGTACACTTTTTTTTTTGAATTACAACAGGTTCTAATTAATATGAGTGAGGCAATCGCAGTTTGGAATTTGAAACTCTACCTTTTTGGACTAGCACAATATTCACTAGGCTAATGGGACACACAGGAAATTAATGTAAATGACAAATTTTGAATTAAAGAAAACAAAAGATTTGTTAATGGTTACATACACAGGTTTACTTTCGCAGGTTTACTGGCACAATGGCAATACCACATTCGTTGAGTGCGCTTCTTTTATTTAGTGTTTGTGACTCCAGTAATCAAGATTAGTTGTCCTTAATACAGACACAGACCATACGATTGGTAATACAGTGGAAAGAAACGTCATTCATTTGACATTTACTCAAACTTAAACAATTTCATAATAACTTAATTTTTTAACATTTTAGTTGTGAACGAAAGAGAGTTTAAGAGAATTTATTTTACATTAAAACGTTTACAAATTTCGTCATCAGATTTAAAACGAAAGCAACAACAACGTGCGAATACCGAAAGAAATTTTCTATACGTGCATGTGGGAACGTCGTTCACTTAACATTTACTCAAAGTCAAACAATTTCATAACAATTACATTTTTTAACATTTTAGTTATGTACTAAAGAGAGTTTGTTTATCGTAAAGAGCGAATGTAGAATACAATCAATCCAAAGAGAAATAAAAGAAACTCTTAAAATTCAATTAGAATTCAAATTTATTTATTAAGCAAACAAAATTTAATTCATTTGTTGTTCCCCGTTCTTATTGAATCTAACTATTTTGTTTTTCTAAATCAAGAAATTTCGAATTTTTCTAGTGTCGATTCCGCCAGGATTGAAAAAGTAAAATAAACAAAACCAGCAATTATACCTACACATTGAACAAAAAATAAATAATTTTGATTAGAAATAACCAAAAACGGCAACACTGCCTACACATTTTTAACATTTACTGTTAACTTGTATACAAAAGCTGTTAAAAAAGTACCGATTTAAGACACAACTTTTATAAAATGTGGTTTATGTTAACTATTTATTTATCCATATTGCTTGTTATTATGATTATTATTTTTTGCATCAGAAAAGAATTGTTGATAAAGGAAAGACTTTTTTATATCAAAACGTTTACAAATTTCATCAGCAGATTTAAAACAAAAGCAACAACGTGCGAATACCGAAAGAAATTTTCT
This sequence comes from Sarcophaga variegata, assembly GCA_932273835.1. Taxonomy (NCBI): domain Eukaryota; kingdom Metazoa; phylum Arthropoda; class Insecta; order Diptera; family Sarcophagidae; genus Sarcophaga; species Sarcophaga variegata. Next base: position 118,277,885 of record OW026361.1, read on the forward strand.
ATACGTGCATATGGGAACGTCGTTCACTTAACATTTACTCAAAGTCATACAATTTCATAACAATTACATTTTTTAACATTTTAGTTATGCACGAAAGAGAGTTTGTTTATGGTATATGTAGAGCGAATGTAGAATACAATCAATCCAAAGAGAAATAAAAGAAACTCTTAAAATTCAATTGGAATTCAAATTTATTTATTAAGCAAGCAAAATTTAATTCATTTGTTTTTCCCCGTTCTTATTGAATCTAACAATTCTTTTTTTTTCTAAATGAAGAAATTTCGAAATTTTTTGTGTATTTTTGATCAATTAAATATGATGGCTATTGATTAATTTGTAACTTATAAAAACAGAATTAGGCAATAAATAAAACAATATCTTCTTTAAATAGAAACATTTCTGTGTGTTTGTTTATCAAATTGAATTGAACAATTAATAGTTATTTTTTATACTATTGTCCGTGCCAACTTCCTCTAACCAAGTTAAATGTTTAATTGAAATAAATACAAACAAACAATCAAGATACGCACGCGTAATATTTATTTATTGTATTATTAAAACATACCAAAACAATTTGATCACTTTTTTATTGAGATGACAGCAGGAAAATAAACAAATAAATAAACCACATCTGCTGATGGGGAATGCTGCCCTATAAACAAACTTAAATAAATATTTTTTTCTCAGCTTTGTTTCGTTTTTAATGCAATGTTTACACCAATTACGTGCGTTCAGTTCAATGCACATGGGCCACAAGAAAAAAGCAAACAAACAACCTATGCGTGTGCGTGCATACATACATACATATGTAACAAAAAAATACCCTTTCACTAATAAAACGCACTGTACGTAAATGAAAAGTTTTTACGTATATAAAGCAATTTTTTTTGTAAAAAAAATTAAGGAGGATAAGTTTAATGGACTTTTTACAACGGAATGAGAAAGTAGGAGAATTTAATGTTTTTCAATCAGTCTGTTTGGGATCAGTTACTCATCATGCATCGATGATTGTTGTATATGTATACAATGTAATTACGTAATTTAACTGTTAATGCGATTCTTGTAATAAAAATATAGTAAAAATACTATCATTTGTTTTGTTTATTTGTAGGATGATCATTAAAAAACTTGTTGCATTAAATTTTGAAAATATTTTATATTTTCTTTTCAAATGCTAGCTCGATGAATGCTTTTATATAGTTTAATATCATTAAAAAAACTATTATTAAAGTTATTTTTTATTCAGTCAGATACGAAAGTTCAAAAACTACACTAATGTGAAAAATAATAAAGACACCAATATGTAAAAATCCATCGCAATTTTATTCTAAATTTTAATCTACCTTATGTCGACTTCGATTCCAGCAGAATATTGACCATAAATAAATATGCTGCAACGTGCCCTAAGAAATTGAATGAAGATAAAACATTGTTTCAATTTTTCTTGTATGAATGCAGATTTTTGTTATGAAAAATATAACTGAAGATATTTAAGAATGATTTTTAACTTTTTGATTACATTTTAGTTTTCTTTATCACAGCATCCATCTTTCAAGTTAAAGTATCTTCGTAAATGATGATGTTTACATCCTTTTGTCAGGTTTTTCGTCTGTTGCAGTTGCCAGTTTTTTTTTTTGTGACTACCACAAACAAATAAAATATTGAAAGACAATAATAATTTCACGTAAAGAATACTCGAAATAAAAAATTTCATCAAAAAGAATTTTATTTTTAAAATATCATTATAAACACGTAAGAATTTTCTTTTTTTTTAAGTTTTACGCGTAAAATTTAATGCGTACTACTACCAATTAATTTTACGTTAGCTATTATCAAAATGTAAATTTTTCTTAAACAAAGATTTTAAACCAATTGAATGGATTTCACCCTGATCGAAAGGATTGCGCTTTTGCTGGTTTGTTTTGATTACTCGTTTTTTATTGCGTATTTATTTTAAAAAATTCTACCAACCTTCTCCAAATGTTGAGCATTTCACATTCATTCCTTTTACGATTTAAATTCACCACCAAAAAAACTAACAATTTCGGCACAAGTGACGGTTGTTTGAAAGGTTTCTTGAAGTATGTGGTTCGCAAGAACAAACCTTTTGCTCCAATCTTTAAATACGTAGCAATTCCTGTAGGACAAGTTTTCGTTTGACATTTAGCTGCTGCATACATACATACATATTGACATAAAGTGCACATAAATCAACTGTAAAATCGCAATAGCAAAAATTTGATTAGTTACGACTTTATTTATATCCTATCCATATCCTTTTCCAAACGTCAAGTCAAACGTCAATATAAAAAGGCGATGGACATATTAATTTCCATAGCTTGAAAGTAGCAACTATATTATTTAATAATTAATTAAAGGAAAAATGCACTGTTTGTAGTAAAAATTGTAAAAAGGAACAATGAATTTTAGTTTAAAATTTAATACTTAAACTAAACAAACGTAATTCGAACACTAACCGAAATGAAATCGCTTCCATTTCAACAGCAGAACGTTATTCCCAAAATTAAATAAAATATCTCATGAGTCATGACGTCACGAGTTTAGTCAAACAAAAACAAATGCTGTTGTTTTAATGCGTGTGTAAAATCAACGTTTAGCAATAACGTTAGAAAACATTTAAGAGATAATCTAAGAGAGAAAGGCAAAGAATCTGCTGTTATCATTAATGTTAACAGTCATACATCACACACACTGTAATCGTTAAATGTTAATGGCTCAAAATAAAATTTGTCTACTGTATGAGAAACAATCCATACCATACAGTGTCAGCAATATAACAAAAAGCCTAAACTTATCCAGAATTCAGTGGTAGTTAATAAAGCACCATTGGCGAGGATTGTTGTTAAACGGAATAGAGCGAACATCGCCAAAAGAACTAAATTGAAACACAAAGTCGAACGTTTTTAGTTGTAAATGTAAAAAATAAATAATACAGCAACAAATGTGTTCTGTGTCTGTGTTTTTGTTTGTTTGAATTACAAAAATTTTAAATTATTGAAACAAAAAAGTGAAATTTTGATACAATAAACATAACTAACAAATATGGCAGAGGTACCAGCCAAGGGAAGCGTATTAGGAAGTAAGTTAAAAACAATACTATTTATCTATTGTTTAAAACTAAAACAAATAAAAACTTTCAAATAAGAAGAACAAACGTTGTTGGCGTCAAAAATCTAAATTGAAATAAAAAAAACAAATTTTTGAAAAGCAAAAGCGGTTATTATTTATATTGCACACGTATGACCTTCATTCTGTTAAGGTCACTTCTACATTTATACATAAAGCCAAGAAATCCTGTAGGATTTGTACAACTTAAACTCGTTATACGACACATACATACATATACAAAAGGAAAGGAGAAAGAGAAGAAGAATGTTTAAAATTTTACTGCTTAATGGAATAAAACATTCAAGAGTTTTCTTTATTATAATCCTGTTTTGTAATTCTCTTTTATTAATATTTTCAGAATTTTTCGCAATTGAAATTCCAAACAAAAATAAAAACGAAATCTGAATAATAAAATTCTAATTTATAATACATGTGTATGTTTGTTTTCCCTCCTATTAGTAAAGTAGCTAAGAGTGGGCAATAAAGGTCGTTTAGAAGTCATTGCCTGCATGAACTTCATAAATATTGTTGGAAAATTGCATTGAAAAGAAAAATTTCTTCATCTGTTTCGATCTTTGTGGTGTAAAATTTTAAAAGTAAAAATAATAAAATAAATAAAACTATTGTATTTTATATATAATATATTTATATATGTATTACGAAAAATCTTTTAGTTTATTATATTCGTTCATAAATTATTTATTCCGTAAAATTTGTTTATATAGAAACTTGTTAGGATATCTAATCTAAATGCTTACGTTTATAGTCTTGTAGTATGCACGTTTTCTTTATTTTTTGGTTGTGTATTAAGATTTTGGCTCTTATTGAAAACAACAAAAACTTGAGAAAAAATTTAAAATTTGAATATTTGCTTTGGTTTTAAAAGTAAATATAAACAAAAAATATAAATTGCAAATTTAACTGGAATTATTAATATAACATAAATGGACAAAATATCTGATAGGCAGTTGGCTGCGAATGTAGTTATCCAAAATACAAAATTAATGTAATTTAAAGTGATAATACAAAGCTACAACTTGTTGTTTATAAGATTAAAAGTGTCTCACTTCTGTTTCGTTTCTTATTTCAAAGGTGTATCGCTCCTTTAGTTCTAATATGCATAAGGAGGACAGAATTAATATTCTTCACTTACAAGTAATAGCCTAGGATGGATGGCTAGCTTGTATATATAATAGAAATTTATTATGTAAACTTATTTTATACTTTTCTAACTTTTATAATAATCTTCGTATTCAGTGCATTTAAATTAAATAATTTAAATTATCCAACCAACATCTATCCAACTAAAATACATCTTCCTTAAAGCTTTTTTAGATGACTAACAGATTCCGAATATACACTAGAGGTTTTGTGATTTATTATTTAAAAAGACCGTGGAAGTAATTTTATGTTGAATATAAATATAAAAACCACATTATAACTATAACTCTATTGGTGTGAAAAGAATTACAATAAATAAACTTTCCCGCTGTGGATAACCACAACATTATTGAAATAGTATATTTTAAAATTGGCTTCAGATTTTGGTATTCGTTTGCAGTCAAACTGATAATTTAAAGTATCAAATATGCTGAGTTAATTATTAGAAAATCTTTTGTAGCTTTATTATATTTTATATACGATTTTGGGAAACAAATACAAATTTGCGAAGATTTTCTTCAAATGTTTAAATATTGTACTATTTAAAAGTTAACATTTAAGCAGGAATAATCTTATAAATGAAATAAAATTTAAATTTAAAATCAATATTGATATTGGTTGATCAAATTTTCTCTTAATAAGTCAAGTCTTTGCTATCTTTCTAACATGTTGTTTATTGCGAAATATATTTTTTATTATTTAAGCACATTTTCCTTAATTGTTTTTAATTACCAAAATTTTTTATCGCCTGTTTTATAAGAACATAAATTATTACCAATATTAAGCGATTTAACAAAACACCAACAATAATTTATGCAGTAATTCCATTTCAACTGATTACTAACTACCATACGCATGTACACGTCTCATACTTTATCATACATTTTGCTTTTTAATAGAGAAACCCATACAAGAAACAGATAAAAAATACTACATTTTATTATGGGTCATCAATTATGCTTTAATTCTGTTAATTAGTACCCCGGTAAAATTTCGCATTTAGTCAACATGGTATATGGACGTGATTGAAAACTGACCAACGACAATTTAAATTTTAAAAATAGAATGTATTTGCTATTTGAGCTGAAATTTGTTGCCAGGTTTCGTTCTATCCTAGAAATATTCTCCTTGTTAACTAACATACTCTTAATCAATCAATTGTGGTTCTGTTTCCCGATTACTGATTACATAAGTGCAATAAATACTTTTTATTGATTGAGTTTTTATAGTACTCTCCATTGTAGATGATCGAATGTTACGGAATGAAGTAAATTCAATTTACTGTTACTCCTTTGGAGGCATTTAGATTATAGTTCCGACATTTATCTCGTAATCGTTCTTATTTCCCTTGAGGGATCGCATAGACATCTGTTACGTTGATACATTTTTTAATTTAACTGTGTTGTTAGTGTCAATACCATTTTTAATTTAAAACCATAAGTAAACTTGCAATCTGCCAGTAACTTCGTCATTTGTACATCTTTTATATATGGTTTATCCTTGTTATAAGTGACACGAAAAATTTCAATACATACATACATACATACATACATATGATCCTTTAACCATTTGCCTATCATAATAAAATTTTATTTTTCCGTGATGTAACAGTTTCTTAATTAAATGGATTAACCAAAATAGATCAGAACAGTTACAGGCTTAGTATATATTTTAAGTAGTCAATTAATTAAATTCTTTTCAGAGGACCGATATAATTCATTAATATTCAGTAATATCATTAAATACAACATACTTTTATGTATTTATTTATTTATTTATTAATTAGAATACAATTACAAATTATATTTAATTATATACGAGCTGAGTAACTTTGACCATGCGCTCGGTGTAGTGTAACAGACCAGAGTCTCTGGTGGGAATCGAACCCACGACCCTCACACTATTAGTCTAAGACACTACCCACTAGACTACTAGGGCACTCTACTTTTATGTAATTATTGGTAACAATATTAAATAACATTAAGACAGTAAAAGTCTGTTTAAAAATTGTACGATGTTTATTATATATTTTCTTCTTCATAACACTGTTGCATCAATGAGTTTTTATTTTATTCCACTTTTATTTGTTACAGAATATGTTCCGGCTCGTTATATATTGGCCATTTTAGCCTCAATAGGTATGGCCATTATCTATGGCTTAAAAGTAAATCTCAGTGTAACTATGGTGGCAATGTTAAATCACACAGCTGTAGGTCAAGGCTCACACGGTGGTGGAGCTCATGTTGACGATCCAGAAGCTTGTAAACCACCAGGTGGTTCTACAAATACAACAACAAAAGTTGAGGTCAGTATAATGTTGTGAAATAATAATGCCATTCTAAAATGTATACTCACGTATACAAACTCTGAATATAAAAGGGGCTTTTCCGAAATTGCTTAAAAAAATTTAATATCCATACAATTTAAAATGCCGCACGATTTGTAAAATTCAGGCCAAAACGAAATAGTGGCGTAAATATCTACCATTTATTTTCGTTTTGCTGTAGTTCTTGAAATAGTTTTTCATTTTTTTGAGTGATTGATTGCTTTATACTAAATATTAATTCAATTTTAGGATGGTCCCTTTAATTGGAGCGAACCTTTGCAAGGCACACTACTGAGTTGCTATTTCTGGGGCTACTTAGTTTCACAGATACCAAGTGCTCGTGTGGCTGAAAATTTTTCAGCCAAATGGGTCATGTTATTTTCTGTGGCTATTAACGTAATTAGCACTCTTTTAACTCCTGTAATGACCGAATTGCATTATGTTGGCTTAATAGTAGTCCGTGTGCTTGAAGGTATTGGTGGCGGTGCAACATTTCCTGCTATGCACTGTATGATTGCCGCGTGGTCACCTCCCAATGAAAGATCTCTCATGTCTACTATTATTTATGTTGGTACATCATTCGGCACAGCCATATCTATTCTATTAGCTGGTGTATTGGCTGACAGTTTCGGCTGGGAATCTGTTTTCTATATTATGGGTGGCCTAAGTTGCTTGTGGATGTTGCTTTGGGTCGTTTTGGTGCAGGATAATCCCAATAAACAAAAATTCATAAGTCCAGAGGAAAGACAAATGATTAACTCCTCTTTGGGACAAACATCAGTTAAGGAAGAACATCCACCTGTGCCATGGAAAAAGGTCTTAACCTCTGTGCCATTTTGGGCTATTTTAATTGCCCATTGCTGCAGTAACTGGGGATGGTACATGTTCCTTATTGAGATTCCTTTCTACATGAAACAAGTTTTGGCTTTTAATGTTTCCAGCAACGCTATTGCTAGTGCTATGCCCTACTTCCCTATGTTGATTTTGAGCATCATTTTGGGTAAAACTCTTGATACTCTTAAATCGAAACGTAAGTACAACCTTATTATATACCTACATATATGGACAATCTATTATATTATATTATTGATATTTACAGAAAAAATTACAACTACCACTGCTCGTAAAACCGCCACTTCCATATGTACAATCATTCCAGCAACTTGCCTCTTATGTTTATGTTACATTGGATGCAAACATACTGCCGCTGTAATTATTATGACAATTGGTATAATCGGCATGGGTGGTATGTTCTCAGGCTTCCTTTCAAACCACATAGATATTGCTCCCAATTACGCTGGTACTTTAGTAGCTTTAACCAATACCGTAGCCACATTACCTGGAATAATCGTGCCTATATTCGTTGGTCTTATGACAAGAGGAAATGTAAGTATTACAACTCCTCAAAATCTAAAGGACTTTTAATAATTTAATTTTCTGTAACGTACCTATTTAGCAAACAATCGGAGCCTGGCGTGTCATATTCTTTGTAACAATTGTCTTGTTCATTATTGAGTTTTTGGTATTTGTTATATTTGGTTCAGGTGAAGAACAGTCATGGAACAAAGTATCCCAAAAAGGTGATCCAGAAAAACCGAACCAAGATGAAAATACTCCTTTAAAAGGCGTTAATAAGTAAAATACAACTTAAAGGAATCTAATGAATGAACAAAAATGTACAAGAACATCCCTTTAAGTATTTTAAACGCTTTTATAATAATAAGTTCACATTAATTGTAATAAATATTATGTTTTAAGTTGTTTTTATTTTATTATTTTAATATTGCATACATTTGTTTGTTTATTTAGTTATCCATAGCATAGCATCATAGCATAGATATTTATTTTCTCACGATGAATGTACACATACATTATTATGTATTATTAAATGTTTAACTACCTCTGAAATTATAGTATGAATTATAATGTAATTGTCTCCGCCGCCTTTGTACTTACAACAAGAAAAACTTTTATATAATTATTAAGTAAAATTAGATGATTGTATTTACATATATATACATATACATACATACAAACTAAAGGCATGTAAAATAAATATCTATACGTTTCATTTATTTTGAAAATTTATGAAATGCATGTAGAATTGAAAAATTAAAAATGTATCATCAAACTTATTCTAGCAAAATGATTATAACATGAGACAAGTTGAGTAATAAATTGGCTCATCTGAGAAGGATATGAGCTTTGTACAAATGAATAGAGACAATAGGCGCCTGGTTAACAAATAAAAAGAACATTTTTAAAATCTGGACGGGTACACAGTTCTAGAACCACTCTTGCTTAATCTCTATAATAAACAAAGCTGTCTGGTTGAGTACCAGGAAGTAATAATATGTTATGCACTTTCTATAAAAGAAACTCTTTTGATAAACCCGACTATTAATTGGTCTTCAATGCTAAAATGGTTTCATAGCACATAGAATGCTTTAGACTTTTCCAACTTTTTGGAAAAATTCATGCTGAAGAATTCGGTTTCTGAAGGAACTGCCTGGGAATATATAAAGGCTAGTTGTGATGTGGAGACACCCCTGTTTACTAATAAGGAAATGGCCGACGTTTATTAGCATAATCTGTGCGATGATGCAAAATGTAATTGTAATATTATTGAGCACGAAATATCTCTCTTTTAATGTAGAAATTAATACAAAAATGCAACTTACCAATTCAAGGTGTTCTTTCACGTGTGATGCATGTGCCACATCGGGAGAAAAATCTTTGCTTATAATGCAAAATTTACCGACATTTATGCTGGAACAGTGCGGTGATGCAAAATGTAGAAAAGGTAGAACTCAGCTTTTTAAATTATAATTACTTAGAGCTACATAAATTGTTTTAGTACTGTTGTACTTTCCACCTTTATTAGAACTGATCGGTTATCCAAAGAGTCTTTGTGTTTATAGGCAATGAAAACTTCACTCAACTCCCGGCTAATATTTTGTACTTTTTTTCTGAGATTTTATTCTAAACTGTTACGGCAGAAAAAATATGATGATGTCCGTTTACTGAATTCACAAAATTGTAACCACCGAACACATAACGTTTAAATATAGAAAAATGTTCACCCTGTTCTAAACTAACAAAATAAAGAGTTGCAATAGTTCATAAATACTAAGAAAAATAAGATTACCGTACTCCATACCATAAACTCATTTTTTTAATGTCTCTGTTGTGCAACAAATCAAATTGTGTAACAAATAGCAACGTAAATCGGTCGCAGAAGGTTTTAGTACTAGAAGATACCAGAATTATTCATTATACATCCTAAAACAGATTTATAGAGACCGACATAATTTCCAATTGGGCTCATAAAATAATATGTTACAATTTATTCATTTATTTTTTTATTCATTTATTGCAATACAATTTATTGCCGAGTAAATTTGACCATATGCTCGGTGTAGTGTAACAGACAAGAGTCTCAAATGAGTATCGAACCCACGATCCTCCCGCTAATAATTTAGCACAATACCCACCACTAGGGCACCCTGTAACAATTTATATAAAACATATGCGCGGTAATTCGCTCAGCTGCTTTATCAAAACAAATCAACATAACAACCGGCCGGCAAATAGACAGAAAAATACAGTTTTGCACATACAACGTGCAGTAAAAATATAAAAAAAATATTCATTTATTTTTAAATAAAAATGTTAAAATCACGTAATTTTTTTGCTATATCTCAGCGATGGAAAAGTGGCAAAACTCGCTGGTCTGTACAACAAAGAAAGAAGACGAACACCGATAGAGCTCTAGAAAATTTCGATGACTTCTATGGCTCCGTATTCGGTATTAGATGGAAGAACATGAGAGCTGCTATGCTAACGGAGCACAAATATATGGCCATGGTAAATAATTTTGGTGATCCGGAAAAAACTTGTAGCCAACTTGAAATGGATGGTAAGCGGAGAGAATTAAAAATCTTTTGAAGACTATTTCTTTGTTACTTAAAACCAATTAGGTGCTATTAATGTTAAGTCACTGGTCCAGTTGTCCAAGGAACGTTTAGAAAATAGTGAAGTTGTTGCAACCCATAAAGCTGTCCATGAATTGAGCAGTAAAATGGACGCCATAGCCAGGAAGCAGAAGGAAAAAGAAATTCAGTCTATATATCCAGAACATGAAAATCAATTACCAGAAGATTTAGAATTCAATGACGGAATAGCTTTAACAGAAGAGCAGAAACTTAATGTAGAAAACGATGATAAGCCAGTAATGAGTATGGGCCAGGCTCTAGAACATGCTGTTTGTATAGATGAAAAACGTATGGTAGATCCAGACGTAAGTACTGGTGGCCTTTATGAATTTGTGCCGGCGACAAAAATAAAAGGGATGGAAGATTGGATACCAGAATCTGAGCATTATAGATACTATCAAACCACCACGGATTTTCCTTTGAAAATCGAAACTGAAACAGATTTTATTTTTCCCGAACATTTATCTCTGTATACATTTGAAATGGGTAATTGTTCAGAATTTCGCAAACCCAATAAATGTTTAACAGGTAAGATGACTGTTTTTATTTAAAGTTAATACCATATTTTATTGACCACAAAATATAAATCTTCTTATAAATAGATATTAATACAAAAAATACAACTTACAAATTTTAGGCGTGCTTTCACATTATCTTCTTGATGGTGCTTCTATATTGCCACCTTTACTACTTGACGTTAAATTAGGCGATCGCGTTCTTGATGCATGTGCCGCACCGGGAGGTAAATCGTTGCTTATGTTACAAACTTTACACCCTGAACAATTAGTATGCAATGACGTAATGGAATCTCGTGTCAATCGTATACGTAAAGTTATGAAGGAATACATATTTGACTATCAGGAGCGTTGGGAAGGCCAACGTTTAATTCTAAATCAATGTGATGCACGAAATTTAGATGAGTACAATTCATATGATAAAATTCTGGTAGATGTACCGTGCACCACCGATAGGCACTCTTTAATTGAAAACGACAATAACATTTTTAAACCTACGCGCATAAAAGAGCGACTAAGGCTGCCTGAATTACAGGCTGGTATTTTGGTAAATTGCTTACGGCTATTGAAACCGGGAGGTAGTTTAGTCTATTCTACCTGTTCATTATCGCCCGTTCAAAATGATGGAGTTGTGCACATGGCATTACAAAAAGTATTCAACGAATATGGTTTAACGTTTACAATAAAGGATTTGAGTAATGTCATACCACTGTTTAGTGATATTTATAAATTTGAATATCCAAAAAGCTTAAAATATGGTCAAATGGCACTGCCATATTTACCAGCGAATTTTGGTCCCATGTACTTTTGTAAAATAACACGAAATAATTAATAAAGAAAAAATAAACAATTTTATTTAATGTTGTTAGTTGCTTTAGTTAATAAGTTTGTTGTGTAAATTAGGAAAAGTATATTTTAAATAAAAATACATTTAAAATAACGCGTTTAAACCTTTTTCTTCTTTTTTGGTTTTGTTGGCAATGGTCCGGGTACTTTAAAGACAGTGCTAAATGAGAAAAAAAAGGAAATATGTAAAAGAATTTATTAATATTAGTATGCATTCAACTTCTTGTTTTAAAAAGTAATATTTTTTATATTATACTGATTTTAAATATGAACGCCTTACAAGTTAGCTATGAAAAGTTCGTGGAAGTGAGTTTTCTTTCGAAATAATTAAGTATAAGGCAATCTCATCTTCTGAATCACCTGTTGTTGTAACACCTCTTCTTGACAATCCTTGACGATCCGTTCGGGAGCATAAATACGATTGGCGTAGGAATGACACATTTTATTATTTTTTTTTTGTCGACTTTAATCAAACACTATCGATTTTAAAGTAGAAAGTCCTACTGGTAACGTGATTAATAGTTCATATTTTTCGACTTTTTAAATAGTTCGTAAACTATAATACATACTTAATTTTTAAATAAATATTCGATTAATAATTTTATAATACTTACTGGCAAGTAGTACAAATGGGACTAAATTTGCAGAAAACTAAAACAAAAGAATTAATAGCTATTAAGTGTATAAAAAACGGAATAAGTATATTTCTTACTCGATAAACACACGGAACATACATAGCCAATATCGATTAGTTCGCGATGACAAAAGCAGGCTGCTCGGTAGTCTACTTTTGTCGGTGGAGGTAAAACTAATTTCTGACGCATTTGTGGATCAGGTAAAAACACCCAAAGCAAATACTGGAGCAAACCATCCAATTGGGTTAAGCGTAAGTACTGACCACCTGTTATATCACAGCCTTGCTGTAGCAAACTAAGCGATTTATCCAAAGCGCAAACGTCTAGTACTATACCCAGCTTTTGGGCCGTAAAAAAAACATTCATATAAGTCATATACTGGGAAGCGCATTCATTGCTACCAGTTAGTACTAATATACGGGAATGTATTTTTACACCAGCAGCACTGTTACGCTGCATCTAGATAGAAAAAATATATGGTCAATTCTATGATATTTATATGTATGGTATATATGTAGGTACCCTCGATATATAGCACAAGGCCATAGACATGCTGCCCGCTAACAGACTTTCGGTAGGCTGATTAATTTTGGAAGCATTTGTTATAATGTGACTCAAGCGCTGCTTTACCGTTTTCTCAACTAAACTGAACGCTTCGTATTGACCGTCTACTTGACGCACTTCCAACTGTTTTACTGGCATCGGATAAAGAAAGTCCCTATAATTACATTAATCGTTGTAATTAAAATTAACGAAAACAATGCATCCAACTAACGTTGCATGGTGGTGACATGATATTACGGCCAATTTATTTTGTGCCTTTTGCATTAAATGGGCATTTCCAAATGCCACAATAGCATCCAAACATTGAGCAAGATTTTCTGGATTTTGGCGCACAATACGTTGTGATGGATTCGTATCCACAACTATAACCAATAGACTAACACTATTTACATCTGCAAAATATTATTTTATTATTTTACGCCTTGAAACGGGTCCGATTTTTTAAAAACTCACCATCTTCACTGGACACCGCCTTATCCATGTTTCAGCTTACCCGGTTATAATGCTTCTTCTCCTTACGGGTTTTGCTTTGATATTAAAACATTCAACATATTTAATAGCACGCATTCTGCAATTACTTACCTTAATCTATTACAAATTGCTGTGAGTCGTTAATTGAACGTACTAAAGTGTTTATCATCAAACAACAAAACACAATAAACGTCAAGTAGAAAAAGAAATTTTGCATAAAATTTTTATTTTAAAAGTGGGAAAATAATTGGGCGTTTCTAATACATAAAGCCGATTGTTTTTATTTAAATTTAACAAATTTCATATAAAAACATTCCTACACCTCGCCATAATGCTTGTCTTAGTGTTGGGTGATTTGCATATACCCCACCGTTGTAGTAGCTTACCAGCAAAATTTAAGAAACTACTTGTACCCGGACGTATACATCACATTTTGGTTACTGGCAATTTGTGCACCAAGGAGTCTCACGATTATCTCAAGACTTTAGCTAATGATGTTCACATTGTCAGAGGTGACTTCGATGACAATCTTTCGTATCCCGAACAAAAAGTGGTAACAGTGGGACAATTTCGTATTGGACTATGCCACGGCCATCAAGTTGTGCCAAGGGGCGATCCCGAGGCATTGGCTTTAGTACAACGTCAATTGGATGTAGATATATTAATAACGGGTCATACTCATAAGTTTGAAGCCTACGAACATGGCAATAAATTCTATATTAACCCTGGGTCAGCTACTGGTGCTTTTAATCCTCTGGATACAAATGTTGTACCGTCATTTGTATTAATGGATATACAAAGTGCAACTGTTGTTACTTATGTCTATCAATTGATTGGCGACGAAGTCAAGGTAGAACGTATCGAATATAAAAAAATCTAAAATGAACTTGAGTAAATTTATACCGAATACTGCTGAATGGAAGTGTTTTTGTTGTCCTTTATGGAATTTCTTTAAATAACATTAAGAGAAATCATGTATTTTAAATAATTATAGTATTTTATAAATAAATAAAATAACAATAAACATTGCTTTAAATACACTAAATGGGGAGAAATTTTAAGTTACTCGTGATTAAATGAATCATTAACAAAATATGTATATCGTTCGCCGCACTCCATTTCCGTTTGAGTATATTACGCATATTTGTAAAAACTTTTCTAAATTTGTATAACTTACGTTACACGTTGGTCGCCGTGGTCTAGTAGGTAGTGTGTTGACTTATTAGACGTGAGGCCTCGGTTCAAACCCCAGGTCAGGCATCTCCAACTAAACGAAATATAACCAAATATTTCTTCGGCGACTTCCTCTCATCGACTTTAAAACTGTAGGTCCCACCACTCATGTATAAAAATTAACGCACGCAACATAAGTGGTGTGAGAAACTAGGTCATAATCCTAACTAAAGGGTTGTAATGACCAATTATGTATGTACGTTACTACTTACTCATAACGAACGTTAATAAATCAAATAGGCGCCATTATAGCACCATTTAATATTTTTATCAAAGATTTTGTGGAAATAACATGCCACCGAATGTCAAGTAGCATTACTTTTACAACCTTGATTGGGTTACCGATAAATAGGGAAAAGTTTTGCGTTCTTTTAAATAAAGGTTGTGTTAAGAGGATAAGAATTCCGAATGGCCATCGATTTAATTACAAATTTTGTATTTAAATTAAAAAATTTGCTATGGAACTTAATACGAATTAAATTTTTTTTGATAAAGGAAAGCACAATTTACTGTGTGCTAGTGTGTGTATAACTGATTCGGATATCCCGTTTTAATTCAAAATTTTCTAGCACAGAACGAAAAATTGTCTGGTTGTTGTGTAATGGGAATAAAACCACAACATGCTTGATACTCAGAGTGATAAATAAAAATGAAATTTAAAGTCTATCAATATATTAATCGAGTTTAAATGAAATTCATAAAGGAAAAAATTGGTTATGAAATTGTTTTATTTTTGCAAACTAAAAACAGTACAAAACATGTAGTCACAAGAAAATTGTTGAATTTAATTAATAATACGTAAAGGTTGAAAATATAATAAAAATATGATAAAAATAAATAAAAGAAATGAATATTAATCAAATATGGTTTCATCTAAAGAATTTACACAATCATCATGATAAATGGGTATTTGGCTTTTTGTTGTTGTTGTTGTTTATTATTTTTTGTAGAACAAATTTAATTTATTTATTAGGGTACACATTTTAAAAGATTTGTTTTTATCAAAAGTTTATCATTGCTTAATATGATTTATAAGATTATAATAAGTAGCAAATAATGTTATCCTTTTTGATTGATTGGCATTTTTAATTTGGGGTTGTATTACTTGATTAATTAATTTTCTTTAAGATATGCTGGTTTGACGCAAACACATGCATGTTTGTTGTGCATCATCTTATCCAAGGCTGTCAACGCATACAGTTTTCAAAGTCTTGCCAGAAATCGTGGTCTTGAATTGTTCGGGAACTGGCAATTCAGTCTACATTATAAAAAATAAACAATGGTTTAAACATTCCCATAATATATGTTATTAATTTCTACTTACATAATCACCACTTGCTTCGGGTAACATAATGTTCATTTCTGAAGATTTTGAACTTACGATTTCAACACCCAAAGATTCTTTACACAAATACATTTGACAGCCATCGGTTTTGTCAATTGATATGGTGGGTACAAAACCCAATACCTGCATCTGAACTGATTGGCAATTTACAAACTCAATAGAAGCCACGACAGAATCAAATACTAAGGAGCACTTCTTGCACGAATCCAATACAATATTATTGACTTTGCCCTTTACAGTCAGTACGGAACCTTCACATTTGAACATATAAACGACATTATTCATTTCAGCATTTTCAACCAACAAACTGTTGTTATTTCTTTGATATTCAATTAACCATTTCTTGCCATCCCGGGTAAAGACAGGGTCTTTAACAACGGGGGCACCAGTTGGAGCATTGCTGGCGGAACCAAATTGAGTAGGTGTCTTGAAGGGGGCGGGACCAGTCCTTAGAGTAGGATTTTTATGGGTTTGCATATCGGCAGTCACCTTCTTTAAGTCTGCGAAACAAAACAATATTATATAGACATATCTTGTCGACGATATCAACACTATACATGTGTATGTCGTCTACATGTACATATGCAACTAACTTACTTTTAGTAATATTTTCGCCTTGATTAATTTCAGCAAACAAAGCGCTACGGTCATCGTTTCCCTCACCCAAGCTCATATTAGACATATCAAATGTAGGTGGTGGAGGTGGGGGAGGACAACCGCCCATAGGTGGTGGTGGTGGGGCAGCACCACTAGCAGGTGCAGCTCCTTTACCAGACCAAACTAAGCCAGTTGTATGGTATTGCTTGATGTACTGTTGCAATTCGGTCAATGTTTGTATCCAAGCACGAGCCCATTCAACGTGTGTTGTATCTTTCTCTTTCCATTCTTTCAATACACGATTGGTATAAAATTGACCAGCATCATTCATTTCCTTAACATGAGGCCCAGGTGTGGGAGACTAAAGTATAAAATACGCAAATAAATTAATTCTTTTATAATAAAGAGTCAATAAAAATCAATTCTTACCACACACACCCAACCTAAGGCTGGAATACTTTCACTAATTGCCGACAAATGATTGAAGTATTGGGAACCACGATTTTTTTCGCGAAAGTCTAATATAGCTGTTATTTGATTCGATGTTGGTTTTAACAATTCCGTTTGTTTGTTTACATCAGGTTGTGAACACTGTGTGGCCAAAGTCACATACTGAAGTTGTGCACTAAAATATTTACAAAATTATTCATAAGAAAAGAACAATAGAGATATGAATATATCCTATAGACTTACTCAAATGCCTTCTTAACAAATTCGGCATGCTTAGCAACATCACCGCCAATTTTAGCCGACAATGCCAAGTATTGGCTCAAAGGACCGTTAATAATATCTTGATAGCCCAGAACACTCATGTTGAGTTCCAATGGAAGTGGTGGTGGTGGTAAAGATGAAAAATCGTCTAGAACTGTCGGAATATCTTCGAGACTACTGTCGTTTTGTAGCTGATGATTGTGATTGTTATGTATTACAATATCACTGTGACTGCTTAGACTGTGACGTTCGTTAATCTTGATCAACGATTCCTCAATACGTTCAATGCGTTGATTTAATTTAACTGTTTGTTCGGATACAGATACGTTTTCAACGGGCACTAGTGGCAGCTCGGTTATCTCTAAATCAATGCTAGAACGTTTTTTTTCCAAAACACTATCGAAAGTACGATTAGCTATTTCCAATTCACGTGCACTAATAGATCGTTCTAGACGTTCTACAAGCTTCTCAAGACGGTTAACCAAATATTCAAGATTTTCAGTAACTGATGACTTTAATTCAGGATCGCAATCTGTTGGGAAAAAATCATTTCTTTAAGTTTATAATTTGATGATCACTTAGTAGATTAAAAAAATCGTGTGAAATAAAATCCAACAAGGTGTAAAAAGTGCGTTTGAACAATAACGACATGATGAATAAGAATCAAAACATATAAAATGCATGAACATGCTGCAAGTGAAATATAATCAAATACAAAAACGAAAATAAACGAAGAAACAACACTAGAACAAGTGAAACAACATTTATGGGATAGTAAATAAAATATACGAAAATATTTATTTTACGAAAGTGTAACACATAAATATTTTATATGAGAATATTCATAAAAATATAATTGTTAATAACATAATAAAATTAAATTGTAAGGGATGATATTAAGGGAATTTGTAATGAATACGTAAGTAGTAGTGAATAGAAAATTGTATCTGATGATACGTATTTGGCTCTTTCCTAGACAAAACGGTCAAATATGTTTTATAAGACGATTTATTTTGCAAAATTGATAGATAATTGAAATGGAAAGTATTGTTATTGAAAATATAAGGTGTAGTATAAGGAAACCCATGAAATTAGAATCGAAGAAATAGAAAATGTGTTTAATTACTGGGTTCGAATCCGGGACATTCAACATTCTTAAAATGTTTAGCAAGCAGGCTAGGTTTTTTATCTTTATCGACGAAATACTGTAATATATGACATACTTTTTTTACGATCGTCTTGTGGATAGCAGTGTATCGGCTTACTGGAAGCTTACGAGATCAAATCTTAGCTATGACATCTTGAAAAAAAAAAGGTATAAAAATATGTTTTTGGGGGCCCCCTCAGGGAACTTTTAGAAAAACCTTCGTCCTTAACAATACCAAAACTATAATGTTTATTGAAGAAGCAAGCATTCACTACACATTCAAAGAAAGTTCCTTTTTTTATAAATCTCTTCTTGATTATTCGCAAATAATGAATTATTTATACTACACCTTACATTATCACTGGTTTTTATGTTATTTTAATCTGTTGTTTATGCTTCTCATTGGATCGATGAATAGATCGTACATATATGTACCTATTTTACCTATATTTTAATAAAAAAAGGTGTGAAAATACCTAACCTTATGCTCGCTTTCTTGTATTACTTCAAAATAAATAATGCTAGTTTTATAGCAGCAACAATTTATAAAGTTTTATTGTTTTATTTTATAAAGTTTTTTATTTATTTATTAATTTAGTAGTGATGTTTGTTTATTCGAAAATTTATTTGTTTTTTGTTAAGTGTTTGTTTTTATGAAATATTTTTACGCTCCTTTTTATATTTATGACTTTCTATTTATAAAACTTAACTAAAATAATACACATATGTATCTTAAATGTTTGCTTTTCATTGAAATTTTGGGCAATGGTCATTATTAATAATGAAATAAAACGACAACTGTAGCAAATCTTAACGCCCACATAATTTTTTCCCAAAATTTATATATTTTTCCAAATCAAAATATCACACTTGGAATGTTCTAGAATATAATCCAGTTTAGAACTGAGAATTATCTCCACAAAAAATATTACATATCCCAAATAAGTTTACCTGGATTTTGACAATTTTTTATATCATGTATAATCAAGGTTCGACCACAACAACAACAACAACAAGAACTAAATGTTTGACCCATTAACTTTTAAAGCCCTAGAACAAAAAGTACGTTCCTAGGCTTATTCACTGGTAAATATTGTAAATTCGGTGTTCAATTTTATAGCAGTACTTCTTTGGAAAATTTAAAAAAAAAATTACTTTGAAAAATTTCGTTCATAATACTTTTAACACTATGGCTGAGGCTGATTCACTATTATTGTGTATTTAGTTTTACAGAAAATAAAAAATAATATTATTTTATTATATAAATATATGCATGTGAGACGTGTATATTTACTTTTTATACACATAAATACACAAGTTGATTGTGTTGTTATTTTCTGAACGTTTATTTTCTGTGCGGCATTTACCAGTTAATAATAATTATGAGTAAAAATACAAGTACATATGTACATATTTATTGTACATGATTATAACAATTTTTGCTTCTTTTTTTGGTTAAAAATATTGTTGACAAATAAGAGGAACAACAACAACAGACACAATAAACACAAAGAACAATGATAAATACAGTATTTGACAAAAAAAAATTAATCTAATGTATTCGTTCAACCAAAGCAGAGACGAAGTTGTTACAAACGAGATTGTTAAAAAGTTTGCAGCAAAAAATCACTTATAACCAATAACTTTTATTACTGATATTCAGCTATTACCACCTTAACCACTACGCGATTTTTAAAACACTTAATAGTAGAAGCATTTAAATAAAAGAATAAACGATATCGAAGTTTTATTTATAAAATCCTTATGTTGTTTTGAATGTGTTGTTTTAAACTAAATGGAATAAACGATTTTTAAAATATATGTTTGAATGAAATAAAAAAGCTTTCAGAAAGCTGCACTAAAAATACTTTTATTCGTAGCATTTTGGAATTAAAAAAAGAAATTTTTTGTTCGAGACAGCAAGATAGTCAAGTATGACTACATAAATTGATTATTGTTCGTTTTACATGACTAATATCCTTTTAAAAACATAAATATAATCTTTCATTTATTTATCAAATAATTTTGGTGATTAATTACGATAAAATATATTGACTATATTTTTATAAAAAAAAAAAATAACTTTTCTAATGTATAAGACAGCTTTAAAAGCGTAAAGAAGACCTAACTGTATGAATCCCTTTATCTTTTTATTTCATTTGTACTGGTGCAATATAAATTTTAAGTTTCTCAAAAAAGAAATAATACACTGGCGATAAGATAAAAAAAAATTTAACTTTGATGAGTTGGCTACAGAGAAAACATGCAAATAATCGAAAATGACTCATAAAAATGAAAAAATGAGATTTGTTCTGAAATCAATAACAAATTTTCATTGACTATATAATGATCATTTCTGTAACAAAAAAAAATTATCTTTTGAGAAGTGAAAATTTTGTTACGAATAATATGTGAAACAATATTGTACAAATTTTATAATTTCGATATTAAATTTATAAAATCTCATACAGATTTTCAATAGCCAAAAATAAAAAATATATAAAATGTATGTATATACAAAAGATGTATTCAGTTGTAAATTTTGAACTATATTACAAATATATAAAAGCTGAATCAAATTATTAAAAATATTTTTCGATTCACCCCCAACACTGCCGAATTAAATATATAAAAAAAAAAATAATTAAAAAAAGAAATGGAGGAGCAATAAAAGAAAAATCTCAATTTTAAAATTAGATAAATATATTATAAAAAAAAACGAAAAAGAAAAACTTTTAACGATAAAAATCAAGAATTAATTGTAGATAAGTATATTCACCTCCCCCGCTATGATATTGTATTGGTGGTATTGTAGATTGCGTAACAGTGGTACCAAATATAAATGGTTCAAAACGTGCACTGTGATTTACTGCAGCCTGTGCTGCAATAATTAAATCTTTATAAATACGTTGGCGTTTCAACTCTAGCTCATCACGTCCAACAGGTGTAACCGGCGGTTCAACACAACCCCTACAAAATGTTTCCCATGTTATTACAAAACTCTTGTTATTTATAAAAAAAATATATATACAGTATATATTAAAAATTAAATTTCATTTTGATTTGAAACTTAAAACATTTTAACTAAAAACACTAAATTTCAAAAAAAAAGAAATTAACTTATATTTTTGGTGTGCTAAAGTTAAACGTATAATGTTGTACAGAATCAAATTTATAGTAATTCTAATGGAAGATTTAAAGCGTTAGAATGATTCAAAATATTCATATGTATGTATATATTTATAATTGTTTTTGTAGTATTATTTTCATACTTTAAAACAGCATTGGTAATATATATTACAAAATTATTATTTAATCATCAGATCTAATATTTATGCATATTATTCGATAGGTCTGTATAAATTCAGTACGCATATTGAACCTCCACATTAGCATTGATTACAAAAACGTTTAAAATAAATTCACCTTGAAGGTGCTATTGTAAATCAAATTAAATTGAACAGAAATTTAAACTGTAGACGAACAGATTAATTGTTCGAAATGTACGAAATTAACACTATAAATGTTTAACCATAACATTTTACTGGGGTAGATATAACAGAAGAACATTAAAAAATATTTTTTAAAAAAAGATAAACGATAAAAAAAACATATTATATTACACATCATTAATCCGTTCATTATTAAACCATTCCGGCAAACCATGTGAATATGCTAAAATTTCGCTAATTAAATCATCATTTTCAATATCACGTTCCAAATATGGCGCACACATACTTTCACGTTTTGGAGGAGGCAAAGAATCAGAGAAAACATCATCCTCTTCATCACCTACTGATGCCCTAGTTGGTAATGCACATGGTGGCAAAGGATCAGCCTCTATTATTTCTGTATGAACGCTAATGTTGACACGCTTTTTGATTGATGTATGTGTTGAATTATGACGTGAAAGACAAGATTTAGGCTTCTCATTGTTAGATACATTTGCCTCACAGCGACTGGATTGAGTTGTTGATGGAGACCCAGGCCTATCGTTTGTTTTATTTGAGCCGTTTGAACTTTCTGGTGACGACGCCTCGGTTGTCTCATTTTTAATGTCTTTTGCATCATAACTATTCGTATTTTGTAGCATCTGACTACAAATTAATTCCATATCGTTTGTTTGTAATACATTATCAACTGTAAGTTAAATAGCATTGGTAAATGCTTAGAATAAATTACAAATTTTATAATAAAAATGAAAAAAAAAGAATTAGAATATCTACAAATATCTTGAATTTTTTAGATTTCCAATGTCTTGATAATTACAGTACATTGTACATTTACAGATGCCAAGACTTTGAAATCTAACAATATTTTATGAAAATTATAAATTTAAAAATGTATTTACAATTTTATATATCAAAACGAAATTGTATTAAATTGTACAAATAAATCAAATAAGAGGGAAAAAAATAACTATACCGTTTGTTTGTTCTATCCTGGAGTTATCAACTAATGTAGTTTCTGTTTCCAGCGTTGTGGGTTGTACATTGATGGTATCATTTTCCTGATGTATTTTCTCAATTGTTTCCGTTGTAGTATTTCCATTTTCGCTAAATGTATTATCCTCCTTTATAACACACTCTTCGTCAGCATTATCGTATTGTTTATTATCATTTATATTATCAGCAACGTATTTACCATTTTCTATGGTTATCGTTGGTATTATTAGATTTTTATTACCATTTTTCGATGTATCACTATTTTGTTGATTAATTTCATTTTGTTCATCTTTCGCGATAGTTTCGATATCTGTTTGTTTTTTCGATTTTTTTGAACCCTTCGGATTTGCGCGGCAACACGAAAACATTTTATTGCTATTTAACTATTATTTACAAATATTTTTAGCAGCATTTAATTAGAAGAAATTAATAATGATTATACACCTAATTCTGTTTTTACACGGTCTTTTTTTACACGGTTTTGAAATAACACGGTTTGAAAATAAAATATTTTTAATTTTTGTTACACGATTTTATTCCATTTAGCACGATTTAAAATTTTTTGTGCTTAAATTTTTTTGTGAAAATTAATTTTTGCAAAGTATGTACCTATCACAAAATTAAGGGAATTCCCTTTTTGCGCGACAAGCCAATTTTCTGGTCAAAGCAAATGTAAATGGCACAAATTTAGGGGAATTCCCTTTTGTGCATACAAGCACAAAGGTCAGAGCAATTAAAATGTGTTAATATTTTGTGTTTGGTAGACATTTTTTGTTGGCAAATTTGTTTTTCTATCTTTACATTAAATTTAACGCATTAAGATGAAAGGTAAGCCAAAAAATATTTTATATTTATTAAGTTATTTATATTTTTAATTTTGTTAAATATTTTATGAATCCATAAAAGAAAATGTCAAATACAAAACTTCTTAAAAAATCCTTGTTTTTCACTAATTTTAATAGGTTTTAGAGATTAGGAACCAATCACCTATTTTTGCATACGATCAGTGTCTTTTTTTACACGGTTTTTTTTACACGGTTTTTTCTGGAACCAATCTACCGTGTAAAAACAGAATTAGGTGTACGTTCATAATTTACTCTAGAGTGGTGATTTCTTTTCCTTTGAGTTTAGTTGTAAGACATAATTCAACTCATATAAATGTAAAATCAGGATATTAAAAATTGTATATTGTGTTAACACGCGAAACTTTAATCAGGTCAATTTAAATATAAATATATGGAAAAGGAGTGGAGTAGACAGAAATGCTTTCCTTTTTTAAAACACTATTCTGTTTTTAAAAGTTATAATAAGACTTCTTATCAACACATCATTAGGTGAACAGTTCGGATTCTAATTCAAAGAAAAATATTGTGTTTTGCTTTCAATATAAGATTGAATGTATTTATAGAATTATATGTATATTGAAATAAAAGATTGCATTCTTTGCATTTACTGTGTACACAAAAAAATAATGTAGTTTAACAAAGATTAACAGTATTTTTCTACAACCACATTGATGCACAAAATTTCTGTAGTGAAATCCAAGTAACCAACCATGACCAGAAGTAAAATTTTAAATAATCACAATATTAATTATTTTATTCATTTATTTAATGTTTCTCATAAGAAATTCTGCTACAAAAAGTAGCTTATTTTGGGGTCTGACCAAATGAAATATTCCACAAACAATAATGCTTTTAGTAGTCCACTTTATTTTATTTTTATATGTAGAAAATAACGCTTTACTTTGTAAAAAAGGTAATATGTTCGTTGTTGTTTATAATTTACAATACATTTCTATTTTTTTTTTTTTTATAAGTATAAATTTTTTAATAATTTTAAAGCACAAAAGTGAAAAAATTTCTCTTCTTGATAAAAATTAAATTCACAGCAGTAAAGTCAAGTGGTTGAAAAGAAACTGACAAGTAGTTACAGTCGTATACAATACGTGAAGATATTTGTATACATGTATGTATGTATATACAATATGTATGTACATAAAAATGTGTATATTATGTACATAGAATATAAATACAAGGAAAAATCCTTGTTGAAGGGATACAATTTGCTCAATGTGAGAAATGAACAGAACTCGTATTCGAATCTAGATATGTACATGAAACTAGGTCAAGCCGGGACAACATCAAACGAAACGGTTAATAATATGCAATAAGAAAAAACCGGGTGAAAAGAAAATGAAGATATGTAAATGAAAAACTATACGTTATTGAAAATTTCACGTGGTTCAACACTTAATTGTCCATAAATAACACACCCAAAAGTTTTAATAACAAATTATATACATATATTCATATACTCTTCTAACAGTAACGAAAAAATAAATAAATAAATAAAACAATACAATTAAAAAACATTGAAGGTAAGAATAATAGTAGAGACTAAATAAATTAAATTTTGAATTATATATATTTAAAGGCTTTGTCTTTTAAATTTAATTTCAAGATGTACATAAAAAGTTGCCAAAATCCAATAGGAATTTAACATTAAGCCAATAAATTCTGATCTATTATACTTCCCTATTCTAGCAAGATAATCTTCAATCGTTTAATGTTATATTATATATTAAAAATTTAGGCAAATGCAATAATACACAGAAAGAATTATCTTTTAATAATCTTAAATATTATAAACTATGCATGGGTTTTAAAATAAAAACCTAAAAAATTTAAAATCAAAGAATTCTGAATATACTTTTACAGATACCTTTATGCACACTCTTCTTAACACGCTTTCACACTTGATGATTTATCTAATTTCTCTTTTGGTTTAAGCAATCACTAATGAATAAACATTTTTTATTCCAATAACTAATTTTTTTTTTTTTTCAATTGAAAAAAACTGGAAAAATATTTACGACTAATTGCACATTTTGGAAATGTTCAGCAAGTGATATTTACCAAATAATTGTATTCAAGTCTTTAACCTAAACGTAAATGGCATGAGTGCAAACATGAATATTTAGTCTTTTTTATAGCAATACATTTTATTTCAATCTTTATGATATACAAATGTAGAATTCTAAAAACAAATATAATATAACATTGTTTTAATTATTAGTTGCCAAACATATGTATTTAAGGTTTTTATTTATCCCGAATCATGAAGTCGATAACACCAACATATTAATTAATTTTTCTATTTAATTCAAAGATCATAACATAACAGCACACACTTTCGTACCACATATGTATACTACATCATAATTGGTGGTAAAATACAAGTAAATATTAGAAATTGTATAATAAAACCCGATATTATTATCTTAATTTGCTAACGCAACCGTTATAAACATCTTTTAAACAATATGTTAAATTAAATTTCAGATATAATCGTTGAAGCAGTGGTCAATGCACATAAGGAGCAAAAATAAAATTGTTGTTCTTCTATTTCTTGTTGAATAATAATAATAAAGTCGCGTATATTTTCAAAAACTTGTTTAATACAACCGTTAACAAATAAGTGAAACACAAATGTATTTGAAATAAATGGAAAAGAAAAAGCTTATATTTCTCTTTGTATTCGCACTTTAAATATAACAAAAGTAGCTGACAACAGTGATGCTGCTGAACGGCGGTGGGTTTTGTAAGGTAAAAAAAAATAAACACAAACGCAAACTCTTTGGTTTAGAAAAAAAAAATTCATGCCGGTGGTTGCTCATGCAGTGCAGAGAGTATGGCATTATGAGTGCGTTAGACCGTCTGTTCACTTAATGTTGATGAGAAGAGAAAGTGTTAGAGTTAAAATTAACATGAATAATAGAGGTTAAGATAAATAATACGATGCTAAAACTTTGTTTATAAATCGCCACAACTTGTTAGGTTTAGAAAAGAGAAAAAAAATACTGTAGCCTATTTCTTACTTAAGGAAGAAAAAATTGGCAAGTATGAGTATGCGTATTATAAACTTCTCTCCTAACTTTAACAAATAAATTTTTGCAGTTTTTTTTTAATTGTTCATCCACAATATAAATGAAAATTATTGTATCAAGCAATTCAAATTTTAATTTATGTATGTATATCGTAGACCTTATTAAAATATCCTTGTATAAATTGCTTTTTAAAGGAATTAATTCCACAGTTAGTTACAAAAGTGTAGCCTCTAAGTATAGGGAATCTACGCTACAGAATATATTTAAATCGAATCTTGGTACTCAATAGCACAAAATGATTTGTTTCATAATTTTTATTAATTTGTATTTAGTTTATAATAAAATCGTGAAAACCGCACCTTATATTCACCAAAACACGCAAAAAACGGACGCTAAATATACGCACGTTTGTATGAATGAACGTTCTAATAACTACTAACATGTTTTTCGTTTCCAAAAAACTAAAATTTCCAAAATTTTTGTTGCAAAATAAAACAAATCATTCAACGTGTTTATGATAAATAAACGATGACTACCTACAGTTAGTTACCACTGCCCATACGTAATACAGGAAAAAGAAAATATTCCAAAATATTTTCATCCGTATACGCACATTTAATAAAAAAAAAAAAAAAAAAAAAAAAACAAATAAAAATGTTTGTGTACGCTATGGCTTCTTACAGGCCAATAAAAATATAGTACAAAACAAAATTTGGACAGACGGCCGGCCAACCCTATAAAAAAAAAACTTAACAAATAAAATAGACACTCATAAAGGTCTCTACATTCCACCGGTATAAACTAAAACCATTTCACATTTTATCGTAAACGAAAAGAATTAAAAAGCATTAACTATTAATACTATCATTGTCATTGTCACACCGCACCAAAATGTTTAAGTATTTGTTATTATTTCATTTCTTAAGGTTTAAAATACCAAGCAAAGACCATATAAAATATTTAAGTCTCGGGTGGATGGCCTGTGGGTTTATTTAAAAGGGAATAAATAAAAACAAAAAATGTAACCGGTCAAATTCTTATTGCGAACACAAATCAGTTAAGAATTTAACGAAAATCGTTAATAATAAAAAATAAATATATTAAATACACACATAAGTACTTCATCAGAGAATTAAAAAAACGATAGTTTTCACACGAGTAATATTTAAGGCGTTTGGTCTCGTCCCTCCAGAGAGGACAAACAATTAAAATCTCTTTAAAATACTTTCACTTATCATATTTTCTTAGGATGAAATTAAAATTTAACTAAAGTGAATAAATTTTATTTTTATTTTTCTTCTCATTTGGATATTCCTTTAGAACATTTTATTTTGATTTAAGTTCCAAAAAATGAGGTTTATCATTGACTCTTAATAAAAAAAAATATATCTATCTATATATATAAAAATGAATGTTTGTCATGTTATGATCTTCAGCAAAGTTGTTGCGCATGAGCCGGGGAAGGTTCCTAAGTTGGTATGACCAATTTCCAACAGGTGGCGCCACTGAAAATTGCTAAAAATGAATTAAATCGTAAACTGTGCATTTAATCATGTTAGGATCTTTATCAAAGTTGTTGCGCATGAGCCGACGAAGGTTTCTAAGTTGGTATGACCAATATCCGACAGGTGGCGCCACTGAAAATTACTAAAAATGAATTAAATCGTAAACTGTGTATTTAATCATGTTATGATCTTTAGCAAAGTAGTTGCGCATGAGCCGACGAAGTTTTATAAGTTGGCATGACCAATTTTGGACAGGTGGCGCCACTGAAAATTACTAAAAATGAATTAATTAATTAGTTCGACGGAGGTTTCTAAGTTAGTGCGATTAATTTCCGATAGATAGCGCTACTGAAAATTATTCAAAATTAATTGAATCGTAAACTATGCATTTGATCATGTGTTAATCGGACAAATATCATACATTTTAGGATTCATCATTTATGATTTTAATAAAATTTAGTATAACTCATTCCCGTAAAATGTCAATCACAACTTTGAAACATTTTAATTTTGAAAATGTTCTAAAAATTCTGTTGGGTTCAATTGGATTAGGTATATTGTGAGATTCTAATAAATTTAAACGCATTTTTCATGTCATTCCCATGCAATCATGCCTCCAAAGCGACAAGCAATTGGAAAATCTTCGAGTACAAGCCGCTGAGACCCGATCGAATGCGTACTACTTATTCCCGTTCGTCTGAATCATCTGGACAACGGGAAACAAAATCCATAAACTGATTCAAAATTAATTGTATATTTGTGTAATGTCTTTCCTTCAAATTTATTTTTGTTGGTGACGCAGTAACACGCGCAGGGTCCAGCTAGTATTTAATAAAATAAAAATACAGATAGAGCTAGATGATGGAAATAAAAATAATTTGTAATACAACAAAAAGTGATATATACTAATTATTCTCATGCTTTAAAGCAGATTATTTTATTTTTCGTGGAAAAACGTGAAGACTCTCGAGTTCCGAGACAAGCTAGCCATAATTTCAGCCCTGGAAAAACAACATTACGGCTGAAATTGATGGGATGCCAGCCGAATTTCTGGATAAGGAATTTCATAACTATAACCCTCATGAAGTGCGCTTTAAAAATAAATTATAGAAAATGATATATCGCTCCAAATATTAAATAAATGCCATATTATATTAAGCAAGTTTACTATCTTTGTCTTCTCGAAAATAATAGTTAAGAATACTTAATTTTTTTCACTTTTATTCAAACATGTTTATTTTTATGATTAGATATTGTTTTACTTTTTCATATATAATATATAATATTCGCTTTTAATAAGTATATTCTTTTATGGTATATGTGTTCTATTTTTGTGTAGAGCTGTGATTGTGGTTGATCAAAAATGTTTATGTTTATTTGTTTTTGTTTTCTTATTTATTTGATTAATGCCATATTTACGTATGAAAACAAAAATAAAGACATCAAAGAACAGTGGATGTCATAAGTGTAATAAATACTTAAAGAAATGTAAAAATACTGATTAAAGATTTTAATTTTTTTGGTAATGCTTGTGAATATTGCTTTAGAAATCGATACGGACAGACACCTATCAAAATAGGGAAAAATTACTCTCCAACAAATGTTACTAATACAGTAAAAGTTAAAAAAAATATAATATGGTCTTTATCTTTACCCGACAAATTTACACAAAATTTATGCTGTAGTTTTAAACCATTGCAAGAGCTCCTTTCTTTTTCGTTAAGGAATATCACAGAAATCACTTTCTAATTTCTATGCTTTATTATTTGAATTAATCAAGTAGGTGATTATTCTTCTACAGCAGAACCTGGTTACCTAGAAATAACACTCTTTGAAAATGTATTTATTTATTTTTTTGTAGAAGCTTGCACATTCAATCTTATTCATTATCGAGATAACGCGATGTCTGACCTACTTCCTTTGGTCGTTATTGGTATTATGCCCTCTGAAATTCAAGGAGCTGCTGGATGAATTATTTGGAAGGAACTTGAAGCCTCTTCATTTTTAAAATTCAAAAACATAGGTGAACAATTTTTGTATGCGGCGTTGTGTAGCGGCTAAGTTAGACTACAATAGTGTTTTCAGATACAGTGGCATTCGAGAAAACTTTAAGAACCGAAAATAAACTCCAATAACTTTTGGATTCTCAATGGGACAACAACTGGATGTCAGATATATTTTATTGAAAATCTCTGTATACATGTATACACATACGTAATAATATTCTTGTTAAAATTAGAATTCTCAAATGTGAACAAAACAGAATTTGCAATTTCCAAATATTTAATATATACATATGTACTTATAAAATGTGTATGTACATGTATGAAAGAAAACAAAACACAAAACCATTGACCAAGAAAAGTTACAATATAGAAACCAATTTCTTAACTTTAAAGAGTTTCTAAAAGACCTAGTACCTATTTACATTATCGGTTGAAACATATTTAAACCGGTATTAGATTACATAACTCCCCCAAAAAGCTTCCCAAATTTAAGGTCGAAGATTGTTTATCGATGGTTAGTCATTACTTGTTTAAAAATACAAATAAAAATCAACTAAAAATAACAGTTTGCATCACTAATTAACAAATTTATCTATAAACAAAAAACAACAAAAAATATTAAAAAGGTTGAGTCATACCAATAGAAGGCTAATGACTGCAACAAATACCCAGAATCTACAAATTTATTGTATGAATATACATAATACTGCAAGAAAAAGTATATGATGATGGTAACTTAAGAATCTTTAACTCACCGCAAATATGTTGGTAACTAAATGTAAAAAATATATATTGTGTCTATGTATGCGTGAAATTTCTTTTTTGCCAAAGAAAATTAAAATGGAAAGAAAAATGTGTGTATGAATATGAAAACAGCTGTCTTGAATCTGTAAACATCCGTTATAGTTGGCTTATAATTAAACACAACGGAAAACTCGAAAAGAAAAACTCAACCACCTATATATGTACATATATATACACACAAATCATATTGTTAGTTATTAAAAAAAATGTTATTGTTTCTTGAGATAGTAATAATAATGCAATAGTTTCTAAAGACGCTTAATCTATCAATAATATCATAATGAGTGTAAAATATGGTACTCAAAAACAGCCACCACCCATAAATTTTTGGTGCAACAAACCTCCCCTCTTCGTTTCAGTAAAAGCCGGCTTTTCCTATACTTTAGTTTTTTTCTTGTATATTTGATTTCGTTTTTTCTATTCATAAATGCACTTTTTCCTTATGATTTTTTTCCCATCGATTTTTTTATTAAAACAATGTCAACTAAACTTACCTCAATTGATAAATCACTTGGTAGAAGTTGTAATTTCCTTCTGTAATATTGTGTTAAATTTTCTCCACTTAGAACAGTTTAAACAATTAAATTATAAAATTATTGCAAACGATTCGTCGAACAAGAAACCAACAACTGTGCAAAAATGGTAATTCAGCTTTTTATTATTTAGATAATTCAGCGCCAGTAATACCAAGTTTACTTTTTCATAATTAATGAAGTTGCCAGACTAAATTTAGTCATGTTTAAGTTAGCACTACTCTTTGCTAGCAATGACGTGTGTTCAATATTGTCAGCTGTCATACTTGTTGACATTTGCTAAGCAATTGTAATACAGCCGGGAAAACGAGAGCAACTAGAAGAATTTTCTGATACGAAAATTAGGTGTTAAATGAATACTTTTGTATTTCATTTTTAGCGAAATTGATAAGAAAGCAAGTCAAAAGTATAATTAAAACATGTTAGATACCATAAAGTGCTATACCGAACGCAAGTAATTTTAAAAGATTTAAGTCGAAAACTATGTTTAAAAGTCGTTTTGCAGTCATCTAAATTCAAGTGTGAAATCAAAGAGGGAGAGACGAAAGTCAACATAGTTTTGGCATATTTAAAAGATATTCTTTTGATAATTTTAAGAAGTAACATTCCGGCTATTGGTGAAACCAAAATTTAAATGCTTGCCAATGGAAATGTTTAGAAGTTGCATTTATAAATTTCTTTGGCACTTGCTCCATAGCCTTGTGTCATTGTATGAATACTGTATGTGGTTGCGTTTACGTATAATTGCTATAGCTCTCTGGTCATATGATCGCTGCCGACGTACGTCTACGGCAGAAAAACAACAGAACGAATATGATTTTCTGCTGCAATGCAAGAAGCATTTGAACAAAATACCAAAACATCTGAATCTTGTTATTGGTCCAGATAATATGCAAGCAAATGACGATCTAGTAAAGCGAATATTTTCCTATGCACTTCACATGAATATAAATTGCATCAGCTATTATGATACTCGCTATACAAACACCAGTTCTTCAAAGTTTTGCTTAACAGCGTTGGAAAAGTTTGAATGTCCTAAGGGATGGAAAAGAAAAAATGTTGATGTTCACCATACAGTGTGGTATGTGAGTAAAGAAGAAACAGCTAACGGAACATCACACGTAAATGGTCTAACAAACTCAGCTTTAACGAACGACCATTTACCAAAATCCAATTCATCAGTGCAAGCGAAAAGTACATCGTTAGAGGTAAATTATATTTAACATTACATTACTGTATAACCTAATAAATTGAATTAATTAATAACTTAATAATTAAGCCTAGTGATTTCGCTTCTAACGGGAATTTCCATAATTGCGCTCATTTACCGAAGAAAATAAATTACGATTAGCGTGTATTCATAGGACTAAAATGGTTAAACAAAATTAAAATTTTTTAATCAATGAGTCTTGGCCACAAAACGTTGAGCCTTGATAAACAATTTAATACAGACAAAAAGTATAAAAAAAGTTGTTTACATAAATTTGAACCTATATACCAATATCACAATTTATTCTTATTTATAAGTTTATTTAGTTGTCCTATAAAAAATCCTGAATAAGTACATATTTTGTAAAATTTGGCTTGATGCGACATTACATAAAGATCCAAGAACCTTTAACTACATTTTTGATTGAATTTCCGAGCAACTATTCATGACTAAAGTAATTTGATTCATGTCAATGCTATGGAATCTATGAGTTCTCCTTATTAGGATTGCTTACACTAGCCATGCCAAAAATATTATTATATTCCAGAGCTTTTATTCATTGCTTATTAGATTAGTATGAATAGAACTTTAATTTAAATTTCAACATTAAAGTATATTCATTTTTATTCTAATATACGATTGAAAACACTAGTACTAGTGTTTACTTGCTGTTTTAGAATTACTTCAGTACAATAGTTTTACATACTGCTTGCTTAATTAGTTCAATAGCGTTATAACTTTTTATCCAAATCCGTTTATTGCACCCTAGTTTTTTTTTTTAAGTTTATATTGAAGATTGATATCAAAATTGTTAATGTTTAAAAATATTAAAAACCTATGTATGTATACCTATTAATCTTTTTGTAAGCAAATTCCTTAAGGCAAATTAATATTTCAAAAGAGTAAAATAATGTATATATAATTTTTTCCTGTTCCTATTTTGCAATCATATTTTCAGATATTTGAAATACAACCACAACACAACCGGCCTCTTATAGCACAAGTATGTCGTGATCTTTATAAACAAAGACATACCAAAGAAATACAAAAATTATTAGAAGAAAGGACGTTACTTACGGAACGTATAAATCAAGAACTTTCTAATCACCTCGGGAACTTAACAGAACCAGAAATAAGTATTATATTTAGTGAGGACTTATGTACGTTTGGTTTGTTACCATGGCACACCCGTTTTACTGAATTCCACCGACATGCCAAAGGTCAAGTTTTTAATGCTAAAACCTTTGCTCATATATTATATAAATACTCTCGCTGTGAACAAAGATGGGGTAAATAACTAATCAACAAAATATTACAATTTTCCTCGATTGTCAAGGCTAATGGAAATAGGTTTGTGCTATATACTAAGATTAAGGTTGATCGCGGAGTCTGCATGTTTCATTTATTTGTATGAAATTGATGTATGTACATATGAAGTTCATTAGAAGTTAAGTACGAAATATTTTCACTTTAAAATTTAAAAGACTTAAATTAAGTTCAATAATATTATATGTTAGCCAATTATTAATGAAACTATTGAATGAGTGGAAAAAAATGCAAATTTAATAAAGAAGAATATTGTTAAGTTAAATTATGCATTAAACATTAAACAAATATTTTTATTACTGATATACATTATATATAGTGTTCCTTAAATTTTGGTATAAAGTTGATGGATGTTAAATCTAAAAATAAAGCCAAATTCTTATTTTTTAAATTCTTTATTTTCACGCAGCTTAAATGTTACTTTTTGCATTTAATTTTTTTTTCTAATTTATACGCATAGAGAATACATTTAAAGCAATTTGCATTGCATACATAAATTATTGACAAATACACATTAATATATGTTCGTACATATTTGGTTTATAATATTTGGCTAAGCAAAGCAGTTGAAACTTACATTCTATTAAGATATGTTTTTTTTTTAAATTGAGTGCCCTTGAAGCTATTGGTACAACTAATACACATATGTTGATTTATTAAATTAATTTGTTTCGTTTAATTATCATCATTGAAAAGATATAGAGGCTTATGATAAAATATTACGCTTCGATAAGAGTTTTAATTCCGTTTCATATTTACCCAAATTCGTTTGGGCACCATTAATTTGAGGCATTTTGTTCTGAATTTCTTCAAATGTTTTATGTAATTCCTCCAAAGATTCACCCAAACCCTTCTTAATGTTATTAAATTCTTGTGAAATAATCGATAGTTTTCCTAAAAAGAAATTCAAATTCGATTCCATATCTAGCATACGATCCTTAATATCAGCAACTTTAAGACCCATCATGTTTACACTATCAAAGGTGCTGTTGACTGCAAGTTCATTACGTGCATCTACTGATTTCAGTAAATCCGTAGCATCACCAATTTCTGCATGCATTATTGAGATTTGATGCCATACCTGAGTAATCTCTGATTCAATTAAAGAAGAGAAATTCTGCATAGTTTCAATTTGATTGTTCATCATCATTTCATCAACGTTATCGAAACGCTCTTTCATCACTTCGAAAAGAGCTTCTTTTTGTTTTTCCAAATTGTCGGATATTTTTTGTACAATTTGTATTGTACCAAATTCAACCTTACGTTGTGTATCCAATACATATTCAGAATTAGTCATTAAGATGTTATTAAATTTATTAAATATTTCAAGCCCTTCGTTGAATTTCGTATAACTATTATTCATTTCCGTATAGAATTTGTTCAAAATTTCAGATGAGTCAATTACGTTCTTTTTCACAATTTCCAAACCATTTTCAAGATTTTTTTCGGTTTTTTCGACAGCATTTATGGTTTTTGTAGTATCTAAAAAAAGAAATGCAATAAAAATTATAAAAATTGGGTTTGAACTTATTATTGTAGAATATCAATTCACTGAATTAGTTTAAGTAAAAGCAATTTATTTCATTTAAAAATTTAAAAACGATATATATTGTATTTCGTACGTATCGTACGTAGTTTTTCTCTTAAGTTTTTTAACTAAAAAATAAAAACATGTACTGACCCGTATCAGTTGTTTGCAAAATATCTGCTTTAATACGTTCCAATGCGACCAAAGTTTCGTTATTTAAATGATAAATAAACTCTTTGTCTGCGATTGGAAGTCCCATTTC
The DNA here is from genome assembly GCA_932273835.1 of Sarcophaga variegata. Classification (NCBI taxonomy): domain Eukaryota; kingdom Metazoa; phylum Arthropoda; class Insecta; order Diptera; family Sarcophagidae; genus Sarcophaga; species Sarcophaga variegata. The sequence goes on from OW026361.1 coordinate 118,314,068, forward strand.
GGGTGGAGAAACATTCTTGAGTTCAGCTAAGCCGTTATGAACCTGGTCGATCATTGTAATAACTTTATTTTCGAATACTGTATTATTTGGCTGTACAATGACTGGTGGTAAAGGAGGCGCAGGTGTAGTCATGCTATAGCTTACTAAACGGTCTTCTATTTTTGCTAGTTTCTCCTGAGTAACTGGACTGGCCTTGAAAGCTACTTCGGTATGCTCTGACATATTGTGTGAAATGTCAAGTAATTTATCAACATTCTGAGATATGGTTTTCATATGTGTTATAAGTTTCTTATTAACTTCTTCCTGGTCTTTAACGAAAGTTGGCGGTATAGAGGAATCTGCCGGTTTGACGATGTTTGATAATGCCGCTGCTGGTGATACTGGTGGTCTCCTAAAGCACTCGTCATTGTCTTGCATCCATTTAAAAATGCGTTCTAAAGTTTCACTTAGCTTCTCAGTTTGTATATTATACTTTTCCTCTTGCTATGACAATTGGCAACGGTTAATTATTTAATCTTTTTCAAGTTGTGCACTTGTTATTCCTATGAACTTACCGCAATTAACATTGTTTCAATTTGACTAACACGCTCATCTAGTCTCGAAAATATACCATTAATTGGTTCAAGATTCTTTTGACCTTTCTGCAAAGCCATCATTCCTTTTTTCATTAATTCACCTAAAGCTCGTTCACGATGTTCATGTCTTTCTAATTTGTTATCCAATTGATTGTATGAATAAATCAAAGACTGTAAAGTTCCTCTGATATCACCTAGTCTAAATTAAGAAAATAGATAACATTAAATTTAAAAAAAACAACAATTATTGTATTTAAAATGGCTAGAATATATTTCGATTAATTCATAATTGAATTTTAGTTTTTTAAATAATACTATGAATCAAAATAAAATGTTACAGGAGTACATTCGTATAAAACAGTATCTATATTTACTGAAGCTTATTTTAAATTATTACTTATTATTTTTCCATTATTATAACTTTATTGTGTACGTTTAATAGAAGTTAAGCGGACTATTTAGTTTGTTAAGACTATGTGTAGTTTCTATTTTCATAAATGACTAAATTAATTTGCATGCCATCAATTTGTTAAAGTGCTAACATATGCACATGCATATGTGTAGTGTATAATATTTTCTATAAATAACATACATACTAAATAACAAACATTATAGGACTCCTCTCAATATACTCGCATAATACCACCGCGTTTTGTACATGTTTCGGTTTTTCAAATGATAATTTTTTGAAAAGTTTACCCCATATTATTACTTTTTGAAAAAACTTGAAACTATAGGCATAAAGTTACATGATGAATTACTCTATACATAATGTATAAGAGATTAGAATAAATTTCCCATTGCTTGTTCAATAAATCAAGCATTCAGAAGAAAGAAGTAGTCTTTATTCCGATGTTTAAGTATTAAACATCTACATTTCCATAAAAGCAATCCACTCCCCTTCATTCATCGTCTAACAATTTGTTACAAATACACGAATGCCAGAAGTCAGTGAGTCTTTATTCTTTATTTATTATAAATTGACAGTCTCTGCAACGGTTTGTTCTACTCATATCTATAAATAATAATAAGTTTTAAATAAGTTTCTATTTAAAATGTTTGATTGTTGGTTCATGCCCTTTGCATTATTGAACGAAAAAAAAAAACGAAAAGGCGGCGCTATGATGCAATAATGAACCACTTGAATACTTTACAGTTTTCCTTTAAATAATACAAGCAATTCTTTTGTTTTGATATACTGCCCTTCTATTGTATAATACTTAAAAGAAAAGAAATTAATTGTTGAATCATTGCTTTTGTTGGCTTTAGTTAGTTGTGTTCATTGATCAGTATGATCATTCATAATTATTTAAATGGGAAATGCATATAAACTCTGATATGCAGGCATTTTAAGGTATGTATTTAATTATAAAATCTTTATTAATAAAAATAAAGTATTTTAATGAAAAATGTTTACAAAGTATGATATGCAGTCTTTTTGTGACATTTGTTAAAGTGTAAGCACAGTTTCAATTGCCGATGTCCTAAACTTTGTGGTTTCCTTTGGCGTAAAGATCACATAAGCACAGGAAGTGTTTTTAAAACAGTACTTACTTCCTGTTAAAAATTTATGTAGATTTATAATTTATGTCATTAACAATCTATATCAAATAGTGAGTTGAAAAAGTTATAAATTAAAATTACAAAAGATCTTTTCATAATAAAGTGTAAAATTAAATAAAATTAGGTATATTTTTATTTTCTTTTTTAATTTTAATTAAATTATCTTCCATGAAGTGTAGCTAATTTAGCATCAAATAAAAAAGATATCCAAAGCAATTAAGAAATTATGTATAAAATGTTATTAATTTTAGACAATTTTACAATTTACAAAACATGAGGGCATTACATATTTACATGTATGTACATACATACATATGCACATATCGAGTTATCGTCCTCATTGACAGTTATGTACGCTTCAATGCAACTTACGTGACTTCAGCCGGCGTTAAATCCATTAAAGTAAAACAAATTACGGTTAAAAATAATATTCTTATTGTTTGACACATTTTTCTAATTGATGGGTTTATTTTCTGATGCCGTTAAGGTCGTTGACCCAATATCCTCCTTTGCAATATTATCACCTTTTACTGAAATGAAAAAGCAACATTTTTTATGTTTATATTTAAGAAAAAAAATTAAAAACTGTAATTGAATATTGATCTATTATACGATCTAGTAAAACACATAGAATAGCACGAGACACGATAATAGTCTAAATTTAAAATTCAGAAAAAATAAAATTTTACGAATTAAAAATTGATTTATGTATTTGGAACACATGACATAAACATTTTTAAATAACTAAAATATGCACATTTGTGCCTCTAATAAAATGAAAATGGATGTTATGTTTAAATATAAAAAAAATCGAATATATTTTTTGAAAATTGCATTTTTAAAGCAACAACTTAATTCATTTGTATTTGTTGCTGTTATTTGTGTGCATGATGTTTTTTCTACTTCTGTTTATCCATTCTACTGTTTATTAAAAATTTCAAATTTAATTTTTTATTTATTAATTTATAATAACATTTCGCATATTACAGTTGTTGGCTATTAATTGAAAATCTAAATATTTACAAATTGATAGTCAGTGCATTTTATTATAATAAATATTAATAATATTTACATTAATAAATTTATTTGTTTTACATTCCTTTTTCTGGATTATTGAAAATGTTTTTCAATTTGTATGTACATTGTTTACTTATTTCATTTTCTCACACTCGGTGATTTCGGCATCATTGCAAATATCATTAAAATATGTATTTACAATAAATATTTAATATTTTACTTGATATTTAAAAATGTGCATACAAGATTGCTAATGCAATGCCAATCTCTGGAACGATGAATTTGATCGGCAAGATCCTGGAACAGAAACTACACACACATAATTAAATGCTGTTAATTTATTTCACATTTAAAATCAAACAATTTACTTAATGATCTACAGCACAATTTCCAGAGAGATCAAAAATTAGCATAAGTCATTTAACTATTTGGCGATTTATACCGACATTTCGCGCTTCTCTTGAAACTTATAGCTATTGATTTTATTAATGATTAAATAATTTTTTCGAGTAATTGTAAATACGATCTCGTACCAAAAATTCACGATAAATTCAGGAGTGCCATAAAGTCCTGTTCGGTCTCTTTTTCATATTAATAAATGTTAATAAACTTGTCTCCCAGACTTCCAAACCTATCTAGTCTTTTGCAAATGATAGTAAATGCCATTCATATTTACTTAATCGTAGATCGATTCTTCCACGTTCGTTGACATCACCAAATTTTTTGACTGTCGAAAGAACTCAAATTTCTGGATACTTAAAGCTTGCTCTCTTTATGTAAATGCTACAACACCGATTAGTTTTCTAATGAAATTATGGAAGTCGGTTCAGTACTATATTTGCTCTGCTGCCAATAATTTATTCCCGTCTTTAATTCTTGTTTCATATAAACATTTTTTATTCTAAATATTTTTGGGATTCCATCGATTGTCGTTTAACTCAGTATATAGAAGAAAGCAAATAACTTTTATTTCGCCGAGAATTACAAGCGTTATGTTGAACATGGGACAGTGAAAATGTACATCTTTGGTTAAATACATTATCAAAGACTTCTTTTACTATTTTTTTAAACAATATTCAAATAAAAATATTTTTTTTAAGTCTTCGCAAATTATTTTTGTCTAACAATGTTAATCTAAAAATTTCAAATAAAAAGTGCGCGAATTGCAACATTAGAATTTTAGAAAAATAAATCGTCTATATCACATAAAGAGGCAATAAATTCATTGTAAATAAAAATATTGCGTTTTACAAGAATTTTATAAAACAGATAGAACAGTCTTGACTTATTGCCGTCTAAGTATATGATGGAAAGTTCAAACCTTTTTGGTATTTGCTTTGATCACCTAATTAGTTGCGTTTATACATATATGTGCATATTCATTTTTAAATGTGTTAATATTTTTAATAAAAATTGTAATACAAACATTTAAACCTTCATGCCATGTGTCGAATTTCAATGAATTTATATTTTTTATTTGAACTCAAATATTTCTCAAAGTTTTTTTAAATAAGAAATTCCATGTTTGCTTAAATATATAATCTGAGTAACACTAACCTGATTTCAAAACTTATCAATTATTTTATAATATTACTATATACTCATTTATGTACGTACGTACGTGTAAATTCAATATTATAAAATAGGCCAAAAGGTTGATAAATGATGATGTTTATACATCAAAGCGAAAAATTAGAATAAAAAACAATATTTTTTTCGCAAATTTCAAATGAAATAGTTTTTTTTTCTTTAATAATTTTACAATTATCAAACAAAATGCAGCGATAACCACTTTGTGTTTTTTATTTAATTTTTATTATTTAATACTTACAGATATAAATAATAAATCTGAATATTAGAAGATTATTATAATATTTTATAATATATAAATATTATTATTTTTATTGTTTATATATCACTGCAGTGTTCAATTCAATTTTTCTACAATAATTTTATCATTTTCTAATGTTGATTATAATTTTATTTTTATTTCCATTGTTTTTTTTTTGCTATGATTTCAAAACATTTTATTTAACTTTTGAGTTTCACTTTTGTTTTCCGATATTCTTATCAACAACTTAGCACCACCAAATCTTGTATACGAATAAAGTTCATTTCAAAGTGTCTTTGCTTTTAAAAAGATCTTTTCGAATGGTGGGCTTCTATAAGCTAGAGAAAATAGTGAAAAATGGATCCCTTCGTTATACAAAAACATGCACACTCTATTATTCATGTATAGTCAGCCTAGAGATAAGAGTATAAAGAGTATTAATGTAAGAATAAATAATAATTAAGAGTAACAGCACTTTCCATACACATCCAGCCAGGCGTCCGGTATTATCATTCTTTATTGTTTTTGTTTTATTCTTTCTTTGAAAAACAATACAGTTCTTTGAAACAGTGTGGGAGTTTTATATACTCGATTTACATAGTGAAAGGAAGAGATTTTTTTCAGAGAATCGAAGAAAAATGCGCATTAAAAGTTGTATAAATAGTTCCCATATAGAAACAAGTGTTCATTTTATTTCCCCTATTTGTTAGTCCTGATACTTCTTAAAAAAAAAGAAAAATCGTTTCAAATGTATTCAGTGACAAACGCGCACAATGTTTGATTTATTACAAAAATCATTGCTACTGACTTCCTATTGAGGCAGCTTGTTTTTACTTAAAAAATAACTGAAATATTACTACTACTATACTATTACCATTAAATATAAGATATCTTCAGCTTCAGTTGAAGCAAATTTTTACACGGGGTGTTTTGCGTTAACTAATTGAAACGGCCAATACATCAGACTTCTTTTTTTATTCAGCCTACTTTAACATTAATTTTTTTTAATGCTTGTGAAACTTAAATTACAGCAATGGAATCGATTACTGAGTACATCGTCCTCTCCTATACGATGTCGATCAAATACAAAATAATGTTCGAAATCCGGTTAATACTTGATAGTTGTGTTTTATTTTGAATAAGTAGAAAAAGTATTTTCGTTTAAAAAGTCAAGGTACTTAAATACTTCATCTGATTCTTTAAGGTTTAAAGATGACATGTAGTCATCGGTTTTGTCCGAATTATTCTATAAATAGTACTTAAATTGACTCTACTCATACTACTATATTTGGGAAGGGGTTGTTGGTAGGACAAATTTAATATGAATGGTAAATGTTGCTAATAGAGTTAGATAATATAATAATAAGTTAGATAATATGACAGATAGAGCAGATCATTAGAATAGTGTAGTAGTGGAATAGAATTTATCCTGAACTCGCAAGAGATAGGATATAAGACAACTTGATTTAACATAGTATCCTTGCATATATTTATTCTTAAAATATTTGATCAATGAAGTGGTAAGTCTGTTAATTTATATAATATAATACATATTTCAAAAATTTCTTTTTAAATACTTTTAATAAAAGTTGCTCCAAGTGAATTGCTCTCGTATGAATTTCTTACGAAGAGAGTGTGTTTATGGAGTCTCACATGATATGTTCAATTGATTGTTTATTTATTTATGTTACAAACAAATTATTTTTTTTCAACTTTCCTCAAAAAGAAAAGCAAACAACCTTTTAATGGTAAAACTCATTAAAATTTCAATCAAAATTTTCAAGTGTAGAAATGCATTTACTATTTCTTTGTTACTTCAAAACTACAAGTAAATTAAATGTACTTACACATGTTTTTATAGATAAAAATAAACATGTAAGCCAAGCCATACACCATAGTTATTTCTAATCAAAGTACACATATACATGCGAGGCATGGAAATAAGAATCACAATGTACAATAAGAATTATATTCCCTCATCCTATAAATATTGAAAATTAAGAAAAAAGAAATGATTAATTACAATCATATTAACCACATGCATGTTCAGAAGCTATTACAATTACATAAACATTGTTGATTATGTTACAAATCTAAATTGCGTTTTCATTGAATGAAATGTGGCAGATAACAATTTACGATATGTCAACAAAATTAAAAACAAAATATCTTTCTAAAATAAAAAAACTATTTGACATAAAAGGCATTATTTTACCATTAAATTAACGATAATAAGATAATATAAAGTCATACCATATTGCTATATTATTACCGGTTTATAATGTTGCCATTTTTTTTTACAAAAAAAAAATAATGTTGCCATATGTTATTTATGCTTAGATACTGCTGCTAACTTCACCATTATTATTACTGTTGCCATGTGATTGTCAAACTGCGCAATGTTTTTCTTGAATACTTTAGAAATTCTTCTTTACAATTTAACGGTTATGCAAGCGAATAAAGTGTAACAAGTAATAAAATATATACAAAAACGTTGTAATATTAAGTAAAAATTAATGAGTTTCGAAAATTAGTTGAAGCGAAAATGTATCGTTTATTAACGATCAATCGAGTGGCCTTAGAAAACTGTCGACAGTGCATGTATGGGCAGAAGAAACATGTGCTGCGTCTTAAAGACGTTGATGTAAGTGGAATTGTTAGCAGTCAAGATGCAAGTGCTTCTTTATTGCAACCGGCTAAATATCAGATTTTTAACAACGGCAATCAAAGAGCCGTTTACTGTCATTTGCAGCAAAATATAAAAAGTCTGCAATTAACAAAACCTACAACAAAAAACAGTGTTGTAGTCGCGCCTCGCGCAGGTGAGTTCATTTTAAAGAATTTGCGACATTAAATCTGGACGCCGACAAATTCGCTTAGGTTTGATAAATGAATACTGTGGGTGAATTATGTTAAAATCTTCCACACTCCTAGAGAAATAAACAAATATAATGTTAGTTCAAAAATTTATTAATATAAACAATATATACATATGTAGATATAGAAACGAAGATTTGATAAATAATGCAGCTAAACCAACATACTCATATCGCCTAAGAGAGATGATGACAATTATTAGCATTATTGTGATATGTAATATAAGGTGTACCTAAACATTATTTGATTATTTGTTCACTGCACATTATCTTAATTGTTCTTTACAATTATTATTAATTAATTTTAATTCAATATAAATTTTAATCATGGCATTTTATTTTCGTTGTTCTGTTTTTAAAGGTCCGACATTTTCAAACGTCCGTTTGCAATCCACTACTAATGCTGAAACTGAAGTAAAAAAGAAGAAGAAATTTCGAAAACCCCGATTCACTAAATATGTCGAGCTTTTAGAAGGTTAGTCTAAAAATGTCCTTTGTTTAATTTTAATTGAAGAGTTAATTATTTTTCTTTTATTTTTAAAGTAACTGATACTGCCGCAAATGAATGTAAATCGCGAGTTAAGCGTTTGAAAGCTAAAAAGTTGCAAGATTTTATAACCAGGACTCAACAGGAAATTATTAAGAAGATAGCAAATAAGAAAATGAAAACAAAAAATAAGCCAGAGACTTCCAAGATAAGCAAACCAATTAAGGCAACTACCACTGCAACATCACTTATACAGCCTATTGAATATCAAAAAATCAATATGGAAGTTTTAGATAATAGTGTATTGGAAGCCGGTTGTTATGATGATAAACCATTAATTTTCTTTGGCAAAGATGAAGAACTTGTTTCGAAACAAATGCTTAATAACCCGGAACAGATACAACAAATAATTAAGAGTTATCACAACTTTAGGGATATCATAGAGAGCATGGAACATGATCATATTGAAAGTGATGCCTACTGGTAAAATAAAATCTTTATATTCTTCTGCAAGAAATAAATGTAATATATTCATGACGTTTAATTATTTCTTTTATAATTAGCATAAATAGTTTAAAACATGGGCTAGAAGAAGAAATTTTAGATCCCTTAGACTCGCCAGAACCGTATGTGTCACCTGATATCATTGGTGAGTCTCTGATCAAAAGTGAACCTAAAGTAGCAGCTATAACAGAAAAATCAAAACCCAGGTATATCCATAGATTTTATATCTCCTTATTTACAAATCTTTTCATAAAAATATATTTCTCCTTAGGTTCAAATCGAAAGTACACCATAATGAGCAGCAGGAGCGCTTAGCCAAAGAACGAGCATTACGTTTAAATCTTAACACTTATTTAAATGTTTGTGTTTCGGTAGGTCTGCAAAATCGAGGTCTATCAACTCTACTGACATACCGCCAGAGAGCCCAGAAGCACGGCTCCACGAAGAATTTGATTACCATAGATTTGTATAACATTTTACTACATGGTTTTGCAGAAAAGGGTTCTTTTGAACGCTTTCGCGATATATTTGATTTAATCGAGGAAGATGGCTTAAAGTTTAATCAACAGACTTTTGCTGCCATATTTGAATGCTTAGGCCGCTTAGAATCATCACCGGATAACACATATCTCATACAAACTTATGTGAATAAATCTGAAGAAATGGGTTTCTCCTTAAATGAAATTATGGATAAATCGAAGTTTGTAGCTGATCAGCGTGATATTGCGTTAGATGCTGTACAACGTGTACACCCCGATTTTAAACCTATATATTCACCTCCAATTTTAGAGTACAATAACCCTTTGCTGAACAATTTAAACGAAAAGATATTACCGCCCGGTAAAGATATAATTAATGTAAATGATTTATCATCGAAAATAGATGGCTCAGAAATTATGTATTCTAAATTAGGCTACAATAAGTGCCAGCTAGAAGAAATGGCAAGAGAGCAATTACAAATTGAATTGGATGGTTGCATAACCATAAAATCAATTGAGAAATCAAAGGAGTTTTCTAATGCTGAATATTGCGTAAGTTGTTATGTTTTGTACAAAAGTAATCATAGATAATTTCTTTGTGTTATCTTAGCGTGAAAAACTGGGAAATTTTGAAACACAATGGCGTTCACAAATTTGTAATGCAATAATAAGAGATTTAAATACGTTAAGAGCCCAAGTACGCTATAAGCCACAAGGTTATATGACGTATTATACGTATTTAAAGACCCTAGATACATCTCAATACGCAGATATATTGATAAAAGAAATCTATAAATTAGCAGAAGGATCTGAAACATTTAGCCCAACTGTGGGCCAATTGTACAAAGAGTTGGGTATAAAAGTACAACAAAGGTAAGTTCGAAAGAAATCTTCGTAAATTAAACTTCTCTCACACGTATCTTCTTAATTTTTAGATATCAAATTGAGCAGAAGAAAAATAATGGTACATTGGACAAAATAGGCGATATTTATAGTGCATATTGTGATGTTTGGGATCATGCCAATACTAGTGATAACACAAGACAAATCTGGCAACGTTTAGTGCATAAGGAACGTAGTACTGGACCTAGCATGGATATACGAGAAGTAACATGGCCCTCGAATGTTTTAACTGGAGTAGGACGGTTTCTTTATAACATATTAATGCGAGACATTAAAATCGATGCGTTTGTTATGAGACAAAATCAAAAGACTAAGCAACAAAATTTATTACCGGCCTTTTATACACTCTTTCGCAATCAAGGAAGATTGGTTAAAGAAGAAGTCAAACCTCATCCTATATTGGCAAGGTTAGTTATATAACACTTTGGAGGTGAATCATTTGCTAAATCAACTTTTTAGGTTACTACGATCATCACGTCAACAAACTTTAACATTTGATTCACATCTAGTTCCTATGTTATGTCCACCACAACCATGGAGTACTCCACATAATGGCGGCTATCTTTTAAATAAATCAGATTTAATCCGTTTACCACACCAGGTGCCTTTCTTTTCTTTATATGATTTGGATTTTGTTTCAAAAATTTCTTTAAATTACTTACAGGCTATACAACAATGGGACCGCATAAACTCGATGCCTGTACAAAATATTTATCCTGCATTAGACTCTCTTAATCAGTTAGCCAGTGTACCTTGGCGTGTAAATACGGATGTAAGAAATACAAATGAATCTTATAAATCATAATGTTGACCATGAACTATGTGTTTCTATATAGATTTTAGATGTCATAATCCAAGTTTTTCAAAATGGCGGTGATGACAAATTGGACGTACCACAGCCTCCCAGTTCCCTGCCTGCTTTACCCTCTATACCTAAAAAGGATTCCACTATATCGAATGCTGAACGTGCAAAATTGTTTAAGGAAAAAATGAATCATAGGCGCAAACAAGCCGAAATGTATAGTTTATGGTGTGATACGTTATATCGCTTATCATTAGCAAATCATGTAAGTTATTAATTTGCAACTACGGTTTATTAAGTCTCAGTTTTAACAGAAATCTATTTCATAAAAGTACCGCGATAAAGTTTTTTGGTTGCCGCATAATATGGATTTTAGAGGACGCGTTTATCCAGTACCACCACATCTTAATCATCTTGGCTCCGATCTGGCCCGCTCTATGCTCATATTTGATCAGCCCCAACCATTAGGCGTTGACGGTTTCAGTTGGCTTAAACTACATTGCATTAATCTCACTGGACTTAAGAAACGCGATTCTGTTAGAGAACGTCTTTTGTACGCCGAAGAAGCAATGCCAGATATTTTAGATTCAGCAGATAATCCATTGACTGGTCGTAAATGGTGGGCAAAATCTGATGAACCTTGGCAGACTTTAGCTTGTTGCATGGAAATAGCGAAAGTATATAGATCAGCAAATCCCGAAGAGTATTTAAGCCGTTTTCCCATACACCAAGATGGTTCTTGTAATGGTTTACAGCATTACGCAGCATTGGGTCGAGATAAGGCCGGTGCCATCAGTGTTAATTTAGCTCCCTCGCCTATACCTCAAGACGTATACAGCGCTGTTGCAGCTCTGGTAGAAAAGTCACGTAAGCAGGATGCAGAAAATGGTTTGCATGTAGCTCAGGCACTAGGCGGTTTCGTAAGACGTAAAGTAATTAAACAGACCGTCATGACCACTGTTTATGGAGTTACTCGTTATGGTGCTAGATTACAAATAGCCCGTCAGCTAAAGGACATAGACGATTTTCCCAAAGAATGGGTATGGCCTGCTTCTACATACTTAACGACGAAAACATTTGAAAGTTTGCGTGAAATGTTTACTTCGACTCGGGAAATTCAAGATTGGTTTACCGAATGTGCCCGTCTAATATCCGGGGTGTGCGGCAAAAATGTTGAATGGGTAACACCGCTTGGACTTCCCGTTGTACAACCCTATAATAGACAAGAATTCAAACACACGCAAAGAACACACATTCGAGTCGCTGAAACTATGGCCACGGATATGTATGAGAAACCGAATGTTATGAAACAGAAAAATGCTTTTCCGCCCAATTTTATACATTCGCTTGATTCTTCCCACATGATGTTAACGTCGCTGCATTGCGAGCGGGAAGGTCTCACATTTGTTTCGGTTCACGACTGTTTTTGGACACATGCTTGCACAGTGCCCCAATTAAATAAAATTTGTCGCGAACAATTTGTAGCTCTACATTCTCAATCTATTTTAGAAGATTTATCTCAGTTTCTCAAAGACAAATACAGTTTCAAAGAAAGGTATGTTCAAGTACAATAATAGAAATAATAAATTCTGATTTTTATTTTATCCAAATACTTTCAGCGAATTTTTCCATGATGATTCTGCCGAAGATCTTTCAAAACGCCATTTAAACCGTGTATTGTGTCAAATGCCACAAAAGGGAGATTTTGACTTACGCAATGTACTTGACTCTATATATTTCTTCAGTTGAGCATGAAAAAAAATTTCCAAATACTAGTATTTCGTTGTTTATTTATTCTTTCTTTTTCCTTCTTTTTTATAATACTTAAAATCGGATAAACCAAAAAAAAACAATAACTTTATGTATTATATTTCTAAATTATGCTATTGGTTAAGATTTTTTAGAAGATTGTTCTTTGTAAGAATATGTCGATGTCGACAATTGGAGCGAATCAAAAATGGTACAATAAAAAGTAATCAGATTCTCAAAAAAAAAAAAAAAAATCGTGTTAATTTTATTTAATTTTCAATCCTGTCTTTTTAGAAATCCATCCCAGGTAGTTTGTTATTCTTGAATATACTGTGGGAAATCCTATTTCACAACCACCTGCACTACCAAATGCTGTTACTCCAACCTGATAATCCATATTTTTGTGATGATATACTAGTGGTCCGCCTGAATCACCATCGCAACTTCCGCGACCGCCAGAACCATCGGCACACAAATGTGAACGACTATTGACTAGGCCTGGTAAATAAAAACACATGCACTTCTCAAAGCCTATAACTCGAGTATCGACATAGTAAAGTTGAACATTTAAATTCGTTTTGTTGTCGCTGATGCGACCCCAGCCAGCGGCTGTCACAAGTTCACCTTGCAAAAACATCTGAGTCATATAGCTGGGAGCTAATGTTATTAATCTCACTTTATCCGACAGAACAACTGGTTTTTGTAGAGAAATCAACGCAATATCATCATCAAAACCTTGACGACCATAACGTTCATGAATTATAAAGTCCTGTGAAGTAATATTATAAACTGAAGCTGCAGTCTCAGCATTTGCATAAATGTAAGACCCTAAATATACGCGACCTTCAATAGATCTTTGAAATTTAATTGTTGTGAATACATATAATGTTTGGGAAAGGATTTATGTTTACCTATATAAACAATGAGCAGCAGTTAAAACAAAACGTTCCGATATTAAAGAACCACCACATTGATATACTCGGGGTGGCTGGTACATTAAGAGGCCGACTAAATACGGAAACATATCCATTTCAGCCTTAAGGCCTCCAGTTATATAATTCTTTGCCGAGTTAACTATATTGTATTTCGCACATTTCCGCCGCCAGTTTTCGATAATATAATCCTCTTCACGGAAAGGCCAAAAACGATAATCACCTCTATTTCGATGTGAACGATTCTTAACAATTTCTCCTCTCTTCCACTGCTGCGCTTCTATTGTTGTTAACAGAATTGCCAAACTAAAGACAACCACAATGACTAGATTCATATTTAATACTACTTTGATATAAGCAACGACTACAATCAACTATTTATACAAATCCAGCAAATGCACAAAGTATATATATACATATATAAACATTGTAAGAACAAATTAAGATATTATTTTATTTGATCATGATTTCCCAAATTGCTAATTGCAATTTTTTTTTAATTAGAAATTAAATTGAGAAATCGTTACACAATAAACGGAACTTGGGAAATGTTCCAAGTGTAAGAATAGTGAACAATACGGGAGCACATTTGAAATTAAATAGTTACATGATTACATGTATATCAAATGTGTATTGAATGTGTACGCATTTATGCACGCACGTATTATAATCATGTTACGCGATGCAAATTGATTTTGCCTAACAAGAGTACAGATATGATTTAGGTAAATAGCACTAAAAGCAGATAATGCGATTAAAAAGATTTTAATAATTCACAAAAAAAATCGATGTGCAGTTACATCGCGTAATATAATTCAAGGGTATAACAAATGTTAAAATTGTTAAGGTTTCTTTTTTTTGTTTGTTTTGGTTTTAAGGAGTTGTTTTAAAAGTTTAAGACTCACTGCGTAATAATGTCTTACTACAGCACGTTGTTGCAATTAAATCATTATAATGATTAATAATCAATGCCAACTACAAACATAAAATTGATTTTTTTTTTATATATATTTTTTATTGTTTATGAAACATTTTTCTTTTTTACTGCGTTCTGCATTATCTTCAGGGATTCTTTTGTTTGTTTTTATCGTATTTTTTAGATGAAAATAAAATAATAATAAAAATAAAAAACAATAGAAAGTATATAATAATAATAGTAATTAAGGGATACAATTGTAATATTGTACTGTAAACATAGAATTAATAATAATATAATTAAAATTGTATTTCATGCATACTTTTTCCATTTTAATATATTTATATTCTTTTATTAGACAGTAAATTAAATAATAACGATAATTAATTCTTATTAATGTGAATTAGTTGTAGTAATTCTTCTCTTTTTAAGTTTATTTCTTGTTTTTTTTTTGTTTTTTTTTTAACGGTTTAATGATTTATTATATAAATTAATATAGATATATACGAGATGAACTAATACTACAATTTCTTTTAAGACACTTTGTTTTTCCATTAAATATTACTATTTAATTATATATGGTTGGTTTTTATGTTTTCCATTTGTTTTTTAATATAAAGTATATATTTGAAATAATAAAGGGGGAGTTCTTTTTTAATTATATATAGCTTATATCTAATTACTTATAAATTTTAATATGTATTTTAATATTATTACTATTTTATTGTTTTTACGTTTATAATAATGTATAAATATATAAATGTATTTTTTTAATTTTTTTTATATTTTTTTTATTTTTTTTTTAATAAAAGCCATGAAGTGTGTTTTAAATTATTTGATACAAACAAATATGAAATTAAAAGATAGAAGGAAATGGAGGGCTTTATTATATTAAAAAATATGTATGCAAAAATATTTTTACGTGTGTTTTTATAGTTTATTAAATAATTTTATTTTATAAATACTTAGCAAAAATAGTAGTATAGTTATATATACATATATATATATATATACATATATACATATATATATATATATACATACATTAAAGTTATAAATTTTTATTGAAAATCTTATTCACAATACATTATTGCATTCATTTTTTACTAAATCATATATTTATGAAACTATGAGTCTTTCTATATTTATTTACATGATACTTATTTCAAATAAATATATTTTTAAAATATATTTGTGATTTGTTTGCAATTATTACAGTATTTAAATTGGATGTGTTTTTATTGCAATTGTTATTGAACTTTAAATATTTACAATAACTTTCAAAGGCTTCTTGAAATTAAAAAAAAATAAAAAACAAATTACGAAAACTTTGCTTGTAAAACTAAGATATTAAATACAGATTTTAAAATAATAGGAGTATTCGTCCATGACCTCGAATTTTTGGTATACGATTTATTTTGAAATTTTAATTTGACCACAATATATTGGTTTTATTTTGCATCCATTATTTTGAAAATATACAAGATTATGAAAATTTCTTTTCAAATGCTAAAATAAAAGACAATTCAAGACTGATTTTAATATTACATAACTACATTTAAAATATTGGTAAAATATTCTTAAATTTTATTATTCACTAAATTTTTATTGTTCTTTTTAGCATAGATTCCTTTTTTGCATAGATCATATTGACAATAAAATTTAAAAATAGTATAATTTCGATAGAAGCAAAAGAACAAAACCAAAGGTGTCCAGTCATAATTGAAACATAATTCAATGTAGATAAAAAAAATGACAGAAATGTATCTTGAAAATTGTTCTATTTACCATAATAGCAGCCGAACAAAAGTAATTTATAAATAAGAAATTCTTCAAGTAACCATCATAAACAGATTTGAAAACTTTTATAATTTAAATTCGTAATTGCAATGCCGTAACGAATAATTGAAAAGAAATAGTTTTTTTTTGTACAATAGACAAAAACTACATTAAAAATTTCAAATTTATATTTTGTTTCCTTATTTTATGACAAAACTCTAATAAAACAAATACTTTGTTGCAAAATGTTGAAGACAACAAATAATAAAACGCATATTGATACACATACGTTTCTATTCGGTATTTTGAATATATAGTAGATTGCAGTGTAAGAGAAAAGAAAGCTTGTTTTTTTTAATAGATTTCCCAATTAATAAAAAAAAATTCTATATGTGGTTTAATTAGAAAATGTTTTCTTAAAAATGTAATCATACATTGTATTTACTTATCCATGAATATTTTAAAAGTTTAATTTACTTCAGTGATATTTTAATTCTTTCTATTTACTACAGCAAATATCTGATTATCAATAGTACGTTAACGCAACAAATTATATGATTATTGTATTTAAAGTTTTGATATCTCATCATTATTAAGATTAATAATTTAAATTGACGAGAGAAAAAATTAAGGAAATATGCAGCTTATTCATATTCAAAACAAAAAAAAAAATTAAAAATTAATGGAATTTATTACTCATAACTTTTTAGATCTATTTATATTTAACAAAATAAATTGACTAGAAATAAAAAATCTTTTGAAAGGAAAAAAGAGGGGAGTTTACCTTAAAGGCTTATTTCTATAATAATCGATACATCAAAATCATTTTCCATATATGCGATGCGGTGCTGCTTTTAGAATAAATTATTTAATTACAACTTCAAAATAAAAATTTAAAAAGAATATTAAGTGTTATTGTATGGTATGAGTTTCGATACTATTGAAATATATTTACAATACTATGACTATTGTGTTTCATAACATTATTTAAGGCTGTTTCTTGTGTAGCATCTTTATCATCGTCAATATTATTACTGGTGGTTGTGGTCACTGATGCTGATACAGTAGCAGTTGAATTACATATTGATTGTACATTAATGGGATCCCCTATCATATTTATGTCTAAATCATTACCATCAACATCGACGATATTACGTATATTATTCTTGTCTATTACATAATTGTGGCCATGAGGTAAATCGTGCCGCATTTTGTTCATGGAATTAGCGGTGTTGGTATCCATGATATTATTGTCTAAATCAGATGAAAAACTGAAGTCCATATGATCATTAAACTGAACCATACCCAATAAATCATTGGTATCACTGTTATCATCAGTACTATTGTTGCCATTGTTCATTTGAGACAATGTTTCATTATTCAAAATACTGTTACTCTTATTACTACTGCCACTAATACTACTAACGTCTTTATCGCTAACCGATGCTGGTGTTACTGAATCAATGCTTTTATTTCTCAAATCAATATTTACCTTAAACAATTCGTCGACTTCAGCCGTTGTTAGAGTCTCTGACATTACAACGGATGGCGACAAATCTAATTGAGGGTCAACGTCTTCGTTGAGAATATTATTGAGGCATATATTGAACTCATCAAAATCGACAAAATTTTGCTGATGTTCAGAGGACAGCAATAGATTCGCAGTTTCAACGGCTGTAGCATCATTATTGGCCAAGGCCAACAACTCATCTACCGGTTCGCCACCAAATGAAGCGATGTTTTGAAAATTTTCATAACATTCTTTTGTATTAATTTCGTTCTGTCTTTTATACAACATTCTTTCCTCCTCATCGTCAGCATTATGATTCCACTTTCTGTATTGATTATCATGCGTCTCGGCCATACTTGGATCTTTACTAACTATTTCTTGATCCTGGGAATTTTCATCATCATCTTGAAAAATAAAGTATTCAAATTTATCCTCAGAACCTGTAGCCGAGGCGCAAGACAATGGTCACTTGTAGTCTCTAGAGCCTCTTCTCCGACGACCTTCAGTTAACATTGATTCTCCTACGACTAAAATAAAAATTTCTTACTATATATTTTTTATTGCAAGCAGTTATTAAAATAAATCTTACCAGCACTGCGTGTTTTTCTTCTAGCTTCTGCCACACTTTCGGAGCTTGTGTTACCATGGCCAGTTTTGCCAGGTAATTTTCCAGCAGACTCCCCACTGTTAATACTATTGTTATGGTTACCACCTCTGGTATAAATCATTTTATTTGCTGCTGCTGACGCTCTTACGCTACGTCGAGTACCAATTTTTTCATCACTTGGACTGCTACTGCTGTTGCATGGATTTGGAGTATGGCTTCCAGAAGCCATTCCGCTTGTACATGTGCTACTAGTAGCTCCACGGGTGGCATGCACTGGAGTTGTAGTTAGCGGTGTAGAAGAAATTGAACTCAATGCTACTGCAGAAGAATTATTTGGTACAGTAGCAGAAGTACTAGTATTGCTTGTTTGACCTGAATGCAAATTTACTTTGCCGGTACTGCTTTTTGAGGCGTTTGACGATGTAGATTGTGTCAAATTTGAAATAGAATTTGTGTCAAGCCCCACAGATGTCTCTAAAAATAATTAATAAAAAAAATTTACACGATGTTTTTCAAGTGCTGAGAAATAAAAATTATTTACTTACTATTTTGGTGCTGGTGTGATCTACTGACACGTGTATTTTTTTCAGACGTATTTTCTAAATTCGTTGTACTAGATGATAGTGACGACGAATAGGACGCACTTGAATGAGAATTATTGTTATTTAATGAACTGCTATGTTCAATGCTGCTAGCAGCTGCCGCTTTTGAGTTCCTAACTTTACCAGCTACTTCGATTAAGGGCTCGTCAGAATCAGATGATTCTTCAATTTTTTTTGTGGACGTGCTACTTTTAATAAGACAATCATCAGATTTTTTATTATTATCGTTAGCATTTGTTACAATAGCAACACTGTTACCACTTGTACTGCCAGTTCTAGCTCTTTTCGCTTCACTTTCGCCACTACCATTACTACTTTCAGATTCAGATTCATGACTTTTTCTTTTAAGATGATTTTGTTGCTGATTAGACGCAGAATTTGGCGGACATGTGACACCGCTTGTGGATGAGTTCATCTGAGGCTTTGGACTAAGGCTTATACGTTCTTGGGTATGACTTGAAGATCTCGTTGAAACAAAGTGTTTATTTGCGGGCAAATTGGATTGTAGTGACAAAGAAGTTTCTAAAGTAGGGCTAGATTTGGCTACATCCATGGGACTATCTAAACGACTACTAGCTCTCGTTCTTATACGTGGAGAGTCTGTGTCTGTCTGTTGGGGTATATCTATAGATATTGGTGTCAGATTTATAGATGCTCTAACTTTTTCTTCCACCATTGACGAGGGCAACGTCGTTGAAGAATTCTTGTATTCCTTTTTATCCTCAACTTTGGCAAGAGATTCTATTGGGATTTTGTTCGCTTCGCCCGCCTGCTCACTTTCGTTATTATTATTCTTATAATTGTTTTCAATCTTTATGGGGACATCCTTCTTCAACATAGTTGTTGTATTGATAATTTTTTCTTCATAATCCTCAGTTTTAATATCATTTGAATTGAAGTTTTCAACTTTTTCTTTTTCCATCTTTTCAAGATCTTTTACATTCAATTTTTCCTTTTCTCTTCTTTCGTTTTCCAATTTTTCTTTTGCTGCCTTTTCACCAGCTTCGTGCTCTTCTATAATACTAGCGGTGAGGTTCTTTATAAGATCCTCATCGTCATCATCTTCCTCTTCTTCATGGTGATGATGGTTTAAATTGTTATAAATGACATTGTTTTCCTTCTCCCTTAACCCCTCATCGAAGAGTAGAGAATGATCTCCATTCATTTTTTGTTGTTGCTCCCTTATACTTTCAGAATCCTTGCCTTTAAAACAATCCACATTCATCATATTGTCTTCATCTGTAAATCCCTCCATTTTAGCTAAGGCCTTTTCAATTTCATCATCAGCTATTGTTAGTTGAGTTGGCGCTTCTTCGCTTGTCAATGAAATAGTTTCTGTTGGAGGACATTTAGCCAATATTTGTGGGGGAGGTTTGTCCGACGTGATTTGTTGTTGGAGAGATTGAGGACTACTTGAAGTCAATTGGTGTGGGGATTTCTCAGATAAAGCATCCATTGATTCTATTCCACTGTCTTCTCCACCCGCACTATTGGCGTGAGCTGGTGTACCGCCACCCGTACTGGCAGGCGAATTTCGTAGAGTAGTCACCAATGTTGATTGATTATAGTTCAAATTGGTATTGGTACTTGGTACTGCCGAGGCCGATGCGGATGCCGTTACTGTTGTTGTTGTAGTTGAAGTCATTGATGTTGTTGCTGAATTTCCAGTATTAACAGCATTGCTTTGGTTTGGTAAGGATACGTTAGTTTTCGTTAATGAATTTTCTACGCTAACGGTTGTCTTTGCAATTGTACTTATTGAAGATGTTGACACTGTTACTGAAGATGTCAATGGTGAGGACGATATTGTTGAAGTTGAGGTGGCATTTGAAGTGTTGGGTAATATTTGAGGGGCGTTTGCTTTTATAGCTGTTGTTGGTGTGGCTTGAATTGAAGAATTTGAATTCGCTAACACTGGTTCGTTAGACTTGATTAGAACATGCTCTATATTACCCATGGAATCTTTACGTTCAACTTTTGTTATTTCAACTCTTTTTAAAGTAGTAGCACTCGGTAACATTGTAACAGCTGCGTCTATCATTTGCTGTTGTGTTTGTTTTTCAGCTAACGCTGCCAACTGTTGCTGTTGTTGCTGCTTTTGAAGTTGTAGTTGTTGTACCGCCGTTCTATACGGCGGTGGTTGATGGTTTTTTGTTACAGACTTTCCCTGTATTGGCGTTATAGTGGCCGTAGTTTTAAGATTATGTTTTATTTGTAAACTATTTGTGTTTGTTCCAAGCCCTCCCGTCGGTCCGCCACTAGCGCTAGATGTATTAGGATTAGTTATGGTACTTAGAGTAATGCTATTAGGCAATGAAGTTAGTTTCGCCAGCTGCTGTTGAGTGGATGGCTGCAACAATTGTTGAGGGGGTAGGTGGGTGACTGTACCTATATTGGTTGAGCCCATGCTTTGTGAATCCATAAGTATGTTCTGTGATTTGTTGCCCTCTATTGTAGTATTATTCACAGCTGTTGCACTTATGGTGAGTCCATTTTTTACAGAAATTAAAGACGTAGTTGCAACTGATTTCGCGTTATCCGAATTTGTCGTTGGAATTGTTGACATACCGTTTGTTTTAGTTGAACTTGTCCCTTGTTTGATCTGTTTAGCATCCATTGTTTGCTGTTCCTCCCCCACTATCAAATCGCCTGTTGCACTGGAAATCGAGTTATCTCCGGATGGATGTAACCGTTTAAGATGTGGTTTAGTTTTACTATATTCTACGGAATCATTTTCTGTTCGAGATGAGCTCAATTCATTCTGACTTGATGTATTCTGTGCTTTTTTGCGTTCTTTTCTAGAATTTTTTATAACAATTGAATTTTTACCTCCTCGCAAACTAATATGTAATGGTGGGACTCTAGGCTCATCTGTTGCTGGAGAAGTGTTGCCACTAGACGATGCCGTGGAATTTGTTGCAACAGTCGATGGCGTTGGTTGAGGGAATAAACTATCATGTTGTTGTTGATATTGTGGCGGGTTCAAGGTGGATAATTGTTGTTGACTCATTTGTTGCATTTGTTGTAGAGACTGATGTTGTTGTGTGCTGGTACCTGAGTTTTGTTGAAATTGCATAGTAGTCATGTGCTGTTGATGTTGTTGCTGCTGGTGCTGCTGCTGCATGACATTGCTTGCTAAGAGTTGAGCATTTATTTGAGATTGCGACTGTTGATGTTGTTGATGCTTAATATTATCGGAACCAAAAGTCACATCTACTTTGTAAGCAGGAGAGACAGGTTCAGATTTTTCCAATTTCAAGCGTAGCTTGATTTTTTCAGTTGTGTTTGAACTTGTACCACTAGACGAGGATGACAACGGCGCTAATTTTGCTATTGCATCAGTTGTATTAATAATCGCATTAGTGGAATTCATGGAAATTGCTGTATTAGTTAATGACGAAGTTGTTGTTAAACTATTTCCTATTGTACTATTCTGCTTATTTTGAGTTTGAGTTAAAGAAGCAGTAGCTATAGCAGCTTTCGTCTTGCTGCCGGCTTTAGCTCTTTCTCTTTTTGGTTTTACCACACCAGCATTAGCCGCTTCTTTATGTTTCTTTTCCCGCACGCCTTGCTGAAGCTTTTCTCGCAATAAATTTGTCTTTGACTTCTTGTTCGAATGACTACCTCCAGTCAACATTTTTGCTCCAGATGGAGATGATGTGTTTGATCTCGGAGATCCCATATCACCCGGTTTACTATTTACTAAGCTTGTATTAGTATTTATGCTGCCGCTTGAAACATTCGTTTTCGATTTTGATTTAATCTTTTGTGACTTATTCGATATAAACGAGTCCCTAGATCTTTCTGTATCAGAACCAGCTCCTAATAGTTGGGGTGTCGAAGATCCGCCATTATTTTGTTCAGCAGCCGATAATTTCGAAACGGCAGTACTGCAAGAGTTTGAGTTCGAGTCTTCCGAAAAATGCATCATTGCGGAATTAGGTAACAAATCATAAATGCTATTTGTGCTATTATTTGGGGTATAAATCGATCCTTGAGAAGTAGTGGTAGCGTTTGTGATGTTATGAAGGGCTGAATTTGATTGAGTCTCCTGTTCAGCCTCAGTGTCACTATCATCACTTGGACTGGGCTCTAGTTCGCCGGTAAGAGGATTGATTAAGAATTGTTTATGGTGAGATGTTGTTGTTTGATTGCTGTTGTTAGATGTAGAAATTGATGTTGAAGATAAATTTAAGGAATTTGTTAAATGTTGCTGTTGTTGTTGTTGTTTTTGTATTTGAAATTGTTCTTGTTGTTGTTGATTTGTAGTCATATGAAATTGTTGTGGTTGTTGTGGTTGTTGTTGCTGTTGTGAATTTTGAGGCACATTTGTTTGTTGATTTACAAGATGATGATGTTGTTGCAAACGTTGCTGCAAAATTTGCTGAGATTGCTGTTGCAGAGTTTGTTGCAAATTATGATTTTTCGGCATTTGTAAGTTCCTTTGTTGTTGTTGCTGCGGCTGTTGTATTAATTGTAATTGCAAATTTTGCTGATGCTGAGATTGTGGTTGCGATTGTGATTGCATCGGATCTATTTCTAACGTAACATTTGGCGGCAAGTTATCATCTCCCGCAAGTAGTGAGGTGGCAGCAGATGCCGTATCATCAATATCCATTCCCTCGATTAGGTCCAAGTCAAGATCTTTTGCAGCTTGAAGTAAAGACTCCAATTCATTTTTGTCATCCAAACTAAGGGATGAATCAATATCACAGCTTAATGTAGGTAAAAGGGCGTCCAAATCATTTGTTGTCAGTGCATCTAGATCAGACAAGCTTATCAAAGGATCCGTTAAGTCATCCACTGTTTGTGGATCTAAAGTAGTGTCCACACTCTGACCTGAATTTATTCCAATTAATGAGCTTGAACTGGACTGACTTACATGACCGCCTGCAGAAGCTGTCGAAGATGACGGCGTTTGAGTAGGAGATGCTCCAGGCAAAGAGTTTGCAATTTCAGAAATAATTTGTTGCTGTTGTTGTTGTGTTTGTTGCTGTTGTAAGTTGTATTGCATCTGATAACGTGTAAACTCTTGAAAACTCGATTTTGTTGCTGAATCCATTGGTTTACTAAGTGTCGCTGGCCATCTGGATGAGGCCACAGCCGCCGCTTGATTATAGTCTGGTGGAGGCGGTAGATTCATGTTAGTTGCAGACGCAGGTGAAGGTACTATGTGATTAGAGGAAGAAGATGCATTGTGCGTGAGACCGGCTGATGGTGATTGGGGTGGAGGCAGCAATTGTTGCGTTATATGAGATGCAGTGAGCGGTGATTGTGCGGGCGTTGTTGATGGTGATAACAATTGTTGTTGCTGATGTGTGTGCTGCGTCGACATATGAGGACTATGCATCGAATGATGACTGGAGGCGGGTGAATGAGCGGCAGCTGGCGACATGTTTCCAGAATTAACTGTCATATATTGTTGTTGAGGATTTGAGATACCAATAAGGCGCTGTTGGTGTTGCTGCAGTTGTTGCTGCTGTAACGGTGATGGTGGAGTTTGATGTATGCCACTAATACCACTGCCAGATCCCACTCTTATTTGTCTCATTTGTTGCTGCTGGTGCTGATTAGCTAGCATTGTGTTGACTCCCATTGGTTGTTGAAGGAGTTGCTGCTGTTGTTGTTGGGGTAAAAATCGTTGCTGATTTTGTAGCTGATTGACAGCCTGTAATTGCTGCTGACGCTGTCGTAACAATGCAGCCTGTTGTGGTGAAATTTGTTGCTGCTGCTGAAATCTTTGCGTCTGCTGAGCATACATATTACTGCTTGGACTTAGTGTAATTTGCTGCGAACCAGGGATACTACGCATCGCATTAGTTGTAGTAGGAGAAGAAGGCACACTTAAAACATTGTCTGGGGTACCAGGGGCTGATGCGACTTGTATTTGCTGAACCTGGTTGGTATGTTGCTGCATCATAAATTCACTACCCGGAGTTGTTGTTCTCAATGGAGAATTCATAAGCTGTTGTTGTGGACTCATTGCTGTCATCATTGGACTTTGTTGTTGTTGATGCATTAGTTGTAGTTGCTGCTGCTGTTGTTGTTGTTGCTGTTGCTGTGGTGACGACAAAGACGACGACTTCATTTGATTTCCAACCGAATTACTATCATTTTGCAAAAGATTAACTAGCAAAGGAGAGGACATTGCTATATTGTTGGTGCTACTGCCAGCACCAGACGCTCCCGTTGGTGAAGCTGAAGAACTTGCTGAGGGAGCTACTGCTCTGGATTGTAAATAGTTCGAAATTGGTTTGACAGTAGCAGGTGTGTTTTGAGAGGCGGGAGAATTAACTGATCCAACACCAGGATATGGTGGCGGTGGAGGTTGTAAAAACTGCGATTTCCCGGAGGCAGTAGCAACTGTGGTAGTAATCACTTCACCACTTTGTGGATTTTTTATTACCTTAAGTGCAACATTCGGTGGTGGTCCTAAAGTGCTCATTAGCTGCTGTTGTATACCGCCAACACCTGGTACGCCAGTTACAGTAGGTTTTCCAGTTGCTAACGGTATTCCGCCTGGAGTTGGTATAGGGGTACCAACTGTACCTAAAGAATTGTCTCGACCCTGAAGCACTCTTGCTTGTCGCATACTTTCAAATGGAAATTCACGAGATACAGTACTACTTCCAGTTGCCACCGGTAATGGTGGTACCGGTACTTTTCCGTCCATGGGGCACACAGTATTTGGTGACTTAAAAACAGGCTGTTGCAATTGATGTTGCTGCTGCTGAGAAATATGCTGCGAAACTATTGCCGTATTAAATACATTCTGATGTTGCTGTTTACTTGCTGCGGCGTTACTTGTACTGGGACCTCCTAGCATTATATTTCGACGTTGTTGTAGTAACTGTTGTTGATGCAGTGATAGAGCTCCATCGATGCCACCTCCGACGCCAGCATTAGAATCAAAATTTATGTTTGGGGTCATATTTCCTCGTTGTTGATCTTGCTGTTGTTGAAGTAGTGTTGTGGACGGCTGCTGATGTTGCTGTTGTAATTGCCCTTGAGGTAATTTTACGAATGCGCTACTTGTATTCGGGACACCTATATTACCCACATTCAATATTTGTGACAAGTCACTAATATCAGCATTGCAACCTCCACTCTCACCAATGCCACTAACAGACCTGCTGGGGGCCTCATGTCCAACAATTGATGTAACGTCTATAATATTAATGCATATATTAACTGAAGTAAATATATTTTCTTTTATAAACTCACCTGATACTTTGACATCAATCTGCTGACCACCAACATTTAGTGATATCACAGAATCTCCCTCTAATTGTACTGAGCGTATACCAAGGGCTCGTAGTGTGGGATTTCCCTCGGTGGCCAGTTGGCGTAACCTTTGTGCCGCATCCTTAGGGATTTGCACTGTTATCCGCATACACGGTTCAATCTGCTGTAAAAAAGTCAAAATTGTAAGAAAATATCAACAAATAAGCATTTAAGATAAACCTTAAACCTTGAAAAATTTAGATTTTTAAATAAAATATCAACAAAATTTAATACAATCGACAAAGGAACATCTAGTATGTGTTTAAAGGTAAAGATAATTAAGCATAAGATAATTGAAACGAAATGTGAATACAATGAATTTTAAAATAATTACTTATAACTGCAGATAATCCCTGTTGAAATATACTTGACTTTTGGCAACTCTAAATTAGTAAAAAATAGTCTGGCAACTTCAAAACAATGTATCGAGTTGGAAAGCCATTGTTAGCTCACAATTATTCTTGCATTGCAATCTTTATTACTAATTTACTTTAAAATCACATTTCCTTTAAAAGTTTATTAAATATGTATATTTTAAATAGATAAATCTATATTTTTGATACTTTTAACCGAAATGCACACTCACAAACATTTGACATTCCACTACACAATATAGAATACAAATAACTAATACGACAGAAAGAGTACAATATATTACTTCCCACTAAAGTGTTTATAGTATTCACAATGATTATTAAGAATAAATACGCATATGAAAATAATTAATTGGTTTTGCAGAATTATTAAAGACCAGCGTTTTTATTTATTGTTTAGCATAAATTATAATAAAAAAATTAGACCGATGATTTGGCCGCCATTTTGGTATTCTCGTTGATCATCTGTTAGTTAAAAATAAATAAATAGTGTTGAAATTAACGAGTAACGAGTGAAATTTTGTATAGAAATAAGTCAATAGAGCTACCACCTTTATTTAATTTACAAAATTAAGAAAATACTACTGGAAAACAATAACTTTATTATCTCTTTTTGCAATATCTTAATATATAAAATTTATACGTAATTAAAATAAATTAAACTGAAATATTCTATATTATTATTAAATAGACGCCATGAATTTTGCCCACAACAATAAAAACTCATTTTACGTTAACAATTAAAAAAACTATGATCTTGTACCACACAACGTCGAAATTTGCGGATGATTAAAAGTAACGCTTAAATAAAAAAGGCCGTTGTGAGAAACATTACCTACCTACCATTATATTACCTTTTGAGGTGCATTGCTAAGTTAATTTGTGCATCAGCACATTCTAATTAGAAAATTGTTCCATTTTATGTAAAATTATCGTATAAACAATAAAAGTTTGCATCAAAAATATATTCTTTATAAAAGTAAGAAAATATTTTCATAAACTGTTCTAATTCAGATTAGGATATACATAGGTAATATTGTTAATGTATAAAATTATAACATAGCCGGTTTAAATACAAATCTGGTAACAGATTATTAAAAACAGGTGCTCATTATGGTTTCAAGTACTAAAATGAACCTCCACTCGATTAAGAAATTCCCTTTTTTCATTTTCTGACAACCTGGCAACCCCAAAATTGGTGAATTATAAACTTGAGAATATTTAATTAAACAGAATTATATGAAATAATGATATTTGCCTATATCAATCACATTTGTACAGTTTGAATGTGTTAACAAAATGTTAACAAATTATCATAGAAAATAAATAAGTAAAAATACTAATATAATTAGCTACTATTTCAAATGGAAACTCACCTGTTTAAGTTGCATATCATCACACGACGACTATCACACTTGACGGGGATCTGCTGTCTGCTTTTCTTTAATAAAATTTCTTTTAATTGATACACGAAATTAGCGAATATTCACTAATTTTTAAATTAGCAGAAATCGCGCGATGGCCAACACATATAAAAAATTTTAAAAATTGCATTTGTTTATTCAAGCAAATATGTTAATACAAATTACAATAATGATAATTATTCACAAAACATATGTATTTCAAACTTTAATTCTATGACCACAATTTTGCCATTTTCGTAATAAGGCATTTGAAGCACTTAATGGTGGTAACAAACAATTTGCTAATGTTTTTAATGTACACATTTGTTAAATCTTCTTTACACTTTTCCTCTTTATAAAGCCTTTCTACAACAATTATGGCAACTAATTTGGGTTTAAATAGTTTTAACTTTTCGAAACAAATTGATATTTTGTAAAATTTAAGTTTTTCCTGTGTTTTGAAAACAATAAACAAAAACCATGGCATATATCACGTTACGTTTTCGACGATATGCCATTCATGTTGTTATTGTTCTTGTCACTAATGCAGGGCTGCATTTTCTTTCCTATTATTATTCTTTCTTTTTTGCTGCGTTACGTTGTCCCTTGTCCGTAAAATTATTTTGTTGTTGTTTTGGGGAGTTTCTTGTTAACAGAAGTATTGCCTTTTTATTTCTATTCACGATGCTTATTATTTACTTCTTCAAAAATTGTCAGAACATGATAGTGGCTCGAGTGATTTTATAAGTAGAAATTTTTGCACCATTATTGACGACTACTATAAATTAAAAATAATTACTTCACTTTTCTGTTTTTATTTTTTATAATTCACGAAATTCTGCACTTTCCAATGAATATTATTTAGAAAAAACATGTTATTTCACACTTTGTAACTAGTGTTTTCATTATTTTTTCTACACAATGAACTTCTTGCCATATCTTTAGAAATATGGTCAATTTTTTTATTAATATTTTAAGAACCTTTTTATATAAAATTTACGTTTTTTTATTTTGGTAACTAGAGGAGGCCTAACACAATATACAAGAAGCTTATTTGGAGATCAAGCAGAGCGACAAAAAATATTCACAGGCGTAGAAACGAACCATACGAAGTATAAACTTTTTTCTTTACTTCTTGTTGTTGTATTAGTAGCAAGGGGCCAGAGAAAAAAAGTATGATTGACGACAATTTTTTCTACTTTTCTTGTATAGGCCAAAATTTTTTAACAAAATTTTCACTGTTTATATTATCACTTTTCAATAGAATTTTTACACACTCACTTGATACGGAAACTATATTTTAAAATTTGCCAAAAAATTTTACAATTAAACTGTATATTCTAGATGAAATTTGTAAAAAAAATTCGTGTTGTAAAAATTTTCGACCACGAACAATAACAACCGCCATTTGCATTTGACTTCCACTTCGCAACTTGCACGATTTCTCATTTCATATAATTATTTGTGAATTTAATAGGATTTTCAATAAATAAGAAAGAGATGACTCTATTTTTAGCTTCGTAGAATAAAAAGAAATAGTACTATTGCTACTTTCCAGTGTAGTGTAGCCATTTTATATAATTTAAATGCTGTGTTCAATTTCATATAAAAACAAATTATTTATGCAAGCTCCGTTTCTTAAGCATAGTAATAAAATTATACTTTATTTTAATATTGTTTTTTTTTTCATTTTTTTGGAAAAAGTATTGCTTAACTATTTATAATGATTTCTACTTGTTTTAATACAATACCAAAATACAAAATAATTTTATTGTTTTATCAATTCCGAGTTATTTTCAATTAGATGTTCTTAGTAATCAAATAACTTAATATGGAAAAATTTGTTATTCTAAAATATATTTACTAGCAGTTATTAATTTCGTTTCAACAAAAATGTTAACAATTGTTCGAATTTGGGATCAAAATTTTGGTAAAAAAATTACTCGTGACTTGTAAATGTTTATCTTTGTGTTTTTTGTTTATAATATAGTTTTTAATTTTAATATCAACTTCATAAGCAACTGTTAGAAACTTTTCATACATTCTATTGTGAAGTCTGGTATTCCTGAATTTAATAAACACAGCACAAGACTTGATATCGATAACAAGTTTTGCAATGACATTTTCAAAGAAAAAATTTATGCAGAATTTTGTTGCGTATTTCACGGAAGGTATTCGTTGTTCTTTATTTCTTATATTCCTCAAAGCCTCAAATTGAATAAATTTATTAGTTTTTATATATCCAATATGTGTGTATATTAAATTTCGTTTGTTTCAAAATCTTATAAATTTTATTAAATAAATAACTTCCAATCAGCACAGAATATATTACGTAACCTTAAAAATTTTAGAAAAGAAAAATTAATCATATGATTTTATCTTCTGTAGCTAAATTTTGATAAGCGAAATGGCCCAGACACCTGCTCCTGCTTCTGGATCTGCTCCAGTCATGCGTGGTTTGCATAACTTACAAACCAAACGCCAATTGGCAATTGCCATCGGTTTGACTGCCTGCGTTACAGTTGCCTTCAAAATTTTGATCAACGACCCCAAGAAGGAAGCCTATGCTGAATTCTACAAGTAAGTTAACATTTTAACGTGCTATATGAGTTTGTATTAATTAAATTCGCATACCTTTACGTTTCTTTCCCTTTTAGACATTACGATGCTAACAAGTCATTTGAACGCATGAAGGCTAACGGTCGCTTCCAATCTTGCTAAATTGGTTATTGGAAGCTTTTAGTTCTGTAAAATTGTTCTACTTTAAGCGTTTACAGTGTAAGAAAATACAAGTTTAAAGATAATAGAAAGAAAGGCCAATTGAAAAAATGTGTGTTATATTTATTAAGTACTTAAACTCATTTTTGTAGGTATGTATTAATTTGTAATTTTTTATTGGATAGTAAACAAAGCCTCATAATACAGAAGGTTATTATTGAGAAAATTATGAAATTACAAACATTTGTAGTATAATTGGTTTAGAGAGATTTCTGGCCATCGGAGTTGCTCCCTGTAATTTTTTGTTCGCTTTCAATTTCTCTTACTTCATTCCTTCTTTAATCTCAAGAATTGTGACATAAATTAATATATCATTTACTAAATATACTCAGTTTGGAACCGGTGTAAGTACTCAACGTATTTCTAATGCTTTGACTTCCACTTATGACTGGTAAACGATATTTGAATGTAATCTATTAGCATAATTTTGCATATTGGCAATTCTTCTAAGGCCTTAATTACTTGCTGGATTTTTAATAATATCTGTTTTTGTAAGAGATGGAACTTAAAAGATTCTTTAAATGGTGACATGGATTTTCTAATGCCCTTCAATACTAATACAAGACATATATATTCAGTTGAACGACCGCACTGGATTAGCCGATTTATTATTGAGACAAAAAAATAAAAGTAAACCCTTTTGCAGAAGAATTTCTAACTTCAAAGTCTTTGTAATTACTAACTTATTAAACATTATAGAATTTTAAATTACGACATGCGCATAAGGACTGCTGGAAATTATTACCAATTGGAAACACATTGAGTGATGTCACTTCTCACATATGTTCAAAAAATATGACAGATTTTGCGCGATAGAGATATTTAAAGCTATTATTCTTGCGAACTGATAGCAAATTTTCTTTAGTTTTTTTTTACTGTACGATTTGTTTTACTCATGCTAAATAATATTCTAAAATGTCACCATATTTGGAGTAATACAGCCAGTTTAAAATTCGTGACTAAAATTTGTATCAATTAAGGTAATTTTATAAACAAATAGCTTAGACGTATTTTAATTTGAATACTATATTTTACTTTTTGAAAAAGCGTTATACAAATTAAAACAATAATTACATCAATCGTTCTTATGGTCTAAGTATAATAATTAAGGAAAGTATACTAAAAACTAAAATTTAAAATCTAATTTCAAACGTTTTATAATCTAAACGATTTAAAGTACCCATATTTCTTAAATCACACTTTTCAATTTGGCATCCAGGAGAACCCTTGGTTGACAGCCAATCAATCCTACAAATAAAAAAATAAAACAAATTTAGTTTAAATACAATTGTTATCGTCTGAATTATTACATTTTATCAACTTCTTCTTTAGGACCTTGCATTTTTCCAACAATTGTGCCTTGTTTTGAGTTTTTTACCCAACCGGTAATGCCACTTTTCGTACATAAATCACGAGTATATTTGGTAAAATAACAGCCTGTAAATATAAATACGATACGTAAATACAATCATATTGAATTTTAAAAGTTATTCAATTCAAAGTAATCGAATATTTCAAATCTACAGACGATATATGTACATATGTATATAAAGAATGATGAAAATGAATAAATTAACTGATAAGCCGACCAATCCAATGTTACCAGCTTCAATTTTTATCATAAAGAAATATTAATGGGAAATTTGTTTGATTTGATTTATTTTTTATACGAAAAACTACTGACTATACACTTCAATTAGTAAAAGTCAAGGTAGTTGATTTAGCCCATGTGCATTTAACATTTAATACATCGCATCGATTATACCATGTATTCGTTGACAATTAACCACTTAATGTTTTCTGGTCATTGAATTAGAAACATTTTATTTGAAAATATTTTATAAAAAGAAAACTACAATACAAATACAGTATCTATTTAAACGTTTTTGTATAAATCTAATTTTAATTTTTCGATTCAAGAATATTCTATAGACAAAGTAAAAATAAAAACTTAATAATGATTGCAGACAGAGAACAAAATAAACTTTATATGTAAGGCGCTTAAATGTGTCTGCTAAAATTAAATTAAATACTTATTTCTTTTTAAAATGTTGGAATATTATAAAATTGTATAGAGTATCTTAGTGGAAATGGTTCGTTATTTATCGACAAGAATTGAATAAAAAAGTTACGTTTTTAATTTCTTTCTTAAACTACAATATTAACTAACTACAAAATGTTTTGTTTAGTTAATAATAAGAAAAAAAAAATCAATAAATAAAATAAGTAAATAATAAAACAACAAAAATTTATACCTTTAAACAATAGTATTGACTATTTCGTTAGATCTGATCTGACGCATTGGGAATGATATTTAATCTTCAAAGTTCATATGTGGGAATATGTATCAAAAAACCTGGATATTTTGCTTTAGAAAAAGGCTTTTGTGTGTTTACCGCTGTCAAAAATAACAATCTGTTCCTATTGCTTATTTTAAGGGTTTAATTTTGTGAATTATAAGAAAGATTTTGAGAAAAATACATCTTTTTATTTTCCGCAAATATTTTATTGAATAAAATTAAACTAAGTTCAAGTATTAAATGAAATTTTATATAGAAAATGTACTAATTGTGATTTATTTTGAATTGCGATTTATTAATGTTTTTTTTCTGAAACTTACCCTGCACATGACCGTAAACTTCAAATTCGACCGTAATCAATTGCCGAATATCTGGAATTCCCATAGTCATGTTTCTTTAATTGCAATCGAGTGTTTTTAACCTAAAGTTATGTAAATCCTTAATTGATTTCTTTTTAAATTTAGAATTCGCTGCCGATGCAATGATGTTTTAATTAAAAAACAAATCTATCAATCAATGAATTAATAACACTTTCGAAATTAATTCGTTGTTATTTTTAATTTAATAATTTTTGCTTTTAATATTTCTTATTAGTTTTGAATTGTATTTTTTAGATCTATTTCGTAATTGAACAAAATTACTTTGAATAAAATGGAAGGCGAATGAAATTGCCTTTCTAAATACTTTGCTCTTTAAATTTAAACTGAAATGTAAAATTTCAATTAGAATGTGATTTCCCTTAAGAATTTTTTTTGATTCTTTCGCCAACTCTTGAAACGTGTAGAAAACAATTTTTCATTCAAAATTGAAAATGCAATTGAAACTGTCCTCGTTTGATTTGCATTATAAACCTCAACCACAGGCACAGACACAGATACAGACACAGCCACATATACATATTGTTTTGTTTGAGAAATTTCGTTTCTTTAATTATATTTATTTAGTTTTTAATTTTATTTTACTTTATTTTGTTGTTGGTTTTTAATTAATTTCACGTTTTTATGTAGATGCACATATATAATAACATAAATAATATTAACCCTTTAAAGTTGTTAAAGATGTTGATGGCACAATCTATCCAGAACTCAGGAATGTCCCCTAGTTAAGCAGCGCATTGTTATTCCTACACAAAGCTGGAAAGTTAGTTATAGGAGGAGCGAAAGAAGGAGTGGTGTGCAACAAATTGGTGTTGCATAATTTTTAATTTGGATAACCAATACTATACAGCAGACTTTTTTCATGGAAATTATTTAGTCTCAGAGCTTTTGTCAGGGAGAAGGTCGTCAGAGGAAATATTTTTTTCTATATCTTTCTTTCGTGATGCCAGTGCTAAGGTTTGAACTCACAAGCTTTCATCTAGTAAGTCAACATACTGCCTACTGTCGCTCGGAATCGAAAAGTATGTATTACCATGATGTTTGGAAGGGTTAAATAAAAACACGTACCGTGTTACATTATCAATCGGCTATAAAAGTAATTTGTCTAGAATATAAAATATAAAAAATATAAACAAATAATTCACACATGTTTTGTTTATACGAGAAACAGTCAGAAATATTTTGCGTTAATGAAATATTTCGGTAACATTAGAATGGGAAAATAATTATACTATGTTCATAATTTTTATCGTATTACTATGCTGACAAAATTACAATATACTTCCGAATACCGCTTGAATACAATGAAATAGAGTAATTTTGATTTTACTCAAGGATTTTCTATATGTTTTTAAGATTATTTGTATATTGTATTATAAACTTATGCATCTATACTATTGCATGTCGTTGAAAACTTGAAACATTTTTCATTAGCTAGATAAAACCATCCACTTGGGGACAAACTCGTGCCATTTTATTCGATAACTTGTTATTTTTGAAGTAATTTCCCTCGACATTCGAAAGAATTTTTTTGTGTGTGTTAGTTAGTTGTTGTGTGGCAGGTTCTTTGTATAATATGTATGCATAGGAGCCTTAATAATTCATTGACCATTCATTTACATTTTCATTACCAGCCACCATTCGTTTACGAATAGAAATTTATTCCATGAGATCTGTACATCGCATTTCATTTTTTAGCCAGCAAATCAAAATCTGTGTGTGATTCTATACATTTTTACCTATATTATAGACGTACATATGCATGTATATATTCTTCGTTGGTACTGATTTCAAACAAACAACAAAATCTATCCAAAAGTATTTTCTTAGAATCTTTATAGGATCACTTAGCGTGAACAAAATTATACTTAGCAACGACAGGTAAAGAGCAAACATGGATTAAGCGACCTAGCTTCGAATTTCGATTCACTTATTTTGAGAAGTGAAAAATAGAGTACGAAATTGTTTCTGTACACCAGAGTGTTGGCAATGATTGAATAACTTCGTTGAAATGACTTAAAATTAAAACATGCTACGTATGTATGTATATGATCGGTTTTATATTTTATAAACATTGTTGGAAATAAATCTCTTCAATAAATTTTTGTTTT
Source organism: Sarcophaga variegata (assembly GCA_932273835.1). Classification (NCBI taxonomy): domain Eukaryota; kingdom Metazoa; phylum Arthropoda; class Insecta; order Diptera; family Sarcophagidae; genus Sarcophaga; species Sarcophaga variegata. The sequence continues at coordinate 118,349,827 of OW026361.1, forward strand.
AAGCTGTCTGCGTGCCAAAGAAACTCTCGTGTGGTTCCGCCACATGAGGGCTTTTTTTAAAAAAGGTTTGAAATAATTTGCTAAATTAAATAATTTTCTATAATATTTCTTTACAAATCGGGAAGGCGTCATTTTATTTGGCATGATTAGAGGAATAAACACCCAAAGAAAAAATAATCTTAAAGAGGTTGTCGTATTTTCTCAAATTGAATTTTATTTTCGTTTTTTGCGTTTCTTTTCTTATTTTCTTCATTTCTTTTTTTTTGGTAATTTGTTTAATCTTGCTAAAAAATCTTACTTACAGACATAATAATAATAATGAGTAATATACAGAATTACATACATAATTAATAATAATATCAACCTATAAATTTGTTTAAATACTAAAGGGAAATGAAAAATAAAAACTTTTTGCTGTTGATATTCAGAAAAAAATACAAATTCTTTTTCAATGTCTTGGAGGAATGAATAATTTTGCTCATTGTAAATATTTTCAAATTAAATGCTTTTTTATGATTATCAACATTAAGTTCTAAAGACTTATTTAAGATACAATTTAGCGATATTAAAGTCAAGCTAATTTTGCCATAAACAGTTTTCAATCCTATGCTTATTACCTAACATATATTGTAAAATTCTGAATGAAATGTTTGGGAAAAATACTATTTAGGTTTTCAGTTGTTAACATTAATAATTTTAGTAAGATTTTTATTCAAATAGGAAACGTAACTGCCTTACGTCATGCGCAATATATATGGCACATACTGGTTTCTTACTTAATTGATTGTCTAAAACTTAGCGAGCTATTATGGAATCGTTTGGGTTTTTACGTTTTTTGTAAGTTTCGTTTATACCCACTAAAACAACAAAAAAGCTAAAAAAAATCTACTTAAATTTGTTAAAAATGTTGGTTTTTGTACATTTACAATTACAAAATACTCTAAAATAATAAATAAAAACTAAATTTATATGTTCCTTTTAAGTATTTGTGAAATAAATACATGCTTAACGATAATTATTTTGAAATGTTACAAAAAATGTGTTAACGACGTTGCGTTTTATTAGATCAGTCCAGGCAATTGGTGAATGGTTAAACCAATTGTGTTGCATCCATTCCGGATTGTATTTTTATATCCGATTTTGTTGATTTTTCAATTAGCATACATTGAGCCTCTTTGTCGCTGGGCGACGATTTTATGATAAGATTTGTTTGATGAGAGTATATTTGTTGAGCATCAGTCCTTTTTTTATTACGTTCCCTTTCAAAATGCAATTTTACATAATTAATTGGTATATCGACGCACTCCCCACCAGGTTCATCAGCATCGATGTAGACACCACGCACCAATATCGAATTGGAACACTTTAATGCAGCCAGTATTAGAAAGGGTATGAGATGCGTTAACCAGTAACTTAAAATGCGATTATCTGCATGTACATTTGTATGTTGTATGTATATATTAATAAATGTAATGAGTACACTTTAAATTGTATATAAATAGTATTTACCTGGATATAAATAGACATCCAGTAAATTCCATATACCACGCCAGGCATTAACAGCCCCAAAAAATTCGGAAAAGTAATAAAGATCACAAAATACTAATTTCATAAGGCCACGGATACGTTTACATATCCAACGCACTAAAGGATGCAAAATAAATGTTAAAAATACGGTTATGTAGCCGATAATCTGTAAAGATGAAACGTTTTTGAGTATTCAAAAATTTTGTTGAAAAATTAAAATCACTTACCAGTGAACCCCATGCTGATTTCGCTTTATCATCGGGATATAAAGTTAAATCCATTATGCCCCATAACCCTCTCCAGGCTATCACCACTAGGGAGCCAATAACAAACACCGAAAACAAGGTATCCATTACATATAAGCCCGGTTGGTGGAAGCCCTAAACAATATTTGTTATTTAAAAACATAACCGAAAACAAAAGAAACTCACCCCGACTTTAAACATTGTTTCCACTTCGAAATAATCACTTTTGTGATCCATTACTACGGAATAAGGAGCAGCGCCTAGATTCCTTACAGTTCGTGTAGCAATCAGAAACAAGATTGCCACCAGAGTTACTATGCAGATAATAATCAACGAATCGGCACTCGTTAGCCAGTCGCATAATACCCATGACCCTCTCCACATATTTACACATACAAAACCAAAGACGAAAGTATAAATGCGCGATATGACATAGTAGGTAAGACGATGCTTATCCGGATGTACGTTATCGATGAAGAAACGCTGCATCAGTGTGAATAGCATGTGACCAAATCCTCCAATTATAAAAGAGCATAGGGCTGACAGTGGTAGACTTTTGGGAAATATTAACACTCCAATCAATTCCCAAGTGCCTCTCCAGTAGGCAATAACACAGGGTGCTACAACCAGACATGAGAGCACGCAATCCAGTGTTTCGAGCAGAAGATCGTGTAAACTTTTTGGCTTCTTTGCGGGCGATGCTGTTGACGTGTGGTAGATTGTTGTGGCGGCAGGTGCAGGTGCATTGTGAAGAGAATGTGTTATTGTTTGATGCTGGGACTTGTGGCAGCTTGTAAGGCATGGTGTGGTAGCAAAATTTGAATGCGTCGTGTCACTACTGGTCAGCATCATAGTGATATTTGTTAAGCAAGGTCTGCAGTTTTAGGCTTCTTAACGTTTTTCAGCGTCGTCGTATCTTTCAAATAAGGCAGTTGTTTAATAGAATTGGTACGCATCTGCTATTGATTTCTATAATTTATAGCTTTTTGCAGATCATACATACGTTGTAATACATTTTATTGCAAACAATGTAGAGTTCTTGAGTTTTTAAATATTACATATGTAATGTGTATGTGTATTTATTTTCATTTAAATACAATATGAAAATCATTAAATACTAAGATATTTAAAACCATTAACCTCATTGGAGGTGGTTAATTTCCTCTGGGTTAAATAAGTTAGTTTCTCAAGGTTCCGTTTTTCCTCCTGCTGCATCCAGCATGATGAATGTCAACAGGTTTTTATTTTTCTTTGTTTCAATATTTAATGTTTGCATTCGTTTTTATAAAGTTTATTTGGGGGATTAAATGAATAATTTTTAGAATAGTCGATGTGATAATTGTGTTTTTATTATTATTATTGTTGTTGTTTGTGGTTTTATAATTTCGTCTTGTTTTAATTTATTTATTTACCTCCCTAATTTGCATTTGTTATCTGTAGCTCGTTCTGTTTACTTATCTGATTATTTAATTAGTTTTTGTAAATCTATGTTTTCGGTTTTTTTTAAACGTAAGTATTCCAGAGCACAAAACTCAAACAAAGGCACATCCATCAGATATGTTATTTCGATACTGTATGTATGTAGATTTATTGGGCAAATGCAATTCAGTTTGGAATTTTCCTTTTCAAGAGCATTTGTTCTGTAAATGATTTGGAAAAAAAAAGAAAATGAAAATTAAAATACTTTCTTATTTAAGGTTGATAAATTGTAAAATTTTTAAATAATTTACTTTAATTGTTTATTGTTTAAATTAATTAATTTAAATAAACTTTTTACTTTTATTGTATTATGCTTCTTTATTCTCTCAAAATCTCGAAAAAAAAATCAGTTACGGGAAGGAACAAAAAAAAAAAAAAAGAATTTCATTACGAACTCTAATGTTATCTTCTAGAGTCGGTTTGAGAAAAGTCACAATAGAAAAGTCTAGCTTCCGATTAACTCAGAATATATTCGAGAATTATTTTATAACTTTTCGTTCTTTAAGTTCCTCAAGGCTGTCACAAACCATCTCCTCCATCCTTTTATTAAATGTTTCCTTTTTTTGTACGTTCTTTAATTTTCATTAATCAAATCTTTCCCATGAAGCAGGTGATTGGTCTATTGGTTTATGAATTCCAAAATCTATGATAATAAAAATTTATATTTTGCCTTCTTTGGGCCTTAAACCTGAATTGCACAAATTTGTAATTGTGTCCTTTAACCAATAAATCAGGTCATAATTTGTTTTTTTATGTGTTTTCTAAATATCGGTAACACTGCTGTAACAGTATTACCACTGATGACCGTCTGTATAAAAAAGTTCCTAATATATGTACATGGAAAGTTATGGCAGGAATGGCTTTAAAGTTTATACGGTAAGAGATAATAATACTTTTTATCCATAGTCTTTCACCAAACCAATACACCATACGTTAAAACAAGTCAACCATAATAATGAAAGAGGAGAAAGTGAAACAACTGTCATTTTTGACGAAAAATTATTTTAAAAGAGTAAAGGATACAAGGTTCGGTTTTGAAACATTTCTTTCCGCGTTAGTTTCAAATGACACCCACATAGATACTTCTCGATCGTCTGTTTTTAATTTAATACATCTTCATACAATTAATCTTTTTATGACGTCCACTCCTTTAGAAGTCTTTTGTGTGCAAAACATTTACCCCTTATAGAGTATTTGATTTATTATAAGGTTCATGGCTGTTTTTTTTGAGAGTTTTCCTCGTTGTGTCAGTGTCTAGGTTAATGGTCCTGTTAACGCGTATATAAACAGCTTAATCCGTCATTTGTATAGCGGATTTATTCAATTTATTAATCGAATTTATTAATTGTAATGTCAATTTGTATGTACAATTAGTTAAGATATTAGTACAAATTACTATTTGTATAATATTCCATATTTAACTAAGACATATAATTTATAAAAAATAAAAATAAAATCTTGATACTGAAATAATTATTTAAAATTAACTAATTAATATTCTAATATACATATATTTGGGTCATAGCATTTAACAATTGCAGCGGCAATTTTAATGGGTTTTCTTTAGTAGTTTTAAAATTAATCACATTAAACGCTTAAATACCCATATTGTATGGTGTTAGATAAGCTATAATCAGCAGCTCTTATTATTAGTATTTACTATGGCTAATTAAGTGTATAATCTTGTTAGCCGGGTATATGTTTACATTCTCAATAAACGTTTCGTTTACTATTAATTAGACACAAAACTAACTAACTAACTAAATGTAATTATTAATCTTATTACTTGACACATTTTGAGTGCTGAAATAATAGAATAAAAAAATTATAATCAAATAAATATTACAGCACTTAATCTAGTGATGTAACGTGAATTGGGAATGGATATAGAATTTAAAATCACAGGTAATCATGACTTGGATATTCGATTTTAGCACTTTCGAATTTAGCATGCTGGCACACGGATTAAGTTTATCGTCCATGCGATTAAGGAAAGTTTTTAATGAAATATCTTGTAAATCTAGAGAATTTTAATTTCTGTGTTATTTTATTATTTGTTGTGGGATCTATTAAGGCGACTGATATGAATTATAAGTGACAGCAAATGTCATTGTCATTAAAAATGAAACTACAACAAACAATATACAAATTATTGTGTATGGTAAGTTAATAAAATTAACAACAACAATAGTAGTTGAAAAATTCTGAATTAAGTTTGTGATTTTTTAAACGGTAAGTATTTGAAATTCTTCTCATATGCAAATGCCATTCATTTTTTTTAGCTTATAAAGCTTTATTTAATGCAATCGTTACACCATAATACAATACATATTTTACAAAAAGAAAAGCATACGGCCTAATGTTAAATGACAATGTATTGTTTTCTTGTTTTTAATAATACTTTGGCCCTTGCGGCCCACTGTGCATTCAAGAAATTACGACAGATTTTAATTTAATTTTTTTTTGTCTTTGGAATTGTTTTCCTCTTTAAATTTCTTTTTTATTACTTTAAGTACGTAAATATCTGTTGGGTAAGATTGGTTTTGTTATAAACCAGAACCAATTAAATTTGTTTATATTACAAACGGTGTAATTGTTATTGCATTCAATAAATTTTCTTAGTATTTTTTAAAAAATAATTACATTTTGTTGTTCTCTCATTTTAATACGCATATAAAGAGCTGAGGTTTAAGTTGATTTAAAGTAAATAATTTAATGTTTTTGTAGAAACGTGCCCTTAAGGTAACGTTATAATATTACCACACTCACTAAATGTTTAATAAATAATTTATAAATAACGGTTGCGCCTTAATACACAGCATGCATAGAACATTGAAACGAACAAGAAATTACCCAACAGCGGCATGTGTAAGTGTAGGTGTTAGCATTCTGTGTTTATGATGATTGAACCTATAAATCTAAACGTCGGTAATGCAGTTAGTTAACAGTGACAAATAACACATCGAAATGATATACGACTGGCTGACTGACTGCTAAATTAATTTTATATGCATAATACTAATGCAAATAAATAAAAATTATTAAACAAATATTGTAATTTGGGTATGTACAGTACATATGTATATATAGAAACGTATAAATAAAGTAAAGTAAAAATATCTGTAAACATATTAATTATGTATATATCAACAATTAAAAAAAAATAAATGTTTTTCAAAATAAATGAAAATGTATGTATGTCTATCGATTAGATTACTGATCTATGTTTGTAAGTAATTGTTCCATTTATTACTTCTATCTGTTGAACATAAATGGTGACATACATACACCTCTAAACAATTACTCATAGTTAAATAGCACAGCACATGCAAAACAAGTTCCTTGGCTGTTCAATGCCAATGTAAACCATTTCATGTATGCATTTTGCTTGTATTATCACACGTTTGTACGTATGTATGCATGCAAGTATGTCGATGTAAAATAGTGTTGTGTTCAGCATTGCATTGAATTTGAGGAAGTCTTGCTGAGTTTGCATTTTATCTTTGCTACGTTATGCTGTTTGTTCGTTATTCATCTATAATTTCAATTTATATAAAGGTTAGCTAGCAGCAGGTTTACTAATTTTATACAAAATGGCCAGGGTTCCTATTTCTTTTGGCTAATGACTCTATCTAAGAGACATTTTCAATTAACCAAGGCTAAAGACTAAACGAAACTAATATGGACAAAGAAATTCAAAAGCTTTAAGTACGTTTTAATTCTACATATTCTGGTCTTAATTCTTACAACCTGTTGTTGTTGTTTTATTTAGATTATTAAATTAAAACTTATTCTCTAATTTCATTTGCTTGTGTTTATATATAGGCAACCGTCTTAGTTTTAAATATTTTATTCTCTAAAAATCCTATCTTTTTTTAGACAGAATTTCTTATATTTTTGAGAAACATTTCAAATTTGTTTTTCAATAAACACTACAAATATGAATTATATTAGAAATATCTGAAATAGTCATTCATGTTTTGGAAACAATTAGAAATTTAGAGTTTAGTTATGGAGACCAGAGTCTTTGTTGGGAATCGATTCCACTAACCATAAAATAATAGGCTAGTACGCTGCCAACTAGGACAACCAGAGCATATAAATATTTAACGCTTTTCTGGTAAAATGATATAGACAAGTACCTGTAGTCAAATAAATGAACATGAGTTCAATATTTAGCATTGACATCTCGAAAAAAATATAAAAAACAATATATCTTTCGGCGATCTCGCCGCAACAGTCTTGTAGCAAGAGCTCTGAGAGTGAACAATTGCCATGAACAGTTTCTCAAATCTGTCATTCGAAGTTGATATTAAACAATAGATCCCTTCATTCACGGATAAAATTAACACATGCAACGCCTCCAGAATAAAATACTAAAACAAGCACCATATACGGATATTTTTTTATCCGTATGCTTACTAGTTATTCAAGAATTAGCATCAGTATTAAGGAACAATTAAACAATTTATAATTTTGATACGGACTATTATAACACATTGAATTATTATTGTATTATCTATTATTACGCTTTCCAGACTATACAGATGATCTAGTAATAACAATGACAGAATCATTTAACATGTTGTAGAACTAGATACAAAAATCAATACAACAACTAATCGAACTGTCCTGTAAATTCAAATTGCATGGGCTTTCCAAAACTAAGTTCCACAATAGCAGTGCGCTTTTAAAGGATTTGTCTTCAAGAATTCCTTGTATATTGTATTTGACATTTTGAACGCTGTATGCGTACATATACATATGTATGGGTGTGTGTGTGTGCATTTACACATTTCTGAATATTATTGAATGCAACTGACGTTTGACTTGTTTTAAATCACTAACATCCTCTAGAAATTAACGTAAATTATAATTGAATTAATTAAAACCATTTTGTATTTTGCTTATCGTTGTTGTAACTGTATGGTGGTATAGTCTATTTGACAAAAACAAAAACAGAAAAAAAATCTTTTCAAATATTGTGATGCTGATGATTTATTTGAGTATGTAATACGATGATAATTTTCTAGCATTGATCTAATTAAAATTGCAACAAGAAAAACAATCATCACCACTAATTTATTTAGAAATGTTATAAATTCGAATTATGTATGTATGTAAATAAGTGTGTACGTGTTGACGGGCAACGATGAATTATAGAGACATACGAGGGCTAAATAATTAATTATTATCACTACAACCATAATATTCTATAGTAGAGCAATTTTATTGAATAACAGATTTGAATTTAAAACCCGATTTTCAAATAAAATATCGATCGCTTCAACAAGATTTTACGTAAAAGCAAGTTAAACTTTTTGTAGCTAAAAAACTTGAGTTGTTTTTAACATCACATTTTCAATTATTCCACGTATACGAAAACCTAATAATAACTGATATTGAAAACTACTGCAAGGGGCGCCTAAAGGCCACCAAAAGTTATAATAATAATCAGCATCACTGTATGTACTTACGTACATAATTATCATCTCGTTATGATTGTGGCATAATTTCAAACTGTTGTCAACCTTCTTTAAACGTTTACATCACAAATGATTGTCACGAGTTCGTCCATTTAAAATAATTATTTATTTACATAGGAATTCTAAATGATAAGAAATATGGGAATTAAACATGAATAAATTAACTGTGACATGAAATGAAATCAAATTAAAATAAAATTAATCTTAAAATCTGTTATAAGAAATGTAAATGTGTGATAATATGCGACTATGTGAGCATTATTATTATTGCTCACTTCTCATATCTAGACAATATTATCACTTGTGTGTGTTTTATTTATTTTTTTTTTGTTAATATCAGTATCCTCTCACTAAATTTTTACCATAAACAAAATAATGTTTGCAAAAATGAATAATGAGTATTTGGAGATATTGTTATGTTACATTTAATATGTAGAGTAATATCACGACAAATAAGCCATGTACCCCATGTATTTATTCACTATAAAATAATTGTTAATATTGTTGAAAAAGTACGGTGATATTTTAACTTTGACTTCGTATTGTTAAATTATAGTCATATTGATGAAATATCATTGAGTTTTAGCAAAATAATTTTAATTTGTATAAACTCTCTCCAGTGCACACTATGTCTTTTAATACACATGTTGAATGTACTTTAAAACGTGTATATAATTTCAATTTAAAACAGTATTTTTTATGATTTTTATTGAAATAATAATTTTTAAACACTAAACATAAACTTACTTATTTAATTGTTCATTAAAACCTCTTAGTCAGGATTACAACCTAGTTTCTAACACCACTAATGTTATGTGTGCTAATTTTATCCAAGAGTGTTGGGACCTATAGTTTAGTATCGGCTGCGAGCGACAGATTTTCTTAACAATTTTATTTTGTTTTTGCCAGAAGGCTGCTGGGAGGAAATCGCCGGAAGAAATATGCTTTTCATATTTTGTTTTGTTTGAAATGGCTGAGCCTGGGCTCTCGTCGAATAAATCAACACACAACCTACTAGACTACGGCAACTATCATACTGGACTACGCCGACATTAATTCTAGCGCATATGAAACATACAATAAATTATAGTTTATAAAACTTAAAGGATCTTAGAAAAATGAAATAGACTAAAAGTTTGTTTCAATATTCTGTTACATTTATTCTAGTCGCATATTTTACCTGTGATAAATCCAAGAACGATAATTTAATTAAAATTTTTCTTTGAGTGGCTCTCTTTTCTATTTTTCGTTATTTCGTTCTATCCTTTCAGAAACTTCTGAGCACGTTTGTTTTTATTCAAACTTACACTTACACTTTCAAGTTAATTTTTATGCAAAAATTGCAAATTATTTTGGTTCAAATCATTATTAAAAACTTATTAGTTTCAATTTAAATTTGTTTTGTTTCAGTTTCAGTTCATATTTCTCATTTACATATTCGTGTAAAATTCAAAATTTTCAAATGCGAATAAAAGCTTTTCGAATATCTGCCCGTTTATCTTTAAGCGCGGAAAAGAAAGATTAACGTTATTAAAACTGGACAAATTAGCCAAGATGTTCTGTATCGGCGATTATGACAATAATATGATGTTATCGGTGATAATAATAATAATAATGATGATGATAATAATAAGAATAATAATAGATTATCTACTTGAGAGTTGAATGGCAAAACAGCATGTGTTTAATAAAAAGACAAAAAGAAAACAATTGTTATTATAATAATAAATATATAATATTTATTCTTTTGTTGTTCACTTTTAGCACATTTCCAGCGATTGTAAATAAGCATTTTGTCTATACACATACAAACACACACACACTACCCACAAACTGACAACCACTTTTACATGTTCGCTCTTCGATTGGAATTATAATGATAATATAACAGAGATGACATAAAAATATAACAAAACAAATCGAAATTGAAAAAAAAAACAAACAAAATAAATAAATGAGAGACAGGGAGAAAAAAAAAACAACAACATACGAAGGGTTCGAATAAAATAATGAATGAACATTTAAGAGAGTTGATATTGTAAAGTATAAAGAGCACATACATATAGATGTGCGTATGTATGTATGTAAAGTAGCTGATAGCCGTGGTAATCGTAAAACTGACAACAGTGATAATTCTTCAAAGGTATCGGTGAAAGATAAAGTGAGAGAAAGAGAGTGTGAGAGAGTGACACAGTTTTTAGTTATAGTTTTGTTACGATTAATTATTATTTATTTTTAGTTTTTATTTTATTATTGTTGTTGTTAAATTGTCGCACAAATAACATACATACATATGGATATACAAAAGTATTTTCCCTTTTTTTTTTTTGTTTTTTTTTTTTTTTTGTACAAATAAAAATGATTTCTGCTTTTAGTTTCAGGTAAGTTTTAAGATTTAAGTTCAAAGTTATAATATTTAAAACTTATTGAATTATATTAATGCAATACTTTTAAAGATCACCAAAAGTATTTACAAGGATACAACTGTTACTTCGTTTAAAGTCCGTTACATTTGTGTTATTTTTTTTAAATTTTTTTTATTGCACTGTTATGACCGACTATCTTCGAAATTTCCCAAAAACTAAAGAATAGTTTAAAAATTTTAACTCAAAATTCCTAAACTTTTTTGAGTTCAATTTTATTTTCCATTGTGATACTCTTCAAGATAACAGTAAATTTTGTATAATATTTTTGTGCGCGAATACAACAACCTGTTGCAGGAAAATCCCGATTGAGAATACGTTTGTTCGTTCTTACCGTTAGCGTATCAACAGAATATCTAAGCATCGATCAGTAACTTTCACTCACATTAAATAGTAGTAGATTTTTAAATTCTGAGCTCGTGCGATTATCTCAGCAGCTGACTGACTGCCTATGAATGTATGTGCATATACAATATTTATGTTACTGTAAATATAATGACAAAAATAAAAAAAAATATGGTAAGATTAACATGTCGTTAGACTAGTTGCTCGGTCAGCGTGTTGTTAAATGCGCTCTACGCAATCATATGTCGGGTGTATATAAACAATCCTCTACTTTGGAGTTATTTAGTACATATAAAATGATCTTATTCAGATAGTATGTGAATCGTTTAAACCAGTTTATATTGAAATACATATCATATTCAGACATAAGAATTTCACATCTAATTTTCCACACTCTCATGGTGTCTCGTTTCCTGATAAATAGATATTGTTGCATAATAAAAATTACCATTAAGGATATAACATCGCCGGACTAGATCGACTATAATTTTCTTACTCTATTGTTATAATGTTTGTACTGGTTTATTGTGTTTTGATCATATTGTACAGCGAATGAAACTCAATTTTATCACAGATCGGGCGAACAATTATCTCCTGTGTTATTTTTTTACTATCATTGTGAATGTGTGTAGAATTCACTCAATATAATATTGAAATAGGTTTGGAAGATACTTAATTTGTTGTTTTTAATACAACTAGCGACAAAAAAGGACTATGAAATGCTGCTTTTAAATATAAATTACGAGCTTGTTTTTCATTTGTTTCGTATTAAAGAATTTTACGTCATTTTTATTTTTATATGTATATTAAAAGTGATAAATTTTTACTTCCTAAACAAATGATAATTCCTAGAATATAATATAAAATATAAAAATTTGATCATTATTAGTAAATTGTTTTACTATTCAATACAAACCAAATACCCAACTATTGTTTAATGTGATCCAGTAAGACCAACCGTCAGTAAAAATAATCAGATCGAGGGTTCTAGTGGATTGTGTACACAGTTAGGGTATTATTTCCACAATACATATATGAAAGTGGGCTGTACTGTAAATTTTAATTACAATTTTAGGTGTTTCGGTAACTTTCTTGAGAACATTACAATATCTTTACTCCACTCATACACTTTAGTTTGTAAATTTTGAAAGACATACTGCTGACAACTTTGTCGTTAGCTGTACTATTACCACATACCTTTTATATATGTATGTATGTATTTATGGTATATTTATGCACATACTAAAATTTATTAATATTTTTAGTCGCATCATTTTGATGTAAAAATAAAATCAAACCACGCTCTGCTCTAACAGCAATAGCCGTATAATAAATACAACACCCCAATACACTTTCATTACTTTTCAATCACTCTCTCTCTCTCGCACTATCTCTCTCTATCTCTCAAAATATCACTCATTTTGCAAATACGATACAAACATGCATACATGTTTACATACGTCTAAAGCACACCAGTGTTGTTTGTAAGCAAACTGAAGATTAAAAGATTGAAAAGTAAAAAGAAAAAAGTTGTGTTATTGCCTTTTGACAAACTAGTAGTTTTATAGAACGAAATCTATAAAACAAAAATAGAACACCGAAAAGTTTTTAGAGAAGAATTTTTTACCATTAATCCATCTATGTTTAGTTACTGTCAAGAGTAGTGTTTCACAAAAAAAATATATTAATTGAATATTGCTTCACGTAAACTTTCAATGTGATATGTTTTTAAAGTAGAATGAATACACTATTAAAACAGAACTCGGCAACACTGTAACAAACACATGCTCATTTTCTATACAATATTAATAGACTGGTATTTAGATAAATACATATGTTATTATGTCTTTTTCTCTCTTACTCTCTCTCTCTCTCTCTCTATATGATCAGAGTTATTTTTCATTAGGGGAACGTATGAGTGATATAAAATTTATAATCTTTCTTTTTTTTCATATACACACTTTTTTATCTCTATAAATGTTTATTATTATTGTTATTATTTTGAAGATATTTATTTATTTATTTTTCCTACACCTTTTTCTATTTGTTATGAATTTTATTACATTATTTCTTATTTATCTTTATTTGAATTTTTACTATTTCAAATATAATTTTTTTTATGTTTTATATCTTAAGATATTTTTCTGTTTTTTTTCTGTTTTTTCTGTTTTTTCTGTTTTTTGCCGTTTCAAAACAATCTCAGTAACACAGGTAAATCACAAAGTGTAACTATTGTTTCTTTCTCTCATTTTGAGGGAAATGACTCGCATCCATAATAATGATGATAATGTACAAAAAATAATAATAATAAAAAAAAACCAACTGATCGCTATGTTTTTATTTAATATGCTTGAATGTGAATATTTGTTTTCATTGTCAGTATGATACTTTGGTCTTTATTACTCTTATAAAGATCAAAAGAGATATTGTGTGTGATAATGATTTAAGATCAGCTGTTTTATTATTTGAACAAATAAGTACATAAATAAAAGCGAAAAATAAAATGGTAGTAATTGTAGAAATAATAAGTCCGTCCAATAAGTCCAAATAAACACTGAGTTGCATTTTTGTTTTGAAATCTCACAAAATTATTTAAAATGATGTGTGATAAAAAGATAACAATTATTTTGTTTCCAAACAGTATCAATTGATGTGCTGATGCAATTTTATTATACTAACTCACACTAGATAACAGTAAAAAGTTGTGATTTTGGTCTAGAAGTAACTTTTTTGACAGTTTTATGAGATTGCCTTAGTATTGTTTGAGCTCGTATCAAAAATTGACAATTGCAGAGAGTATGTTTCTTCTTCGATCGACTCGTAAGCTAAATATTGAATTTTGTTTTCGTTTTTTACGAGTCATTTTCAAATTATTGAAAATCGTGATTTGATAGTGCAAAAGCTTGCATTACAAAAGAACACATTTGAAAGTTATTCCTATAAGGACAGAAATCTAATGATTAGAATTTATATTTTATATTCTAAAATCGACCATTGCTTGCTGGGAATGGCGAATGTGATAAAGAATAGTTAGATTAGGAATGTATTATTGCTGAATATGTATGCACTGGTTTCGGCTCTTTAGGTAGCAACCTATCACTAGCGTCTACCTTTAAATAATACGACAGAAATTGTCTTACTTTAAATCATACACATCTGCAGTGGATAGATAGTGTCAGTAGGGACGAAGATTAAAATAATAAAACTAACTTCTTATGTTTTTATTCATGTTTGGAAATTATTTAAAATATTTCATTTCAAATGGGTTAACAGCTCTTTGTATTATAATTGTTTCATTTATAATTTCATTTGATATTCAGTTTCACTGAACATAAATTTTGCAGTTTTTTTTTTCTGCTCTCTTTAACTAATTACTTAAACAAATTATAATGTTTTTATTATAAATTTATTATTTACATTTCTAATTAAAAACGTCAATAGCGATTTAGATAAAATCACAAGTTATTGATATGAAATCGTCTGTAAAATGTGAACCATTATTGGTTTGATTAGCACCCTGTTTGGTGGGCCGTTGGTGCCTGTCTATTCAAAACATGTGTTAATAAAACGCTTTAAAAAAACATTTGATTGAAATTGTGAGCGTTTAAAGCCATAAATAAACAAATTAAGTTAATTAATTAATTCAATATTGTGTTTGCTTTGTGTGGTAATAAATTGAAAATTCATAATTTAATGATAAAAGCCTTTTTAAAAATGAAAATCATTGTATTTATCGAGTGTTTGTTGCATTCAAGCATATTTATGGTTGCAGATCATTCGTCATGCTAATGAAAATAGAATATAATTGAAATATTTAATTTATTTGAAACTTTTTTGGTGTATCCTAACCGCACCGCGCTTCCTTTTTAACTTGGCTTAGAAGAGAGTGTCTAGATTAAATTAAATAAACATGTACATATGTATGCATGTTCGAACAACTTCTTTACAACTTGTTTACTTAGACTATTTTATTATAGAAATTCATAAACAGGCATTAAGTAATAGAACTAGTAATTATAATAAAAAAAAGTAATGATTATCTTTGAAATTTACAAACGTAATGTTACATAATACCAAACAAATGCTTTATTAACATGCAAGCTACGGAGTTCTTTTGATAAACGATTAAAATCTGCTATAATCTGGTTACTCAGAAGAGGTGCACACTAATTAATTTGACGTCATTAAAAAGCTAAATATTTAAAAATTAATTGTTTAAGATATAAATATCATATCAATAAATGGTCATTGACTTACTTCTTCAGTTATGTACATACATACGTTCTAATGTTTATCCATTTATCCAATAAAAAATTTTAAAAAATAATACAATATCTTTTATTAATCCTACAAATATTTTGATTGTTACAGTAATTAGTTAAAAAAATTAATATAAAGAGATAAACATTTTACGAATGCATATTAATTGTTACATCTAACAATTCCAATATGTACACATATATGAGAAGTATCGGAGGATCAGGAATAAACTGAATGTTTCACATACCAAAATTCGTTCATTGTTTAAAAATTTACCACAATTGCTATACCAAGTCTTGAATTGTTGTATTATCTCTAGAATTGATTTTTTGCAGTAGCTAGATAGCCATTCGGATGACAATTGACTCACCAAGAAATTTTTTTTCTGATCAAATGATGCTTGTTTGGAACATCAAATTATGCATTATTTTTACACTTTATTTTCAACAATTTTTTTTTTAATTTTTTATGCTTAGGCACCATGACTGCTTTTTTTACGTTGTGCATTTCATTGCAATCATATTAATATTCTTTAGCATATTCTCTTTATTACATATGTATGTACATACGTAATTATGGTATTCATTTATTAGGGAGAGTGATCGATCGTAAATGTTTTCGTTTCTTATTGAAATTAAAAGTAAAATTGTTTTTCATATTGAAAATAAGAATTGATTTATAAAGAATATAATATTCCCCTTCTGTATTTAATGATTTAATTTTCTTGAATCTTATCAGTAATTGAAAAAAAATAAATAAAAACAATTAAATAAATACAAGTCAATTATAAAAAATAAATATATATTATTCAATACTACATAAAAATGCTGATATACTTTCAACTTAAACAGATTCAATGTAATACCAGCATTTAGTGAGCCTTGCCTTCTTAGAGCTTAATTTACTCCTCCAGTAAATTATTGGATTTGGTTGAAAAGTTTGTTAATGCATTGGTACACCACTCTTTCTACTTAAGCCTAAACTTAGTCCTGATTTAAGGGCAGACATAAATTAAACAAATTTGTTTACTGTCTATACACATACAATAAATATACCTTTTCTTAATAAATTACTTTAAGTTCAACTCATAACAGTTCGTTCAATGGCTTTTAATTTTTCTTTTCATTTCTCTGATAAAAGTTTTCAGTAAAGGAAGGATGCTATCGAATTTTTTAATAAAAATATTGTTTATCATTTGAAACTTTGAAGAGTGCTAGTTTCAAGTGATTAAATAATATAATACAATAAAATTAAAGCACGTCGTGTTTGTTATGTGACTATAATAATGAAGACACGATTATCTTGCTGACGTATTGTTACACGAACGTATAGTATTTATTACTCAGTAATTAAAAACAAATTAATTCAATAAAAAACTGTAGTGCCCAGGCGTCTATTCTATTTTTTTATAAAAAGAAAACTAGTTTTAATGAATTAATTAGACGTTAAAAACTTTAATAAAAATAGTTTCCTCCATATGATAATCAGACGTCGTCGGCACCAATGTCCCTCAGGGGAAAAACATATTCGGCTTTTTACACACATAGGACACGAACATCAACAATGTTCCTTAAAAAGAGCGTAAAAATGCATTCAGTTGCTTGTCAGCTTCTAAAGGAGAAGGTTATGTCGTTTTTTTCAGAATTCAGTTACACCCAAAGAAATATTACAGTAGAATTCACTAATTAATATCAATGAGAAATAATTTCGATGTTTGGAAGAATACTTGCCACCTTAAATACGGTGGTGTCTTTAGGGATTTAGCGCAGTACAGATTTTCTATATTTTCCACTCACATATACATATTATTGGGTCAATAAGTAGTCTTGAAATTATTACTAACAATTTTCCTCTGGGTTCTTGCCTCTCTCGCAAATGCATTTTAATCACGTTCTCTTTGTGCCGACGTTTGATGACAGTGTTAAAAAATTCAGTACTTTTTCATTTCAAAAATACCCCAACCAAGCTTTCAGTACTTTTTTCATCAAATTCGTTTTTGTTCGTTCAAAAAATAAATATATATTTAAATAAATATTCATTCGCACATTCTCTTTCCGTTTCCGGACTTATTAAGTAAAAGTTAAGCACCGTTGTTTACTGCACTATGGTGGTCTGTCTGTCTAATAGGTAGTTAGTTAGTTACAAGTTACAGTAGCCTTAGACTATAGACGCTCATAAAAGCCACTGTGTTCAAACCCCTGGTCAGAAAAAACGAAAAAAAAAAATAAATTTGTTTGTTGGAAAGAAAAATAGTAAGTTTTGTGTAGTAAGTTCGTCACCAAACCCAACCAAAACTCGCCATTCGTTTGAAAACAAAAAAAAACATGTTGAGGTCCGTCCGCTGCTGGTTTGGATAGAAAAAGAAAAAAAAATATTTTTTTTTAATTTTTTTAAAATATTTTTTTTTTTTTTGAAGTGTGAAATTCACCAGTTGTGGTGAACTTTTATACAAAATGTGGTGAATTTTATTCGGTGTGGTGAATAAAATCGAAATTCACCAAAATACCGTTATTCGAAATGGGTACGGTGTTACCATAAATCCATGTACTGTATATTGTGATTTGGACGGTGCATGTCTAGAATAAGTAATTTTCAGTTAGTGGAGGCATTCACCGATATGTCTGGTTACTGCATTAAAACAATGTTGCCATTGTGTCATTCGATTTAAAATTCTAAAAAATTAAAATTACAAAAAATAATTAAATTGTAATTATTTTGTAAATGAATTTTTGAATAATTTCTTCTTTTCTGTTCTGTTCTATCCCCAAAATGCTTTTTTGCAAATTGGAAGTTCTTTGTCGAAATATTTATAAATTTGTGTGTTTTTTTTGTTTGAATCGGATCTAACAAATCGGATCAGGAAAATTATTAAAGAATTCATTCATTTTTTTTATTTTTCAAAAAAGCTGGTTACATACAGACAGATTTCCTGATTTTAAGATTTGCGCTTTTCAACTATAAATGGGTTGGGCAGGCTAATTGGTAAAGGTCTTAAGCCCCAGGGGCTAACGTATGTATTTTAGTATATGAGAAACATCATGTGTTAGTTTTTCTATTCCATTCCGTACGTATAAAATATATAAAAATATAAATTACATATATTTTTGTATAAAAAAAAAGTATTATTTCAGTACTATTTAAAAATTTCAATTTTGCAACACTGTTTGATGATAATGATAACGAACTTTTTTGTACGTGCATGTTTGTTGTTGTATACTGACTGCAGATGGGGTGTTTTCTAGGGAAATTCGAAATTTTAAAACCACAAAAAATGACAGATGATCATAATTGTGTACTTTTAGGCTTAAGTCAGAAGCAAAATTTACATGCAGCAAAATTTTGTGCAGTTTCGCAGTAAAAAAAACGTTGCATTTCATTTTTAATGCAGCATTTCCATTTCGTTTATTCGCCTGCAAAATTGTCAAATACTTTCAGGCATATATAACTTTAACATGAATATATCACCCTGTGTTGCTTTCAAGTACAGGAATATGGAATACTAATATTAATATTTAAAACCCCTAAAGTATGTTTAATAAATCCAAATTTATTCATTATAAAACTGCAACAAAAAAGAAAGAAAAAATTTTTTTCGTAATTTTTTTTCTTTATTAACGCATACATACATACATAATTGGTCATTACAACCCTTCAGTCCGGACTACAACCTAGTTTCTCACATCACTTATGTTGTGTGTGTTAATTTTATACATGAGTGGCGGCAGCTACAGTTTAAAGTCGACTCCGAACGACAGATTTTTGAGAAACTTTTCATGGAAGTTTTATTTACTGTCAGAGTTTTTGCCAGAAATCTGCGAAGAAATACTTTTCTCATATTTTCGGTTTGATGTCTGGCCTGGGGCTCGAACCATGGCTTTTCGTCTAATACCTACTAGACCACGGCGACTTGTTTATTAACGCATTGTAAAATTAAAAAAAAAAATTTCGAATATTTGCAACTTTTTTCCATGTTGAAAAATGAATTCGGCTTAAGCTTAAAATTACACAATTATGATCGTCTGGTATTTATTTTAAGTAAATTTTTAGAAACCACGAAAGAAATACCCCAAAAGCAAATTGCAGTACAGAATCTAAAACCACGAATTATAGAGTTGTTAGTGAGTGGCATGACAACCAACGCATTCAAATTTCAATAAAATAAAATCAATATTTTCGGTAAATACAAATTTTTTGCTGCCATAGTCCATAAAGAACCTTTAAAAGTCCTAAACAAGATCAAAAAGCTCTAACATGGACGTATTTTATTAAATTATTCTTTATATAGTAGTTCAGGCAGGCTCTATTTTCTTGGACTGCTGAACAACGAGAAAGGAAGTCTTAGTTTTGCAAATTGTTATGAAAACGTATTACCTGTTCAAATCAAATATCAATAAAAAATATTGAAATAGAAAAATGTATTTATGCTCAAAGAAAACATCTACATTTTATTGTAATCGAATTGGACATGAAATGTTTCTTTATTTTGCGTATAAATTGGAAAATATGATGATGTCAGTCATAGTAGTGGATTAATATTTTGTTACATACTTATTTATTTAATCTAAACTACCGAAAATATGATATTAGGGCAAATGAAAAGACAAATTTATTTGATTTATTATTTTAATTTCCTTTATTTTATTTTTATAAATATATGCATGTATGTATAGTATGTACCATATGTGTGTATATAGTAGTGTTTACATTTGTAATAAAATTTTCTTCGTCTGCATTCGTTAAATAAATTCAGTTTTGTTTTGAATGTTCTCTTTAACCATTTGAATGTACTACGAATGCTCACTCGTATATGTATGTAGTATTATATGTATTATACATTTGCAATATATTTGTATTATGTTTTAATAATATCAATTTAAAAATGTTACGTTTAGTGCAAAATATCTTAATAAATATACATCTATTTTACTTATTTACGTTTACAAATGGATTTTTATTTTTTTGTGTTTCAACTCATATATTCCAGAAAATATCAAAATTGTGGAGGAATATGCCAGATCGTAAATAATTACTTCAGATAGAAGATAAAGAAAGGAAATAACTTAAATTTAATAAGGATTCTTGAGAAACTATAAAAATATTATGCGTGTATAAAAAAAAAATTCAACTAAAATTAATCACAAAACGATATTAAATTTAAATTATTTGGTAAATTAAACGTTTATATAGTATACAATATATATGTACGTATATATAAAAAAGGGACTTATAATAATTATGATTATTTAACAAAGATTTTGTTTGGTGGCGGTGATTGTTTAAGGAATGTATTGTGTAGATAGTATGTGATTGTATCTTATATAGACGATACATAACCAACCAAACAGGCAATGTTTGGCGGTGGTTTATGAACAAATAAAAAATATTTTAACAATTATTAAGATGCAACCGAACACCGATGTAGTGTCGTTTTGGTGGTGGCTAAAAATTGGACCTACTTGACCACTGCCGAAACAAGACTTCATCAGTTGATAACAATTACAAAACATTTAGAGACATAGACTACTAAGTTAGTTCTTGATTTTACATAAACATTAATGTGCAAAAATTAATTTTATTTATTTGTTTTTTTTTTGTTTTCAATTACTTTTTGTGTTTGATAAAACGAAACGATTCCTTCCTTCAACAATAAATTTAAATGATTTTTTCTAATTTTATGAAAAATCTTAAGAGTGATGCCATTATTTGTAATTTAAAAAGCAAACACGCTTTTGTTTGTTTTTCTAAACTTCTAAATAAATTTGGTTTATGCCTTACAACTGAATAAGTGATAATGAAAATGAAATGTGCGTTTGTTGGGGGGGGGGGGGGTTTGTTTAATGTGGTTGTTGATGAAAAATAAAGTATTGGGGGGAAATATTCCCTTGACTTTGTTGATTTTTGTCATTTTAATTGATAATGTTGTTCAGTATACTTTCTATCGTTTGTAGTGACTTCTCTTCCTCCAAGAACGTACGGTGGTTACCTTCAACGGTGAGGACATTAACGGGTTTCTGACAATTCTAATGAAAATAAAAAAAAAAAAAGAAAATTAAATTAAAATTTAGTTTTTTCACTTAATTGCTGTTATTAAAATCGATATTTACCTCACTCAGTCCGTAATCATTTCCTAATTGGGAATAGTTTTCAGTGGGTTTGACTAGGGTAACTTCACACGACACTTTAGCTGTGGGCGCATATGCATCAGCAGCCAAAAGTTTCTTATAGAATGCTGTGGCAGCTTGGATAATCTAGAAAGAGGATAAAAGCATGAATTTAGTGAAAGTCTGCATTTTCTAATATGGGTCTGGTAACATACCAATTCTGCTGGTTGGTTGATTTCAGCTGATATAATTTCAGCACATTTTTCCACTTTATGTTCCCATGTTGGAATGTTCAGCAATACCTTGCCTATTAAGCTGTAATCAATTTTGGCCACAACCATAGCAAAGTAACCCAAGCCGTAAGCCATGTTTTCGTCGTCTGAATTGGTTAAACGTTGTTTAAAGTTGGTGGTGTACCAGCTGACGTATTTGGGAGCACCATCTAACATGACCAGTCGGGCGTTTTCTTTAGCTTTCTCCAAGTTAAGAACAATCACAAAGGCTACTAGAGCACCAAACGAATAACCGGCGATGGCATAAGGACCCTTTGGTTGAACAGTACGTATATGTTTCAAATAAAAATCGGCCAAAGAATCGATGGATTCAAGATTGGCTTCAGCGGTACATTGCAGACCATAGACGGGACAATCTAGGCGGGAGGCTAATTGTTTGAGAGCGTCGGCGAAACCTTCAATTGGTGAAACCACAAACAAAGGACGTTTCTTGGAGTCGACAGGTGCTTTAGATGGTAGACGGACAATAGCTTGAGTAGGCATAAGTTCTGCGGAGAATACAACCTGTGTACCATCACCGAATGGACTGGGTGTTTTACGTGCTGGAGTTGTTGGTGAAACAGAAGATCCGCCTTCGACGTCTCCACTAATTTGTTTCAATTGACCGAATGTCATTTGTCTTATTTCTTGGGGTGACATCACAATATCAAAGTTGCGTTCCAGAGTTTGTTTGATTTCGGCACCCATTAGAGAGTCCATACCCAAATCAGCCAATGAAGCACAATCCTGTACATTCTTCGTATCTCTTAATCCCAAGATATTGGCCACGCAGGCAATTAAGCTTACGTTACCGGATTGATCCGATTTACGTTTCTCGGCTACAACCATGGACGCCAAGACAGGGTGGGGTTGTTGCAGGAAGAGGTCAATGGTTTGTAGACAAGATGTCATTCTTTGAGGCAAGGTACCACCAATAACAGTATCGTTGTCACCTAGGTTTTCAATAACCAAGCCGGTATCACCAATAGCACCCCATTGTATAGCCAAACCGGGAAAACCGCTGGCTTGTCTTTGTTCGCAAATACGTTCCATAGCTGAGTTAGCTAGACCGTAATTTGTTTGGCCAATGTTACCACGACCACAGGATACACTTGAGAAGCACACAAAGTAATCAAGTTCTGGGCACATGCTTCTGGAGTATTGATCCAAATATTTAGTGCCTTGTACTTTGGATTCGCATACAGTTTGGAAATCTTTGACAGTCTGGTCTTCGAGTAGGGCATCTCTGAGTACAGCAGCCAAATTGAAAATACCACCCACTAAGGCAAGTTGGTTGGCATTTTCCAAGAGTTGTTGACATCCCTTGGCACTGGTAACATCGCTAGTGTCGACCAATACTTTAACGCCTCTCTCTTGCCATCTTCTGATCATAAGTGACTGATAACCGGTTTTAATACCTGATCTAGAGGTGAGTACTAGATACTTAGCTCCTCTGGAAACTAACCAGTGGGTGAGTTCTAAGCCAAAACCACCCAAACCACCGACAATAATATAAGACTTTTCAGGATGCATGTATGTACGGGGTATAGCATTGACCAAACGAACCGAGGGTTTAAGAGTCTTGCGGCCATCTTCTTCGTCCCTTATTTTTACGACAACTTTGCCAATATGTTTACCAGACGCCATGAAACGGAATGCGGATTCAACTTGATGTTCGTTGAAGACAGATGTGGGCAAAGGTCTGACTGCTCCTGACTTGATACCTTCAGCTACTAAGGCCACAACTTGATTTTGCATGGCTTCTTCTCCATCCATAACACTGTCTAAGAGAATGCCATGGAACGAGGTATTCTTTAAGAACACTGACATGCCCAATGGAGAGTTGTTGCTTAAATCAAATTTACCAATTTCCAAGAAGCGGCCATTTAGGCCCAAACAGCGTACAGAAGCTTGAAGTTTTTCTTCAGCCAATGAGTTCAACACCAAATCTACGCCGCGTCCTTGGGTTTCGCGCATGATCATTTGCTCGAAGGAGCAGTCACGTGAGTTGCCAATATGATTGTCCTTCAATTGAGGGAAACGTTTCTTCAGGAATTCTCGTTTGTCCTTATTGCCAACGGTAGTAAAAACGGTTAAGCCGTGATGTAAAGCGATCGAAATGGCAGCTTGACCGACACCTCCGGAACCAGCATGAATCAAAATCTTTTCACCCTTTTTCATTTGGCCACGTACAACCAAAGCGTAGTATACAGTAGCATAAACGCAAGGAACAGTAGAAGCTTCTTCCATGGTCCAGTTAGCAGGGATTTCCCACATCATATTTTTGCGAGCCACACAAGTTGTAGCCAATGATTTGGCGGGAACCATAGCCATTATTCTATGTCCTTTCGAATCACGTCCAGCAAATTCCAAACCCAATACACAATCCTGAAGACCCAAATCACCTGGTAAGGCATCAGCATTAAGTTTGCCAGAAGACAACATGACGTCACGGAAATTAATGGGAGCATAATAAACAGAACACAATTCTGAATTATCGTCCAACAAATTGGTATTCAATTGAGGAGATTCTATCCATTTCAAAGAAGCCAAATCACCCTTGGTAAGGGCATTAACGTAGGCATGCTCAACTTGTAAAGTGGCCACATCAGTTTCCAGTTTCAAATGACGGAACGTTCCCCAAGAGGAATTCTTTAAAACATTGCTAATCAGATCCTTTGACAATTGTTCTTTATACAATTTGCTAGTTAGCGAAAATTTCTCTGCATTCTTGTCTTGTACAAAGATCATGCGGGCCAATTTTCCGCCATTCTCATTCTTAATACAGGTCATGAAGCCAACAGCACCAAAGAGTTCTTCGCCTTGACACACTACGTAGACGTATTGTTCAACTTCCGAGGCTTTAGCCAAAGCTTTCTTAAGATCTTCCAACCAATCAAAGTTTCTTTCAGTAACATGCACAATGACACTTTCTCTTTCCGTCAGGTTAATGGGTTTACGAGCCATAACCAAAACTCTAGCACCACCAATGATCTGCTCAGTTACGACAATCAAACCATTCTTAATCAATGTCTCTCGGCCAGACTTGTTGTATGATGAAGTGGATTCTTCAAATATAAGGAAACCATTTTCCTTGATGGTAGCCATGCTGTTATTCAAAATCATGGTATCGGGTCTGGACAATACATCCAAAGCATATACAAAATGACAGTTCTGCTCTACCGGTTCTTCTAAAATATTTTTGGATATAATGCGGACTCCCGATTCCGCACCCAAAGCTGATGCAATAGTCTCTTCGTTGTTGTTATAGGTAGCAACAGCCATGTCCGCTGTAATAGTTGGCTCACCTTCAATAATTTGTAACAATTTCGCGGCCAAAAGAACGTCTGGGTTACGGCCGTTAGCTAGTTCTACGCCCTTAATTTTAATGGCTCCTTGTGAGTTTTCAATGATGGTATGTAGGGCTACAGTTAAGGCTTGTATGCGCGACTTATCAGAGTTTTCGTGCAATTCACTTTGGTTTACATTGGGCACAAAAACGTAACGTTCTAAGGTGGGGGGATTTTGTGTGCCGGGTCTCTTAGAGGCCAAGGACGCTTTCAAGCCTCTCATTTCAACACCTCCACTCTTGATGACATTGATATCGTTGTACATATACACGGGAATACCGTTCTGGGTAAGTTGTTCTTCTGAAAGTTGGGCAAGTTGTTCCAAATGTTTTTTCGGATTGAGGACGGCCTTCTCAATTCGAGTAGGCAAGTATAATTCTCTCAAACTCTTGCTTAAAATACTGAACTGCAACATTGTGTCCATAAAGCTGATCCAGTTGCCGACCCATTGCAATTGACCAGCATTGGCTACAGTATCAGTTTTAATTATGCCTCTGAAAAGGCCAGAGTAATCATAGCCACGAAGTCTCAACTCCTTGTAAGCGTCGTTATTATTTAATTCCTTGCCTAGGGTGCTGGCGGGTACAGCATCTAAGGGTAATTCCTCTTTTTCAATATCTTCCGGAATGGTGATTTTACCGGAAACAGCTAAACTGCCCCCTTCGCAGATCTCAAAGTTGCCAGTACCATCGAAGAAGTTCAGCCCAAATTTAACGACACCTTCCTTATTGAGGATGGTAGCTCTGTGGAATACAATATTTTCCATGATAACTGGACAATTTGCAGGTTCAATTCCCTTCATTTTAGCGAATGTCGTCCAGGCCAAAGTCATATAACCGGTAGCAGGGAACAAAATTCTGCCGTCAATTGTGTGGCCAGCCAAGAAGGCATCTTCTTCCTTGCCTAGATTAACCTCAATGAGAGTTTCTCCTGATTTTTGCACTTTACCGTAACTAGGAACCATCCATTTCTGAGAATGATCCCAGCCAATTTTGGAGTTCAACATTGGAGTACCACGACCAACAGGATAGGAAATTGGCTTGAATAATGTCAATATCTGAGGTTGAGCACCAGCTGCGTAAATCTTTCCAATGTTCGTCAAGAAGAATTCTACATTGTTTTCATGGCCACGCTTAACCAAACTGACGTTAGAGGCTTCAGGACCCAGGGCTCGTTTGAGAATGGCTTGTAACAAACCAGTCGGGGCAATTTCAATAGCAATTGCGTTCTTGGGTATGTGTTGCAAACCCTCATAGAACAAAACCGGTGAGAGTAAGTTGTTGACATGGTAAGCTGCCGAAGATTGTTTGGCTACAGGAGTACCCCAGGCTGCTTCTGGAATACTAGTACTAACCCATCTGCTGGTACGGTTCTTGGCGTTGGGTATAATTTTTTCCAAGCTTTTTCGCAATTTTGGTCCAGCATCTGCAATATATTTGCTGTGAAAGGCATAGCCAGATGAATTGACAGCCTTGGCGAAGACGCCTTCCGAAGAAAGTTGCGCTACCAAAGCATCAATGGATGCTTCTGGACCAGAGATAGTACAGTTGTCACCGCTGTTATGGCATACGGGGAAACAGTCAGCAGGCATGCGTTTGTGTGCCTCTTCCCAGTCTAAACCAATGGCAGCCATTTTTCCAGGAGGCAATTTTGTATCTTGAATGCTCTTTCCTCTCCAGTATGATGCCAAAACAGTTTGTTCTGGAGTAAAGCAACCATCTGCATAAGCACAACCCAATTCACCTACTGAATGGCCCAAAATACCATCAGGTTTTATATTCAGTGAAGTTAGAAGGTCTGTTAAAGCAATTTGCATAGCTGCAATAGAGATGAACGAGTTCAAAATGTTGTCGAAACTTTTGTCGGTGGATCTGGTTAAAACTTCTATTAAATCAACTCCCTCAGGTCTTAAGGCTTCAGCACATCTGTGGATGGTTTTGGCAAAAACTTCAAATTGCATTAAATCTTTGGCCATGCTAGCCCACTGACTGCCCATGCCGGAGTAAATAAACCAGATAGGACGAGTTTCTTCGTTGAATTCCAAAACTTCGCGCTGCAATGAGCCTTTGGTATCCATGACACTGTAACCACGATAATAATGGAGAGGAATATTCTTGGAGTGAATATCGTTGATCAAAGACAAGTACTCATCATCATCTCTGTGGTCTATAGCGTCTTGCAAAAGGTCTTGAACAGCATCAAAAGTACGGCCGGAGCATACCACCATTTTTGGTGGTCCTACTGTTGGTGTGATGGCCTTAGGCTTAGGGTTGGATTTCAAAATAACGTGAGTATTGGCACCACCAAAACCGAAAGAGTTGATGCCAACAATACCACCCTCCCAGGGAAGGTTTTTGTCGACGACCTTCAAACTACCATCCATTAAACCGTATAAATCAGGATTGGGATTCTTGTAATGCAAATTGGCTGGAATCATACCAGATTCCATGGCTATTAAAACTTTAGCAATGGAGCAGACACCAGAGGCAGGTTCGGCATGACCCATATTCGATTTGACGGAACCAATAAGCAAAGGCGTTTTGCGATTCTTGCAGAAAAAGTCTGTAATAGAATTCACTTCCTGAGGATCACCGACTTTAGTGCCGGTGCCGTGGGCTTCCACGTAAGCAACGTCATTGGGATCCAAGTTGATTTCTTCATAAGTTTCTCTAATCAAACGGTTCTGCATTCTGCCATCAGGATATGTGATACCCTGTTCCTTATAACCATCGGTGTTGGTACGGACATTCAGAACGGAAGCATAAACACGTTTGGCAGTGCTGGTCTTTTGCAAAAAGATTACCACGCAGCCATCAGATCTTACGTAGCCATTACCAGACTCATCGAAAGCCTTACACATGCCATCAGGACTTAACATGTTAAGACGCTTGAACTGCAAAGACATGGTGGGCTTCAAAAGAACACTCAAACCAGCTACAACTGCATTATCACATTTGCCTTCTCGCATGTCTGTAAATGCCTGTTCTAACGCATACAATGAACTGGAGCAAGCAGTATCAACACTATAACTGGGTCCCTTAAAGTCAAACGTATAAGAGACACGATTGGGAAACATAGCTTTAGCGCAACCTGTTAATCCATAACCGTTCACCAGATCGGGATCGGATGTCCAGTATTGTTCAGCTTCAGAGTTAGAAACACCAACATATACACCAGTACGGGATCCTCTAATTTCGGAAGGATTTATACCGGCATCAATGATAGCCTCATAAGTACATTCCAACAACAATCTTACTTGGGGATCCATGCATTCGGCCTGTTTTTGATGTACAGTAAAGAACTGTTGATCGAAATTTTCCAAATCTTCATCCTTAATTTTACCCATACGAGTAGGCAATCCGTATAGGCCACTTTCCCATCTTCGGGAATCATCAGTTACCATATCAACACCCTCGAAGAGATTCTTTTTAAACTCTTCAATATTGGAACTTTCGGGCAAACGACCAGAGAAGCCTGTAATAGCAATATCGCTGTTAGTCATGGGAGCTGTACCATTGCTTCGCGAGCTAAAACGTCCCTGTATATCTCGGGGAACATTGTGCTCAGCGTTTTCATTAATAACACCATCGGCAAAACGAGCAGGCATATTGTCGTTGTGTTCTGATTGACCGTTTGCTGCGATTAAAAGAGAATTTAAATCTGTATTAAAAGCTGATGAAGAAAGCGTGTCTTTGACAACTACTATCTGAGCGGTTTGTTCGTTGTTCTCGTGATGATCCTGTTGTTCTGCAGAGAGCGTAGAATTGCGTTGTTGTTGCTGTTTATTTCGCCTTTTTTTACGACGATTTGCAGATTTACCTTTATTGCCGTTTTTCTGTAGAGATGGCGACGATGATGAATTGACGTTATTTGATTTATTGACAGAATGTTGTTGCGTTTGATGAACAGTTTGTAAAGAATGAGTTTTATTCTCCGATTTCAACAGTTTGAAAAAGAGCTGGAAAATAAATAAAAATTTAAAATATAATACGCTGTATACATCCATACATATAATATAATGAAACATATACATACATACATATGTACATATATTGTGAATGTAATTATATTTAAACAATATTATTTTTTACTTTAAGGTCTACATACCAATATCTTATTTGCTTGTTTAAAATAATCAGAAACTTATAAACCTAACTACTCAAGCATCATTTCCCTCCGTTGTTCAAAGCTCGCGTTTTATATTAAAACCACTAAGGAAACGCGTGGTTCTCTTAAAAATAATTTCTCTTATGATGTGTTAGCCGCCTTCCTCTCTCTTTTGTGCTTTTATTTTGAAGAAAGTTGTTTTTTCGTTAGCAAAGATGCCAGATAAATTAAATTACCAATATATTTTCTTACTACAAATACAAAAAAAAATATTTTCGAGTATCCCATAATTTATTTGTTGATGAATACTAACAAAATTAGGGTTTCTAATATTGTAAGAAAAAAATTCAAAAAAATCCTTAATAAATGCACTTTTGTAAGCTAATTATTACCCTTGGAAAATATATTGAAATGTGAATAATATGGCAAGGCCGAAAGTATGTATGTGGTAACGGAATTGAAACGTTAGTATACATTGTGAAAATCAGGTGATTTTTTAGGCCAACTTCACTGTTGTTTATTATTGTTTGGCTTTCTTAATAATGTTACTTTTGAAAGCGTGTGAGTGGAGAGCCCAACGACAATAACTGAATTGTGTCTTTATGTGGTGGTTGTAACAGTGCATGGCTGGTATGACTATTTGTTTTTGTGTAGAGACGATGCCGGTATAATTTGTTTTCTCTTGTTTATAAAATGCCGCACAATTATTTCCAAAGAATTTTTTGCAAATGGGTTGCAGACAGTGTTGGTAATTTTATTACTTTCAATTCCACTAAAATCAGAGAAAAACGCCGTTCTCTTTTTAATTTACGACTATTTTTCAATAATGTCATAAACCATATTTGAATTTGAATGATAGACAATTCAATAAAACTACGTAGTTTTACTTTATATCACCAATACAAAACAACTTTTTATTGAGTAAAATGTAAACAAATCTCAGTTTATTATAAATACATAACAGTGTATGTAGATATTTATATATGTGTTACCAATTGCTTATACAATTAGTACGTGGCGATCGCTAAAAATACACGCGTTCACATTGATTTTGCTTATCAATAAAGCGGTAAAAATCGAATTACTAATGTACTCATTTATTAAAGCGATTCTATACTTATGTGTAGGCATGTTTGTATAGTTTGCATTATTATTGTTTTCATTTTGCACTTTTTTGTACATACATTTCTCTTGAAATTTTCTTATAATCGGGGAGAGCGAGCCTGAATGAGAAAGCTAAGGTGGCGTGATTAAATTTTTTTTCAAGTTCAATGTGAATAGTGGAAAGAAACTCCTCGTATGATTAATAAATGTAAACATTTATACACATGCAAATACATGTACATATGGAAACTATGCAGGTTTGGTATTTGATGACACCTCTCTCGATTAAATGGTTGTTTATGTTCACTGATAAAAACTTTCGTCTATTTCGTGTGTATGTGAGTGTTTAAAACGGAAGGGAAAGAAATGCGAATACATATTAAGAATTTGTAGGTAAATAAAGGGAAAGATTGTGTAGTAAAACGCATACATTTTTAAAAGTGTATTTTTTGAACTTTTCCTATAAATTTTAATATATTTTCCGAATACATAATAACCACTGCTTCCAAAAACGTCAATTCAATAAAAGCATCGAAAAATAAGTGCTCTACTGTTTTAAACCGCTAAATTGTTATTCATTCATATTCGTTTCGTTTCTCTTAATTCTCATGCACGTTTAGAATATTTCTTTTTGCCGACACGATATTTTGCCGGCATATCAGGCGATGTACAATTACGTCATTAAAAAAGAGAATCAAAAAAATCAAGAATTTAGGAAAAGATATCAAATCTAAAAAAACTCAAATAAATTAAAGGAATTACCAGCCGGCATTTAAGACTTCTACAGTCAACTTACAAATTTCATACAGGGTAAGAAATTAAATATTCCATCGAAATGAAATTTGCATTCTTTTTTATTTTAACTAGAACGTAAGTTAATGACACCTTAAAATATTCATACACAAGAAAAAAAAGTCTTGTAAATGTAATTTAAATAAGCGAAAGTTTATATTATAAAAAAAGAACAGCGGGCAAACATGAAATAAACAATTTGAATTTTAATTGAACAAAAAAAATTAAACGAACTTTAACGAAGCTTTAAAAGTATACATCACATACATATACATACATATCTACGTAGAAAGAAGTGGTTTTTAAATATTTAACACATCAAATCCTAAATTAAAACGAAAAAAAAATTGAGCGTGATTCACATAATCATACGATCGACCATAACAGAAAATTCTTTTTTTTGCTATCGCAAGCAAAAACTACGTTAACACGCTCTACGTATATATGATCATCTTTTGCACACACATACATTTGTACATTCTTTATGTTTTTTTTTGTTGTATTAGAAAAGAACGAAAAAACAATTGTTTATTTTTGAGAAGTAAACATTGAAAAATAGAGAGAGAGAGAGAGTATGCAATAAGAGTAAGTCCGCCAGTAATAACAACAACAACATACATACATTATTTAATTTTAAGTAAGTTTTTTTTTCTTTATTTTTAATATAGTACCCAGAGAAAAATCATACGATATTTAAAAGTGTAGACACCGTATGAAGCGAATTAGTGGTGGTAGAAGTGTAGTGAGATGATGGAATGAAATTTTATTCGAATTTCGAATGAATACAAAAATTTCAGTTTAGGTGTTAAGATTAAAGCAAGGATGAAATTTCTTACGTTTCAAAATACTTTCCATTAATTTATTAAATTTATTATTATGAACAGTCGGATTATCATATGTATTTCCAATTCAAATCGAATACATATTTTGACAACTTAATAATAATAAAATAACAATAATTTCACGTTTTGTTTTGGAATTTTTCTTTGTAAATATTTTTTGCCAATATACACTAAACACTAAACTATTGTCTTTTTTGCAGCGGTTAGAAACTTGAAAAAAAAAGAAGAAATGATCCAAAAACAAGCAAAAGTTCAATGGCTCCATTGGCATATTTTTGTTTTGTTTTATTGTCTACCACAAATGCTTATTTTTTTACGATCATTTGCTTAAGCATTATAATGAATTTTAAAGTAAAATGTTTTGAAATATTTTTCTTCATAAAGTTTCTCTTTAAGCATCGTAATCGTAATATAAAAAAGACATAAGAAAGAAAATATCACGCCACCTTCAGCAGTTTGATTACAGTGTTCACTTTAACCTACGAATAACAACAGAAATAATCGAATAATTTTTAACTTTTAACCGTCTTTCTTTTTAATTTATCTGTAATGTCAATGAGAAAATACTGATATTGAGAAACATTTCTAAGGTATCAGTATCGAAAGGAAATAAATAGTTCAATTAAATTTATTTGGATTCTGTAGTAATGAAGTCCTATAAATGAACAAAAAAAAAAAAAAAAATATTTTGTCCCCATACATGTCATCCATACATGGGGAAGCCTTTTCAGATTGATATAGGTAATTTATCTAAAACAAATAGATAACATATAAATCCATTCGAGAAAAAAATCATAACAAATAAGTATTACGAATTATTTTATATTATAAAGCAACGTGTTCCGCCTTTTCTAAATTTTAAATTAAATAGATTAAATATTCCAGGATCTTAATAAGTTCCTAGTTCTCCAATTTTAATAGAAAGATAAATAATTTAATTTTATAGGTCCACAAATAGTTAGCAAAAATCCTACGCACTTGATTCAGATTTATTATAAATAAATTTAAAAAACTGAATTAAATAAATTTGTGTAAATAATATAGGGTGTTAAAGAATTAAAAAATAAAATAATTTTTGTCAAAATAATCTATCACAAAATAATCTATCACCATGGGGGGTAATCCATTAAGTGTACGAAAATAAAATTCTTTCAGTATCTATATGAGATAATAATGTGCATATGTATGCATAAATTCTGATATCAAAACGTGCACATTATAAAATTAATATTAATCATAAAAATTTGAACAATTTTAAAAATGGAATGTATGTACTTAATATATGCAACAGATGGCATTTAAAGATTGTTACGCAAAATTTCATTACTTAATCGGTAAAATATTCTGTTTAATTTTAAGATATTTATATGATATCCCCTACCATTCCTCCTTGATAATTACATATTTATTTTACATATTACAAAGGAAATGACCATAGAATGTTTAACATTCTAATTGCTTCGAGAAACCCCTAAAAGAACTGTTATTTTTAGAACAAAATTATAAAATCGATTGACTAAACAGTTTGCTACTATTACAAAGTAATTCTATCAAATGTTATCGATTACTGCAGATGGCAAAAGCTAAGAAACAACTAACGGGCAATTTTTTTAGAGTAACACAAATTCCGATTGTTCAAAATTATGAATTCAATTAAGAATTAATCCGGTATTATTTTTATTTTTTTTTAAATTAATATATTCAATTAATCCACGCATATTAACGACTGTATACCATCCTCCCTTTTTGGTATTTGCAAGGACACACCTAAATGTCATCATGGTTTTTTTAAGGGCTCTAAACCGTTTTTTTTTCTTGTGGAAAAAACTTTTTTTTTTTTTGAAAAATACACAAATTATTGTTATTTTTATATGTATGTGTATGTTTCGGTTTATGTCCGTTTATTTTATTTACTCTCTTATGCATATACAAAGCGCACACATCTATACACAACCATCATTATTCGTGTACATAAACACCGAATGAAATGAATACATACCTTAAAATCAGGCGACTTTTCAAGTACTTTTTGCTTCTTCCTCTTTTGAAAGCTGTTGCTGTAGTTGTAAGAAAAGTCCTTTTCTGTAGTACTTTTTCAAATTTTTTATAATAGCAGTAGTAAATTCTTTCACTTTTTTTAAACAGAAAAATTAACCAAAGAGTAGTACTATACAGTAGGTCCAAGTAAAGTAAAGCACAAGTTCAGTTAATTTAACGATTAATTATTACGGTACTCTCGATTTATAATGTTCTTTGATTTTCAAAGTTTTTGAAATGTTCTTTTTATTTTAATTAAAACTTTTTTTCACTGCAATAACCACACTTTATTTTAAGCTTGTAGCGGTTCTTTTATAAATAACAATAATATACCGTTATTACTTTTAATGTCAGTAATATTTAATATGCAATTTATTATATTCTTCAGAATTATTTTCAAATTTAAATAGTCCTCAAAGAACTTTAGCTTCAAAATATTGAATAGAGATCTGTAGGTCCTTTAGATCAATGCGTCTATTCGTTTTGAACTGTCAATGAAGACTAATTTAAAACTGCTAATGTTAGCGCACATTTAACCCACTATAAAATCGGTCTGAAAATTTATATGAAACAGAATGTTTAACGTTGTCGTGTCACTACGAAAAGAAAATAAAAAAAATCACAGCAACAACTCAAATAAGAACAAGACGGAAAAAGCCAAACAAAACTATACACATGCACTCGTGGTAATACTAGAAAGCATACACGAGACAAACGGCAAAAAAATAGAAAGAGGCGAAAAAAACTGCAATAACAGATGATGTGATGATGTTTTGAACGGAATGGAATTGTGTATATAATAGCAACAATAACAAGAAAAAACCGCCCCGATATTAAAACAAGCATCAGGCGACGACGTGAAAGTTTAAAAATGAGTTTGTATGTGCTCTTGTTTAATTGTTTTTGTTTTTCACATTTAAAGTTTTGTTGTAGCGATGAACCACAATGAAATTGAAACACTTACTCTCCGAGAGTGAGAGAAAATAAAATTAAGGGAAACTTGAAAGTTTATGCTGAAATGAAGAGAATCTAAGAGAACTGCTCTTTAATATGATTTTTTTGTTTAGTTTTGCGACAACATAAGAAAGTTTTGATAACAAATTCTGAATTATTTTTTAAATTTTAGTATTTTTTTCATATTAATCTTAATTAAACACAACCAAAAAAATTAAAATTTTGGTTTTAAAGGTGAATTAGGTTAGATTCCAATTAAAACAATTCAATACAATACGATTCCATCCTTATCGCCTAAAATGGGTTAATTGGTTTCGAAAAAGTTTTATTCTGTAGCTCAGGTGATTTTTGGAATAATTTTTAATGTTTTCAAAACGATTCCATTTAACACGAATGTAAAATATTCTACAATAAAAGAATTAATTAATAATTATTTTAAATGTAGCGTTTGCGTATGCTTTAATGGCATACGTATGCACAAATATTTATTCATAATAAAATATTAGAAACAATATTGAAATGTTTAAGAGGTCAAAAGTTCATTTACAATTAAAGAATTCGTAATGACTTAGCAAGAAACTTGTGTTCTTAACTCATTAACGGCAAGGCATTAACAAAATGGATTATTAATAGTATTGTTTGTGAGAAATTCTAAATGAAATTAATATTTTATTCTTTTCCACATTGACCAACTTGGGGAAAGCCTCATTCAGAGACTTGCGTTGATTTCAGTAAAATTTGTTGGAGGTGATGAGAAGCGCTGCTAATATTTTTTTCAATTTTTATTACCGGAAAAAATCTTTCTTTACTGGTTTTTTTGGTACTTTTACCCGGGACTAATGAAAAAGAAAACTTTTTATTTAAAAATGTGAATATTCCTTAGTATTGTAATTGAATTTATACGAAAAATTTAGAAATTGAGATTTATTGAAAAACTTGTTTCGTTAGAAAACAAATTTAATGAAAACTTTTTTGCATCTTTAACAACGTCGATAAAAAAGGGGATAATTTGGCAAATGATAACGCTGGTGGTAAGAAATATGAATTTTTTTGATTAAAATCGTTTGTGTCGGTAAATGGCGGATTTTTTCTTGATCAGGATTGTTCGATTCGTTGGCTAAACCACTTAGAATAGATGTGTTTTATCAAAATCCTAACTATTTGATTGTGGATCCTTCAGGTGCTTGGTTTACAAGTGAGCCTCTATACGAGATACTTATTTAACCTGGGAAGATTTTTAATTAAATTAAATAAAAACACTTCCAGTGCCTCCACATGATAACAGAGTTAAATTTTATTAATATGTATTTAAATACCATGAGAATTGCGTAGAGAATAATTTTTTAAAGCTTTTCTTGATCTGAAAAAAAAACCAAAGAAATATATACGTAATAGAACTCGGAGTTTATGCAAGTTTATTTCAGTTTCGAATTCAGTTTGCAAATATTGTATTAATAATTTATAAGTATAGTACGTATGTATATTGCTGAAAGCAATTTGAAAAATTCGAACGAATTAAAAAACTATAATAGGGCACCTAATATCACTACGGATTTCTGTAGCTCTCTTTAATATAATTAATTAATTTAAAAAAGCGTAAAGAACCAAAACTCCAGCATCTTAAAGTTAGTTGGCAAGCGAGTGTCAGTGCCGCTTTAGACCGTACATTGGCAATTTTTCTTTATAAAATTTTAGCAATTCTATTTATTTCAAAAGTATAAAAAGAAAGACTGAAAATCGTATTGAACTTTTATCATAAATATGCATATATGTACATAAGTACAGATACACAAATATAGTGACTCTATTTTTTTAAAAATTAAATTAATGAAACTTATTTATTTATGTGTTTTGTAATTATTTCATTTTTACTCTTTTTTGCCCTATATAAACATACATACTATACAGCTACATACATATGTATGCATACATATTTTTATTAATTTATTCATTTTATTTCGTTTCTTTTTGTGGATTGTAGTTGTTTAATACAACCTTCCTGATTGCCTTATTAAGTGGTAAAAAGTCTGTTACCATCGGCTTAAATTTTTTGTTTTTTTTTTTGATATTGTTTCGAGAATCATTTAAATATTAGACTCCAATAGCAATAACAAAAAATCATTCTGTTACACCCTCAGCTCAAAGTGGGTCTGTTATATTCTGTTGTAGAATAAAATAAATCGAATCCAATTCAAGACTCGGGAACCGTTCTGTAGTCATCAGCGCAGTATATTAATAATAGATGAGAACATTAAAGTAATAAAGCCAGCTAAATTTTTATTTTTTATTATTTTCTCTACTTGTTTATTTTGCTTAGTATTCATTACATTTACACAATTTATTTAGCATCCTTTGGTATCCTTTGGGCTTCTTATGCTACCAACTGGTTTTCACAATGTGTTTTCAATCCATTTCGATTGCTATTGGTCTTATTCTTTAATCTTTGTTTGTTAAGTCGTCCTATATATAACTGAGGAGGTTATCCTATGAATACTAAGCAGAACGGTCTGCGTTTTATAGACCGAAGCTGTCGCTTCTAATCTATGCATTGAATTTTTACAATTCGACTTCTAATGTTGGTATACTTGTTGTCGATGTGGGCGATATGTCTTCTATTTCCTTTGTACTAGAGTCGTTAATTACATACTTAGACTTCCAAAAATCAAGTAAATCTTCTAACTTAACTTAGTTAATTGGCCATTGCAACCTTTGAGTTAGGATTACGACCTAGCTTCCCATACCATCCATGTTATGTGTGTGAGTGTGTTACTTTTAACCATGAGTGGCGTCATTTACAATTTAACATTGACTACCAACAACTGGTTATAAGGATAATGGATGCTTGTACAACATTACCATGGAATGTTTGACTTCAGTCGGGAAATAATGCTGCTTGAGAATTGCATCATTATTGATCTGCTTAATTATTGTTTTGCCCTCTAACCGAAGCTAAAAACAAACAAAAAAATTTTTAATCTCTCATACCCAATTTAAGATCAAAGTCTTGAATAATTTTTCTTCAGTGCAGACGAAAGTCAGACATTGAAATTATGAAAGTCTTCCTCATCTCGATTGATTATCTGTGGCCGAGACAGCAAAAGTACTTTGTAATTAAAAATACAATAGAAAAGTTTTAATCAATATATTTTTGAGTTTTTACTCATGCGATTTGTTTAATTTTGACGAGACAAATTAAATTATTAATTTATTTAAAGAAATTTTTGAAAAAGTAAATTTTTGTGTGAACTTTTTTTGACCCGTCGTATCGTCAGATAATAAAGACAAAAATTTCCAGTTTTTAAATACAAATAAACAAAAAAACAAAAACAAGAACAATTGAAAGAAATTTTCAAATGGAAAATGCGAATTCTGCGCTTTTGCCCCACATCTTAGAATCGCTCAATAGAAAACCAGAGTGTTGTAAGTATTAGTAACGGTAGGATTTTCCATGACCATAATTACAAATTCTGAATTCTTGGTCCTCAATGCAGGTGATACTTATCAAAATCTTCAAAATGAAATCAAGATTATATTTTCGGATGATAAGTTGGGCAACAAACTGTGTAAAGCTTTGGATAAAGCAATAGATGTGGGCCAGAGTCTGGGTGTCATACAAATGACACATGATTTAGTGCGTATACCCTTCAACTATAACAGGGGTACTGCCTGTCCGAGAGCTATAAACATGGCGGTATTATTGGGAGATTCTATTCTTTTATTATCCAATTTTAATAAATTTTTTTCTTTTGTTATTGTCATATAGAATGAGCCGAATGAGCCGAATAATGCCGAAGAAGCCCCTACAGAGGCACCAGAAAATGTCGTTACGCAACCACGCCGCACACACACTGTAAAGCCAAATGTTATATCACCAATTCGTCTGAAAAGAAAAAGACGAAGGAGTATTGGCGTCCGCCGACGTCGTAGAGCAAGACGGCATCGTTAGTTTATTTTTTATTATTCTTATTCGAGCATTAAACCCGGGTATTTTGTTAGTGAATGTTAATAAAATTTAAATATGTAATCCTAAGAAATAACTTTGTGCACACATAACTATTCCTTTAGAAATGTTTATTTATATGGGGAAAATTAAAGAAAGAAACATTTTTGTTTCCTAAATGATTTCTTTAATCAAGACATATGTATGTATCTACATATATTTATAAGATCGTAAACGCATTTTCCGAGTGGGGTCATGCAAATAGGGTTGATTTTAATGCTATCACGTGATCTTTACTTATGCGTAGACAAAAAGAGACAAATTTTTAATTTTTCAAGTGTTCTGCTGGTCTTATTAAAGTATACAAATATACATATTTTTTTTGTTTTAGAATTAAATTTATGGACCTCTTAATTATATGCCAATGGACAGTATGAATTAATTGTATTTGGCAGACCATGTCTAAAATAAAACCCAGAGTAAGTACATACATATATTCGATATACGTACATATGTACATATATGTGTATGCAAGAATTAATATTGTGTTGTATTTGTTTTATTTTTGCAAAACGCTTCAGGTATTAATGGAATTCTAATGAATTTTGAAATTCATTTCGCTCAAGGTTAAAAAGTCTGCCCTTAGCCAATAATACAATTATAAAGTCGTTTCTTAATTCTCTTTTAAACTATCTTTCTTATCTATATGTCGATATTTTTATAATGTAATAAAATATTTCAAAAAAAAAAAGTTAATTCAGGTTGACAACTACTAATTAGAAAATAAAAATAAATATCCCAACGGACTGACCTTATGCAAGAAAACTTAAATAATATACACCCTTAGTAAATAAATATTTTATCCCGATGAAAGTACACACATAAATATCATGTAAGAAGATAGAGAGAGGATAATGGAAATATCATATTTTGTTTTGTTTTGTTAATCTTTATTATAATTTTCAATTAATTGTTTATAATATTGTTTAATGATTTAATCTGAGTCTTTGATGATTTAATTTTTGGCGATAAAAACAATAAACAAATCGAAAAATAAGAAAGACCTGCTTAACGACACACACGACCATACACTCGAAGACAACGTGATTTATATTTAAATGAAAGAAGTAAGAAAGATAACCTTGAATTACGTTTAACTGACAACTAAACAACACGTCAGATATGTCCTTTATTTGCTTGAAAGACATCGCGTATGAGCAATATTTCCAAGTGTTGCAATAGGCAAATATTTGTTGGTATGCTTGTGTTCGCGTTTATATCAACAATTATTCATTTCATTAGTATGTAGTAAGCTTTTTTTTTGCTTGTTTGTATGATAATTTAAAGTGTTTAATTCTTTAGGTTATTATTTATGATTGTTAATATGTTATAAATTAATTTTTTTCCAAAATATCGAACGATTATTATTATTTTTTGTTTCTTTTTTCAATAAAAAAAATTTCCGATGCAATATCTCTCTCTAACTAAATTTAGCTGTTAAAAATGGAAACCATTTGATATTTTAAATTCAAATACAAAACATTTATTGAAGAGATAAACATACAAAAAAAAAACTAAGAAAAAACATTAACTTATTCATAATAAAAACAATAACATTATTGCCACTCAAAACATAAATAAATTTACCATTTGTTATGTTTTTTTTTTATTATTTTTTTGTGGAAATAGAGAGAGGAACGTGGTTCTATATTTAAAAAATTTTCCTTTCGACAACAATAACTCTCACTTTGTTATGGTTTATTGATATGACTACTACTGGAA
This sequence comes from Sarcophaga variegata, assembly GCA_932273835.1. Classification (NCBI taxonomy): domain Eukaryota; kingdom Metazoa; phylum Arthropoda; class Insecta; order Diptera; family Sarcophagidae; genus Sarcophaga; species Sarcophaga variegata. Next base: position 118,390,873 of record OW026361.1, read on the forward strand.
AAAACTGACAAAATAAAAATGAAAATCATAATAATAATGAATAAATAAATAAATAAAAAAAAAAAAAACAGCAAGAAAAGTACGGAGCCATTGAACTTTTGATCTAATCATAATTAAAATATCAGACGGTCGTCAAGAGAGAAGCTAAGCTTAAATAAAAATAATCATTGTACACCCGCATTTGACATTGTTGCTAATTTAGATATTTTAATGCTAAATTGGCGTTTTTTTTAAATTTTGTACTAATAAGTCAATAGTACCACAAAAAATTGTTAAATTACCAAAAAATAACAAGTTATTTAATAAAACTATTCACATCGCCATTGTTATTTAGGCAGGATTACGATCTAGCTTTTCACAACACCAATGTTGTGTGTATGTTACCCGTATTCATAAAAGGCGGCACTTACAGTTTAACGTTGACTCGGAACGACAGATTGAGTCAGTTTTTTTATGACCATAATATTTACTGTCCGAGTTTTGTTTTCCAAGAAGACTGGTGGAAGGAAGTTACGATAGAAAATATTTTTTTTGATTTTTCGTTTTGTTCGAATCTTGTCTGAGCTGAGCTTTAAGCACACGAACTCTCTAATGAGTTTAGACACTTTGTATTACTTGAAATTTGTAAGTTGAGTTTATTTATGTGACCATTGTACAATCCTTTGGTAAATTGTTATATTAGATTAGATACGTTAATATCGACTTACATATTTTATATACTATACAAGTCCTATGTTAATTAATCATTTTTGAGATTTTCTATCATCCTTATTTACGTTTTCCACCGAAATGAAAATTGTAGCGGCTTCAAGTTAAAATTTTGTAAATAAAATATCGCAACAGTTGGCATCATTATGCAATGTTTTGTTATGATACTGCTGAGAGAGAGCGCGAGAGAGAGCACACGTGGAACGTGTGATTATTTCACGCATACCACACTACACAACAGAATGTACGTATATATGAAAGTATGTAAGAGTATATGTGATAAGTGTGGTACGATGATGATGAGATGATAAGTTTATAACAACAACAACTACAACAAAAGTAATAAGAGCATGTTCACTCACATAAATTGTTTATTATTGTTATTATTTTCAGTTTTTTTTTCTTCTTTCTCTGTATGGATTAATAATAGCAATGATCACGCGACAAGGTAGCAAAAAATAATGATACGAATAATATTATTAAACAAAAAAATTATAATAAAAATGCACTGTACATACATACATATTGATTATTTTAAATTGTTAAAAATTATAAATTAACAATTCATTTGTTAGATTAACTTAAAAAGATTGATTGACAACGGCGAGTGCATTCATTTTAATATTTAAACAAATGTTGCTATAGAGGAATATCGTTGTTTTTCACATTTTATTTTTAGCGTTTTCTTTTTTGCTGCCAGTAAATTTTGATATTCGTGATGTAGGAAATTAAAAAAGAAGGAAAATAAATTGAAACAATTACAGTTAACTGCACAGTAATTGAATTAATTTGTACAAAATGAAAAAAACTCTCAAAAATTGGAAATTCTTGTGGGATTGTAGGGATAGAAAAAAATTATGAATAGAAGGGAATGTACATATTTGTTTTATACATATTTCTAAACGCCATACAATTGAATATTTACTAATATTCTTTTTTGATATGAGAGATGCTTTAAAAATATAATGAACCCTGCACTGGTTGTAGACTAATTTTTTTATATTTTTATAGGCGAATTTTTGGCGACATCCACGATATCGAGAGTAACTGAGATTGTAACTTTTCGAAAAAAGAAGGGTTTCATAAAACCCCTACAAAAATTAAAACGATGAAGCGATGGTAAGCAATATCGAATAAATCTTCCAGTTCGCGACTCTGGGGAATTAAGTCCCTCAACTATCGTATAAGTAGAAGTATGGTCATCATGTTAAAAGGCAGGCAACAATCCAAAACATGTTCCTCAAAACTATCAAGTTAAACAACCAATTTATAGACTGGCCGATATAGTACGTATCTGCCATGTTAAGTTGCTAAGACCTCGCTTTTCAGTCTATCCATGTTGGGTGTGTTAATTTTATCTTTGAGTGGTGGAACCTACAATTAAAAGTCGAAACCAAATGATTCGAAAAGATTTCCATAGCAATTTAATTTACTCTCAGAAATTTTGCTAAAAAAGTGCTGATCTGGAAATATTTTTATTAATACGGAGACCACTGCTCTTAAAAATTACAAACGGATAGGTACTCTACCTTACTATACCTTGGGAATCAATTGAAACTGTCCAGTTCAATTTTAAGCAATTTGTTAGTATTATTAAATTAAGTAATGCAGAGAATATGAAAATAATATTTTTATTTATTTCTGAAAAGTTAACACTTGCATTATGAATTAATAATTTTAGCATGTGCTTGTAAATGTATTATATTTACAGACAAATTAATACAATTTAATACGTACATTCGTATATGAATTAATTAACTTGTTATACATTTGAATGTAACCTATTGTTCTGCTTCTGAAATGCATTTTTTTCAACTTATTAATTTATGAAATATTAAAAGACACTTTTTTCCATTTTACCATAAGGCATCTGAAAAATCCATTTAATTGCTTATCAACTACAGCTACGTGTAATAATGATAATTCGGTTAAACAAAGGTGAAGTACTTACTGAAAACAATTTTAATCATTTGCGTCAAACAATTACAAATTATTGCGTAATTATTTACATACAATTGATACATAAAGACATATGTATATATGTATGTATGTACACAAACATACATATGTACATATTACAGAGGAATTTCAATTAGTTCCTTCTAATATAAGAATTTTTGCTGTTGTATTGCTTTGGTTTTTTTTCTTTTTTTAAATCCAAAATATTTTACTCTTATCATTAGAAAAATTGAAGGGCAAATTAATTTAAAAATATAATGCAAACTAATAAATTTTGCCTCCTTAAGTACGTCAGATTATCTCTTATTATAATTATTATTTGTTGCAAGTGTTAATATTAGTGGCTATGAGTGTTTGTGAAACAACTTGTCTAAATCATTTAGAAGTCATTCCACTTTTAATACCGTTTCGTTTATGTATTTAGTGTCGTTTAATTTGAGGGACGTAACGAAAGAGGTGTTAAACTATAACTATCGGCTGATTGTGATTAGAAGCCCAAATAACGATATTCTGATTGGCATTCCCTAAACTCTGTCATAAATTTGTAAGTTTTTGTTATTAATCGTAATAAAAGAATAGATTTCTTAGATTCATTAAATGAAAGTATTGTGAAGTTTTTTTTTAATTTAATCAATAAAACGATTTACGTATGGATTTATAAAACCATAAGATTTTCTATTCGAAACGAATAAAAACTTTACCACTTAATTTGTCGCTATCAAATAAAATTTTCCAAATCCTACGTTAACAAATCAAAAAGCAATAACGTATACTGTTCGAATTGCAGCCATTCGTTCATTGTATTTTGAAGAAAAAAAAAAAAACTTCGAAGTCCTAATGGCTTATAAAACTTGCCTACGATTTCTTAATAATATACATATGTTTGCATACTTTATTTATTTAATAATTTGTATACTTTTCAGTTGCCAGAAAATCGCCATTTTTTAATTTTATCATAAAAGTACTGATTTATTTAATAAATATGCATAAGTCTTAATCATATTAGTCAACATTAACAACAACTTTTCCACGCAAATGGCCACAGCGAACCTTTTCAAAGGCTTCCGGCAATTGTTCAAAATCATAGCAACTGTCAATTAAAGGTATTAACTAGAACCAGGAAAATATATTGTATATAAATTGAACTATTTGTACTTGCATTCACAATTTTGCATACCTTTTTACTCTCCGCCAACTTCTTGAAGAGTTCAATACCCTGAGGAGCTGGAGCAAAAAATCCGTATTTAATTAAACCGTTCTGTTTGGAAACCGATTTGAAGTTTGATTCCAAAATATTGCCAACATTCTTTAAAAGTCCCAAACCCAAGCCAGAGTCGTCGATATTTTTCAATAACGGCGAGTTGAACGTTACATACTGTTTAAATTTAAAATTTAAACATTCAGCCCCTAGGGGTCCCTGGCCACTGCAGTCAAGTACAACATCATAGGGAGCATATGATTTTAGTTTATCCATTTCTTCAGAACTGTTATAATCAATTACCACATCAGCTCCTAAAGACTTGACTAGATCTTTGGCATTTTCGCTGCAGGTAGCTAGCAATTGAACACCATGAGCTTTAAGCATTTGTATGGCTGTCGAACCAACACTACCAGAACCGCCCAAAATTAAAATACGTTGTTGTCTACCACCACCATCTGATGTCAGAGCACCGCATATACCACCAATATTGGCCGTCAAATACAGGCCAGACCAAGCTGTAAGACCAGAGTATAAAACGGATGCGGCTTCTTGATTATTTAAATTTTTGGGAGCTACTGCAATCTAACAAAACTAATTAATAAGTTCCGGAAATAATAACTTTGAGAAATGTTTAGACTTACACAGTGTTTTGGCACCGTAACATATTCTGCATGGGCTCCGATTGGTTGATGTACTGGTACAACACCCCAAACCCTTTCACCCAAAGGAATATCTATATTCATGCCTCTTTGTACTAAAACGCCACAAAATTCTCGGCCCAATGTTAAAGGAAATTCGATAGAATTACCTTGTCCACGTATGACATTAAAGATGGTGGCTCCATAGCCTTCTGAAATAGAAAATGTATTAATGTAATAAAAAAAATGCCAATGCTGATCGCCGTTACTGACAATGCCTTTATTATATAAAATATGATTTAGTCAAAGGAAAAGCTTACTTAACATGGCCACATCTATGGGATTGACTGTTGTGGCCGATACTCTAACTAAACATTCGTCGGCTGTTTTCATTTGAGGAACTTTCAGTTTATCAGTCAACTGTAATTCATCCACATCGCCATAACTGTGGATTTGCCAACCATACATTTTCAATTTGGACCTGTTACTCTCATCCTTAGGTCTCTTCTTCAAAGCACTTTTAACTCCCGGGTCACCGGTTTCTTGTTTATTTGCATTGGTTGCGGCACTATTGAGCACTTGAGTTGAGTATCTTTGGTTCAAAATATAATTATTAAAGCGCCCTATGGGTTTTAAAAATAACTTCAATTGCATTATTTTGTTATAGAATTTTTTTAAACAATATTTCCTTCAAAAAATTAAACTAAATTCCTAATTGTTTTTGTTTTTAACAGCTGTTTTTTATGCAAAGTTGCCAAGTCATAAAAAAAGCTTAAGGTGACCATAAGTGTATTGTTGAGTAATTGAAGTTAAAATTAAATAAACAAAAAGTGAAATAAAATAATTTATATTTGCGTTTCATGCAGCTAAGTTTACCTGCTACAAAAATAACAAATTTGATAAAATTTAATTGATACAGAAGATAAAAATTTAAATACACGTAACCTTAATCACTTACCAGTTTATTCAATCACAAGTATTTTGAAGTTAAAAGTCAACAACTTCTCATCACACCTACGCAGGGGGTCTTATGGCGAGACAATTCTTGGTCATCATATTCTCAGTTTAAAATGTATGCAACGGTTTGTAAGCGTTCACAATTTATTTGCCCAGTACCAGTAAAGTAGAGCAGCTAATCAATTAGCCTACAAAGAAATGTGGATTTCTCAAAAAATATACACATTTTTATTAAGTTTATAGTTGTTTGCCGTTTTTTATTATTAAATTGGCTATAAACACAAACAAATTTTATATTAGTTATTTTCGATTAAAATACACAATATGTTATATATATTATATTACAATAGTTATTAATTATACTTTCTGTATTTTATTTCCGCTATTACTGTAATTAAATAACATAAATGAAGAGTTTTGTTTTTTTTTATCTTAAAATAAGAGATGAATTGTATAAAGAACTTAAGAAAAGAATAAATTACAATATCACATTAAGAAAGCATTAAACATGATGATGATGATGATGGTGATGCCCACCAGTTTGTAATGGTGTTATATTAGAGTCGGATTTGGAAAAACTTTGTATGGCTACCGAATGGCAAACCTCATCCTCGCTATCGGTATAAGAGCCAACAGACCGGCAATTGCTGGAATATACATACATACATACATTATCTCCAAAGAAGCAAACAAAAGAATCATTTTTATGAACACTTACCGTTGTTGATTTGCTGCTATAAGTACTGAACGATCTTGTTGAATTTGAATTGGTTGGGAACTTATGTGTGAGGCATGCAAGAGTTTATCGGTTGTTAATGAAAATATAGGCACATTGTGATGATGATGCATCATCGATGTCGGCGGTGGCATCATATGATTCATATCCACCGATGAATGCGATTTTGATAATGAATAACTATCGTGTTCACCATTTTTAGTTGATATTTGACTGTGCAGACAATGATTTGTGTGGCTGTCTTTCTGATGATTGTGATCATTATGTTCAATTTCATTGGAATTCTCAAATTCAGCTTTTGTTAAACGTTTGCTAGTTAAAGATCTTGTTTTTGAATGCATTTCGTGTTTATTTTGCTCTATTTGCACAAATATTGCGAATATATTCAATAAATTGTCAATAGTAGCACGCATATCACAATGTATGCCAGTGATATCAAAGCATAATTGAGCAATATTTTGATTTAATAAGTTAACCGCATATTTAACAGGTTTCGTAGGTATAGAGGACCGGCTGTAAAGGGGGAACCTGTATGAAAATAGTAACAGTAAGAATATATCAAATTAAACCGGCATACGCAAAAATTCTATTAAAAATACTTACTCTCTTGAGGTATACGAGGGAATATCTTTTATAACATCCATAATACGTGTCCGTGATCCTTCATGAATAATTGGATTTCTACAGTACATTGTAAATTTATGTAATTTATTCACTAATTGGTGTTGATAAGAAAAACTTACCTCAAGGGACGATTAAGGACTACGGAAATCATTTCTACCAAGTGAGCGACATAGCCTAGAGAAGCACTTAAGGCCATTGGCGTAATATTTTCCGATACATGTACACTATGAGCATTAAGGGAATCGAAAACATAACCATCCATTGTAGGAAAGGGTACACCACAAACAGTATACAGGCCGTAACGGTTACGAGCTATAGGGTAAATGTCTCGTAATTCTAAACACAAAGATGACATGATGCGTTCTACATGTTGGGTCACAGACCGCCTACGTTGACGTCTTTCTAATTGCTGAATTTGACAATCTTCTAATGAAAATCTGTCTTCATGTAGTTTACGCCGTCGCGCAGACAACCAAGTTTGTAGTTGTTGTCGTGCTGTTGTAGCAGCATTTAATTCCTGTCTAAGAAGGGTAATACGCTTTGAAAAGGTTTCTTGGGCACTTTTTAACAACCTTTGTTTGCTTTTAAGCGATTCTAATTGTTGTTGCAACTGTTGGGCTCTCAACAATTGTTGAGGATCAATGTTTTGCTGCTCGGCCAGCAAAAGGCTAAGAGTACGACCCATGGAATGATACTGAGAGGCAGTTGACGTTGATGACAATGAGTTGGATGCATTTAGCGAAGTGGTACGGGGTTTTCTTAAAAGTTGCTCTTTGGTTATACATCTTAAGCTTAAACGTTTAATATCTTCTGTCATTTCTATACTTTCACGTTGTGTTTGCAATGTTTGTCTTTGCAACTGTTGTAGTCTTAATAATTTGATCAAGTCATAGCTAAACCTTACCTCAGAACGTACACAGTTTAATTGAACGTAACGTGTTTTTGACATACGCAACAAATCCTTTTGCCAATCAACAGCAACCGGACTCGAGCTGCGCGATACTTGTGGTGAATTTATTGTAAACTCATCAGGACTGGGTATACTACACTTTGGCACACTGGCCGAATAACGAACATAATTTAAAGCCAACTGTTCTCGCAGACACTCCGTAGTAAACAGTTCTGGGGAGCCGAAGTATTCATCATTCATTTGAAATATTAATGAGTTCGGACAGCACCTGATCTCCGAATTTTGCGACAGGGGTACAAGCCCGGAAAAATAAACAGCCCATGTGAAAGCGAGTTTATCAGTTGGCATGGGTAATTTCTGGAATTTGATAAACTCTCGTGTTAAGGCACTAAAAATAAACAAATATTGTCAGATTAAGTTTTTTAAGAAAAATAAAAAAGGGTTTGCCAATCTTGCCAATAATAGCTAGCAATAGGCCTGTCTGGAGGTATTAATAATTATTATTATTATGTGTTAAAATTTACCTCATAGGTTCCTTATTTTGTTTTGTTTTCATTGTAGAGTTATCATTCTCTCCTCCTGGAGATTGATCGACTACAGCTTTCTCTTTAATTTCAGTCTTCTTAGTAGAGGCCCACACTTTGATACAAACACAATTAGCATTGGACTTTAGTTTTTCTGGACATTGTATCTCCGCCCATTTCAAATGCAAATGTTTTCGCAAGGCCACCTGCTCGCTTTGATAAAACGGTTCATTGTTTGGGTGATCGTGCAATGTGTAATACACATACGTATCCGCTTGAACCAAGCGGGAGGCTGAGGTGGAGCAAACATCGTCATTCGCTGTTACTTCAATATTAACGCCTTGTATTGCCTGTAGATTTCTTAATCTCAATTGCTGCGTACTCAACGGCAGCCATTCACGACATCTGGGACGTATATTCATTATGCCTTATAAATATTTACAAAACGCTCCTTAATGTCGTTGACTTGAACATACTTTTGTTTAAATTTTTGTTTCCTTTACTTTAATTTCTATGAAAAAATAAAATTTTATGCTGAATTTTTCATTTGTTTTTTTCCCTTTTGTAATTGTTAAAATGAAATGTCAAAAAAAAATCTCACTATGGGTTGCCAACTTCAGAAACTGTGATGCCAGATGTCGCTGTGAGCATTGTTATTGTTGGTTGTTATTATTGGTCAGCTGTTTGTTTATGAATAGTATGACAGCTTTGTTGGGCCGTCGTACCATTAAAGGCAATCTGCTTGTGATTATATGAAGAAGTTGTGTTTTGGTTGTGTTTTCATAGATTAACGATTCGATAAAAACGTTACAATCAATATTCATACTGGCAAAATAACTTTACGAGATGGGCAATCAACAAGCCAAAAAAGGCGAGCAATTACCATTTACGGCAGATGAATTGAAAGTTTTGGAACATTCGTTTCGCCACACAGCAGGCGGTCATACAGAAAAAATCACGGAAAACAAATTGTTGGTAAGTAGCCACATGCAACACAAAACCAGTAGTACTGGACATTATTACATGTGTTTACAAAGCAACCGGAACTTTATATGTGCAATGTGACAAGATCTTTAGAATAAACACTCTGCCATCGTCACCACTATTTCTTTAAAGAAATGCAAGGTCAGCATTTTCTTTTTTAGAGCGACAAACAATTCAAATGGATTGCGTTCATATATGGAAATCTAAATTAGTTGTCATGGTATTTCTTTATCGTGAGTGTAACAAGTCATAAGACATCAAAAATCAACTGTTGCCGTTGATGAATACCAAACCAAATACACAGTTCAGGCTCATATCGGAGAATGCTTTTTGGCTTTCATTTGATAAACGATCATTGCTAATGACGAAAGCATTAAAGCAATTAAAACTAAAGCAAAATTATAACAATTGCAAAAAAAAGAAACTGAAACGCTGACAATGGCTCTCTTAATGGCATTTGTTTATTTTGATTTCTCGCCTCGAACGAAAGGAAGTAATAATAAATGTAAATGAAATTTTTGTTATACAACAACAAAAATTTAAGCTATTACTATTGAATGTTTAAACGACAGACGGCAACGTTCTTTAATAACAAATAGAAATATAGAAAAAAAAAACGCTACTCAAATAGCGAATAATATAAATAACACTTACAAAAGAAAACAAAATTGCTTTATTTGTCCATTTAATTGACAAATTTGTTGCTTTTGCTTTTAATATTCGCATTAAAAATATCTACCGTTACTGGCAAAAGAGACTATGATGGGAACTCCTAAAGACTTGTGTTTGCAATGTACACTCTAATGAGGCTTTTAAATTATCGATTAAATTTTTTATATATTTTTTGGATTCTTGAGATATTATTTCCTAAAGATGAATATTAATAATGTGCTTAGAATAATTTATTTTATTTATTTATAATGAACCACACATCCAAATAAGAAATAAAAAATACTTTTTCTTTTAGTGATTTTGAATAGGTAAACTGATTTATTTGAAAAATAAGTCGAGAGTCATCTATAAAACGTTACGATCTTCTTATGTGTCCAAAAGTTGGGCATTGTTATAGGAAGGGTTTCTACGTTTTTGTGTTTTTTTCATATGTCCTATATTCTTAGGCAATCTCCGCAACAATGCCGCTGCCTTTTTTTATCCTACTTTATTAATATCATGATCTGCTCCATACTTGGATGGGTCCAGATTTTCCTAGTAATTTTTTTTCTACTGTTCTCTAGCGTTCCATGCTATATTTGAAAGTGGGTTGTCAATGCCTCGAAAGACTGCGATTGTCTAAGTATAAAGCAACAACCAATCACGCGCAGTTTTCAACTTTCCATTCTGATCATTTGTCGAACATGTCGATAATATAATAAAAATTCCCAAACATACCATTTGTCTTTATCATCATCGATGAATAATTTTGTAATTTTGGTGAAGATTGTAAATTTCTTGATAATAATTTCGGTTGCTTTTCGTTTTACTTCTCGTGTAATTTATTAAAATTTAATTTTATTTGAATTATTATTTTTAGGAAACATGGTCAGCAATAATCGACAAAAATTTAGCCCAATTTGTTGCAAATTTTTTGTATACCGAAATGCTAACATCACAGCAAAAGCTACAGCCACGACAGCCGCAAAGACTTGGCACTATTAATTTCAAAAAATATGCCCAACCATATTATATTGTTGAAAGAGCCTCCATAGATGAACAAATTAACTTTATACATTTATCATTGGGCGGAAAGGTTACAGATGAAGTGGAATTAAAACAACTTGAAATGGTAATACCCTAAATAATACATATATAGTATATGTAATCAAATAATAAGAATAATAATAATCATAATTGTATATAAATAATCATATTTTCCCATAGTACATAACTTCAGTTTTATTAAGTTATTTGCACATACTGCGAGAAAAAAACTCACCAGAATATGAATCATGGATTAAATTTGGCTATCACTGTAATGATCGTTCGGCACAATGCTTTGCTAAAGGTTTAATACGACAGATGGGTAAAGAAGCCGAAGAATTAACAGCTTCTTTATACGATTTGGAGAAATGGTTGCAGATAAATCCTACATTTCTTATAATATGGCGAAATGTCTTTTCATATCTTTACGGTCATAACAATGGTAAAAATGGCAAATTAGGAGCACAACATAAAAGTCAACAAATACTACCCATACAAGAAGGTATTTCTTTAATCTTAATACACTCATGTTGTATAATATTAAACTATTTAATTCCAATATTTTAAGGCTTACCAACTGGAACAAATTATTCACCTATCTTGGATATACCGCATGTCATATTTGTTAATAGTAATGTGCCTACAGATCTTCGTAATAAATGGCGATTTTTGTTTTCTTCTAAAATTATGGGTGAAAGTTTTTCTACCATGCTGGGTAAACTGCTTAAAAGAGGACCTACGCTTCTAGTTGTAGAAGATGAGGATCATTATATTTTTGCGGGATACGCTCCAGAATCATGGGCTTTAGGGCCCAACTTTTTAGGTTTGTAAATGAAATGAAATGTCTTAGAAATGTAACTTCAGATCAAAAGTATTCTAATTATTATAATAAATTTTTTGTTGGAATTTATAGGTGATGACAGCGCCATGCTGTTTACTTTAAGTCCAGCCATGCGTTGCTTTAATACCACTGGCTATAACGATCATTATCAGTATTTGAATTTAAATCAACAGACAATGCCAAATGGTTTGGTAAGTAGTAGACGACTATTTAGTTTCTAATTGTTAGAAATTTTTCGTATTTATTTTATTTTCGTATAAATAAGTTATTTGTGTCAACATTTTAATTATTGTTCTTTTTTTTGTTTGTTTCCAGGGCATGGGCGGTCAATTTAACTACTGGGGCCTATGGTTAGACTGTGAGTACGGTCTTGGACACAGCTCAGAATCGTGCACTACCTTTAAGGACTATGTTCAACTAAGCAAACGCAAAGACTTTCGTATACGTAATCTAGAAGTTTGGGGTATAGGAGATGAACCCAAACATGGGGACGACAGTGATGAAGAAGATGAAATTGTAAATATATCACCATATTTCTATCACTATAATACATTTGAACAATCATTTTCCTTTTCCTTTTGAATTATTTCTTTTAAGGGCACTAATAAACACTCAATTTTGGATAAAAATATGGAGGATCGTGTTATGTTGGAACTCTCTGGACGTACTATGCATTCAGATGGTGTCAGAGAGCCAGATTTAGACTTATAAACAATTATAATTTCAATTATCCTACATTTAGGGTGACACTAAAGCAAGGTAAATTGGTTGAATATTTCGTAGAGGTCTTTCACTCTTTCGTAAAGCGTTTAGTTGTAGCCAAAGACAATAAAAATTGTAAACTTTGTGAATATGATTTAGAAGAATAGCTTTGTTCGCTATAAGAATTTTAAAATGTTTAAAATTTAAACTTTCATTCCTTTTATAAATTAATAATTAAACAAACAAGAAACAAATACGATATTATAATAAAAATTCAAATATACATGCTCCCCTCTAATTAGAGATGAGAAATGAAATTAAATTTTCAATACTTTTCTTTATTTCAAAACGACATGAATTGAAAATGTCCAATAAAATTTTCATTCTCCGAAGAATTCCAAAGCAAGCGTACGTATGTATTATTAAAAAAAAGTTTGTTTCGAGTAAATGTATGCAAATGATTGTTCGTATTTTATGATTTAAAAAGAGTTTCTGCAAAAGGAGAAATTTAAATTTCGTATTCCTCCTCATCGCCAGCACCACCAGCTTCTTCAGTCGATCTGTTGTTACTGTAGTCGTTCGAATAACTGCTTGGCTGATTCGAAGGCGATACATTGCGTTGGCCAAATTTATTAGCACCGCCGTATTGTGTCGAAGAACCCTCTTCGAAGCGTCTTCCGGTGGGTCGCAGTTTTGGAGGTTGAAATGACTGATTGTTTTGATTAAATTCATAAGTTGTTGAATTATTCTCTGGCCTGTTGTAGTTTGTTTTACGCAGCATGGCCTTAAAGTTGAACGGTGGTTCATCAGAATTCTGCAATAAAGAATACAAGATTGTTTTAAAATATGATTAAATAATGAATTAAATAGAAATGAATGTGAGTGAATAATAATTGAATTGATATTTGACTAAACAAAATTAACACAACCTACAACCTCATTATCATCACGACGTCCTATTAGGTTTTGGAGTTCATTCACAGGATTTGTAGCCGGTGGATATGAATTTCGCATATTCTGCTGTTGGTGGGTACGATTCATATTTCTATTGTACATATTCTGCTGCATGGGCGGCATAGGCGGTGGTGGGGGAGCGGCATAATTTTTTAAGCTGTTACGCCTAGAGGAAGGTCGATTGCCCATGCCTGGCTGCCAGGTATTGTAGTTATTGTAATTGTTATAAGCGTTATAAGCATTCAATTGCATTTGCATTTGGTTTCTAGGGAAAGCATTAAAAGTAAAAAAAGAATCGTTTTGAATTCAATATGTTGTAGGGTTGCCACAATAATTACCTTCTCATGATATTTGGATCACGGTAGAAATTTTGATTATAGATGACATCACTCTCGCCCATGCGATCCCAGTTGGTTTGACAGGCTTGTTCCTTTTTGTAGGCATTGTAGGTCATTAGGTATGACGTCATCGAAGGATTTCTTTGTAAAGGACTATCCCAGGGTTCATCATCGTCCATACCTGGTATAGATGTTGGTGTATATGTTTGCCGGGTTAGCGAATTTGCTGGGTCCACCATATACTGTGTATCATAAAAGGGAATTTGATCTAAACGCAGTGGCAGCTTACGTACCGCCACCTATAAAGATAAGGCATGATGAAGTGAGACTTATTTTTTTCTTTCTTTTCCTTGCAAAACTTACCGGCATTGGTCCCAATTGGGAAGAGTTCACTTCTCTTGTATTGATGCGATCATAGGGTACAGTTCGTGTACATTTATTAAGGCCTGCCACCACCCGTTGGTTGAAAATATGAACCTTGATTATCAAAAGATAATAAAAGAAAATCATTGTGTTAACATATGTATGTATGTATTTCGAATAAATGTGTTTCCTTTCGTACTTACTTGCTGGCATAAATTGACAAAATCTTGAAATCTTACAGCACGATAGTGTAGCAGGACCTGGAATAATGATTTTTCACGCCATTTACGTACATAATGGCGTATGAATTCTGCTGTCTCTTTGTTAATTTGTCCAGTCTTTTCATTTACCAAAGGAGCAAAACGTTGACGTTCACGAAAGCCTCGATAAGCTAAGAAAAGAAATGAAAAATGAAAAAAAGAAATAAAAATTAAAATAAGAAATAGAATTGAAAGGAATAGAATAGAAAGATTTCTTTTTCGAATATAATTCGCACTTAAAATACGATGTGTGGTAGTGATGATATAAAAATTAAATTTTTTTAATAGTCTACGGATTGGAAAAGGGGATGGGAGAAATGTCTTTGATGGGGGATTTATGTAAATTTATATTCGCGTTTTTTTTTTTTGTAATTGCCGCCATTTGTTGCAGCGGCAGGAGGGGTCAAGGCAATTGCGTGGTTGATATTTGTTTTTGTAGAGCGTTAATTTAATTAATTTTTCATTTATTTTCAATAACGGTTTTTTTTTGTTGTTCCCGTTAATGTTAGACTATAACCGTTTGGGGTTTCATTCGATCGATTGATATTTACAATAAAAACATATTGTTTGAAATAGTGTTGGAAGGAGGCCATAATAAGCAGCTTTACGTTGTAATCTCTTGACACACTATTACATACATTTCGCAATATAAACTTTTCATTCTTATTTGGATATTTTTTTCTTGTTGTTTTTGTTTTTATTTGTTTACTCTTTCGTTCTAATTTTGCTAAATTGCTAATTTCCATCTAAATGACTTGTAAGTTCCTTAAGGTAGATAGAAATCATGAAAACATGTTTCAAAACTTTCAAACTTTTGGCCAGAAACCAAGAAAACTTTTTATTTTTTGTGTTTTTTGTTAGCATTTTTCGCATTCAAATTTATTGAAATCCATAAAATTTCTTTTAATATTAATTATGTAGGTATGTATGTATGTATTATATGTAATTTAAACGTTTATAGCTAGATAGATTAGATAGACATTATATTATAAGTATGTATGCTTCATTCTTTAGCAAATAGTATATGCTTGTAAAGACGTCTATAATACGTCCATTTGGAAAAACAATGACAAATTCGTTTATTCATCTGGTTCGAGTAGAGCATTTTCACGTTGAGCTACTAGAGCAGCTGCTAATGCCTCTTCTTTGCGTTCTTCTTCGAAGCTCTCATCGACTTCAGAAGTTGTCTCACTTATATCTAAATAATCTACTTCAGGGACATTAAGCAGTTCACCACCACCCTCATTCTCATTCTCATTCCCATTCTCATTTTCATTACCTTTTTGTATTTTTGCTGCCGCAATATCTTTTTCTGCTACAGCTTTGCCTAGACGTTTGCAAAAGAATAAAGAAAAAATAATGAACATTTAAAAAATTTTTTTGTTTTAATTCAGTGTTTGCATCATAATCATCATAATAAACTTACCTTTTGCTGCAGCACTACTACCACCCTTCATACGTTTGCGTGCCAACAATGCCCTAATCATAGATTGAACCTTAATGATCTTCTTTACTTGGGTCTCATACAATCTGAAATAATAAAAAAAACGAATGCATTTAAGAAGAAGTTTTCTAATCTAAAGAAAGAAATTGTATTAATGTTCATCGAATGTAAGTAAATATCAAGTTTACCTGGCTAAGAACTCATCGTTGTAGTATCTTAAAAAGACTTTAGTTTTACCAATAGCCCAGCCTTCCATTTTCAAACGAATCAAAAGTAAACGGCAATTTTCTGATGTTATATCAACGGTCTCATCGAAATCAAACGCCAGAAATTGATATCTATTACAGAGAATGATAAAAAGAAGAAGAAGAAGTTGAAGAATTAAGCTTTAAAGAGTAAGTTTTGTAAATCGGTTACCTTCTGAGGAATTCCTCGAATGATAGACGGCATGAATAGCCTTGCTGGCGGCCGATTACGGTATCTAAGACACCCAACGCCTTTAATTGTTGCTGCACCATATCTGAATGGAAGGCACGCGGTTTATATTCCAAATCGGCACGAATACATCGTACAAAATGAACGCCCACATTTGAGCTTTGGCTTAAAATTTTGAGCATAGTCAAGCAAGTGTAACGGAAATTGGCAGCCAAAGTACGTAAATTATTTACTTGTGATATGACGCCATTTGTTAAATGATTAAGGATCTGAAAATTTAATGGTAAACAATTGAATCGAACTGAATATTATGGTATACATATGTATGTACATATATCATATTTTGCAGTCTTAACAGTCTGTCAGAGTTTGTATTTTTTGTATGATAGAGTTTAAGCTCTCCTGAGGGAATCATTTTGTGTTGGCTATTACGTTAATCTTGGACTGCGTAAGATTGTCACTCAATCTGAGGGAATAATTTTTTTTTGTAAAACCAGCACTCAGGGGATGGCCCCTACTCATGCAGTGCATTGTGCAGGTTTAGGAAAATAGGTTATAGGAAGGTGGAAAGAGGGAGTAGTGTTTATGGACATTTGATTTAAACTCAAGATGCGAACGGCAAGGAAACGAGTTGCTGCTAGGTGTAAAAATTAGTCGAATACATTTTCGCAATTGAGATCTAAAAGCTGAGCGATAAAACGCTAAAACAGTGTCAAATCGCTCAACGAATAGCACACTAAAATGGCAACAAACCACACTTCAGTTGATCGAAAACTAATCCAATTGATTTACTTACATAGGCTGGCTTTTTATTATCCTCCGCCTTGTGTTGTACTTCGAAATTCATGGTTAAATTACCGGCTTTCGTTAGTTGATTGGTGAACATGATCATGATATTCTCATCACATGATGATCTAAATGCCTCAATCATTTCGGGTGGCACAAAATCACGATTAATATCGGTAAATGCACGCGTATCGTAAATAATGCGACCTGTGTAGTGGGCCACTGAAATCTCAGTGGCTGTATGCTTCTTTATAAATTGGCTGTGCTTTTCAACAACGCGATCTGAAAAGGTATATTTATTCCGGTTTATTTTTCGATTACGGCTTGCTTTGAAAGATTGAAGTTTACCCATGATTAAATCCTGATCCTGACTAATACGTGAAGCATCATCGATAATGTAGAACAGGCCATCGGGTTTTGTTAGCAGATTGTCCAAAGCCACTTTGTTATCGTAGAAATTTAAATTGACCGTTTGTATGTCATCTGCTTCCTGTATGCAAATATTCGATAAAAATTTAGTGAAATACACAAACAAAGTAATTAAAAATCGTTTCAATTTCCTTACCATTTCCAACATTTCATTGACAAATATACGCTGATTATAATGATACTGAAGCTGTTCGTTTAGAGTATTAATCATCAGTTGTTCCAGACCATTGCGATTGAAACATTCAAAGCCGTACATATCATGGATGACAATGGTAAACTGGTCCCCACTACATGTTATAAAAGTTTGAAAATATTAAATTTTTATCCACTCGTTTTAATACAATTTACAAAGAGAAGACAACTTACAATACCGCTCGTGGAAAGGCCATATTCATGTTGATCTTATTGATAATCCAATCCACCAATCTGGAGTAAATGGTAGAGGCGACAGCATCACGAGCATCGCGGGCTTCTTCTGTAGTATATTGGCGTCTTTCCGCTATGCCACCCTTCACCATTATGAAGTTTGTCAAAGACCACATGAACTTCTTTTCATCCACTTTCAGCAATTCTGCAATGCGCGTAACAATCTCTGTGTTGTCCACTTCCGCATAACGACCCGATTGGCGGAAACGTATGTTACCAATATTCAAAATTGCTGCCAAAATTTTACGTATCGTCTCTAATTGCTTGTGATTGAAATCGAGATCCTTTAAAATCGTTTCAAATTGCCGGAAATGCTCTACATTGCCTTGAGGATCATCACGATGGTATTTGAGTTTAGTGGGTGGCACATCGGGTGGTATGCGCAAATAGCGATAACCACGTTCCGGTTTCAAGCTGTACTCCTTCAAAAGACCCTCAGCATTCATATAGTCGTAGAAGAAGTAAAATATATGGAAATTATGTTGGTTTCTGAGGAGAACAAAAGTGATCGTTATAAAGTTTAAACCACAAGAGCTTAAAACCCTTACCCATCCATGGTAGAAACTCTCAGTTTCTCCAGCATATACATATTAAAGACAGCTCCCGACATTTTACCTGTCTTGCCGAACGTTAAGAAATACTGCAAAACACAGCGTGTAGAATTATTGTTAATGGGCGTACCCGCATTTACCAACATTAGAATCGCTTTAATAGACTGCTCTACACGATCGGTGGCACCTCGATTGCCAGCGCCCAAATAGCATAAATGTTTTATCAATAGCTTTACATTGGTGGATTTGCCCGAATAACTTTCACCCGAAAACACTACATGTTGTGGCTCCTTATGATGCAACATATCCTGATAGGCTACATCGGCAACAGCAAAAATGTGAGGCACATTTTCTGATCTTGATTTGCAATTATATTTCTGATGAAATTCCGGCGGGAACTCATTCTCGATATCGTTTGAATTTAGCGATAATAAAATATCGCCGATAAAAGAGTAACTGTTGCCCAATTCTATACGATTGCGCAGGTTCTCCAGGATGGTGTCTTCAACCGGGTTTTCAATGGCAGCTAAATCCTCTTGATACATGCGCTCAGGTTTACCATCGAAACGCTTGATATAGCCACGATCTACGAAAATCTCCGGTTCTTTATACAAAGTGCCAGCATCGCGGCAAAGGTCAATAAGTTCGCGTATGTCACTTCTCATCTATTGAAGGATAATTAAAGGGAAAATAAAATATCGAAAATAATTATTTTCACCTATTTTTGTGGTCCTTACCTCATCCTCATTATCGAACAGTTCGGTTAAGAATGGATGTTCAACCATTTCAACCATCATTGGCCTGTTCTCTTGATTCTTTTCCAAGCACTCGGCAATGAAATCGTTCATCTGTTGAGACCAATTAGATGGCTTGAAAAGAGTTGGAGGAGGATTGCGTACAATTTGGAAGAGAGCACGTGAAGGATGCATATCGGCAAAAGGAGGCTTACCATCAGCCAATTCAATCGTGGTAATGCCCAAGGCCCAGACGTCAGCTCGAGTGGTAACTTCGGGATCTCCTAAATTTAGAATAAAAAGATTAAAACGTAAAACTTTTTGTTATCATAGTAAACAATTTTTCTTACTTGCATCCATGGCCATAACAGTTTCCGGTGCCATCCAACAGGGAGAACCAATGCAGGTGCCACGTTTGTCGAATGTAGAATCAACCTGGCGTGACAAACCAAAATCACACAATTTAACACGGCCATCTCTGGTCAATAGAATGTTATCGCCGCGTATATCACGATGCAAAACGTGATTGCGATTAAGCTCAATGGCACCACGGCAAGTTTCGCGTATTATAAACGCAATATGCTCCTCACGCATGCGACGATCCAATTTCAATAATTTATTGACCATATCTGCGGCTGTACCGCCACCACAATACTTTACGGAAAGAGATCATTAAGAATAATTGAATGAAAATCAAAAGCAAATGCAAATCATGTCAGCTTACCTCCAAAACAAACCATATTTCATCGGGTCCATTTTCCTTAACCAGCTTATAAACCCCATAGAACTCTGGCAAATTGGGACTACTGCAATAGTCCCTTAAAATATGATACTCCTCCTCTATGGTCACCTGATGTTCTTCATCGTAATGTTGGATTTTTAAAGCCACTACACGATCATTGTCCAGTTCTTTGGCCCTAAACACTTTGGCATTAACACCCTGGGCTATTTCTTCGTAAATCTCAAACTTATCCGTAGGATCCGGTAATTGATCGTATGGCAAATACATTTTTCTTCCGCAAATTTATTTATTTGAACAATCAAATCAATTCAATTGATTTTTAGAATTATTTAAATTGCACTTTAATACAGGGTCTGTGAGAATAACAAGAGAAACGTACGTCTTTTCAGTTACACTCGCTGTGGTCAAGTGTTTTTGCAACGAACTCTTATTAATGCAAGACACCTTCTCAGATGGAATTAAAAAAAAATCATTCTATAGGGTTTGGTTATTGGTGATGGTGGTGGTGGCTTGATTGGAAGACAGTCGTCGTCGATTCAATCAATGTAAATCTCATTAGAAGGGATGTATAAATAAAAAAGTGAAATAAAATGGAAACAATTTCCATTCAATTTCAATATTCGCTTTCTCTATTCTACATCTCAGTGTCTACATATTTTGTGAGTGGAGGAAACCTTAGAAGTTAACCATTTGACCCTGGTTTTAATATTTGTTTTGTTGTTTTTTTTTTTATTATTTTTATTTCGATTTCTTTTGCAATTTTGCCAAATAAATTGTGGCCAATTTTACATGGACAATTGGCCATTAAAACAATAACAAAAACATTGGGTGCTCTGGTAATCTAGTGGGAAGTGAGGGTTGTGGGTTCGATTCTACACCGAGCATAAGGTCGAAGTAATTCAGCTCGTATATAATTAAATATAATTTGTAATTGTATTGTAATTAAACGAATAAAAATAAAATAAAAACAAATGCGCTTATCACGGCCATAACTTTGACTTTCTGAGCGTTCTAAAGTTAATTAGGCTAGTCTACTAGAAAATCGTACGTATTACGATATGACTTAGAACGCCTTAGTACATTTAAGAATACACTCCTATCTCTAGATAAGAGAGTGAGGGCGTAAATGATTTCTTCCCATATTAGAGAAATTCATAAAGTGTTGTAGAGCTTCCAAGTATTGGACGTTAACAATGAGTAACTGACATGGGCCATTCAAATGGCTCCATATCTAAACCCAAACCCGTTTATCATTTTAAAAAAATTGAAATCATTATTGTTCTTAACGATTTAAAATGTTGTTTGAAATTATTTCGCAGCATTTCATAGAAGAAAACTACCAACTTTAAGTCGTTAAAATAGTTTTGACAAAAAACGAAGAGAGCTAGCTGTACAATTGCCAAATTTATATCCGTATTTTCGTTCAATGTCTTAATCTGCTCTTTTCTCCATAAACGGCGAATGTCTTTTATTATCGTCTAAAGCCATCCTTAGCTATGTGGAGTAAATGACCAACCTGAAGTCTTCTTAAGCATTTTTAAAAGCTGAACAATTTATGGCCCTGATGTCTTTGTTTGTTTATTGCGTTGTTTTGTTCTTTCATTCCATAAGCAATAAAAGCTTTTGAGAAAAAAAATATTTGTACCGCTTTATTCATGGACGTTTCACAAGCATTCAACAAAGTCAGTCATACGGGTTTACTCACGAAACTAAGCACATAATTGTCAAGGGCGTACTGTACTTTATTTAAATCGTACCTGAAGAATAAGATTGTTTCGCGTTACATATGAGGACGGATATTCTCAATTAAGGGAAATATAAGCAGAAGTAGCACAAGGGAGCATTCTGGGGCTACTTTTGTATGTTTTATACACCAGTGATAGATCAGAAGTCGCCGTGGTGTAGTAGGTAGTGTGTTGGCTTACTATTCGTAAAGCCCGGGTTCGTATCCCAGGTCAGACATCAAAAATGAAATATGAAAAAAAAAATATTTCTTCGGCGACTTCCTCTCAGCAGATTTCTGGCAAAAACTCTGAGAGTAAAATAAACTGCCTTGAAAAAAGTTTCTCAAATTTCTGTCGTTCGGAGTCGACGTTAAACTGTAGGTCCCGCCACTCACGTATAAAATTAACGCACACAACATGAGTGATGTGAGAAGCTAGGCCGTAATCCTGACTGAAGGGTTGTAATGGCCAATTATGTATGTATGATAGACCAGAAGTTGCTGGAGCGACTATGGCCGATGACACCGCTATTTTGTCAGTTGCCAGCGAAACACAAGTGTTACAAATCGCACTTGCCTCGGTCTTAGAATGAACTAGAAAATGGTGCAAAAACTTGATTAGTTCTAAGTCAACACGTTGACTTTACAAATAAATCAATTTTAGGGATCCCCATATTCATGGACGGTATACAAATACCGTATGCAAATACGGCAAAATATCTTGGTATGACACTGGATGTGAAGTTACGTTGGAATGAGCATGTTCAGATTAAAATTATGGGACTACAATTAAAATAGAAGAAGCTAAACTGGCTAATCGGTAGAAAATCCAAACATTCTATGGAAAATAAATTTTTAATATATACTCGTAATCAAATATTAAAACCTATATGGACTTATGGAGCACAATTGTGGAGTTGCACAAGCGAGAAAAATTAAAGGATTACACAGCCCTGCAAATTTGGACTTTTTGTGTGCAAATAAGAAGGCTCCAGGAGTTTCCGAAGGCATTTTGCGCTCTAAACACGCATCTGGGTTCAAAAAATTTCCATCACGTCAGGTTTTCAAGAAAAAGGGCGTTTTTGGCCATTTTTGAAAAATTGTAGAGCTAAACACTGACGTGCTAGAACCATCGGTATTGTCAGAAATTGACAATTGATCTTTGCTCTTTAAAATGAGCCCAAAGCCAAATTGTTTGCATGCACCCTTAAAGTAAGGTGTGGGTTTATGTCAAGGGATGCAAGAGAAAAAGAACACAATACGGAGGTTCTTAAAAATTAATCAGATTTACTTGAAATTTGTTATTAAGGGGTTTTTGGGGTCGCTGATTACGGATCTTCATTCAGATTTAAAAAATTCAAAATGGCGGATCCAATAACGCGGTCGAGGTTTATAAAAATTAATCAAACCATATTGGATCCGCCATTTTGAATTTTCAAAGAAAAGAAATTAAAAACATTGCAACAAAACTTAACAACCGAGTCAGAGACCACGTAAATTTAGAAGCATAATCTCTTGCTGATCCCCTTGGTTTGGAACGCAGACTTAAAAGAAGGAAGCCATCCATCATTAGGAGCTCTTTTTTGGCTTGATGACGTAATATCATCATAAATAAATACTAAGTTTATGTTTAATTAACTGTTTGAATTAAATTACTAGTAATTGTAATTCTAATAACTAGTAATTGTAATAATTAATAAATGAGAATTTAAACAACACACATTCCATAAGCCGATATAGATTGTCAGGAGATTGAAATATATACATACATAATTGGTCATTGCAATCCTTCAGTCAGGATTACGACCTAGCTTCTAACACCACTTATGTTGGGTGCATTAATTTTATACATGAGTGGCGGGACTCGACTCTGAACGACAGATATTTGAGAAATTTTTCATGGCAATTTTATTTGCTCTCAGAATTTTTGCCAGAAATCTGCTGAGAGGAAGTCGCCGAAGAAATATTTTCATATTTTCGTTTTGATGTCTGACCTAGGGTTTCAACCGTGGCCTTACGTCTAATAAGCCAACACACTACCTGCTAGACTACGGCGACTTCAGATTGAAATACTTTACTAAATTCTTCTTTGTTATTGTAAAATGAGTATAAAAGTATTTGTCTATGGGCTAATAATTACAAGACTTTTGCCAAGTTATATTATATTATGTCCATCAATTTAATTCCAAGAGTCTAGAAACCTATAGCTTAGAGTAGAATTCTAGCGAAAAATTTGAGAGACTTTTTCATGGCAGTTAATTTCATGGGTTGTGCCAGAAGACTGCTGATAGAGGAACGTCGGAGAGAAATCTCGAGTCCATATACTCCAACACCAACAGTTGGAACTCGATGGTTAAAAAATTAAAAAAGTAGTATAAGATGTAAATGATGAACTTTGTTCAGGACGATCCCACAGCTCGTTAGCATTTATTCCAGCTTTACAGAAAAGTTACTGATGAAGCTAACGTTTTCGTTGTTGAGAATTTCAAATTCTAGAAGCTTTATTCAGAAGATTTATTAAAAACTATGTATTTCCAAATGTATTTCAATAAGTTAGGCATGTTACGAGGGTACCAAAAGAATAATTTTGTAAACGGAGAAATGGAAAACTTTTAAAAATTTAAATAAATATGCAAGTATTTGTCTTAAATAAATTTATTCTTTAAATATTAGTAGCAATGATTTTTTTTTATAATATACAGGTGCCAGAGACATAGAATGTCGTATTCGTATAGGGATCATCAGTCTTAAGGATTGTGTGCTTGGTTGACTTTATTTCTTTTATAAAAAAAAATATATTATAATATTTTCTCTGTTTTAAAATAATCCGTTTTTTATGAGTTAATTTAATTTATTTTTAATTTTTGCTCTTATCCTTTAATCACCATCACCTTCGCTTAGTTATTCAATTGAATTCTTTTCAAATTTATTTGTTTTTCACCACACTTTAAATTTTCTCTTTAAGAACACAATTTTATTTAACGCTTCTTAACCGACCGAACGTGCAGCACCTTATGCTGCTAAAAGCTGACTAAAATTGTTGACTTAATTCTTAAAAGGTTTAAGCATGCCACATACCCCTTCAAATAGAGGGAAGCCATATATACACGACGTATGGATCTAGCCAAGGTATTCTTACCATTGGTGGTAGAAATCCATGACTGCGATGAACACAAATGGTTAAGAAAGTAAAAGTTATGGTGCCATTGTACAAAAGGCGCCCATTTAAAGGTTAATTGAATTAAAGTTCCCTCAAGCACAAATGTAAACTGGGGCTCAAATAGTAATTTTCATACAAAATTTTGTTGCTGAAAAATTAAAGAAGGCAAGTACCTACATATAGTAACAAATAACTGTTTATAATATTAAATTTATTTATTTTGTTTTTTAATTTTTTATTTGGAATTCAATATTTACAACGAAAAGAAGAAATAAGAATAAATAAAGAAAATAAATAAAATATTTATATTTTTCCAAATACATATTTATACTTTGTTTGTGTTGTTATTATTATTATAATTGAGACAAAATAAAAATATAATATTTCAATATTTGATCATTAATAATGATAATAATAATTACTAAAAAGGAAGTAAAATTCATCTAAACTATATGTTACAATAGACAGACACACACACACATACATACATTTATTGTATGCAGAAGGACCATTTTGGCTCAACAGGGTTTTCAATTGTTTTTTTAAATTTTTATTTATATTTTGTTATTTTTAATATTTTTCTTTTTTGTTTAGAAGCATGTAAATAATTATTTTATATTTTAAAACTATTATCAATTATTTATTAATTTTTCTTTAATTATATTATAATTATTTTCATTTAAATTTTGTATATTTTTAGTTTGTTCTCTTGTTGTTTTGCATTACATAATTATTAATTCTATATAAAAAAGTCTTTCTTTGTAGATGTAATGCAGAATTAAAGTTGATTGTGTTGATTTTTTGTTTACGTTTTCAAACAATTTTGTTGATTTGTTTGTTTATTTAATTGCACACACTAATCCATTCTTCAACATGACATTCGTCGCATTCCACATTGCAGCACCATTGAAATTTACAATGACAACGTTCTGCTCGCCGTTCCTTAACTAAACTGTAGCCACGGCCACAGCATAACGAAGTGCAGCCATCGCTTAACGTGCTATTGCGATTGCATTTACGGCCCACAGTACCTAAAATGCAAAATGAAATTTTAATTTTCACATAAAACCTAAAGGTGTCCTTAATAATAAACGTTATTAATATTTAATCAACCTAGCAATGAAATGGGTATTCATATGTATAGACGTTTACCATTGGTAACACAATTATAACACACATTGTTAAAATAGTTAGCATTATTTTTTATAAGTGGTTACATTTTGGTATTTGAAATTGTAAAGATATGGCAACATTATTTCCATTAACGTCCAGTAATTATTATGTTTGTTTGTATTTTTCTTACATCAAATTTTTAGCAAATCTTTAAGTGTTTTTTATTTTTTATTTATTTTTTTATCCCTTATTAATTTATATCCATAAACTCTGCCTTTGAATAAGTTTAATAGTAAGAACAATTATTCAAATATTAATTTACAAATAATTAAACTTTTTAATCTTTTATGCGTTACACAATTTTTTTAAATGCGAAAATTGGCAACAATTTATACGTTGAGTGTACTTCTTTTATTCAGGTTTTGTTTGTGACTGCACTAATCGAGACACAAGCCACACAATTGGTAATATAGTGTAAAATGGTAGTGCCGGTGTATCGCTAATGCCGTGTGTTTTTTGAGTAACGAGATTTTTATTTACCAAACCGGATGAACTCACCACATATGAAACTCATCACAACCATAACAAGAAGTAACTTTTCAACCAAGTGTTAGATCCTTCCTAACCAACCGAATCGGCTCCTCATCCACCTTTAAGTAAACAACACAGACGCGTCTCAACTGACATACACAAACGAACACAATCACAATCAGAAAGAAACACCAACTGCTAACAAACAACACACGCACGTCAAAAATTCTTCTCAAACCGGACAGGAAAAAAAGCGTTCCAGCGTTGCCAGGAAGGAAAAAGTATTGTAAACAACTTCTAAAAAAAATCACCAAAATTAGTCCAGATACTAACCTACGCATCACTTTTAGCATAAACTAATATTGGCAATGGCAACACCGTTTCGCTGTCTTACTCTCTTTCAGTTCTTTATTTATTTTCATAGCATACAAGCAGTTGTCGTAATTTGTAAAAGAGTATGTAAAAAATATTGTGTTAAAATTGTGAAATTTTAATAGTTTTGTGTAGAATTTCGTGTTAAATGTAAAATTAAGTGAATATTTAATAATAAAATGAAAACAGTAATGAAATAAATTATAGGCATCAATTAATTAAAGGATTGGTGGCCCCGTGGCCACAAAGTGTTGTGATCGCGAAATACACCAGAAAACGGTAGAAATTCGTTAACAGTTCGTCACATTTATAAAAATTTAACAATTATTATCAAAAATCATGATAATATTCAATATAAATTCAAGGTAAGAGGATAAAAATTCCAAAATTTAATAAGGAAATCAAATTGTATAAAAAAGGTACGGTCACATACATATGTCAAATGTTTGCCACAATTTTGTTTTCCCTTGTTCCACATGTTTGACAGCAAATAAATGTTGGTTGAAAAAAAAAATACATATATGTACACATTTTCATACATAATAGAAGGTGAATATTTTTTAGTTTTGTGTTGCGGAGCTTCCGTGAAAATTTGCGAAGAAAAAAGTAAGACGGCTAGGGGTTCGGAAATGGGTTCAGGGTAGAAAAGAATCCCTTAATCAAAATAAAATTAACATAAACAAATGTTTACATTTTTCAAGTGTAGCCAATCACTATATTTGAAAATCGCTAAAATGAAGTACATATCTTAAAATACTTAGATGTTAAATCTAAAAATTGGAAATAGAGTATATATAAAGGATTTGTTTTAGGTCTAATTTGAAATATTTTTTAGAGATTTTTGAGAAAAGTTTTTATGTCACTGGTTGAAAATTTATCCTCCAAAATGATTGAATTCCAAAATGAACTATGCTCGTATAAAAGGAATTATGTTGCTGCGTTAATTTGAAATTCTCCGTACCGTCGTACCGTCCACTTAAAGAGTTCCATTCATAACATTGTACTTTGAATATTTTAGCCTGCTTATTTTCAGAAACAAAATTTGTCGTGATAATAAAAATTAAAAATTGTATATTACAAAAACAAGAACTCTTTATTTTTATGTACTGAAGAGTTAGGTCGTTTCAGAGATATTTTTCTTTAATGAGATTTAAATAAATAACCATTTTATTGAAAAAATCATTACAACCTCTGAATAGCTTTGATCTAGAAAGGTATAGCAATTGATATATGCATTAATTAACGTGTATTTAAATTTCAGACTCTGAATATATCTCTGTATATGCAGGCACCCAAATATTTATACGTATATAATGAACAAATAGGTTTCCATAAAATAAATTATTTATTTTCTTCAGATTTGATTTCATAAATTTTTTTTTGCCATTTTCGCGATGTCTTAGTTTTGCTAGTAGGCAACACAGCCTTAAACAGCTGTTATTTGCCAATGTTTGCCCTTAAAAAAAATATGTAAGAGCAAATAAATATTTGCCCAAAAATCATGAAAATATTTGACAGAGGGTGGTCACATTTAAAACATTTTTGTTTGACGGCAAATAATTTTATTTGCACGAAATCAACGTTTTTAGGTTACGCGTTACATCAAAATTTATATATGGGAGATGGTCGTCTAGTCTAGCGGGTAGAGTGTAGGCTTACTAGACTCGGTTTCGATAATTGAAACCTTAACTCTGGCATCTCGAAGCACATAAATAAAAAAAACGTTTCTTTCGAAACCTACGTCTTAACATTGTTTTCGTAAAACTCTGAGAATAAATTATTTGCCATGAAAAAGTTTCTCA
Organism: Sarcophaga variegata; assembly: GCA_932273835.1. NCBI lineage: Eukaryota > Metazoa > Arthropoda > Insecta > Diptera > Sarcophagidae > Sarcophaga > Sarcophaga variegata. The sequence continues at coordinate 118,419,518 of OW026361.1, forward strand.
AATCTGTCGTTCGAATTCGACATTAATAAAATCTGTTCTGGGTGATGAGAAAAGTTTTCTTTTGAAATTTACAGAATATATTAATATTGTATTTCTTTGTTTAAATCCTAAATTGATATGCCCACGGTTTCAGTCTTAAAGTTCTTTATTTGAATGCCATAGGTATTGAGGCACACACGATCAAACTAAAATACGCCAAGGTCGCGCTGATGACAAAATGTTACTTAAGCCTACTTTACACGGTCACACAAGTAATATGATCTGTCAAAATTTTGTGTAGAAGAGTACGGATGTGATCGTCTAAACGTACTATGTAATGAAACTATCACACATTGAGAGAAAATACGGATGAAAAGTTTGACAGTCGTATCGCTCTCTTCATTTTTTGAAATGATTCAAAAAACAAGCAAGTCGCATTAGATCAGGGATGTATTTTTATGTAAACACGTAGAAAAAAAGTGTAACAGCTGTTTTCATTTTACTTTGTTATTGTCTTATACCGATCATGTAAACGCAAAAAATATAAATCATACGACTTTTATTCTCTTTTTTGTCATACAGATGGAATTTCATTTTACTTTTTCATTAGACTTTACGTACGTAAAGTATTACCGTGTGAAGTGGTCTTAACATTGCTATTTCTGATTGAATTTTTGCACAAGACACTACATGGCGTGTAAATGATATCTCCCAATCGGGGATCAGGGCAAATCCCATACTCGAACCATTAATTCTGGCGTGATTAGTTCACTGTAATTCCATCACAGAAAATGGAAGGGATGTTTTGTCACACTCCTTAAAGGAACAAAAGCAATTGAATTCCTTTACACTACACCTTGTATTGAATTATTTATTAATAAAAAAACAATTCGTTAATTGTGTTCAATACTTTTTCTATTGCGTTGTCTCTAAACTTTACTTTGCAAGAAATTTCGCTAATTAATCCTTTGATTTATTTTATTTCATATTTTTCTTCTATGAAAGAAGAATAAAGAATAATCGTGTTTTCATTTTAAATAAATTTCATATAATTTTTCATTTGATTCGAAGAAAACAAAATTATTTTTATTTTCTATTCACTAATTAACCGATTATTTATTATGCAAAATGTATGTATGTGCATGTGTATGTGTATGTGCACGTATGTATGCATGGATGGCTAATTGATAATTTTTGTTTTCGTGGCTTTTAGTCGTCGCATTATCCAGTATTTAAATTTAAATGGCATTTAATTTATTATTACTGAAACAAACGTAAGTAAATACGATAATAAATACAAATAAAATTAAAATTAACAACACAACAGCAACAAATTGCATTGCAATTCTCTTTTTTTCTTTTCTCCTCAATAACAAATACATGAACGAAGAAATATAATAAAAAAAAATTAAAAAAAAATAGCAAAAAAAATACAATTTATTATTAAATAATTAACACTTTTTCACCGCAATCTGTCAATTTGCAACAAGCAACAACAGCATGAGTTACGAGTTTTATTACCGCTTTTGTTTCGTTCAGTTTTTTTATTTTTTCGTTTTATTCGATAGATATACAGATCGAGTTAGAGATGGATTTTTGCTTGTTTTAAAGTTTTTTTTTTTTCAAATACACACTGAAAAAGCAAAATAGTTATGTAAAGAGACGAGATTTAATCTTTTTGCACTAAGTGTAGCATGTTAAGGCAAAAAATTAAAAATTTGTTCAAAATTTAAAAAAAAAGTTGCATAAATCATCTGATTTGTCATCCTTAACGTAATATTTATTATCCGGACACTTTAGAATATCTCTGACATCTATCTAGGTTTTGTAATCCTAATTTGTTCAATCCTAGCAAGCCTGTAGTCACCTAATGGCCATGACCATCATTGTAATGCAAAAACTGTGAATTTCTACAATCCTGCTCGTTTCGTTTTTTTTATAATTTCAAGCATAAGTTCAAGAAAATGTTTGTTACTAATTCGTGACCCATATGAACTACGCCACTATATTAGAATCGTTAACGTTCTTCTGCAAACTTAAGAAGTTTTCGAACACATTGAGCTGACCCAGGCCTTATGGTTACAACAAATGTGAATGGTACGAATAAAAATGGATTCTGACGTCATCAGAAGATTCAACCTCACACTTTCAATCCTAGGAGTCCTAGTGTAGAGTAAAATTCGCATATGCCCTCCTTGGCCTTCTTGGAGAAGTTAAATTTTTCGTAGAGTATACCACAAAGGGCCATTATTACAACTTGCCGTTAAAGTTTGGTTTAGTTAAAGATACCTTTAGCTAAAGTGAACTTTAAAGACACTTAACTTCTTTTCGTTATTACAACCTAATGATAAAATAAAGTTAACTTTTTCAAAAATATGGCAATGCCGGAGCAATGCCGATAACACTGCTCAATTAAACAAGTTTTTAAAACACAATGGCAACTTTCAATCATTTTGCTTATATTTGAAGTTGCCATATTGAATATAATATAGAATATAGCAAGTTCAGGCGTAAACTTAACTTTAAAAGTTAAAGGTAGGATTATCCTCCCTTTAGCTTAACGCTTACTTCTACCTTGTTGTCCACTTATAATAATGAAAAACAATTTATCTGTCCGTTAAAATCTTCCCCTTAGTTAACGGCAAGTTGTAATAATGGCCCATAGTGTATCAACATATAAACAATGAAAAATACTTCCCAAAATTTTAAACTTTTTGAAAACAACTCGTATAATTTCGTAGCAGCAGCAGGCCACTGCGACTTGTTATGCAACCTGGTCTATAGTTTGTTTAGCTAGTCTATCACTTTCTTAATGAAGGTGAGCAGATCAAAAACATTATTAGTGGAAATGAACCTTATTAATCCATTAATATTTCAATAAATATGTGTTTCGCTGTCTCTGATGATTACTTACTTAATCGGTTCTTTACAACCCTTTAGTCTCGATTAAGACCTAGCCTCTCACACCATGTTATGTGTGTTAATTTAATTCATGAGCGACGACTTGAAGTCAACTCTGAACCCCATATTTTTGAGAAGTTTTCCACGGCAATTTTATTTACTCTCAGAGAGATGCCGGAAGTCGTTCATACGGAAGTCATGACGGAAGTCAGCTCTGAGCCACATATCATCAGAGTCATGCCGGAAGTTGTTAATATTACGCGTAGTTTGAGACGTCTGAGCCGGGGTTAAACCACAATCTCTCGTCTAATAAGTCAACACACTACCTACTAGACAACGCGATTGGCATCCTCAATATACATACGTACTCTCAATCCGCAATTGCTCGTAAGAAACTCCGTCCAGAGTTTCAGTTTCGGTCTGTTATTTCGAATTCTTTGCGAAGAAATGTACAATCCGTCCGGGAAAGTGTATTTAATATCATAATTCCTGCACAAAAGCCTGAATTTATAAGAATTTTGTAATTTAATATGGTATGGGGTTAATAATAGTATGACTAACCACTGTACAAAAAAATTCTTTATAATGCTTGACCGAGTTGACGAAACCCAGACATTTATTTTAAATACTTTTGCTTATTGATTCCACCTATTTTTTCTTTCAGTGTGTTAGTTTTATTGCCATTTGTAAGTCTGTACGAATATTATTTATTTTTTTTTTTTTATTTTTATTATAACGAACGCCATTTGTGAGGAGTGTATGCTTGTAAGTGAGCATTTTCGTAAAGTGGTGGGTCGTGTAAAAAGGCAACAAAAAAAAAATGAAAAATTAATGTTAAATCGGTGTTAAAAGTTTTAATTTGTTGTTGCTGCACATTTTTATTACTATCTTTTTTTTCTTTCTGTTGCTTTTAGAGGTGTTTATTAATTTGATATTTTTTTTGCCAGCGCTACAGATTCATTTTGTTTTTTTGCATTCGTATTTTTTTATTGACGTTTTTTGTTTTTTTCTCAATTTTTTTTTATAACATTTAAAGCGAATATTAAGCGTCGACAAGAGGGTAGCGAAAATAAGATATGGTGGAAGGAGTGAACAAAAAAAAAACTGCAACGAACTGAAAACTGTTTTGCATATTCCATTAATAAGCCTGTCAATTGAAGTGTTTATTAGCATGATATCGTATGTTTAAATTGATTTAAATAAAAAAAAATTATTATTCCTCTGGCAATTTGTTATCAGTTGTTGTTGTAACAACAGCAACAACAGCAACAACGGACGTAACAACATTTTCAATTAATCATTGAATAATTAAATGGTGTTTACAGCCAACACTTTGTAACTTATTAATCTGATTGGTGAATTCATTTTTTCAATCATGTTAACTAACTTAAAAGAGAGAGAAAATTGTATTCAAAACTCACCCAAAATATCGGCTGAAGGATCTTTTTCACAGAAATTCGGCGACCTTTGATAGTAGAAGAGTGAAGTTTCCAATTTACGAGCAGATTTTTGAGCATTCTTTTCCGAGCTTACTTTTGTATTTGAGGGTCTTTCGTGTCGTTCGCTTGTGCGTTCGGTATTGGTAGTACCTGCATTGGATTTTTTATTGCGTGATCTTTTTAGAACCACTATCGGTTCACCGTTGCCTAAATTCGATTGGTCAACTAGAAGAGCTCTACGAAATTGATGTTTCAGCACTTTGCCCACAACATGAAAATCTGGAGCAGACTTCCAGCAGGTTTTCAATTGGCAACTGCCCGACATGCCGTGACATTTACAGCGAAACTCCATGTTATTCGAAACGGCCTTAAGAGGAGGCAATAAGAAATAAACATTTGAAAACTTGAAGGAATTCACTAAACATCAGATATGAAACTATTTTACTTACTATTCTCCCGGCATGATTATTATGCAAATTAATTTTCGATTGTATGTCGCCCGCTTTCTCTCGACAGTCTAAGAAGAGTTTCGAAAACTCTACGCCAAAATCCATATTGTGCGAGCAACCACCCCATTTCCATCTGCTGGCTATTTTGGATCGTTCGTATTTCTTTTCATCTTCGGCTGTTAAAATCTGATTCGTTTCGAGATATTGCAGGAATTGTTTCTTCTCCTTGTCCAGGCTTTGTCTGAGATTCTTATTTAATGTCTTGCGATTCACCGATGGATCACATCCGCACGACATTAAACGTCCTTGGCTGCAAGCTCGTGCAACACTATGTGCCACACCAGCAGCTGATATGGCGAATGCGAAAGCACTTTCACGGTAACCTGAAATAAAAAAAGAAACGAAAGATTATTGCGTAGATTTTAATGTTTAAAACTCTGCTGCTAGTTCTCTTACTCGTGGCGTTCGTAATAAAATCGAGCAAGTGATTTAAGGTTATAATTTAAAAATCATTCTTAAGATTGATTTGTTTTAAAAGATTTCCAAGTATTATATTCCTCAGGAGTGAAACTGAAGCTTGAACTCTAAAAAAAGTACCAGATAGGCTGACTTCCAAAATGTTAGTTGCTTTGTGTTTGAACAAAGTATAGTGTTTCATAAAGCCGCTGTACAAAATATATACAATGTATTCTATTTCGAAACGTCGTCAATGAGTATTTTTAACCAACAAAAAGCAATCAGGCATCGGATTTATAGTTGATGCATTGTTTGGTTACTTTGCATGTCTACATTGTTTATGTACAGTAGTAGAACTGCATACAAACTTTGTATTGATACATTTTGGAAGGCGCCCTAAAGTATAAAATAAACTGCTACCAGAATTGTTATACGTCTGTAAATTAGAGCAAAACTTAAAACCTAATGAGGAAAGAAACAATTTTCTTAGCCATCATGGCGATCGTTTATTTCATGGAAATTTTCTGATTAATAAAACCATTAAAATAATGCAGCCGGTATTCACAACACTTCTCTTTTTTTGTTTATTCAACTTTTACGAAATAAATAAAACATTCATTAATTTTTATTGATTTTATTTCATAATATTTGTTCTCTAATACAAAAAAAAAATCCTTGAAATAGCTGGTGGCTGGTTTTATTTTGGCACCAACTAAAGGGTCCGCCAAATAACTTTTTTTTGAAAATGTTTAAAAAAAAAACTACTGAATATTTTCTCAAATTTCTTTTTTATTCGAAAGTACAATCCTTCCGTTTAATAATGGAAAATAATTTCATTCAAATGGCTGCCTCGGCTGGCCATGCAGTAGCCTACAATATCGGTCCAATTTTTAAGCACATTATCGATTGTGTGCAGTTGTATTTCACCAATGGCTTCACGAATATTGTCCTTTAAAGCATCAATTGTCTCTGGCTTGTCGGCGTAACACTTATATATGACGGCACCCCACAAATAATAGTCCAACGGTGTCAAATCGCAGCTCCGAGGTGGTCAAACGACATCAGATCTGCGGCTGATAATGCGATCTTCAAAAACAGGGCGCAAAACATCGAGTGTAGCTTCGGCTGTGTGGCACGTAACGCCGTGCTGTTGAAACCAAATGTTGCCAATATCCTCCCCTTCCTTTTTGTGAACAAAAATTCGTTCAACATGGCCCGATAACGATCGCCATTGACTGTAACGGCCACTCCTTGCTCATTTTCGAAGAAAAATGACCCAATTATGCCTCTTTACCAAAATCCGCACCAAACAGTGACTCGTTTTGGGTGCGTCGGCTTTTCAATGTATGCGTGCGGGTTTTCTGTGCCCCAAATGCGACAATTTTGCTTGTTTACATACCCGCCAAGATCAAAATGAGCTTCATCCGAAAAGATGATTTTTTTTGCCAAAATCGGCATCTTCTGGTGTAGGCTACTGCATGGCCAGCCGAGGCAGCCATTTGAATGAAATTATTTTCCATTATTAACCGGAAGAATAGTACTTTAAAATAAAAAAAGAAATTTGAGAAAATATTCAGTAGTTTTTTTTTAAAGCATTTTCAAAAAAAAAAGTTATTTGGCGGACCCTTTACATACAGCAGCCTAACAAGAGATGCGATTGTTTAGGTGTAAAGAAAATGACCTTCTGGAAAATGTGAAGAATGCCCTTTCAGTGCATTTGCACTGCATATAAATAAATAAATAAATCGAAATGCGGTAGTCAGTCAAGTGAAGAACATGCAATAAACTTAAGCTTTTGCGTTAATCTCCTGATGCCAACCTTAAACTTTCCCATGGGATTTGTTTCACAGCATTTTCTGCGGCACTGTTTTTATTTCATTTTCGTTATTTTCTTTCCTTGTATATTGCAAACATAATTCGATTGTATATAAAAGAAGAAAGAAGAAGCAAAAAACAGTGTCAAAAGACACATTTCAGTAAGTGTGACATGCCGTTCCTGAGGTTTCAACGTGTAGTAGTCGTCAGTCAGTGCTTTGGTTTAAATATAAACGAACGAATGTTCTTTTGGCCTTTTTTAGAGCAACATTTTGTACTGCTGCAGCGTAAGTAAATGATTGGCATTTTACTTTTGTTTTGTTACGCATTGTCAATATATTGGAATTGGCAAAAAAACAAAACATAACCTGAGAGCCGCCGCAATCTCGACAAGGACTTTTTATATGTAAGTCTTTGAACAATTTTAAACACAATCTGTGAAGTAATAGTTTAACGAAACTCTTGTTGATTTTCCAGTTCCAATTTTAATTTCTGGCATAGTTCGTTTGCCTTCTCACTCCCAATATCACACACATCCTGCAAGTCAGCTAGTCAGTCAGTTAGTCCGCAAAACGCAGAAATATGTAATGAATCTCTGCTAAATGGTGGCTATGGAGTTCATGGTGTAGATAAATACCAAGATTATCTTAAGAATTTGTCTACATTATCCACGTACAAGACTAATTAAACAAAAAAAAAAAAAAAAAAAAAAACATGTTCAGTTAACTGTCTTCGTTTATAGCAGGCAAATGTCCCCCTCTATTCTTAAGTGTTTTTAAGACCTAGAATATAATATATTTGGCCATTGCCAATTACAAACTATTTCCATATCTTATGCTAGTGGAAGAAAGGAAGAGGAAAAATTGCATTTCCATTTAAATCGTTCATCTGTCATTTGAAATCGCTTGGAAAGATATTTTCAAAAGAGAGACAACTTCTATCTTCAGATAACAGACAAAAAAACCAAAAAAGAGAAAAAAATCTTAAAATCGTCGTTGCTGTCGTTCATTTTGCATCGCTTGCATGAGAGCGGTTAAATAGCGTTTAGCATATCACTTGGCCGTTTTAATTTTATTTATTTTGTCGTCTTTCTACTTTAAATAGAACTTTTTATTCGCATTCAAAATACTACGTGTTGTTAAAAGATTCTTATTTTATTTGTTAAGTTGTTATGGCAAACGGAAAAAACAGCAGCAGCATATTGAAGGATTGTCTAGGGGCCTTCCTACGTACGGAACGCCATCACATTCTTTAAAAACTAAATTGCCGTATCGTTTAAAATCTGACAGGCTAAAATAGAGAATGGAAATAAAGCAGAGTTCTCTCCATTTTCTAAAGGATCCTGTACCAACTCTAACATTTACAGATCAATTTCGAAAATTCATTAGCAACCTCTAGTACATTTGGAACTATAAGTCAGAAAACATTTTAAAGGAATGGTACAAAAACCTCGCAACAGAAGATTTCCATCGATCAAGAATGTGTTGCATAAACACATCTCTAGTTGCCTTAGATGGATGCACTGTTGTTGTATTTTAAGTAGGAATGCTGTATCCAAGTTGACGCGCAGACTCCTCATGCCCCCCCCCCCCCTGGATGGCATACTAGCAGCCTCTAGATGTTAACTAATGCGTGCAGCGAAGTCCAATCCCCTGGACGTTAAATTTGGGTTGTACGTAGGGCTTGGAACCCACCACAAAAAAAAAAAAAAATGAAATCCAATGAAAACCAACAGTAAATGAGGGCAAAACAAGGTATATGTTACCGACAAGTAGAGACGTGCGGTGTATTGATTCTCAGATTACGGCCGATAACTATACTTTCGATACAGTCAAGGAATTTGTCAGTCTGGAGATCAAGCGCAGGATTACTCTTGCCAACAGGTGCTACTATGGTCTCAATAGGCAATTGAGTAGCAGAGACCTCTCTCGTACGACAAGACTAACACTCTACAAGACGCTCATCCCCTACGTGCTTCTTTGTGGCGCTGAAGCATGGACCTTATTAAGCACTGATGCAGCAGCCTTGAGAGTGTTCGAGAGAAAAGTCCTACGTAAGATCTTCGGTCCAGTGTGAGTTGGCGATGATTACCACATCCGATACAATAGTGGGCTGTACGAGCTCTTCAACGACATGGACGTTGTGCAGCGTATTAATATCCAGCGGATGCGCTGCCTCGTCCATGTCGTTGAAGAGCTCGTACAGCCGACTATTGTATCGGATGTGGTAATGCTCCGGCGAGACGGGTATTTGATGCGGGGACCTGCGGAAGTCGGCAAAGAGGACGACCTTGTATACGTTAGAAGGACTAAATCGAGGAAGTCCTGTCATCGATTGGTGTGACCAACTGGCGTAGGCGCGCAAGAAGCAGAGGCGCCTGGAAGGATGTTTTGCGGCAGGCCGAAACCCGTTAATCGGGTTGTTAATGGTCAATTAAGTAAGTAAGTAAGACTAATGTTTTCGGAACGAAATTTGCCAATGACTATTTGGTCAACTTAACCTTGATCTTTAAAACGGCACTAATGTTCCGTTTACTCTTCTAATCTCTAGTGAATTTCAATTTAGGCCACAGTCATATTTTTAAAAATTGTCACTGTTTCGTAGCCGAGAAATTTAAATGGTTGATCGAGTGGTAAAAGTATGTTGCCAGCAGTTTTGTCAGTCATTATTTAAACATGGAAATATCTGAATAATTAGTAAGTCTAAGAAAAGCTTCACTTCTAATCGATGTATTGCAATTGTAATCTTTTAGAAGGGTTAACGCCGATATTAAGGCCCCTTTTGAATGTGACTATGGTTATTTGATATTTTAAAACCTAAAAATTACCATTCACATACGTTCATATATACACACACACTCTCACATGCAGTTTGTTACTCGTAATCGCAAAATACTCGTATATGTACGTGGGGCATTGAGTTTTTAATCTTTCCTGATTTACTCATTGAAAACATTTCTCTGCATACTCGGGTATCGTTTTTAAAAATCATTTCATCGTTTGTTATACGTACTGCGCATCCGTCAACTCTGATGGCATTCTTTTAACGTTTAGTTGTCTTTATTTTTTTTTCTTTTTCTTATTTGTATTTGTTGTTGCATTTTTTTTCGAGTTTTTGTATTTGACTTGAAATTGAAATCGAATAAAAAAAATGAAGAGAGATTTGGTAACAAAATAATTTATACAGCACATGCAAATAAATTACACTTGTATTGGTGGGCTGGTGAATGGATTGCAAGAATGGATGATAGGTGGTTGAATGGATTGTGTTTGTTTGTGGCTGTACATCGCATCATTCCAAATCGCAATCATGAGAACATCAATTTTCATCCATCCAGTTTCGTTGTCCGCCATTTTTGAATGTTTTTTTTATTGTGAATGCATTGTTTTGCGGTTTACAAGATTCTCCTCTTCAATTCCACAATTTAATGCTGCTGATTATTGGTGTTCATCCGAAGGTTATTGCTTGGAATTTTTGTTGTTTTCCTTTTTCTACTGGAATGCCATTGTAAAGCAGTTTGACATGCTGCTGACACATTTTGTCTCCAGAGTGGTTTCTCTTAATGTCCATATTATTTGCTGTGGATTATGGTTTAACAAAAATCGTTTCTCCTTAAAACTTTATTTCGGTAGAAAGAACTAAAATTTTAATTGGATTTTCTCAAGGAAAATAAAATGAAAAAAATTAGAATATATTCGTTGGCTTGGTTTTCTTTTTTTACATTTTATCATGATATGGAAATCAATCTTTTTATCCTGTAACAGGGAAAAAAGGACGAAAAAGAGTATTGGGCTTATAGCTATATTTGTACACTTTCTTTGCTGGGCGAATTATATACATTTTCTTAACTAAAAAGGGTTTTTATTATTGATTGGCAGTTTCGATGTACTGAGCCAAAAAATTTTTAATTTCTAAATTCGTGTGCGATAAACATAAGATGCTCACCCATAACCTTCAATTTTATAGAACCCCTGAGGTTGTCTTACGATTTTTAAAATCTGATTGACGATTTAATCGTTGTAGTCAAGTAGGCGGTTCAAACGCCAAGTCGGACATCAAACGAAATGCGATCAAATATTTATTCGGCGACTTACTCTCAGTGATCTTCTGGCAAAAACTCTAAGAGTAAATAAATTTGTCTTGAAACGTTTCCCAAAAGTCAACTTTTAACCGTAAGACCCACCACTCATAGAGAAAATTAACACACACACAACGTGGGCGGTGCGAGAAGCTAAATCGTAAAGGGTTGTTATGACTAATTAAGTAAGTAAGTCAGTAACATTACCTAAAATCAAAATGATTTCGAAAGGCTTATTGTAACACAGATTTTTATTTTCAATTTCCCACAAATCATTTCCAAGTATTCTATTCGACTCTCTATGTACCATACATATGCACATATGCGTATATATTTTGGAAATATTAAAAATGTCATCAAATCTACATAATTTCGTAAGATATTACATGTTAACAGCAAAACAAAAAACAAAAACAAATACAACAACAACAACAACAACAACAACAAATAAAACATTCTCTTTGATCTTCTAAGTGGTACTTACATATACGGTCATCGATTTCCTTGTATGCAAAATGGGTAAGGCAAACGAATTGAATTTAAAATGTTTTCCAAAATCACCCAAAAATCTGTCAAAATCATAACGAAAATCAAAAAAAAAAAAACAACAACAAATACTCTCTTTGTGGTCAATGCGATCAAGAAGGTAATTTGACAATATTCGCACATACATAATCAATTTTAATTCAATTTGACAGTCGCTCAAATGTCAAGTCAAAATTGTGTATATGAATGTAAATGTTATTGTTGTTGTTGTTGTAGCAGTGACATTTATTTAAATTCAACAAAATCAATTCAATAAAACAATCACTTTTAAGCCGAAGTCCAAAGAAAATAAAAAAAAACAAATCAAATTGCACTGAAACGAAAAAAAGCCACCAATCACATCACACATCTGTTGTCAATCACTTTCAATTACAGACAGAAAAAACAAACAAAATAAAACAAAACAGAATTGAAAAACAAAAATCAAAAAAAAAAACAAACAAAAATATCGAAAAGTGTTTATAAAATGGCGCAAGGTTTACAACAATCGAAGCGCCAGCAATAAAATATTCAAATGAGAATTAAGATATTTCTGCCATCAACAACAACAACATCAGTGTAATCACTAACATCATCGTCATCATCATCGACACCATTACCATCACCATCACCATCAACATCACCAGCCAGTCAGTGTATCAGTTCAGTCCAGTGCCGTCCGTTTAGTTCATTCCATTCCATTCGTCCATTTATTCAAATTGTTGTCGTAGATGGTGATGCCTCTAAATTGAGCAACCGATTGATTGTTTAACAACATGTCAATTGTCATGATGGCAATCAATAAACGTTGCTGTTGTGCTGTTGTCGTTTTGTTCTTGCTCGTTGTCGTTGTCGTTGTCAATGTTACTGTGTTATTTGCATAACATCGACATCAACATCAGCATCAGCAACAGCAATAGCAATAGCAACAGCAAACACATCATTGTCAAATCAGCATACATCAGTTGTCAATCTCCCCACACATTGCACATGATTACATACACAAATATTGTGTGCATGTCAGTCCGTCTATTCGTCCATCAACATTTTTAGAGTAAAACTTACATCATTACTTAGTGGACAATCCTTTAGAGTTTAAAGTGAGAGATTAAGTCAATGATTGTGGTGGGACAGACATTGTGGAGACTTTATTTAGAACACTGTTGTTACTTTCAATCAAAAGATCAAGTTTGTTTGAATATACACTTGAAGAAAAAGTTTTTTTTTTGGCCATTAATTGGTTGAGCTTGAAGTCGCCGTAGTCTAGTAGTTAGTGTGTTGACTTATTAGACGTAAAGCCAGGGTTCCAGCCCCAGGCCAGACATCAAGACAAAATACAAAAAGTATTTATTCGGCGACTTCCTCTCAGTAGATTTCTGGCGGGGGTTCTGAGGGTAAATAAAATTTCCATGAAAAAAAGTTTCTCAAAACTCTGTCGTTCGGAGTCGACTTTAAACTGTAGGTCCCACCACTCATGTATAAAAATTAACACACACAACACAAGTGGTGTGAGAAACTAAGGACGTTGTACAATGGGTTAATTAGACCTCCGGGTACTGTACTTGTCTTAATTGACAAGTACGCTTCCTCTAACCTAACCTAACTGGTTGAGCTCGTAATTTGTGTAATGCAATCCTCTCAAGGATACACGGTTATGATTCCGTCCTCAATTACAATACATTTGTCTATGAGACATACTTACTTAATTGGTCATTACAACCCTTTAGGCAGGATTACCATCTAGTGTGTCAATTTCATCCAAGAGTGGCGGGGCCTACAGTTTAAATTAGACTCCGAACGACAGATTTTTGAGACGTTTTTCATGGCTGTTTTATTTACTCGCAGAGTTTTTGACAGAAGACTGCTGAAAGCAAGTCCTCGAAGAAATATTTTCATTTGTTCAAGATGTCTTAGCCAGCGGTTGAACCAGTGGCTCACGTCTAATAAGCCAAAAAAACCACCCTACTACCAGACTACAACGACGTTCACGTACGAGGCATATCATTTACATATGTAAGCAAGTTTATAATCAGGGGAATACTTCACTTTGCTCTGCAAACAAATTAAGTATCAATTAGCGCCCTCAAAGTACAATAGGGACTGAAACTAACTAAGCCCCCAAATCAACAGATCTAGGGGTCACAACACTAGAATTCTTTTTGTCCATTTTATATACGGTGTTCAGATATGCACCTTTATTGCGTAAATCGCAATAAACGCCATTATTGAGCTCAATATTTCATATAAAGTTTCAATTAATTATTGCGCAATAAATACGCAAATTGTTATAATATTGAGTCAAACTTAAAATGCAACACTGTCATAAGTATGTGCAGTGCGCATATTACAATTATCCGAACACTTTCTGTTGATATTTGACAACTCAAATGCCAACAACGACAAATAAAAAAACAAAAAGCAAAACAACAAAACAAAATAAAAACATTGTTGTTCAAACAACCAGCTCTTTTGTTTACCGGCTGCCAAATGAATATTGAATAAGCAGCTGAACTGCGTATATTATTATGTCTGAACACTTAAAATATTGTACTCAATAAACCGAATATTGACTCAATAAAAGTGCATATCTGAACGTAGTAATAGTTTACATTCCATTACATTATTTGCAGTGTAGTTCTTCTTATTCGCTCAAGACCATGTGTGATTACCAGAGGTGTTCGAAAGTTTTGACAAAATTGTCGATTGATTGTTTAACATGCCTTACAACAAAATTGACCAAATCCATCATCAAATCATCACTCTCGGCTATGTTGACAAGAGAAATAAATGTGTCTTGTCAATTGGTGGTGGATGGATGTGGATGTGGATGTGGATACGCAGGTTTAAACTTTATAATCAGTATCATTTTAATATGCAATCAGAATCGGTTTTAACTGACACTGTTGTCAGTCTGGCAAGTCAGTCAATTGCCTGCAACTTTAAATCACTTCAATGTGACATTTGCAAATCACTTTCGTTTATCGTCGATCATTTTCTGTTGTTGTTGTTTCTGTAGTTGACTTTTAAAACAATGAAAACGAACGACCATTGATAAACAACAATTCGAGCAAATGTCATTTGCATTCCCATAAAGTAGTAGCCATCGAGTCAGACGTTCAGTCAACCAGCCATACAGTGAATTATGGCACTAAAGACGTTGAAACAGCAGAAAGAAAAAGTGAATGAAGAAGATGAAGAGGAAGAAGGTAACATTTCATTGAGTATGTTTTGTTTGAGAGGCCCATAAATTACCAGCGACTATCAGTGACCCTTATGGTTTTCCATATCAGTGTACGTTGAAGGTTTTTGTTCTTCAATTTGGGTGCCTTTTTGTTTGTGTGGAAAAACGTAATTGCATTGTAAGTTACATAAGTTTCGCAACGTTTGCATTGCTTGATACGTTATTGTTTGCGACATTCTTAAAGCAATCGTCATCACCATCATCAGCATCAGCATCATTATTATCATTATCATTAGTTGTCTTTGTTTTTGTGTTCGTCTTCGTCTTTGCATTCGTCTGCGTCTTTGTTCATGTCAACGCTGTCATTGTTGTTCTCGTTGTCATTGGTATTTTTTTGAAGATAGAGATCCTTGTTGATTCATGATCACAAAGGCCATCTCCATCCATTTTAACCAAACTTGTGATTGACAATAAAACATTGTTTAATTCCATTGTACTCGTACGGTTAGTTGGTTGTTTGGTTTGTGGCAGGAAGGATGTCACTGATGTCCGCAAGGAATAAACCAGATATGCAAAATAGTTGACCTGTCATTAAGTTAGCAGTCGTCAACTAGATTTAAAGTTATGGACGGACCATACCTCTGTCCCTCTGTATGTCTGTCTGTCTTTCTCATTGTTTCTGTCAATAGTTTAACTCGTTATTTCAATGTCTATGTCTACGTCCACATCCACGTCCACATGCACATCGATGTGTTTGTCTCCATCTCAATATCTTTTTTGTTGTACTTGTTATTGTTATTGTTGCTTTTGTTTTTCGATTCCCAGTTGACATCAGATTTCCATATTGGTCATGAAGTTATTGGGAAGTTAGTGAGTGGCTCAGAATGCAAACGACAAACGAGATTTATGGTCAGCATTTTTGTGCTCCAATACTCTGTACTCCAATGGATATCTTAAGGAAAATATGGAAATTATTTGATTTTCGTTTATGGTCACAAACAAAACTAGGATATACATATGAGAGTATCTTTCCTTATGCCTTCTTATACATACGTTTGGTATTTGTTGAATTTTTTATTCCCCTCTTCGCCTCTACCCCTTTTGCAAATTGAAATCATTTTTAAATTTTAACATTTTGTTGTATTTTAAATGTTTCGAATCTTTTTATAGGACTATGTATTGGTGTACGTACATGTATTTGTGTGTATACGAATGTTTGTTTTATCAGATAAATTTTTTATTAAAAAAAAAAGAAAAATTTTAAATTTTTGATTTTAAAATCTTGGTTTGTGAATAAGACACCAATTATTATTATGCGGATTCTTCCTAATGATGCAGATAAGTCTTAAATCTAACGGTACTTTAGTGATAAATGGATTTCAATATGACATTTAATAGCCTCGCTCATCCAATAAAGGAAAAAAATTAAAATAAAATAAATTTCTTCAATACCTTAGCGATAATTATCTTCCTTAACCCATTCGCTGCCAAGCCTAAAATATATGAAGTCATTCCCATTTCCATTTATATTTTGAGTGTTATTGTTTACCATAATCCTGTTATTTCTTGGTAAGAGCACATGCATAATTATTTACAAGCAGAAAACCAAAGACGAGTTGCTATAAAATTTTGTTATAAATACACGATGAAGTTGATTTTTGCGTGAAGAATAAAGTATTATTTTTGTAAAAAAAATTATTTGAAGTATTTTTCAAGTTTTTTACATATTTATATTATGTTTGTGACAAAAAAATTTGCTAATTCAAAAGCCTGCACGTTATAATATATTTAAAATAGGACGATTATACTCGTCTTGGCAGTGCGGGATACCCTGTCAAAGACGAGTATACTCGTCCTAGGCAGCAAATGGGTTAAGGATCAATAAAAAAATTTTCTTTTGGTATAAACAATGAATTTTGACAGATGACAACGCCGCTTAAGGTCCAGTGTACACGACCGGTGTTTACATGCCTAAAGTCAGAGCAAAAATATTACCGAATTCCACAAGTATTTTAAAAACGAGGGTAAAAACCTAATGACAGTTTGTTTTTTTTTTGGTGGGCTTAAACGATTGGTAGAAAACTAAGTCATCTAATGAAGAAGTCATCTAATGAAGAGTGATGGTTTATAAGTTAATAAGTAGGACGTCGGCACAAAGAAACATGATCAAAATGTGAGTGTATTTGTGAGAGGCATGTGTCAACTCAGAGGAAAATTGTTAGTAATATTTTCGAGACTACTTATTAACCCAATAATATGTATGTATATGTGAGCGGAAAATATAGAAAAATTGTACTGCACTAAATCCCTAAAGACACCGTATTTAACTTGGCAAGTATTCTACCGAAAATCGAAATCATTTCTCATTGAATGTTAGTGAATCCTACTGTAATATTTCTTTGGGTGTATAATTGAAGTCTGAAAAAAAGCGACAAAAACCTTCTTCTTTAGAAGCTGACAAGCAACTGAATGCATTTTTACGCTCGAACATTGTTGATGTCCTATGTGTGTAAAAAATGTTCTTCCCCTGAGGGATATTGGTGCCGTCGTCTGTTTATAACAAAGCTGTACAACTGCAAAATTCTATACCATCATTTCTCTCAATGTCACCAGCTCTCTTCTACATAAAAGCTCGACATGTCCAACGCAGACGCTTATCATTCAAACTTGCCATTGGAAACATTTTCTTAAAATGTTTTGATTCATTATATTGTAGTCGCTGTGAAGTCGCCGTAGTCTAGTAGGTAGTAAGCTGGCTTATTAGACGTAAAACCAGGGTTCGAGCCCCAGGCCAGACATCAAGACAAAATAAAAAAAATATTTCTTCGGCGTCTTCCTTTCAACAGATTTCTGGCAAAAACTCTGAGAGTAAATAAAATTGCCATGAAAAAGTTTCTCAAAAATCTGTCGTTCGAAGTTTACTTTAACTATAGGTTAGGTTAGGTTAGAGGACGTGTACTTGTCAATTAAGACAAGTACAGTACCCGGAGGTCGAATTGACCCATTGTACAACGTCCTAGTTTCTCACACCACTCTTATGTTGTGTGTGTTAATTTTTATACATAAGTGGTGGAACCTACAGCTTAAAGTCGACTCCGAACGACAGATCTTTGAGAAACTTTTCATGGTAAATTTATTTACTTTCAGAGTTTTTGCCAAAAATCTGCTGAGAAGAATTCGCCGAAGAATACTTTTTGTATTTTGTCTTGACTAGACTACGGCGACCTCAACTGTAGGTCCCGCCACTCATGTATAGAATTAACGCACGCAACATAAGTGGCGTGAGAAGCTAGGTCGTAATCCTGACTGAAGGGTTGTAATGACTAATTATGTATGTATGTATGTATATTGTGGATTGATTGCAGATAGTTAAATAGACATCTGTTTTATTTAACAAGTTCCGCCATGAATCCTTCATAAAAGAAGGTGAATACATAAGAACTTTTTAATCAAACAACAAATAAAGTATCAAGAGACAGAGCGCAGCGTTTTTGTGGTCGATTGGCTAGGGAAACGCAGCTAAAGGTAATTTTAATCGTATCTGTTTTTTGCATGTGTACTATTGCCTCAGAGGTGTTTTATGTGTTCTATAAAGAAAGCTCTTTCTAACCTTAGGACCATAAACACTATTCTTCCTTTTCTCTGTGCCACAACCTAATCTGATACCTGTATTTGTAGGTTCTAATGTGAAATTATAGGAATAAATAGAAAATAATGCAAATTAAATTATTTATGAAGAATCCACTTATTTTAGTTTATATTGCAAACATTATTCTCTTGTTGACTTGAATAAAAACGGAAAGATCACGAGAAAGATCGAGAGCAAGAGCAAGATCAATAGAAAATGTGTCAAAATGTCTATTAATTTTTTATTTCTCTATCTAATCGCATCAATAAAATACTGCAACCGGCATGTTTTATGGTGCAACTGGCCAACAGAAAGCACCACACTTGGCCAGTACTTGGCGTATTAGACCACACATTCAGTCATTTCTAGAATCAACATTTTTAAAACGGCAATCTTAATAAAAAGCGAAAAATGTAAGAGAAATCGAAGAAAATGTCAAAATAAAAAGTCAACTTCATTCATTATTTTGTTTTGCTTTTGCATGTGTAACGAGTAGCAACTAAAGACGTTGGGAAAACAGAGGAGCAGCACCAATGGCAGGTTTGGGAATATCAATTAATGGTTAGCATAGCTAATCTCATGTAATTTTATATTTAAATTATTGGCATTCCAAACTCTGATTTTGTCCTCTTGTATAGAATTTATGCATTGCATTGACTTTTGCATGAAGTGATCATGTCAATCGATAAACGATCGATTGTAGCACAATATTTCGTCTTTTAAGTAGGCAATAAACAAAATACATACATACATACATATGTACATATGTACGTACAAGCGAATCATCTGTCCGCAAGAGTAGCAAAGAAAACCAGCCAACTGGTAATGATTATCATGAACAAACGAAAATTTTAACTCTCGACTGCCATTATAAATTGTTTTCAATTTACTTGTTGTTGTTTGGAATTTAAATTGTCATCGTTTCATACACTTCTTACTTACTCACATACGTTCTCAAGACGAAAATCTTTTGCTCCTTCTTGTATATTCTCAATCGTACAAAATTTGCTGCCAAATAAAATGGAATGAAACTTTGAGACGTACGTACATAAATGGCCTAGCAAGTGATGGCCGGTAGTTGGTACTTGGGGAGTCCTTAAGTAATAATTGCCAACAGTTTGCTGGGAAAATGGTTTTTGGGTGAGATTTTCATTTCAATTCGTTGTGAAATGTCAAGGGATTAAGGCGGCAAATGTTAACAAGACCAAACGACAATGTTAATACACGGCTAAAGAAGAAGAATAATAACAAGAAGAAGTCGTATAAAAAGAAATGTGAGAGTAGTAGTAGTGGTGGTAGTAGTGTTGATTTGACATTGTTTCTATTCAATTTCTATTGTCCACTATTGTGGTTAGAAGTCGTATTTTCCAATTAGAAATTATGCGATTAACAGTATCACCGCCTAACACTTTAATTTTCCCACTGGTTCGCTCAGCTGTCGTGTGCAGTGTAGTTTGAAACTGTAGAATGGGTACTTTGATGATAATGATGACGATGATGATGGGGCACGCTTCGAAGGTTTGTTTGGGAAATTGGAAACCTCCATTAAGATACAGATTACAAAAAGATTTTGCCTACTCAAGATTTTTTTTATTTATTTTTTGTTTGTTTTCTTATCTTTATTTTGAATGTTTAATATGCGAAACAACATAATGGTTAATAAACAAAACAAACTACCTACTATGTAAACGGTTTGATTTCTCAAATAAAAATTCAATTAAATGTTTATATAGGGTGATCGTCCCATGCTTGTCAATTTTTTTTTTTTAAATTTGTTTGGGCGAGCATCTGCCTCATTCTTGTTCCTTTTCACTCGTATTACGGAAATAGCAATGAACCTGCCATACGCTTGCCAGTTTATTTGATTTTTAATATCACGTTGTGAGTGATTAATAGTCAAAAGTGCCAATAAAATAATGAAAATTGTCTCTTCCGAACAAATATTTTAAAAATTAAAAAAAAATGAAAAAAAAAAGTTAAAAATATGTCCGTGTCGCACACATGTTAAAGAGAAAAAATACGTGGAATTATTTTCATTTGCAACAAAATTGATTATCTGTGAAACAGAAGATGAAATACATTGTTGACTGACTTCCAAAATGTATCAATACAAAGTTTGTATACAGTTCTACAACGGTATATAAATTTTGTATATATGCAAAGTAACCAAACAATGCATCAACTATAAATCCGATGCCCGATGGCTTTTTGACTGCGTTAAAAATACTCATTGACGACGTTTTGAAATAGAATACATTGTAAACATTTTGTACAGCGGCTTTTTGAAACACTATACTTTGTTCAAACACAAAGCAACTAACATTTTGGAAGTCAGCCTGTTATGTCAATCATCAGCTTGAAATATTTGCTAAAACCTCTGGAAGGTTCACCCTGTAATTACGGCATCAGTAAAAATAAAAATCATATGCACAGATACAGATAATGATGATACAAATAAAACAAACAAAAAATATTAATACACTCAGCTGTTGTTGTTGTTGTTGTTGTTGTGCGGTAAATTTAAGATGATCAAAGCATTTGCGAATTAAATAACTAAACAGCTTAAAACACAAACCGCTTTAATAATAATAAAACAACAACAATAGCAACAACAATAACAATAACAAAAACTAACAATACACAAAATAGTAGTGATGCGTCCAAAGTAACATGATATGTGGTCAACTCCACTCATCTATGGATCTCAGCACGCAACTCAACGCAGTAAGTCAACGGGTCCATCTGTAAACAAACACTCTGACAAACGAAGAGATAAAAATCGAGTCTCTCGTATTATAGATGAACATCTTTGCAATGAAACTACCAGAGAAACTTTGTCATGGATATTCATCCATCCATCCATCCATCCGTCCATCTGAGCAGAGCAGTAGCTTAAGTAATAGAACAGACATTAGAAGACTGTGATAATGCAAAAGCAATAAAAAAGATGAAAAGATTTTCATAAGAAAACCAAATCTCATTGAAACAGTAAGCAACACATAGACGATCACATGTTAAGGTTCACTGCTTCCTTTTATTCAACGTCGACTAACTCCACTACATACTCCTCGCCAGCTCCTACACATCAACATACACATCTGTATTGTGGTTATTTTTGTTAAGATTGTGTAATACAATCTACTTGGACGGGCTAAAAGTACCCAACAGATATGCTACGCGCTTGTACTCAAATTCACACACAGCCAGAGACACCCATACACAAACTTTTTCTTGTAAATCATATTAGAAATAGACTCGAAAAGAAAATGTTAGTAAAACCTGCACTACAAGCTTTTATAAGAAGGTAGAAGAGATGCCAATTACCGAAAAATGTTTACAAAAACGAATAACAAATGGTAGTAGTCGTCTATTCGATATTAGACTTCGGTAGCTCTGTTCTGGATCTTGCAAGTCTAGGACATGAGCTATGTTTTTGAGACAGACAATAATAATAACTACTTTAGAATCATTCGGGACTAAGGTATTCATAATTTGAAAGAAATAAATTCATAGTAGTCGCCGTAGTCTAGTAGGTAGTGTGTCAGCTTATTAGACCTAAGGCCAGGGTTCAGATCGCAGGTCAGACATCAAAACGAAAATATGAAAAAAAATATTTCTTCGGTGACTACCTCTCAGCTAATTGCTGGCAAAAACTCTGAGAGTAAATAAAATTGCCATGAAAAGTTTCTCAAAAAATCCGTCGTTCGGACTCGACGTTAAACTGTAGGTCCAGCCACTCATGTATAAAAATTAAAGCACACAACACAAGTGGTGTGAGACGCTAGGTCGTAATCCTGGCTAAAGGGTTGTAATGACCAATTATGCATGTATGTATGTAAATTCACATAAATATGTATGTATGCCACCTTAATTTTTGCAACATATCTCGTATTAAAGATCAAATTTCTCTACTATTTTCCCAAATATGTATATAAAATAGGTCCATAAAATAGCTCTGAATGGGGATGATATGCAGCGAACGTTTAACGAACATTTTTCGTTGAGTGCATTCCTGTGTGTTTGTTGTTTTTGCCTTTTTTAACTTTTTGCATGTCTACTAATGCGACTTAATAACTTAATGTTGTTCATTTCTTTTCACTCTGCTTCTTCATTTGCTTCTTATTGTTGCTTTTGTTTCTGTGGAAAATGTTTACAGTTTTTTTCATGCTCGATCCCCATCCATACACAGATGGTTACGTAGCAGTGGTCACATTATTATGTCGCTTCTAACGATATTCGTTGGTGGGTTAAACCATACGTGGTATGTCTATGCATCGTGTATGTGGGTCCTCTAAGTCTAACAGCAAATTTAATGAGACACTTTTGTATGCACGAGTTCATGTTACGGATAACGTCGAAGGCGAAGACGATGGTATTTGAATTTGTATATGTATGTCTGTATGGGTATATGGGTATGAGTATGACTGTGTGTTTAATTTACATTAAATAAAGCAAGATATTGTTTTTAAACACTGTCACACAAAATTAAACATACAAATCAAAATGTGGAATTATTTTAATAATAAAATAGAAGGGCGTTCC
This sequence comes from Sarcophaga variegata, assembly GCA_932273835.1. Classification (NCBI taxonomy): domain Eukaryota; kingdom Metazoa; phylum Arthropoda; class Insecta; order Diptera; family Sarcophagidae; genus Sarcophaga; species Sarcophaga variegata. Next base: position 118,442,511 of record OW026361.1, read on the forward strand.
CTTGTAGTCTAGTGAGTAGTGTGCTAGACTATTAGCGTGAGGGTCGTGGGTTCGATGCCCACCAGAGACTCTGGTCTGTGACACTACACCGAGCATATGGTCAAGTTATTCCGCTCGTATATAATTAGAATATAATTTGTAATTGTATTGTAATTAATTAATAAATAAATAAATAAATAAAATAGAAGGTGTAGTAAAGAGGATACTATTATCTATTTATCAAACTGAATAATTTATTTATTATTGTATTATATACTCGAATGATTTTATTCAGGTCAAATGTACATTGTTTGGGCCGATGCCTACTTATTGTCTGCTAACTCGGTTATGTGTTTATGATGAAACCCTCATCCATGTTGTCAAAATTGACTTTCCCTATTAAGAGGAAAACTTCTGCTACTGTAGGTCCGACTTAAAAGTTATCAGATATCACCAACACCATTTATGTAGTCATAGGAGGGAAGCCTTTCATTGTCATTAACTATTAAAAGCAGACATTTCCATTTTCTTGGAATTCTAGAATAATTGGCGGCTTAATATTTGATTCGTGGTTTTCTTTCCTTCTTCAAATAGTTGCAAACAATTTTACATACAAAGCCTAGCTCCTATTTGATTTTCTCAAACACTAGCAGAAATACATAGTATCAACAAATCTAGTGTGATTTAAATATCAATTATAACTACTAATAGAGTCTTATCTACATTATGAATCGAGAGGCTCTGAAGATAATAAGGATTTGGATTTATGGATTTATACATGCAATAGTAAATAATTATTGAATTTATATTGTATAACGTAAATAATTATAAACCAACATTAGATTGCAATTAAAAGTGTTTGAAAGTGTTTCGTTCGTTTCAAATTTGATTGGCTCTTAGAGTCTTAAAGCGTCCAAATAGTTTTTCTTTTTGTACAATATCGACTTCAGCATTGATTTCATCCAAAAGAGTAAATAACTCTCTATGACGTTCGATGTCTGCTTCGCTAAAACGTTCAAGCAAAACTAGGGCCGCTTTGAAGAATTTGTTGTTTAATTTACGTTCCTCTGTGGATAAACGTGCCAATAACTCAAATACAACATTATCGTCTTTTTCCTGTTTGCCTAGACCAGATTTAATGGTGGCTATCAGCTGTTGCAGTTCCATTAATAAGCCCTCTTTGTCTTGTATGCTGCCGCCTTCATCTCTCAATCTTTGAGAATTCACACGATACTGATGCAAAAGTTCAGCGGTGTTGCCACGATCACCCAAAGGTATCGAATTGAACAGACGTTCTGCAAAGTCTTGTGTCCTACGCAGCATATTGTCCAATTTAATATTCATTATTATGTCCACATAATTGTAAAACTGCCCAATAACAAGACGTTCATCTTCAATACTATTTAAATAACGCGCATGAGGAGATGATTGAACGGAATTAACCTGATTAAGCAAAAGAATAAAACGCAATTAATATTGAAAATGCTGTATTAAAATACCGGATTACATGAATTACTTCGAAACCAAGCGTTACGTATAAAATCAATATGCATGTCGTATAAAATTTAAAATCCATGTTTCACCGGTAATTGTTAAAGTCGTAATGGATTTTTCATTCTGACTCTCTATTTTCTATACAGAAATGATTTTTTTTTTTTATTGAATCTCTCTGTCTTTTGACAATGAAATCTCATTGTCTCTCTCAGCGACCTATCTCTTCACACTACTTATGTTGTGTGTGTTAATTTTATACATAGTGGCGGTACCTAGAGTTTTAAGCCGACTCCGAAAGACATATTTTTGAGAAACTTTTCATGGCAGTTTTATTTTACTCTCAGAGTTTTTGCCAGAAATCTGCCAAGAGGAAGTTCCCGAAAAAATATTTTTTTTTTAAATTTCGTTTAAATGTATGACCTGGGGTTTTGAGCCGTGGCCTCACGTCTAATAAGGCAACACACTACCTACTAGACTACAGCGACTTTTAATAGATTTATATAGTAACTCATACTATAACTTTATGCATCCATTCGTTTGAAGCTTTGACCAACCAATCAGAACCTTAAAAGTATTAAATCGTTCGAAGTTTCAACGAGTTTGAATGAGCGCACACAAAAGAAGAGATTTATTTACATCGTATTATTTGCTTTATATCGTGCGTATACTTTTAACTATAACTGTAAATAAATTGCAAGTAATATTCGCTAATAAAAAATAAAAAGATTTAATAAAAATGAAATAAAAATTTCCGGATGCTTAAATTTAAACCACAATAATGTTGACAGTGTGTTGTGGTTTTTTTACTCACGCTTTTCAGCACACACTTGCATACGTAACTTGACATGAATGGACCGAATGAATGGATGAATGGACGGACGTATCGTCGATGTTCGCATGTTTGTTGATTTGGACTCTGTTTAAAGTCTAACCATCATGATTATTAAACATAATTTTAACAAAAGAAACTTTAGTTAATATATGTACTTAAGAAATAAAAATGCATTACAACTACTAAATAATATGCATCTGAAATGGCAGTTAAGCTGCCATAAAGCGGTAGGTAACATGGCTTAATGTTGCTGTTGCCTCTACTTAGTGACATAATATTGTAATAATATTAGCCACTATTTAAGACACATTTTAAGCTACTGCTTAAGGCTATTATTATTAGAATAAAGTAAACATTTTGTAGAAAATTACCTTTTTTCAATAGATTTGAGGCATGAGGATTACGACTTTTTGTATTTAGAGAAGAACAATTCCATCGGTGCCACTGAAACTGAAAGGAAAACAAAATAAAAATAAAGAGAAACAGATTTTAATTATTATTGAAATACATTGTAGTTGTTGTAAATATTATTGAAATAAATTGATTGGCTAACCTGTATCTGACATTCTCTAATGGCCAAATCTAAACCTTCTAAGGCTGCCGTGGTTACATCACTGGCTTTATAGCACAATTCCAATTGATCTTTGGTTAAACCGGGCACAGAACGACACGTGGCCCGATTATCAGGTAAACAATAAAGCCTAAAAATAATATCAATAATGAAACAAGTGTGAATTAAAACATAAAAAAAATTCAATTATTTTTCAATAATTTTTGCAAACATTTTTTTTGATTGACTTGCCGCCACCCCTTTAAGCTGATATTTTATTATCACTTTTATAAATCCCATCGAATGGGATTTTACGATTTAAATATTTTACAAAACTACGTCAGAAGTCTTTCTAAATGAAATCCGTATCATTAATAAGCATTTAATAACGCTTTCATTTATAAAATTGATACCACGGAGACAACTGACTTTCTTATCAATTTTAATCTCAAATCTGCATCTTTATAGAAGAATCAGTCGTCTATTTAACGTCAGGCCATCTGTGATAGAATCACTTTAATTCACAAAAAAGAAAAAAACTATTTCAGAATATAAATAAAAAAAAACTACCATCAACTGATAAGCAATGACCGGGAGAAGCCCTAAAACCATATACGGAATTTATTTGAAATTATTCCAGTTGAAGCTCTTGAATTCAACGATTGTGGTGGTGGTGTAAATAAATAAAATTCAATTCAAAATTTTCAAAGAATTAAATAAGAAAAGATTAAAATGTTATTGAATTTGCAAATCTACGTTGTTTGTTTGTTGCTAATAATTAAAGTAAGTTTTGGAAAATAAAATCAACAAAATTAAGTAAAATCTGATTGAAATGTTTTTCAAAAATTTAGTTTAAAACACCTTTGGGACAAGAGACCTCAAGTTTGCAAAGTGATGAAGACTCTAAAACACTGGAAAATTCATTAACGTTGCCAGAGGTCAAGCTAACTGCTTCAACAGATCCAACAACGTACGAGAATAAAAATAATTTACACAACGGAGAACCGAACACCTACAACAAATCAATAGAGTACTTGATAGAGGATCCAAACACCACAATTAGAAGACATGAGCAGGAAGTTATAATTAAGCCTTTAAATTATTTAAAAAATCAGCCAACAAGTCTGCCTCCGCTAGCAGAATTCTCACAGGAATTATTGCTGAAGTCTAAAGACCGGGAAAATCAATCGGTTCGGGAATTGAACATGCAGCCTACAATAGTAATCACTAATGTTACGGAGAGCCAAACGGGCAATGAGAAGAAAGAGGTCTTGATTATAAGTCTCTTAAACACACAAAATCAATTGCCAGTACGTGAATCGATTCAGAGTTTAAAAGATTCACAAAAAGAGGAGGTAAGAGAGATATTGCGGCACTCAGAAAAAATTTCAGTGTCCTCAGAAAATAATGAAAAGGCTGCTACTTCACTCCATGATCAGGAGCAGCAGTTGTTATTCAAAGCTATAAATACTGGCAATCAGCCAACAAAAATGCAATCAAATAATTCCATGCTAGCTACCGATGAAAAAACAAAAGAAGACATGATCTTTAAGCCTATAAATTTGCTAAAACAATATCCACTTATCACTGAAGAAGAAGCAAACACACCCAATTATGATCAAGAGATAAGTACGACTCCAAAAAATATTGATAAAGAGGATTCAAACACGCTTATTGATTATAAGAAAGACGATTTAAACCAAAAACCTCTAGCACAAGAATCGATAACTACCACCAATGAAGCAAACGATAAAGTTGTTAAAAATCCCATAGAAGCCTTAGTTCAGACATTAAGCAGCCCCGCTAGTGAATCGGAGAGCTCTGAAGAAAGCAAAAATTTTACGCCTAAGCCTTTAGTAACCCTTGAGGATTATGCTGTCAAGCAAATGGATTTTATATTGGACCATATGCTATTAGAATCCCAGGAATTTGTGGCAAAAGTATTACAAGCCACTGGCAATACTTTGTTCCAAAGAGATCCTCTTAAACGTTATGCGGAAAATTTAAATAATTTACTGAACCCTCAGCTCGAAAGCGATTATAGTGATGAAATTTATATACCAAGTCGCATAGTACAACAGAATGTCTATGAGGATGTGATAAAAAAAATTAATTTTCTCAAAAGCAAAACCACAAAAGAACTACAACGTCATTTACCTGCCAACTGGATAAAGGAATACCAGGATAAAAAGGAAGAGCTAAAGATATGGTTAAATAAGGCATCCGATGAAATGCACAGAGCATTTAATTTTTACATAGACGACGAAGAGGATCATATTCGTTACTTATACTTTAATGAGGCATTCGATGATATAGCCAGATCCACCGAGATCCATCAAAAGTTAGCCTTACTGGCAGACTTGATTAAAATTGTAAAAAATAAAAAACAAATAACCTTTATGGATCTGTACATGCAATAGTTAATAATTATTTAATTTATATTGTAAAACATTTGAAATAAATATTAGATTGCAATTAAAAGTGTTTAAATGTATTTCTTTAGTTTTAAATTTCATTGCTTCTTAGAGTCTTAAAACGGCCAAATAGTTTTTCTTTTTGTACAATATCGACTTCAGCATTGATTTCATCCAAAAGAGTAAATAACTCTCTATGACGTTCGATGCCTGCTTCGCTAAAAAGTTGGCGCAAAAGTATGGCCGCTTTAGAGAATTTATTATTGAATTTACGTTCCTCTATAGACAAACGGGCCAATAGCTCGAACATGCCCAACAAGCCGCGTCTTAGAATGATATCCTCTTTCTCCTGTTTGGCTAGACCGGATTTAATGGTGGCTATCAGCTGTTGCAGTTCCATTAATAAGCCCTCTTTGTCTTGTATGCTGCCGCCTTCATCTCTCAATCTTTGAGAATTCACACGATACTGATGCAAAAGTTCTGCGGTATTGCCACGATCGCCCAAAGGTATCGAATTGAACAGACGTTCTGCAAAGTCTTGTGTCATTCGCAACATATTGTCCAATTTAATATTCATTATTATGTCCACATAATTGTAAAACTGCCCAATAACAAGACGTTCATCTTCAATATTATTTAAATAACGCGCATGAGGAGATGATTGAACGGAATTAACCTGATTAAGCAAAAGAATAAAACGCAATTAATATTGAAAATGCTGTATTAAAATACTGGATTACATGAATTACTTCGAAACCAAGCGTTACGTATAAAATCAATATGCATGTCGTATAAAATTTAAAATCCATGTTTCACCGGTAATTGTTAAAGTCGTACTGGATTTTCAATTCTGGCTCTCTATTTTCTATACAGAAATGCTTTTTTTAATTGAATCTCTCTGTTTCTTTTGGCAATGAAATCTCATTGTTTCTCTCAGCGTCATCTCATCATCATCTCAACATGATCTAGTGGCTGGCTACTCAATGCTCTTTAGCTATTATCAGCTGCTTAATTAATTTGTTCTTTTCAAACGTCCGTAGAATTTTTACATTCGGCATATAATCTTGGTTACATTGCAATGCATTATCCTCAAAAAAGCAATTTTATAAACAGAATTTAAAATAGTATGGACGCATGAAGTCGTCGTAGGCCAGGTGGTAGTGTATTAGCTTATTAGACGTAAGGCCCGGGTTCAAACACCAGGTCAGACATCAAAACGAAAATACGAAAAAATATTTCTTCGGCGACTTCCTCTCAGCAGATTTCTGGTATAAACTCTGGGAGTAAATGAAACTGCCATGAACAGTTTCTCGAAAAATATCTGTCGTTCGGAATCGACTTTAAATTGTAGATCCAGCCGCTCATGTGTAAAATTAACACACACAACATGAGTGGTATGACAAGCTAGGTTGTAATCCTGACTGAAGGATAGCAATGACCAATAATGTATTTACGTATGTATGGATCTAAAGGAGGAGTTACCATAGGGTTATCATATTCTAATTATCTTCTATTTGAACTGTTTAACGGATCTTTTAAGTCGTCGTAGTCTTTCTATTATTTTGAGTTGCATTTTTAGCTTGAGTTCTTCTTGGTTAATTAATTTTTTTCTGAGTTCTATTCCTCAATTGTAATCATCGTTTTAAATTAAATTTAATTGCTTCACTAAAAACAAAACAATCAGTCTTTAAGACGAAGTGCGGTTGTAGGCGGTGTTTGGGGCTGTGCTTTTAGCCCCGTATTTCAATTAATTTATTATAAAAATTCAAATAACAAAAAATACTAAAGTGTACTACTACCACAGAGAGCGAAATAAACGAAAGCGAGCGATATTTATGTCTTCTGTTTTGTTTAGAAACTCATGAGATAACGATGGATCGAATAAAAACAATGAGTAACTTAACCCTTGAAGAGCTGCTTTAATAAAAAAAAAAATTATTAATAAAAATATTATCTAAAGTTGCTGGACGGATTCGGCTAAGCTTTAAGCATTTAAACTTAACTAAGAACTATTACTGCATTTCTGTTGATATTGAAAATATTTTATTTATTTTTTGTTGAATTTATTAATTTTTTATTATTTTAGAATATTAGATTGGATTTAAAAATTTTAAATTTGAAGAAACAAAAAAGGTCCCATACATACATACATACATACATAATTGGTCATTACAACTCTTCAGTCAGGATTACAACCTAGTTTCTCACACCACTTATGTTGTGTGCGTTAATTTTATACATGAGTGGCGGGGACCTACAGTTTAAAGTCGACTCCGAACGACAGATTTTTGAGAAACTTTTCATGGCAATTTTATTTACTCTCAGAGTTTTTGCCAGAAATCTGCTGAGAGGAAGTCGCCGAAGAAATACTTTTTTGTATTTTGTTTTGATGTCTGGCCTGGGGCTCGAACCCTGGATTTACGTCTAATAAGCTAACACTACCTACTAGACTACGGTGACTTCAAACTCAACTAAGAACTATTACTGCATGCAGGCATTTATTTTGATTAAAAACAGTTCAATTGAGATTCAAAATATTTTTTTTCATAATTTTAGAATATCAGATTGGATTGAAAAATTTTATATTTATCCAGGTCCGGTTTAACTTAACTCTGCGCAATTATGCTTACCCCTTAAAGGATTAATTTTCCTTAGTAGTGCTCTAGATTTCCATACAGTCTAGATTATAAGTTTTCATGTGAATAATCTCTAAAGCTGCTCAGATTAATCGAAATCTCTTTTTTAAAATCTTAACAAAAAAACAATTTTAATGTTCAGATTGTTTTGCTTTTTTTTTAAATTTATTTTTTTTAATAAAAAAAATTCTCGTAGTTTCACGCTTTAAAATCCAATAAAATTATAATATGGCGCACAGTTAAATTAAAAAAAAAACGGAAAAATATTGAAAAATAAACTAATCGATTAAAGTTTTTATTCGGTTTCCCCCCTCTACACAAGGGGTACACAGTTATTATATAGGATTTGTAACACTTGCTCAATACAAATGCAAATAATTTAAATAAATATTTTGACCGCATGGTATACATATCCCATACATCCAAAAATTTGTTGAAACGGAATTACATTTCAAAATAATTGAAGAATCTTAAACTGCATATTGAATTTGAAAAATTAAGTTTTTTTTTTAAACTTTCGTTTTCATGTTTATTGGGTAACATATTTTATATGCTTTTAACACTGTTATACTTGATATAAAATTTGTTATGGTCCCGTACAGAGTTAAAAAATTATGATGATGATGATGAACTTCATCTGATATTAAAATCAACATTTTTAAACGTGTGTGAAAACGGCACGTACGCATATTGGTGTAGAGTTTTCCTGAAGTATTTCGTTTCGTTTTTTTTGTTTGTTTTTTTTTTGTTTCTTATTTTATTTAATATACACTGAAATATATTGAAATCTGTAGGTTTATATCATTTTGTAAATACAATCAAAACTTTACCAAAAAGGGGCACTGTTTAAGCAAATTAACCTGCATAAGAACAGGGTTTTCGATACGGAATTTATGTATTGTCAGAGCAGAGCAAGATATCATTAGCATTTGATGAGATAGTATGTTAGACTACCAGTGAATAAATAAATGCCGTCTTTTTACCCGGCAGTATACCTAGTAATCGTCGTAGTCTTATTAAACGTGAGGCCACGGTTCAAACCCCAGGTCAGACAACTCCAACAAAACGAAATATGAAGAAAATAATTCTTCGGCGACTTCCTCTAAGCAGATTTCTGGCAAAAACTCTGAGTGTGAATAAAATTGCCATGAAAAGTTTCTCAGAAATCTGACGTTCAGAGTCGACTTTAAACTGTAGGTCCACTGATGTATAAATGTAACACACACAATATAAGTAGTGTGAGAAACTAGGTCGTAATCCTGACAACGATGTTGTAATGACCAATTATGTATGTATGTATACCTAGTAACAGAAAAGTGTGCCACCGCAGTTCTGTTAATCATGTGAACTCCATGAAAAGGAGAGCTAAACTAGGAATGTTGAACTGTTGCGCTCTTAGGAATAACATTCGCTGGTAACTGCTTGATCCAAAGAAGACTTAGACGCTCCTAAAGAAGCTTGTTTCTCTGGAAAATATTCCAAATTGCAGCGGCAAACTTTATGTAATCTGTTACTCTGTGATTCAAGCGATTTAAATGAAAATTAAAAAAAAATATAAGATTCAGTTTGATTAGATCATGAAGTCGTCGTTGTCTTATGGGAAGAATGTTGGCTTATTAGACCGTGAGGCCACGGTTCAAACACCAAGTCAGACATCTCAAACAAAATTAAACATGAAAAATATTTCTTCGTCGACTTCCTCAAAAACTCTGAGAGTAAATAAACTTGCCATGAAAAGTTACTCAAAAATTTATAGCTCAGAGTCGAATTTAAAACTGTAGGTCCCGCCACTCATGTATAAAAATTAACGCACGCAACATAAGTGGTGAGAGAAGCTACGTCATAATCCTGACAGAAGGGTTATAATGGTCAATTGTGTGTGTGTGTGTGTATTGATTACATCACTTGTCACTGTACACTCCATAATCTGCAGTATACATCGAAATTTTAGTTGAAACAATTTCAATTCTTTTATTATTATATAGAATGAGTGATTTTTTAAGAGCTATAGGAAAATTTTTCAAAAAAAAAACATAAAATTCAGAAAAATGCATGAAATCTTTATTTGAATCGATAGTACGGTCCATATAATTTAATGTTTGAAGATTATTTCATGCAAATGTTGACCGCGACTGCGCCTCAAATGGTCCATCCGCTTAGTTCAATTTTGGCATACTCTTTCCAACATTTCGGCCGGTATCTCACGAATAAATGCTTCAATGTTGTCTTCCAATGCGTCAATTGAAGCGGGCTTGTCTGTATAGACATGAGCTTTAACATAGCCCCACAAAAAAATGGGCTAAAGGCGTTAAATCTCACGATATAGGCGGCCAATTGACCGGTCTCGAACGTGAAATAAAATGTTCACCGAACTCGCCTCTCAATAAGTCCATTGTTACGCGTGCTGTGTGGCATGTGGCACCGTCTTGTTGAAACCACATGTCATGCAAGTCAAGCTCTTGCATTTTGGGCAAAAAAAAGTTGGATATCATCTCACGGTAGCGCTCACCATTCACAGTTACGTTACGATTCGCAGCATCTTTGATGAAGTACGGTCTAATGATGCCACCAGCCCATAAACCGCACCAAACTGTGACTTTTTCTGGATGAATTGGTAGCTTTTGCAATGCTTCTGGCTGAGCTTCACTCCAAAAATCGACAATTCTGCTTATTTACGTATCCACTGAGCCAAAAGTGAGCTTCGTCGCTGAACACAATTTTTCGATAAAGAAATGGATCTTCAGCCAACTTTCCAAGATCCCATTCACCAAAAATTCTGCGTTGCGGTAGGTCGTTCGGCTTCAATTCTTGCACCAGCTGTATTTTGAAAGGCTTCACACTTAAATCCTTCCGCAAAATTTTCCACGATGTTGAGTAACAGAAGCCCAATTGCTGCGAACGGCGACGAGTCGATAATTGATGGTCATCATTATCATCTGGCCGATACAGCTGCGATATTTTCTTCAGTTCACACTTTACGTAAGCGCGTTGGTGGTTTAATGTCCAACAATGTAAATTTGGGTCGATTTAACTGACCATAAAATGGAAGAATCGCGCGATGAACTTTCTTAACAGAGCACGCATTTTGATAATAAAATTCAATTATTTGCAAGCGTTGTTCGTTTGTAAAAATTATAGACCAAACTGAAGATATTTGACAGTGAAACAAAACTTGTGTGTGAGCTGTTTAAACCAGTGTTGCCAAAAAATAGCTAAAAAATCACCCGTTATATACATACATATATCAATATAGTAATTCGTATTATTTTGGCTGAAAAGAAATATTTCTTAAAACACTTACATAATATACGTATGTATCTACGTATGTATCTATGTATATGAAAACATTTAGTATGTTTTGGTTGAGTTTTACTCTTGTGCCTTTATACGATCGATTTTTATAGGGCATTGGTGTGCCTGCATTGATGGAAGGTAGGCTGTTAAATGCTTCAAACGTAAAGTAAATGAATTTTTTACGCTGTCGAACAATATTTAAATGAACTTTTAAGTTCAAAACGTATCTGTTGTTTCTGGAAAAGCAGAAACATTAGACTTAAGCACTTTTAACCATTTATTCACGTACATATGTACAAATAAAAATGGTGTTTAAAAACGCCACTTAATATAAGGAAAAAAATAAAAAAAATTAAAAATAAAATAAAAAAAAATTATTATGAAGATATGCTCTGCTCTTCTTTGTGTATGTATGTATGTGTGTGTATAAATATTGTATAAAATAAATAAATTTATCTAAAATTTAAGATCACCTTCTGACCTTGAACATGCCAACATGTTAGACAAACAATAATTTGCCACAGCAATATCGTCTTAATCGTCTTCTAAACGTCATAAGGTGTGGCTTGTGGATATTTTTTTTGTTTAGAATTACGACGGCTCATAAAAAAAGAGAATTTCTTTCTTTTTTTGTTCTTTTTATTAAAATTTTTTTTTTTTTATAATTTGCTCAGGAATATGACTGTAAGGTAAAAAGCTTCTGCGCTTAGGCTTGTGCTTAATGGCGATTGATGCCTTTTTGTTTTTGTTTTTATTTGTTTATGATTGTGATAAACAAATTAATGAAACGATTTCTTGTGCTTGATTTTATAAACGAATAATAATGTTATAAACATTTATGATTTGACAACAGACAGCTGGAGTTGGAGTGCCATTGGAATCTGTCTGTCAGGTGACATGTCAATCATGCCAAAGACAACGTTTGGATGAATCATGCATACATACATACAAATGATGTTTAATTTATAAGTAGTATTTGTAGTTATGTTTTGTTCTGCTTTGTTTTGTTTTGTTACTTTCAAATATTTAAGATGAACATTTCAGATTTAATTTTAATTAAATTCCCGTGAACGAGTAACAGATAAACAAAAAAAATTGTATTTAAATTCCATGAATTCTAAAACATAAATCTGATCTTGGTAATCAAACCATAAACTTAACAACAACAATGAAGAAAAAAAATTAAAGTTTTTAAAAAAATGCAGTAGCATTTCAAATTATGGCCATTAAAATATGACGTATGACTGATTAAATCTGTAAAATTGTTTCTGAAAAAATTTTTTGTTCTCTCGAAGCGAACTGAAGCAATACCATCCAGATCCCCAAGGTTAATTATTTTCGCAACCTTTTTTGATTTCTAAATTTTATAAAACAAAAAACTATACAATATACATACATACATATATAATTAATAGAAAGTATTTGTATATCTATGCATGTACATACAGTGGTGGCCTTATAATTAGAAACGACTTAGCATATATTGTATGTTTATTAATTTGTTTTGCAGTTTTCACTGTGTACCTGGGATAAAAGCTTTGTTTGGAGGACTTCTTACATACGTTTTTCCATCAGATTGGGACAAATTAAACTTCGATTCGTCACTCCAGAGAACTCTGTTCCAGAAACATCGTTTCTAATTATAAGGCCACCACTGTATGTATGTATCTGTTGCTATTTATTGTTGTTGTATTTGAAAAAGTTTTATTTCATCAAGAATAGTTTTGTTCCCGCTCTCTAACCATTCGAAATAAATTGAAAATGTTTGGTCTTGCGGTTTTCATTGTCTGCATTGTTTCTTCCTCTCTTCATCTCTGCCAGCTCCTCAAATACATAGTAATTGTTAAATTCCAAGATTTTATGTTCATTTCTTTTTTTTGTTCAAGCGTCTTAACCTAAAAGCTTACGATGGATGAATCCATTGCTTGCATACGTTCAACTCGTTTTTCCTTTCCTTGTGTTAAATAACAATAAATTTCGAATTGTTATTTGCTTTTTTTTTCGATTTACATTACATTACCAAAGTACAAAGTAGTACCCTATTACTAGAGCACCACCCTATACACACGAATAACGTCACGACGCTTTCAAGAAGATTTTTATTTTATGTTCGCCTAAACGTCATGCTAGACAAATTCTTTATAGTTTTCGAATTTGTGGACTCTTTTTCTGACCATTATGTATCATTTTCAGTACTACTCGAGAGAGAAATCAATATCAGAGAATTCTGTGCCATCGAAGGACACGTTAGAAATATATTCTTGATGCTAAAAGAAATGTTATCGTAGCCATTTCCCGATCGATCATATTGTAAATTGGAACAACTCTAATAAGAAGTGTGCCATATTGCTTGCCAAAGTACCACTGCTGCTTGACAATCGTAACTTCCATTATTTCTGTAATCAAATCCAGGTTTTCCTCAGGCAATTAGTCATTCTACTTCTATCACAATCAGCGTTCGTAACTTCCAAGATCCAATTGTAAATCCTATTCAAAGTTTCGTTCGTAAGCCGTCTTTTTTTACCTAGTAATTGTAACAATAGTTGGGAAGTCTGATAAATTACTCGTTCATATGTATATCAACCTTAATAAAGCACCCCGTTCTGCTATTTGTAGAGGACAGGAAAGAGTTGAAAAGGCAGGCATCTCGATATTCTTCTGATATATTCTGGGGTGACTTTCAGGCAACGCAGCTGTTTCCATTAGTTTCTATACCAAAAGCACCAATCTCTCTAGATTAGGCTGTGGGGTAAATATCAAAAAAAGTCGCCGTAGTCTAGTAGGCAGTGTGTTGGCCGATTAGAGTTAAAGGCCACGGTTCAAACCCCAAGTCAGACAGCAAAACGAAAATATGAAAAATATTTCTTCGGCGGCTTCCTTTCAAAAGATTTCTGGCATATAATATTGCCATGTAAAGTTTCTCAAAAAATCTGTCTGTCGGAGTCGACTTTAAACTGTAGGTTCTGCCATCCCCGTGTGGTAGCGGGAATAGAATACTACCACAGTGATCACCATAGTTGTCGTACGAGGCGGCTAAGGGTGCTGCTACCAGTCAGGGACTAGTTGGGGTTCAATTGGCAGCAGTCTGGTCTTACTTGGCTGCGTTGCCTGACCAGAGGTCTTAATCTGGTACCACGGATGCCGAGTGCCCCAGGGACTTGTCGCTGCCCGGCATTGGTGAGGCCCCCTTTTGGGAGCGACGTGGTGGCTGTGGTTTAGGCAAAAATCACGGGAGGTGTGTCAGTACGGTGTGGCGTTGCACTCTTAACGCATTGAAGAAGTTCAGATGGTCTCCGACCCCAAAACAAGAGGGAAGTCATGTCCAACACAACATGACTTCGATTTGCTACCTACATACAGGGTTGCAGCCAGTGATTGCAGTCTGTGGGGGCGTTGGTAGACGCATTGCATTTCACCCTGTGCGAAGGACACCGTGGGATTAGGTCCACATGGCTAGGTATCCACGTAAAACCCACACACATAGTTGTAGGTTCTGCCACTCATGTATAAAATTAACACCACCAACATAAGTGGTGTGAGAAGCTAGGTCGTAATCTTAAATGAAGGGTTGTAAAAGCCCAATTATATATGTAAATATCAAAAATCTAACCTGATCAGATGAGCTAGTCTTTGCACTTTATTATCTTCTTATCTTCTTAATTGGCTCAAGCCATACTTAACGATGTAATATAGCAATGCAATTGCCTTTCTGTTTGAAATTTGCTTTCATGAGAGTAACGACTACTAAAAATGGACTTCTTCAATAACAATTTGATAATTGAAGTTAGGAAGGAAGGCTGAAGTGTTTATAACGGAGGGAGCACAGACAATAGAAAATCCAAGTAAATTGCGGATCATTGTCTTCATCAGAGCTTAATAAAATGAATGGCAAGAGATCAATTTGCACATTTTTCCCACAATAATTGCAATATGTATTCCTAAGAAATCAAAATTTCAATCAAATATTTTCAATATCGAAAAGCGTCTTTTGTTTTAAAACATTATGGGAACAAGAGGATTGTGTTCTCCTTTTAAAAAATTTCAAATTTATGTCTTCTTCTGGTTTTTTTTTTGTGTCTTAAAGTATGAACTTTTATGTGATGAGTAGCCAATTTGTTGTGGCAGCTAATAAATGTAAAAATCCTTGATTTATTAATAAATGCCGCTTTATTTTGTTTGATGATGAGGCGCTACATAGGAATGTCAGCTTTCCATCATCATTGATTTTAAATAAAATATTCAATTTTATATCTGTACCATAATGAAAAGAGAATGAATGAACGAAAAAAAAACGAAATTAAAAGATTCTTTGTTTCATAAACCGTGGGAAATATTTTTTAAAAGCTTTTAATATTTTTCTAGAGTCGTTGTTTTTCTTACTCTTTTGTGGCATTTTAAAGATATGAATGGAGAAGAAAAAGTTAAAATAAATGTCCAGCTTCAATGTTAACGTTAACGTTACAAAATCGCTAAAATTTTACCAAAAAAGATCTCCAACATCAGCAGCATGAGATTAAAGGATCGTATCATAATAATAATTAAAGGCGAAAGAAGGAAAAAAAAAATAAACTGTTGGTCTAAGCTGATGGTGATACACTTTCATTTGTTGGCCATAAAAAGCAAAAATAAATGCCCAGAACAAGAGGAGTAAAACGCTTTTTATCTAAAACACATTTTAACGCTGATAAGCGCCACATTTAACACAATATTCAGCTTTGGTTGCGATATCATAATGAGCGTTCATACCAGACAGACGTTCGTTCGGACAGACAGCAGCTGGAAAACACACCAACCAACCATATCGTGGTCGTGGTCGTCATTAAATTCATTTATTTTTCAATTCATTTCGATTTTTTCATTTTCTTGGAGTTTTTAATGCATACCAGCGATAAATTTATAAGCGATCAATTATCGATCGCTTAAAAAGTTGATTTTATACTTATTTTTCGTCTGTCTGTCTGTCTGTGTTGCTCTGTGTGTTTGTCTGATCGTTATTACGATCATGATGATCGTCATCATTGCGTGTTTTACAATTTTTTAGCTGACGATGTGGCGATGACGATGTTGATGACGACGACTTTGTCGACAACGATGAAGCTGAAACCGAAATGATTCACCATTTACATATGCTTTAAGTGTTTCCTGGCCTGATCACTTGTTTGCCATCGATAGTTAAGGATTATTTTGTTGTATTTCTTCTTTTTGAAATCTTTAGCATTTCAATTCTTATCAATTTTATTGACTTTAAGTTGTTTAAGAACAAAAAAAAACTGAAAAAAATCAGCAAAAACAAAAGGAAATTTGAAAAAGAATTACGAAAACAGCAACAAAATGTTTAACATTTAAACACAATCGTTATTCAATGTATTCTTCGTGTATTGTGTCTCTTCTACAGGGTGTCTGCTTTTGTAGTTTATAAAGCTGTTAACAAACTCTATATCTGTGTAGTGAATCTTTATTTGAAATTCTTTATCGGTTCAGTTTTAATTTTTCTTTTCATTTCATTCATTTAACGTTTATTTGCTTCACATTTATCGCAATAAAACGCATAAATGCAAAGGAAAATTACAAAAAAAAAGAAAGAAACGTAAACGTAAGAATGTTTTGCATTAAAATTTTTGAACCCAATTAAAATGCATTTTGTTTGTTGCATTATCATATTTTTGCATCACCATCGTCTTCACCGTCATCATCTCCATTGCCATCGCCGTGGCCATATCTTGGTCAAAATGTTAATAAAATGAATCCAATTGAAAAAAAAGAAAAATAAAACGAAACTGATAATAATAAACAATGTTTCCTTCTTATTTATGGCCGCGATATATTTAAGCTTCTTTTCACTGCCACCTTTTTTTCTTGCTTGCTGTTGACATTATTGATAAACAAAATTATTTGAATAGTTTTCAAAAACTACAAAACAAATGAAACAATTTCAAGATTCTCACTCTTGAAATTTTATGCCCGTTAAAGAAACGGAACACAGAAATAGAGCGACAGGCGACAGGCAACAGGCAACAACGCCAAGTTTGTTGTCTCATAACAGAGTTGAATATTGTAACAAAGCCTTGCATTTCTTATAAAGAAAATGTTACAGGAAAAAAGGCTAAAAATCAGCAGGGTTTTCCATTTAAAATTTGAATTAGAAAAAAAAGGGAAAAAAACTCTTTCGAATCGGAAAATATGAATTACGAGAGACCTTTCTTGTATCTCGTAAATGTACGAGATTCATTGCCCTATGAATGGCAGCATAAATAACACAGCCCTGCATGGGTTTTGCAAATAAGATGACTTCAGGTCTTTCCGAAGACATTTTGCAAGCTGAACACGAATGTGGTTTCAAAAACTGTCCATCACGTCAGTTTTTCGAGAATAGGGTGGTTGAAACACCTAAAAATATAGTTTTTGGCCATTTTTGAAACATTGTAGAGATAAACACTGACGTGCTAGAACCATCGTTATTGTCAGAAATTGACAATTGATCTTTGCTCTTTAAAATGAGCCCAAAGCATGCACCCATAAAGTAGGGGTGGGTTTATGTCAAAGTGTGCAAGAGAAAAAGAAACACATTACGGAGGTCCTTAAAAATGAATCAGATTTACTTGGAAATTGTTACTCAGGGGTTTTTGGGGTCGTTGATTACAGATCTTCATTCAGATTTAAAAAATTCAAAATGGCGGATCCAATATGGCGGTCAAGTAAATAAGATTAATTTTTATAAACCCCGACCGCCATATTGGATCCGCCATTTTGAATTTCTTAAATCTGAATGAAGATCTGTAATCAGCGACTCAAAAAACCCCTGGGTAACAATTTTCAAGTAAATCTGATTAATTTTTAAGGAAAAACCTGACCAAATGCCTTCGGAAACACCTGGAGCCATCTTATTTGCACAAAAAAGTCCAAATTTGCAGGACTGTGTAATTTGTCCTTTATTCATGGATAAAATAAAATGAAGCTTATGTTGAGCTGCAGCCTGGTCACTCAAAAATTAAATCGTAATTAATTGTACAGACGCGCATCTTGAAATTTAAATGTAAAATTAATAGCAATAGCTACTGTCAAGGCAACGAGGATTAAAGCCAGAACTAGGCAAACGTTCACGGGACGTAACGGAACGAACGTTCGTTTCTTGAATATGAAAAGCAATGAGAGCGATTACCGAACTGTAATGTAATTTCGGTAAGCATTTGCGTTGCTTTTCATATGCTAAAAATGAACGTAAGTTCAGCGAGCGTTTGGCTAATTCTAGCTTTACGCTTGCTATTCATATTCTGTTTGGCTTGGACGGATAACTCATAATTGTTATATTTTTAAAATTTAGGTTTAAGGAAGTAACCTGAGATTTGTTATTTAGCACCCCCACCTAGGGGTGTTTGCCTTATAAGCACATACAACTTGTTTTTATAATGACACTCAAACATTATTTTCTCAGTAGATTTTTATAATGGCGGTATAAGAAAAATGCCACCATTTTGCGTAACGAACGACAAGTAACAACCAGATTTCTCTAAAGCCCCTTGATGAAATGTGCGTCAAATCTTTGCAATCTCTTGCAACAGTTTTTCACAATAGGGGACAAAAAGTATTCTTTTGTAAGGACATGTTCAACACAAAATTTCTAGAATTACCAACCAATTGCACATATTTCTCTCTCTCTCTCTCTCTCGATCTCTCTGAACTACTTGGTCTAATAATAGCTTAGTGGCCCGGAGATAAAAACTCTTGTTATTCGAATGCCATCATCTTTTGCGTAAAAGTAACAACATTCCCGGTTGGCACTTCAAATTGTGCGTCAGTTTCTCTTCTTGCTAAGGAAAATTCTTTTGTGTAAACATGTTTCGCTTATCCTTCAGAATAACCAATTGTATACAAGCCACGGCAATAACTTCAAAGCCTTGATTACTTGACGCTCTACACGCACACACACGATTTTCTTCATTCTAAAAGCTCAAGTAGAAGCGTAATAGCTCGCGGCTATTAGAAAATAATAGAAATAATGAAGAGAAAAGTGTGTGTATGCAATAGAGGTGAGAGAAAATGTATGTGATAGTAGCTGAAAAAAAAGGAAAATAGTGAGTAGGAAACTTTCTCTTGTAATTTCCCCCGAACAAAAGAAATACTTTTTATTTTGTTGTTGTACAAGTGAAAATAACAACAACATGAAATAAGTATTGCATACTTCAAGTTGCAATTAAATGTGTACAAGCATTGCATACTTTAAGGTGTAGTTATCACAACTTTTTTCTTTATCTTGTTTCTTTAAATAAAGAATATAAAATTTTTTTTATTTGATTCAGCCCATTTTCCATATTTTTTCCACAAAAACAAAAAAAAAAGGAAAACAAGTGAAGAAATGGAATGACCTCAAAGAATGCACGTAATTTATTATACCCATCCACTGCAATGTATGCAAGTGAGGATGGCATCCGTGCAATAATATGCGTGGGTTATTTGGTTTTTTTTATTGTTTTTTTAGGGTAAAAAACATGCACAATTTGTCACTCAATTACGAGCTGGTATTGCAGTATAGCATGCCAGTATTTTTGTTTTTTTAGAATCGTTGAATTGCATCATTTGCATTTCGCATACAAGTTTATACAGAAGGTGCCCTTATGTGTGTTTGCCACATGCAGGCACCATCAAATTGTAACCACCACCATTGTTTGTGGTGTAAATGGCAACAAAAAAAAAAAAGAAACAATAAAATTCCATGTAAAACGCCTATTTTCCATGCAATGGTTTGTTGCAATAAGGCGCATAGGCGCGTAGGGATGGCTGTTTGACGGATGGTGTTGGTTGGTACTGCTGATGATGACGATGATGCTGATGTCGTTGTTGATAAAAATAAATCATGTGCTTAAGCCCCTCTAAGTGCATAGCATAGAGCTAATTTATACTCACATACATACATACGAATTCATCCATATTTTTAAATATTATAAATACATGGAGAAAAACGGATGGGTATTAACACTCTCTCTTCAAATCGTTGGGTTGTCATTGGGAAATAATTGAATAAAATTTTATTCTGCTAATTCAAGCAACACACAGAGGATGACATGTACTTAAACAATACGTTGTCTTATCCCTGGAAAATGATTTGGTGAAGGAGGACACAGTCAGTAGTGAACATTTAAATTAAATTTGAAACATGAAATGTAAAAGTCGCCGTAGTTTAATAGATATTGTGTTGCCTTACGTCTAGGCCACGTTTAAAACGGTCAGACCTTTGGAACAAAACAAAATAGCAAAAAAATTTGTCTTCGGCTACTTCCTCTCAGCAGATTTCTGGTCAAAATTCGGAGTCTAAATGCAATTGCCATGAAAAGTTTCTCAGAAATCTGTCGGTTTATAATTAACGCACACAACATAAGTTTTGTGAGAAGTGACTTAGTCTATCCTTACTAAACGGTTGTAATGACCAATTATGTACGTATGTACGTGTGATTAATTCCAGCTGTTTAGTACGTAATTGTAAATTGAAAATTATCACAAAAGAAAAGCGGTTTTTCCGAAATTGTTTTTCGCTCAGTGTAATTGTGTGTGAGAGTGCGTGTGTTTTACCCTGAGCATGTGCGTATGGGAGCGTGTTTGCATGTGATTGTGGTGTATTGGTGAGGCTCATTATGCATTTGCAATTATGACTTGCAATGGCGTCAACAACGTTCCTGATGATGTTGCATGTTGCAACAGCCATGTAGTGCATTGCATTTAAGCTGTTTTGTTGTTGTTGTTGTTTTTATATTTTTGTTTTTTTTTTTGGTTTAATGCAGTCTTAAGATGTCAACAAGCTAGAAAATTATGTTGACAACAATACTGATAACAACAACAACCTCATTGTCATCATCAGCATTGTAATTTTGTTACATTTCTGTCATCGCTATGAGTTGATTAATTTTTACAAGTAAAATTTACTTGTTTTTCCTAAGCAATTACAAAAAAAAAAAAAAAAACGAAAATATCGTTAACAACTCAGGTATTTGCAGCATCAGCATCATCATCATCATCATCGTTAACAACATCTTCACTTACTGCACACAAAATGGTAGAATATGCAGTACATGTCGCAGTAGATTGATTCGTTCATAGGTACCTTAAGTACCTCTAAGGATGCACGTTGTTCTTGAGCCTTTAAGTTGTTTGGTGGAACAGTGTGGTGTCAGCAGTTAACAACATACCCATACACAAGTATGATAATGCTGATGCTGAACCATGATGCAAAGAAACACACATCCACCCACCCAATTTAATATGGTAATAACCATAGTTTAGTAAAATGACAGGCTCACTGAATGGTAACGCATCTCATTAGCTGCGTTATATAGCCTAAAAGGACACACACAGAATGGTGTTTTTTTTGTATGGAAACATGTCTAGAAACATGCTACTCTCGATCTCGATGTCAATTACTTTATGGTGCAAGCAGCAGTCCTCCATATTGGCTCTTATCCGCACATAAATATTTATGCAGAATGCCCTTAAGTTTCGTTGAAGTTGCTTTCGAGAAGAATCTCCATTTCATTTTACTCCACTTTAGTAATTTTTTTTTTGTTTTTGGTTGTTTTACACACTTTTACACAAAGAATAGGCAGGATATAGTTTTAAGTGGGTCCTTATTGTGTGTAGTAATATTGTGTATTAACTATAACTGTAAATATTTGTTAACTTGCCGTGTAGTTTATGCAAAACATTGCAGTAGAGAAGGAAGTAAATACAATACAAAGTAAAATAATAAAGATTTATGCTTTAAATTATACGACAGATGCAGTTTTTAAATTTAAGAATCGCCAACACACATCTATGTATACTGGACATAGACTGTTTAGAAGACCTTCATGATCTCCAAGTCTATCGACACTTGGCTGGCTATACTTTTGATTTCGACAATGTTGATAAACATTCTATCATGGCTATACAATATGGAATTCATTTCCTGCATCGTTTCTCTTTCACTCGTTGTAAATAATGAAATTTCTAAGATTACGAAGCATATGTCCGCTCTTCTACTACTGCGATTCTCTTAAAGGGTCCGCCAAATAACTTTTTATTTTTTGAAAATGCTTTAAAAAAAAAGCTACTGAATATTTTCTCAAATTTCTTTTTTTATTTGAAAGTACAATCCTTCCGGTTAATAATGGAAAATAATTTCATTCAAATGGCTGCCTCGGCTGGCCATGCAGTAGCCTACACCAGAAGATGCCGATTTTGGCAAAAAATCATCTTTTCAGATGAAGCTCATTTTGATCTTGTTCGGTATGTAAACAAGCAAAATTGTCACATTTGGGGCACAGAAAACCCGCACGCATACATTGAACAGCCGACGCACTGTTTGGTGCGGATTTTGGGTCATTTTTCTTCGAAAATGAGCAAGGAGTGGTCATTACAGTCAATGGCGATCGTTATCGGGCCATGTTGAACGAATTTTTGTTCACAAAAATTGAAGAGGAGGATATTGGCAACATTTGGTTTCAACAGGACGGCGCTACGTGCCACACAGCCGAAGCTACACTCGATGTTTTGCGCCCTGTTTTTGAAGATCGCATAATCAGCCGCAGAGCTGATGTCGTTTGGCCACCTCGGAGCTGAGATTTGACACCGTTGGACTATTATTTGTGGGGTGACGTCAAAGATAAGTGTTACGCCGACGAGCCAGTGACAATTGGCGCTTTAAAGGACAATATTCGTGAAGCCATTGGTGAAATACAGCTGCACACAATCGATAATGTGCTTAAAAATTGGATCGATTGTGTATTTGAAATTGGAGAAAATATTCCGTAGTTTTTTTTTTAAAGCATTTTCGAAAAAAAAAGTTATTTGGCGGACCCTTTAGTTTATATCTACTATTTCAGCCATGAGCGAAAGTTGCTCGGTGCTGCTTAGAAGTTTTCTAGAATATTTTAAAAATTCTACTGAGACATCGATTCACAAATGATCCCAGTTTGCTGGGTGTGGCGCTGGTAGCAAACCTACTCTCGCAACCATAAAGCGGCACGGAGAGAATGCATGTCTTGAATATATGTATGCAACTTCATTGCGATGCTGTATGCGTATAAGTTCCATACATACATACATAATTGGCCATTACAACCCTTCAGTCAGGATTACGGCCTAGCTTCTCAACACCATTTATGTTGTGTGTGTTAATTTTATACATCAGTGGCGGGACCTACAGTTTAAAGTCAACTCTGAACGACAGATTTTTGAGAAACTTTTCATGGCAATTTTTTATTTACTCTCAGAGTTTTTGCCAGAAATCTGCTGAGAGGAAGTCGCTGTATTTTGTTTTGATGTCTGACC
This sequence comes from Sarcophaga variegata, assembly GCA_932273835.1. Classification (NCBI taxonomy): domain Eukaryota; kingdom Metazoa; phylum Arthropoda; class Insecta; order Diptera; family Sarcophagidae; genus Sarcophaga; species Sarcophaga variegata. Next base: position 118,466,007 of record OW026361.1, read on the forward strand.
GGGTTCCATACCCCGTGTATTATCATGAATACACCTGGTATTAATTTGCTTCTCTTCTATATTGTGCATTCAGAATAAGTTAAACTAGAAATAACCGAACGTTCGCGACACGCAACGGTTACATACAGACATAATAGGCAATTATAACACTTCAGTCAGGATTACGACCTAGTTTCTCACACCACTTATGTTGTGTGTGTTAATTTTTATACATGAGTGGTGGGACCTACAGTTTAAAGTCAACTCCGAACAACAGTTTTTTTGAGAAACTTTTCATGGCAATTTTATATACTCTCAGAGTTTTTGCCAGAAATCTGCTGAGAGCAAGTCGCCGAAGAAATACTTTTTGTCTAGCCTGTGGCTCGAACCTTGGCTTTTCGTCTTATAAGCCAACACACTACCTACTAGACTACGGTGACTTCATGAATACACCTGTTATTAATTTGCTTCTCTTCTATATTGTGCATTCGAATATAAGTTAAGCTGGAAATAACCGAACGTTCCCGACACGCAACGATTACCGAAATTATATTCCGTTTGGGTAATCATTCCCATTGCCTTTCATATGCTATAAACGAACGTATGTTCCGTTACGTTCCGTAAACGTTCGGCTATTTCTAGCTTTATTTTATTGTAGCATCGTAATACTGCTCAAGGTAAATTTCTTCCACTGGGAGCCTTTGTTATCACAGGGTGGGACTCTATCAATATTATTTGCCTTGGTAAGAGAGAGTTCATATCTCCCAGACATGTTGTGCTGATACGATCTCATCCGAGAAGATCCCGATAAATTCAAGACCTGTGATTGATTGTTTTAGTGTGTTAAGCAAACTTTTAAGCAAAACTATCTACACCATGATAATTATCTGCTTTACCTCTTTAACGTCTGATCGTCTACAGTTAGGTTCGTCAGCGGTATCCATTGTTTATGCGATACGCGGCCAATTAAATATGTTCCACATTAGCTATTCAAATTACTTGACTTGACTGGTTTATTTAAGGGGCGTACAAAAAAAAATTTTAAATAAAGGGGGAAACACAGCAGCAACAACAAAAAACAGAAGGTGGCAACTCAATTAAAGTCATTAATTAAGGGTCATATTGGCCACGATTAATTGTTATTCTTGACTGTTTTTAGTTTTTTTGGACGTTCGTTGGAATAACTAAATGATTGATTAATTTGTCAAGTCTAGTGTGTGTGAAGTAAGTGTTGAGTGAATGTCTTTTTGTGTGTATTTATAGCCTGGTTAACAATCAATTAAAAACACCAACTGAAAGACGGAACAAAAAAAAACTCATGACGGTGACAATGAGTTGTTCGAATTGTACGGTGGCTGCAGACGACTCGTTGGAGTGTTTGGTCAATTACTATTTCGTAGTCAAATGATGTTGATGAATTTGTAACAAAAAAAAAATTATTGTTGCTGTGTGTTATAAATGATGAGAGCAGCAGTAGCAGCATTTGTAGGAAGGAGGTGTTAAGAAGGTACTTACCGTCTTGTACAACAGACCAAGATAATCACAATAATTAAATGCAAATGCAGGTGTAGGCAACGAGGCGTTACAGTTAAATTTCCCGTTCCCAGCAACGGCGTATGATGATGTACTTGATGAATAGTTGCTGCTGTGTTTCGGATATTCTGGCTGTCGTTGTTGTTGGTGTTGTTTGTTTTTGTTGACAGTAATGAAAAATTGTTTTGCTGCTGTTGTGCTGTTGATGATGTTATATTCAGAATTGGCGGTGTTGTTGCTGACTCTGACTCTGATGCTGATGATGATGATGATGATGATGACAATGATGATGACAATGATTGTGATTTGTTGATTTGTGATTGCTTTTGGCATTGTTGTACTGCATTTTGTATATGAAATTGTATTGTTTGATGTTGTTGCTGTTGCTGTTGTTGCTGTATTTGTGTTAATTGTGTTAATCCAGGCAATACAAACATTGCTAATTCTTTTGTAAATTTGTTGTAATTGCTTTAATTGCTGCTCTTGCTGTTGCCGTTGTTGTTTCGGTTGTTGTACTCTTTTTGGCACTTTAATTTTTTGTTGCTGTTGCTGCCGTTGTCTGTTTTTTAATTTTATCTGACGCTGATGTTGATGCTGGCAGTAATGCTGCTTCAGTTGATGTTGTTGTTGCTGTTGTTTATTTTGTTGCTGAGAATTTTTTAGTTTTTTTGTTCGTCGTATTTTAATAACAGTAACACTCGACTGACATGGCTCAATAAAAATTCTTGCAATTTGAAAAATGGCCGTAAACATTTTTGCGGTAACAACGGCACAAAATACAATTTAAACATCGAGTATTTCAACATTTAAGCAATCTTTTTTTGTGTGTGTTGGTTTTTTTTTTGTTTTAATTCTGCTTCTCTTATTTGTTTCTTTTTTTTTTCTTAAATTCCTTTTTATTTTGTTTTTTAGAAGGGGGTTTCTTTTTTGGTTTCTTTTTTTATTTCGAAATATTTCTTTACCGAGATTTAATTTGTTTCTCACATTTTTTTTTGGTTTCGTTTGTGGGCAAATACCACCACTGATGATGCACAATTATAAACAATTATTTATTCTCTGAACATTTGTTTTTAATTTTTATTTCTTGGTTTTCATAAATCTCTTTTTATTTATTTTTTTATATTTTCAAAAATGTTTTTTTGTAAAATCATTAACAAATTACAAAATAGTTTTGTTACCAGTTGTTATTGTTATTGTGTTTGTTTTCTTTCTTATTTTTTTCGCTTTTTTTTTTTTAATTTTTAAAGCGTTCTTTAAAGTGAACTGAAAGTATGTGACTGTATGACTGACTGACTGCCAATTCCTTGGCGTTTATTTTGCTTTTCTGGTTGGTTGTTCTTCTGGTCTTGCCTTCAGTATTTCTTTTAATTCTTCTGATTCGTTATTATTTTTTTTATTTCTTTTTTGTTTTTTTTTTCGAAAAAGTGTTGAAGTTTTAATATTATTGGGCGGTATTTTTTTTGCTTTTTTTGAGGTCGTTGTTGTTATTGTTATAGTTGTTGTTCGCTATTGTTGTTATTATTTTATCATATTATTTACTACCATACGTACATTATTATATAGATCGGTCGGTATTCAGTATACAATTTCATTCATACATTACAGTAGTATGTTACACACATGCAAACACACATGTATTGTATTTCATTTTCATTAAATCACTAGGTTTTGTTTCGTGTTCTATTTTCTGGCACTCAATTTGTTTTGTCTTTGGCTTTGTCTATGCAGATGGATACAGTTTTAGATCACTTTAATGGTTTCCTTAGTCACATGGACTTTAATTTTTTTATCTGTCAAATTAATTTATTCAAATTTATTATTTTTTATTCAATTCAATTTATATTTCAGCCTTCTAAGCTGCTTTATGTCAACTTACAATAGAAAATTACAATTTAGATGGAATTTGTTTGAATAAAGGAATGCCTTCTAAGGACTAACGAATGTGGAGGAATGATTCATTCAACACTTATGTACATTGTTAACGAAATTTAAATTTTTTTGATTCTATATTTCACTAAGTTTCTAAATCCTGAAGTGCTGTTTTAAAAATATTCGGGTGCCATGTCTCATTTGATAAATTGTGGTGATTTTGTTTCGAAATTTCATTTCAAGAAAATTCAATGAATTTCCTATTTCAGGAATTATTACTCACTGTGGGACATACTAAATTGGTCTTTGCAATCCTTTAGTTAGGATTACAACGTAGCTTGTCACACCAGAGGCTATGGCTAATTTACTATGACTATGGCTAATTTACTCTGAAGGATTTATTATTATTCAGACACGAATAAATCGTTTTCTATTCTGTCTATTCAAAAATTATGTTTAAAAATTATATTTTGATGGGTATACAAACGTATTTGCATATATTATTTGATTCGTTTGACAAAGGGAAGATAGTCAACAACTATTTAAAAATAAATCAAATCTTCGTTTGCATTTATGAAAAGTATAATTAAATGAAAAACTTGGAAGCCAGACGAATAAATTAAGAGTAACTTGGTGTCAAGGTTTCAGGCGTGGTATAGGTCAAGAATTGACAGTAAGGGTAGCTCAGATTTTGTAGGGAATAGCGGCAGGAAAAATTCCTCCAAAAACTTTATGAGATTAATCGAAATGCGGAGATACCAGAGGTACCAAGCATTGTTTTTTACTCATAAGTTGGAATCAATCTGGTTTATACATACGTAAACAATATTAATATACGTGAAAAGTTTTCTTCTATATTGGACGTACATACATAATTGGTCATTACAACCCTTCAGTCAGGATTACGACCTAGTTTCTCACACCATTTATGTTGTGTGAGTTAATTTTATACATGAGTGGTGGGACCTATAGTTTAAAATCGACTCCGAACGACAGATTTTTGAGAAACTTTTTCATGGCAATTTTTATTTACTCTCAGAGTTTTTGCCAGAAATCTGCTGAGAGAAAGTCGCCGAAGAAATACTTTTTGTATTTTGTTTCGTTGTCTGGCCTGGGTTTACGTCCCTGGCTTTACGTCTAATAAGCTAACACACTACCTACTCGACTACGGCGTCTTTGTTGTGAATAGCGGCAGAAAAACCTTCTGCAAAAACTTTATGAGATACCAGGCATTGTTTTTTACTCATAAACTGCAATATCAATCTGGTTTATACATATGTATACAATAAAATATGAGGGTCGTGAGTTCGATTCCCACCAGAGAATCTGGTCTGTAACATTACACCGAGCATATAGTCAAAAAATTTCCTTCTATATTGGGCGTAGTATTTGAATTATTGTTGAGTTTTTAGGAGAAAATTTTTTTCTTTTTTAATTAAATTAATTGAATTAGAAAAAGGAAAAAATTGAATAATGTTTTTACTGATCAACTTATAATTATTCTATATATTATATATATATTATATATTATCACATTACAATCCTGCAATAATGCGAAATTCAATTAATTTTTTTTTATTGGGAACTTTTTTTTCTAAGAAATTAAATGTTTTTTTTTTACTGAACCCTTTTCGATTTGAAGGAGCACTAGTTTAGTGTCCTTAAATGCTATCTAAGCAAGCATAAACGTTTCAGTCCATTATTTTCATAATAATGATTTTCAATAGTTTGTATTCAATTTGTTTTCTTATTTGTGTTGCTTTATTTAAATTTTAAAAATTATTTTTTTCTCTGTAACTGCAGGATCTTAATATTTTTATGAATTTTTGCTTTAAAAATTAATCGTTAAGTATTTCATTAAATGTTGATGTTTTAGTTGATATATTCTACGTTTTAAATGTGTTCAAAGGTTTTTCTTACTTTTTTCACTCTTATTTTAATTTAATTTAATTTTTTTATTTTTTTTTATTTTTTTAAGATCACACATACACTTTAAATTAGTTTAAAGAATTTTAATTTTTTAAATTTCAATTTCTCTCTTCAACTTTTTTTGTCACTTTAAATATTTTCTTATGCATTCAATTCAATTCAATTCATTTTACTACACTTGGTGATATATTTGATGATGAGAAGAAGTTAAATCACAGAATTCCCAATTGGTTTTTAATTTGAATTTGAAAGTTTTCCGTTAGAAACATCCTCGCACGGAGATGGATTAAAACATTCTGAAACAAAACGTTACAAAATGATGATGTTCATGCAAATCGCTTGGCTGGTGTTGTTGTGACAACATACTATAACAACAATAACAACAACAATATGTAAAAAGGATAACAACAACAACAACAATAACAGCAACTTGACTACACAATCTCTCTTTCTCTCACACAATTGTCGAAACAGTTGTGAACATAAAATATCCTGTAAATTAATAACGTTAATGCGCGTGGCAAACGTCCTTGCTGGGGTGCGTATTAACAACGAATGGATGATGGAAAAGTTTACGAACGTAAGGAAACAGTAAAGGATACTAACCACAACAACAACAGCAACAACAAGCAATAAAATTAGACAACAAGACAGCAGGATGCCCGAACTTAAAAAAAACGATTTCAAATTCTTATTTTTTTTTGTTTGTTTTTTTCCATAAACAATGAGAGTGGTATTAGCAAGCATAACAAGACAACATAAATACATAAATAACGGTTTAACCGAAAGAGATAAATAAATATTGGAAAGAGTAAATATGAATCTCAAATTCATGCACCGTTTCATTTATAAGTGATGGGACTGGCTGAATGGTTGGCTGAATGACTGAACTCAGTCTTTCATTCATGCATATCCTGCACTTGTCTAAATATAGTCACTGTCATCATGGCCACAAATCTTCGATTTGAAATATGTTTTGAGTTAGAATTTCTTGTTTTGTTGACATTTTCGAAATTTAAAAGCTTCACCGTTTATTATTGTTTTTGAAGAGTTCTCTCTCTTTCATTTTTTTCACTTTTGGTTTAAAGGCAAATTCATCCTTGATTGAATGCTTAATTAACTGCATTTTTCACATCCAATTCTGGTTTTATTTTTCTTTCTGAAAACAAAGATTAAAGACTTTTTCAAATTGTTTGAAATTAACACGTTTCATTGGTATTAAACGACATAAAGAGAAAGAATATCAGAAAAAAAGTGAGAATTACAACAACAAAAAATAAATCAAAAATGTGCAACCTCTCACTTTCTTATAATCGAGAGATGAAAAAGAAACAACAAAAAAAAAAAGAAACGCCAGAATATTTTACGTCTACTTGAGACATTTTATTCTTTCCTATTTCACCTTCTTTTTTTTACTCTCTCACTCTCTACACACTCAGTTGGCTAATAAATCGCTTCACTTTCAACCAATTATGATGTTTTTCTTTGTATCGGTGACAGTGTTTCAAGGAATGTAATAATACTAAATGGCTCAGTAGGGGTCCAAGCCTTTCTGACATCGTAGAAATTTTTATGAGTGTCAGCTGCCATAACCCCACTTTTCTAATGTGAAATATGACAACGTACTACTTACCTTGCTTATATCTTTTGCTGTCCTAGTTCTTTAGGGTTTCTTCAATTGGGATTACATTTTCATTTGATATTTCCAAAATCGACGGAATTGAATAAATATACCATGTTTAAGGGTACCATTTTCAATGTTATACGAAAGAACATAACATCTTGGGGCCCTAAGCCTTAAACTCCTACAACCATCATATCCCGTCAGAAATTGTGTTCATTGATAGATCACATCTTCGTTCATACGGTTTATCCACCTATGAACGTCTAGCATTAGTTTATACATCGAATAAGAATTATAATAATCTAGCTATCTCCACTAGCAGGAGCCTTACAAACATACATGCAGGCTTACATACATACATACATAATTGGTCATTACAACCCATCAGTCAGGATTACGACCTAGTTTCTCACACCACTTATGTTGTGTGTGTTAATTTTATATATGAGTGGTGGGACTTACAGTTTAAAGTCGACTCCGAACGACAGATTTTTGAGAAACTTTTCATGGCAATTTTCTATTTAATCTATTTTTGCTAGAAATCTGCTGAGAGGAAGTCGCCGAAGAAATACTTTTTGTATTTTGTTTTGATGTCTGGCCTGGGGCTCGTACCCTGGCTTTACGTCTAGTAAGCCAACACACTACCTACTAGACTACGGCGACTTCATGGTGTGGCTTACTTTAAAAAAAAAGTGTGGCTTACTTTTTTTTATTGTCAACAGCAATGAGCCTCCTTACTTCTGCAGTTCAATAAACCTAAAGAGCATATTCTAAAATTGGATGCCATAATCCATAACAACATGCAGCTCCCGATTTTGGAGTTTATATTGCACTCGGATATTGGTCTCCGAAATACCTCTCATGGTTGCCTCTTCTGGTGTTTTCAAATCAACAAACCTCATATATAATGATGTTCCACAGCAGTGATTGAACGACTTAAAGTAAAATTACCTCATTATCGTGTCCTGGAGATAGAATCCTCATTAAGAATGCGTTCCGGTCTATTCGTGTCAGAATCGATGCTAGATTAAGTCTGATTTGCCAATTTAAGAGCCTTGTCTATATCCTGGGTAGTAAGTGAGTAAGTTGCTCAACAAATTCTCTGAAACTTTACTCTATTGAGAGCACCTTTCTCTTTCGACTAGACGACAGCCTTTCCTTCTGAGTTTTGTTTTGTTTTTTTCTTTATTTAAATGGGAATAAGAATTAAACGTCCCTTAATTTCCAGCAGTTTTATGTCATCATTTTAATAGAAATTTAATCGTGTTTACATACATTTAAATCGCTGGGTGTATTTGATTTATTTTTTATATTGTATTTATTGTCTTGTCTTCGTTTATTAAATCATCAAACGATTAAGAGTTTCCTTGCCATGTGTTCAACAATTCGACAAGGACATCCCTGCAGTCTGAGTGCCACTTCAGGAACGAGTAAAAATGCAGAAAAAATTCAACATCAAAGGATTCTTTTTTTTTACTTTTTTCTCTCTTTTCTTTCTGTTTTTTTCTTTTCGTTTTTTTTTGTGGTACAAAACCATTAACATGGAAATTCCAAAAAACAACACCAAAAAGGAGATCAGAGCTGTTGTTCTCGTCGTCATCATGTCTAACTGGTTCACGCATAAATATTTATTGTATGCGGAAGCACAAGAATGATGCTAATTTCGAAAACAGCAACAGCAACAACAACAACAATAACATGAATTTGAAATTCTATCTTAAAATCCTGAATATGAGTTTCAATGTGCATGCAAATACAGATACGTACGTACGGAAATGAAATTTAGTTTGAGTTTCGTTTGGAATTTGTGTTCAAAATTGTTTGCTGATATATGTATACACCGCTGGTGGTATGGATGATTATGATGGTGGTAGTGGTGTACGTACATACGTACAGCAGCAATTTAATGAATTGATTGCTGTTGCATATCCTGTATGTGACGTATTAACTCACATGTTATATCACTCTTCACTTTAAAATTACTCTTCCTTTTAACCGACTGCCGTTAAGAATGCATATGATAATGAAATTTATTAAAATCCACAAAAAAAAAAGAATCTGGGTCGGCTTTTGCCTTTTGATTTCCTATGTTTTTTTGTTGTTGTTGTTGTTTTTGTATTTTAACTTTGAACTTTGAATATTAAAGTCCTTATTTGAGAGTCTATGTGTTGTCGGTTTCCTTTTCAATGGAATAAAAAAAGGACACTTGTTGCCTTCTTCATACGTATGTACGTGTTATTTTTATGTGGTGCGATCCCTGTATGCCATGAATTTTTATAATTTTTTGGTTTAGTATTCCAAGCACCACCACTACAGCATAGCGTGTTACTAGCTAGACACGGCCGTAAATAAATTAAAACGAAAGTTGCCTTTAAATTTTGTGCATGCGAGCGAGCAATTTTAAACGGCAACTTTAAAAGAGAATTGAAAAATGGAAAGACTGATGTGAAGGAATGGAAGTGAAAATTTAAATTTCAACAAATTTAAGATTAATTACGACCGGCACAAGCCAAGCAATATGGCATAGAAAACTGGCCAATATTTGATCAAATCACTTTATAATGTATTTACTATGGATTTTGATCCACCGATGATGATCTGTGAAAGAATGGAGAATAAGAGACTTAAGGGGTCAGTGAATTAAATGAATGAATTAAGTTACTTTAGGTTTGTTAATATCTTATATAAATCGAATGATTTTATAGTCACAATGGGTACCATCGGTAGTGTGAGAAATATTTAGTCATACGCCCTGTAGTCATAGTTCCTGTATGCAGTGCATAGTGTTGAAATGTTGGGACTTGCGTTCATCCGATTGATAATAAATAATTTTTTTCATGATCACTAATATACCTGTACCATCCAGAGACTGTAGATGCACCGATCGAATATATTTTTTCGGTGACATTGCCGATCATATGACTTTAAATATTCAAGAGATTTTTTGTCTGTTATTATAACACTTCATTCTTTAGTTTGTTCACCTAAGGGCCATTATTACAACTTGCCGTAACTTTAGTTAAAGTGACTTTAAAGTCACCTTTAACTTCTATTCGTTATTACAACCTAATGATAAAATAAAGTTAACTTTTTCAAAAAGTTAACTTTTCCTCTTTGATGTACTCCCATAGCACTTTCATTTATAAGATTATTATCTTGTTGTGCTATGATCAATAATAAATAAAATAAATAAATAAAATAAAAGGACTAGGTTAAAAAAATATGGCAGGACAGGAGCAATGTCGATAATACTGCTTATTTAAACAAGTTTTTTTAAACACAGTGGAAACGACGGGCTTCTTTTTTTGTTATATTTGCCCATTTTGTTTATATTTGAAGTTGCCATTATTAAAAAGTCGCCGTAACCTAGTAAGTAGTGTGTTGGCTTATTAGACGTAAGGTCAGACATCAATCCGAAATATGAAATAAAAAATATTTCTTCGGCGACTGCCTCTCAGCAGATTTCCGGCAAAAACTCTGAGATTAAATAAACCTGCCATGAAAAAGTTTCTTTCTTCTTCATGTATAAAATTAACACACACAGCATAAGTGGTGTGAGAAACTAGGTCGTAATCCTGACTGAGGGGTTGTAATGGCCAATTATGTATGTACATATGTATGTTGTTTTGTTTCAGCGATTCTCGTATTCTTCTGTGAATGAAAGTGAAATCCAAAAAAAAAAAAATTAAATAACATGAGAATAATAAATAAAGAAAGCCCGTTGCCCTAAAAAATTCGATCATTTTAATTCTGATAACATTATATGATGATACAGTATGCGAGCACAGTAATAGGGACACTTTAGATGAAATGATGGTACACGTAATAAAGCTGTATTGTAGTGCAATATTGAATGAAATTGAAAATTTTGAGAGCAACAGAATTAAATACAACAATTGACGCAGTTAAAATCCTATTGCTGTTGTACTGTACTTTACATGATGGTCATATACTGTATAGTCGGTGAAGATTACATGCCACATATATCAGCGAATTAAATTTTGTAAATTTCAAAATATTGTCCTTGCCACACAGGCACTCTCACACACACATTATCTGATGAAGGTGATGTTGTGATACGAACGAATGATAATCTGCAGTTGCTTCTATGCGAGTGCTTTATGAGCTGCATTAAGTCTGATGCGATAAATTATCACATTTAAAGGCCTATCGAAAGGGTTGAATGGATTGGTTGGCTGATTATTGTTGTTGATAGTTGTCTAATTATACTTTTGTTTTTTTGAAAATTACCCATTAATCCGAGCATACATTTGTTCTTTCATTCGTAATGCATTCAAACAAACACGAACAAAACATTTAGCGGACATACGTACGTATTGATGCAAAAGATTATGCCATGTTTAGTTTTATTTGCTTCTCGTATTTTTTTGACGTTTTTGTTTCAGGGATTTAGATTTTTTTTTATTTTTATTTCGAATTGCTTGGTTGGTGGTGGTTAAAAGGGTTGTTAATAATAATGATAACGATTAAATGCTGCCCCTCTTCACTGCATTATTACGGCTCTTCAGAGTTACAATGTAATTGATATTCTACAATAATTGTAGCAATAGTAATGGATTCCAATTAGGCCAGAGGTTATTCCTCTCCTTCGCCTTAGATTCACAGATTCTACACAAGCCTGGCAAGCGAAGCATCAGCCAAGTCTTTGTGCATGACTTCCGATAACTTCCTGTGAAAATCGCAAAAGTGCAATATGTGGCCTCCTCTTTTCCTATTCAGATCAGGACCAAAAATACTTTTAACGCGGTTCCTGAAAAACGATTGAAGGTTACCCATTTTAAGTGTGGCTATCGAAACACGTATGTATGCCGGTAAAATATCCTTTAAAAAGACTTCCATTTTAGAACATTTTTTCCATTACCACCTCCATCTTCTACGGTTGGCTGCTATTATTTTTGCGTCTTCTAATGTAAGATTGCAGTACCGAATGCATTTAGCTGTTACTTGGCCGGCCACGGCTGATCCATCTACACTTTCTACGTTTTATTTGTGTTATTATGGGTATGGATTGGTAAGATTCCAAAGATCCAAGTTGCTGATTTTATTATTGCAGAATATCTTGCACATGATTCTGATGCACTTCTTGATGAATGCCTGTAGTTTCACTTCCGTACAACAGAGTTGATTCTACACATGCTGTGAATATTCTGAGCTTCATGTGCGAGCTTCTCCATAGTCGTCCGAATTCTGTTCTCCTATTATTTACGCCTGTCTCCGCGCCTCCATTTGTGGTCGCTATATTGCCTGAATAGGAGAAGCTATTCGACTGGTTATCGTTGTTCACGTTGTTAATTCCCATGACTTTGGTTTTCTTGATTTTTTATCTCAAGTCCAACATTGCGCCCAAGTCTTTCTAAGCCTTCTAGTTTTGTTTGCAGGTTATATTAATACGTACACCATACCTATCATTGATTAGAAAAATCTTGAACTTGTCGCTTTCAAGAATGTCCATCGTTAAGGATTGTGGCTACATTAGCAGGAAGAAAAACTACGATTGGGTACCTTCAGAGATCACTATTTCAGTTATCAAAATTAACACATTAAATCAGTAGATATATCAGATTTGTATATGTACATACACACATATATGTGGGAGACAACTTTAATCTTCAATTTCTTAAATTTTCCATTTCAGCTTAGCTGGAGTTTTCAATAGATTTCGTGGTAAATATTTGTGAAATTGTGAATTTACAACAACAATTTAAAAATGTTTTCCTTTATAAAAAACAACAATAAAAACAATAAAAACAAATAAAAAAAAATTCATAAAATTTAATTGGAACACAATAAGAAATGGCAACGCAACTGGAATTTGTGGCACAAAATGAGAGAAGCAAAGAAAAAAAACACAATAACAACAACAGCAATGGCACAATATTTAACTAAAAAGGGGGAGATTGATGATGATTGTAGATGTGATTGATGTGTGTGCTTGTGTATAAACTGATATGTTGCAACATCTACAGACACACACACACACGCATAGAAGGCAACAATGTTGTTGCATGTATTTCTTTGTGTTTCGTTTCTTTTCTTTTCCTTTCTTGTAATAAACAGACACGCCCTTTCGTTTTTCCACTTGCAACCATTTCGAAAGGAATACAACAGAAATACAAAGAAAAAAATCGAAAAAAAAAACAACACACAGAAACAGAGAAACGCTATTGTTTATTACCTTAACTTGTTGGTACTTAAAGTATAACAATAACAACTGTTGCTACTCTCTATGAATGCCACATGATGATGATGCTGATGTTCTGATGCTGTTGCTGTTGCCCATTCTTGCTTAATGTTGCTTAAAACTGTTTAAAATGAAAATGATGCGAAAATCCCGGCAAGTCCATTCGCCAGCCACAGCTTGTCATTTCGTCAATAAATTTTAATTATATTTGTGTATATGTGTATGTATGTGTATATGTGCATGTATGTGTGTGTATTAAAACTATGAGTGATTGTCTACATTTGTACTGTATTGTTATAATTTAAGAATGAAGAAGAATTTGCAACACAAATGTACAATTTTTATGTTGTTTCTTCAGGTTGTTGTTATCGCCCGATGTATTGTTGTCTTGTTTTATTTGGTTGGTTGGCTGGTTAGTTGATTCCGCATATTTTTTTTGTTTTTGACATGGTGGTACATTGAAGTTGAATATATGTACGACAACAACAACATCAGCAACAACAGAAATAACAATATCCTCTAGTTTGTTTTTAAAATGGCTGCTGTGGCCGTTGGAGCTTAGTTTGCCCCATTGCTTGAGTTTGCAGCACAACCAACATGCACTTGAACTTTCATTTTATCAGCTTCATCTTCATCATCATCGTCAGCAACAATGTGCAATGACAACAACAACAACAACAATCGTACAAGTAGCATTAAAAATATGAAATATTTCCTTTCCTCATGTTGCAAATGCCGTAATGATGCTCACTGCAATCACTGCAGGAACCATGCTGATGATGATGAAAATGGAGATGAAAATGTTTTTTTTTTGCTTTTTTCCCCAACAATTTTCTCTTGTTTTGTTGTTTTTTGTTTCTTTTATTTGTGGTTTTTCTAAAGCACATGCAACTATTTTTAATTGTTTTTGTTTTATTATATGTTGTTATTGTTGTTGTTGCTATTGTAACTCAACATCGTCTTGTTCTTCTCTATCAGCATTATTGAAATTCTTGAATTCCTGAGCTTGTTTATGCCAATATTTTTTTATTATATGGCAGGATGACTGTGCATGGATGGATGGATGGATGGATGGATGAAAGTATAGATGGATGGTTATGTGGCTCTCTATATCTATGCTTATATTGTATCTCTGTGTATATATGTATGTAGTATGTTACCCTTTCCCCAACAACAGTAACAACTTGAACAACTTCTATAGTTGCTACTGATACTGCTATTGCTGTTGCTATTGTTGCTTCCATTTGTTGTACACACACAACTACTTCTGGTATTTAAAATATTTTTAGTCTCTCCTTTCAGCCACTTGAGCTGATTATTTGAATTATTTCTTCCTTTCCACATTCTTTTGGGGTGGGTTTCATTCATTGTTGTTGTCGGGTTTTTTTTTTCTTTTTTTTAAATTTTTTTTTTTTTTTTGGGAAAAATATCTTTGTGGCAAGCATACTTTAGCTTTGGATTTTTTTTTGCGATAGATTTCGTATCTGGATGGCATGTAGACGTTGTAGGCAAAAATATTGTTTTTGTTTTTGTTTTTGTTACCAAATACTGTATGATTCCCGCAGAAATTGTTTAAAAAAGTGCATGAATTTCAATTAAATTTCTTTTTTTCATCATTTTTTCTCATCTCATCTTCATACTTTTGAGTTTTTCCTCTGTCTTTAAATGAAATTTAATGCACAAGAAGTAAAAGGGTTTCGTTGGTTTAACTCCAAACTAAATGTTGAAGGAAAACATTTTACGCAAGATTCTCTTGCAACAAATTTAATTTGACAACTTCTAGTGCAAATGCTTGGGTTTTGAAAAGTATTTAAAGATCTTTAAAAGGAATTAAAAATTTATGCTGGATTTTGAAATGCAAATGTTAATTATCAGCTCTTACGAAGTAATCGTATGAAGGCAGTGAAGTGGATCTTATATATATCTCTGAAATGGGTCCATGAGATAAAACTAAAAGCTATACAGTCGATAACATTGTTATGATGTACCCTTGTGGGTTAGTAAAAGCAACAGCTTTTGCTTATTATGGAACTGAGAGTCCACAATTTTATTACGAATGCATATCTACACATATCCTAAACATATCTAAGCTTTACACACAATTCGATGCTACGATATACTCTAACAGATCTGCAGCAAACCAGAGCCAGCATATTTCATATCAATTTTCAAACAATTTGCACTTTGCCTCTCTCTCTGCTTAATTAATATCCGAATAAGGAATTTTCCAATAATTTGATTTTCACTTGTTGTCTGCTCATTGGCTTACGTAGGCAATGTTTCAACAAAATTCAACATTTTTTTGGTGAAAACTATCAGAGAAGGAAGAAACAAAAGAAATTAAAGGCAACCAACTGGTGGTGGTGGTGATGGAGTGGTACGTTTCTCCTTAAAGTAACAATTAAAAATGAAAAATGTTCCCACGAGTTGTGTAAAAACGAAAACAAAAAACGTAAAAAACGAAAAAACAAACCATAAGACGAACAGAAAAAAGAAAGAAAGAAAGACCCACCAATGCCATGGAGACGATGATGGTGGTAGTGATGGTGATGGTGATGGCAATTGTAAACATCTTTAAAACAAACAGCGGGAACTAAACAGTCTTCCTGCAATCCATCCATATCGCATTGTAGCCTGGTTAAACAAAAACGGCCATGTTTTGTTGCAAACATTTTAAAGCACTCAAGGAAAAAAACCAACAACAAGTAGCTATGTATTGTACAATAACAGCACAGTAACATTTAACCTTTTTTTGTTTATATAACACATGACACACACACACACACACGCACATGCATTTGAAATAACAAACTGTTTTTGTGTACAAGAAGAAGAAACTCTGTGTTGTATACAACAAGGCAAGCAAAAAAAGAATTGCAACCAACAACAACATGTTTCAAATACCAATACAAATTACACTGAGATTCTGTTGTAATGGTGCGTCAACAATGCAAACAAACATATACTCATGCACACGAAAGCCGATCGTTCTCTCAAATCGTTGGTCACTTTATTTGAAAAGAAAAAAAAAGAAGCAACACACAACGCACAGTGTACTGAACGATCGCGAACTTAAGTGCTTGGAAATATAAAATCCATGGCATGGAGTTTCCTATTGACTACACAATACCTGAACCCGCTTTCGATTGTGGTTTTATAACGAAAATAAGGCATGACTTCGATAACACCTTCCGTCATCTAACAATTCCAGATACATACATACTTAATTGGTCATTACAACCCTTCAATCAGGATTACGACCTAGTTTCTCACACCACTTATGTTGTGTGTGTTAATTTTATACATGAGTGGCGGGACCTACAGTTTAAAGTCGACTCCGAACGACAGATTTTTTTTGAGAAACTTTTCATGGCAATTTTATTTTCTCTCAGATTTTTTGCCAGAAATCTGCTGAGAGGAAGTCGCCGAAGAAATATTTTTTCATATTTTCGTTTTGATGTCTGATCTGGGGTTTGAACCGTGGCCTTACGTCTAATAAGCCAACATACTACCTACTAGACCACGAGGACTTCAACGTGCCGTGGCAAAATCTGAAATAATTGCTATAAAGGCTGCTTCGTTTCGAATTTCGCTTCAGAGTATATTGAGTGGAGATATACGCATTTTTTTTAAAATTTTTTTTTTTTTTTGGTAAAACCAGCACTCAGGGGATGGCCCCTACTCATGCAGTGCTTTGTGCAGGTTTAGGAAAATATGTTATAGGAAGGTGGAAAGAGGGAGTAGTGTTTGTGGACATTTGATTTAAACTCAAGATGCGAACGGCAAGGAAACGAGTTGTTGTTAGGTGACTATATAATGGCCAGTGCTATACCTTCACCATTAGACAGTCTACAGCAATCGTCCCCAAGAAGCCCGCATCTTGTGGTTATTTCACGCATTTTGACTGACATTGAAGCGTTCATTAAATCGTTTTGGTATTTGTGGAAGATAACGCTTGTATGGGTTCCTGAAACACGGGGCGTTGAACGTAACAAGTTGGGTCTAGTACTACAGAAAATTCAGTTGAATTCACGTCTGAGTTTTGTATTCCTTTGAAGAGTATCTAATAGGTAGTCTTATAGAAACTTTACTCATTTCTAGAGGCGATAGGTCA
The DNA here is from genome assembly GCA_932273835.1 of Sarcophaga variegata. Lineage (NCBI taxonomy): Eukaryota > Metazoa > Arthropoda > Insecta > Diptera > Sarcophagidae > Sarcophaga > Sarcophaga variegata. The sequence goes on from OW026361.1 coordinate 118,483,257, forward strand.
GACAAATCTGGCAAAACAGAACAAAATTTGCGTTAGACTTGACCATAGAAACCTTATAGCAGTTAGAGCGATGCATTGAACCATGGCTACAAAACAACTTCTGCACAAGTTGCAATGACGTAGAAGAAGAAAAGAACACTGCAAATCTTCTTTGTTGATTAGAAAACTTTTCGGTTTTGTGGTACTCGTAAGTCTTGAATGTCAGAGTAGAGGATTGCCTATAAATTTAAATTGAATCGCCTATAACAACAACATGCTTTCCGATAATTTAAACATTTTTTTCAATTCTTTTTATAATTTGTGCCACCGTGTTTGTCTTCAGTGTATGTTATTGCTATAGTGTGGTTGTTGTTGTAGTTGTTTTTAATGTTAAACGCACTTTTGGTATGAAGAATCAGTTGAAGTCATGTCATGACTGCATTTTTTTTCAAAAAGATGCTCTGATTTCTTTTCCTTGTCAAAATGGAACTTTTTTTCCTTCCCTCTCTCTCTCACAGTTCATTTAAATTGTTTTTGTCGTTGTTGTTGTTGAGTTTCTGTGCTTATTGCCCTTTTTCAAGATCCTCCAGTGGATTTGTGGCTCTTACGGAATTTTTCCCATAAACTTTGTTAAGCAATTTCACAATAAAAAAAGAAAAACGAATGAAATAAAAAAATGCAAGAAAATAAACAAAAAAACTAAACAGAAAAATAAATGAAAAAAGGACTGCTTTAAGCCCGTTAAATAGTCGCTCCCAGATCTTAGCCAGATGTGTTGAGTTTTTGCTTAATTTTGCCTGCCTTCATCACACCAGTTGGCAACGAATACGCACAAGTGGTTGGCTGGTATTGTGCGTACGTACATACGTACTTCTTGCTGCCACATATTCTTTCTTTAATCATCAGCAAATTTTTGTTACAAAAAAGAAAAAAATGATGGAGAAATTAATAAAAAGAAGAAGAAGAAGAAGAAAAAAACATTCCAATTGGAATTTTGATTCGTCGTTTCGCCATAATGAGGAAGTAAAGTATTCAACATTGGCCTCAAACATGAGACATTTTGAAAGGAAATATTTTTGAAAATTACTCCGTCCGGGCATTTTATGTTTGTTTTTATTTCTTGATTTAAAAAACATTTGAAATTTTATTTGAAAAATCATTTGTTTTTTGGTTTGAAATTCTGATTTGAGAAATCAAATCAAATTTTGATTGACGATAAGAATTCTTTAAATAGACTGTGAACTCTTTGGACGATTTGAAATATTTTTTTTCTACTCTTCATCGTTAAAGAAAAGATCACATGCAAGCCTTTAGGTGCAGGTGCTACTAATTAAGCACCAAGGAAAAGTAATGTAGGTTGCCGTAGTCTAGTAGGTAGTGTGTTGGCTTATTAGACGTGAAGCCACGGTTCAAACCCCAGGTCAGACATCTCGAACAAAACGAAAATTTGAAAAAATATTTCTTCGGCTACTTCCTCTCAGCAGATTTCTGGCAAAAACTCGGAGAGTAAATAATAAAAGGTTTTCAAAAATCTGTCGTTCAGAGTCGACTTTACACTGTAGGTCCACTCATGATAAAATTAACAAGCATAACATAGGTGATGTGAGAAGCTAGGCTGTAATCCTGACTGAAGGGTTGTAATGATCAATTATGTGTGTATGTATGAAAAGTAGTGTTCAGACATGTTCTAGAGCCCGATTGCGCAATTATGAAGGTTATAACAGGTTATAATCACCTGCAAGTTTTCGAAATACATACAAACATAGATTCTTGAGTATTGTAACCCTTTAGTCAGGATTACTGCCTGACTTCTCACACACCCACTTTGAGTGCGATAAGTTTAACATCGAATTCTTACTACAGAGTTATTTTTTCTTAGATTTTTCGCCAGAAGACTGCTGCAGAGATGTATCAATAAATGCTAGTGATTCTATGGTAAAGAATTTGTAACAGAAGTCCTTATAAGTAGAAGGAGAAAATTATACTTTGTCTTGAATTATGAGAAAACGAAACGAAACAAATATTAATGGACAGTCTCACCAGCTAACTAGCTGGCTGTATACCTGATTTGGATTACAAACTTAGAAAAATAATTCACCACGAATATATTTGACGTTCTAATGATGGGGTTACAGTCAATTAAATCAATAATAGGAAAACCATTGAAAACTTGGTTACAAACTTCTCTTTCTTTGTCTTAAATTTACCTCCACCTCCAGAGTTCAATTTCAAATGCCCACTTCAAATATGAACACAATTCTTAATTACAAATACAAAATTTGTTTGATTTCTGATTAAATGCTATTGATTAGTAATAATATTTACTAAACCTATAATATAAAGTCATAAAGTTTTTCTTTTAAATTATTTCACGATACGATCAAATAATAAAATTGTAGTGAAAATTAGAAAAAATAACAAACATTATTTTACCTGCTATTTTAATGCTATTTTGTTGCAATTTTTCAAAGTGCACACAATTTATTTATTTGTAAGTTTAATAGGAGGAAGGATATCTCATAATTTAAATCAATCGCATTAAAAGCAACAAAAAACAAATGCATTTTATGTTCAACAGGAAACTATAGACACACACTACAATATAATCAAACAGATATTAAAATGTGTTATCGCTAGAAATCAAAAGAAAAATTACAGGCTGAAAAATAGCACAAAAAAAAATCACAGAATATTTGTTCAGGGCATTCATATTTGCAACAGCAAATGTGAAATGGATGGATGGTATACTCTGCGACTGTGTGCAAAAAGTATTAAATTCCGTTTTTTCTTTATTAGAAATCTGATAATGAATGAATGAATTGAATGGTAATGTATGCTATTTGATTGATTTTGTATCAGATTATTAGCACATACACTCTGCTTTCTAAACTTATTCTATAATTTTGATTTTACAAATCGTTTTTGCATTAGAGATACGAATTGAAAGAAAGTTTCAAAACATAATTGTGCATATAATGGTTGTTATTTTGCTTGAGATGGACTAGAATAAAACAGACGGGTGTTCTAGCAAATTATTGCTTTAATAACCCTAAGGATCTATTACTGAAACTGAGAGCCATTATTACAACTTGCCGTTAAGGTTGGGTTTAGCAAAAAGGTAACTTTAGCTAAAGTAAACTTTAAAGTCACCTTTAACTACTTTTCGTTATTAAAACCTAGTGATAAAATAAAGGTAGGTTATGTTAGGTTAGGTCGAAGTGGTAGCTCTAATATTCAAGAGCTTACTTGAGCACGCATAGCGACCCGTTGTGATGCCACGAGTGAACACAGTCTCTGTACTGACCAAGTTCCACCAAAATCAGGAAAGAGAAGAAAGTTGGTCAGCGCAGGGGCTGCACAAAAAAAAAATAAAATCAACTTTTTCAAAAATAAATCAGAGCCGGAGCAATATCGATAACACTGCTCAATTAAACAAGTTTTTTCTTTAAACACAGTGGCAACAACGGGCTTCTTTTGTTTATATTAAAAGTTGCCATTTTGAAAATAATATAGAATAGAGTTCAGACATAAACTTAACTTTAAAAGTTAGTGGTGGAATGATCTTCCCTTTAGCTTACCTCGCACTTCTACCTTATTGTCCACTTAAAATATTTAATATTGTAATAATGGCCCTAAATCTTATAATTAATCGCCAAATTAGGTCTTGCAGACAGTCTTTGTTTTTGTTCTAAGGCCTCATTCAATTCATGCATACGCACATAATTGGTCATTACAACCTTTTAGTTAGGATTACGACCTAGTTTCTTACACCACTGATGTTGTGTGTGTATTAATTTAATATATGAGCGGTGGGACCTACAGCTTAAGACGTTAATCGCCTTGTCAGTCATATAGCATTAGACACAGCTAAGAAATTGTACATGAGCCATGTCAGACATATATATCTGAAATTTTATTTATAAAGACATAGTCACAGTAACAAGGTGTTATTCGGTAAATGCTACATGTACCACTGATTCGTACACAATGTGTTCAACGCTGTGTTCAAAACAACAGGATGCGTAAGACATATAAGACTGACACGGCTTGTCGAGAAAAAAGTTATAATATAGGGCCATGTCAGTCATATATGTGTGACATAAAAAATAGTGTTTTTCCGGGAATTTTGGCAAACAATTTTTTTCTGTGATACATTAAATTTTCTTGATACATTTTTAATCAAATTATCTAATAAAGTTACCGTGGCCCATGTGAAAATTTTTCTGATATTATCGTGGCGATTAACGTGTTAAAGTCGATTCCGAACGACAGATTTTTTTCAGAAACTTTCCATGGCAATTTTATTTGCCAGATATCTGCTGAGAGGAAGTCGTCGAAGAAATATTTTTTCATATTTTCGTTTTGATGTCTGACCTGGGGTTTGAACTGAATAAGTCAACTTATTACCCACTAGACTATGGCGACTTTTGAACATACTGAACAATAAAGTCTTAGTGTATAAGATGTATACATATATCGCCAGGAATGGAGATGGAAACGTTATTTTCTTAATTTTTAAGAACTCTTGTAAAATTTTTAATACAATCAATGCCTAACATTTCCCGGATGGGACAAGACAGAACTTCTATTCGTAATAATCACCTCAAAATACTTTTGAGTACAATAGCCATCATATTCTGCCTGCAAGATATAGCTGTGGACGATGTAAAATCTGCCTATCACTGCCCTTCTTGATATAGACTGAAGTCGCCGTAATTTAGTAGGTAATATTAAACAAATGGCCGCGATTCAAACCCCATCTGAAACAAATAGAACGAAACGAAAAATGAAAAAATGTTTCTTCAGCGACTTCCTCTCAGCAAGTTTCTGGCAAAAAATTTATGAGTCAATAAAATTGTCATGAAAAGTCGTTCGGAGTTGACTTTAAACTGTAGCTCCTCCAACACACATAGACAAAATTAACACGCATAACATGGGTGATGTGTGAAACTAGGTCGTAATCTTGATTAAAAGTTCGCCATGATCAATTAAAAAAACTCCAAGTAAAACTTAAGTTTAAGTTAAAAGAAACCACAAGCCTTTCAAACTTCCTGTAACGGTTTACGTCATTATTTGGCGATCTTTTATTAAATTTTTCCTCCAAAATATTGCATTTTCACATACTAAAGAAAAATGTTTGCCACCAACCCCTCCCTCCCTTTTTTCCAGACTAAAGAAGAATGAATCTTTTCAATTTGATTCTTTCATACATTTTTTAAAAATCTGCCAAGCTTTGCCTTCAAAAATTCCATTTTCATTTCATTTTAATTTAATTAAAATTGTGAAATTGTAAATAATCTCGGAAATATTAATTAAATTGTATACTAACTGCACAGTAATTAATTAATTAAAATAAATTAATTAAATAAGTTCTTCCTCCACCGTTTCTCTGCCGCATGTCAAGTGCTGTGTTCTTTTATTTACAATCTCAGGTTGACAAAATTCTCCTGCATGTGTGGAATTTTTCATGTCATCGAGTCCCCATTCTTTAATACATTTTCCTTGTTGGGGTTGGATTTTTTTTCTGTCTCTTATATATGTGAACACATGACAACTAATGTGACAAGTTGGTCGGTTAAGAAAGCGCATGTCCGTGGCATAAAGTTGGGCCAGTGAAAGGAGGAGTCACAATTAAAATGGCATAAATCATTTTGTAACAATTGAAAAAGCTTTTTATGAAAAAGCTTAACGGCATGAAAGCTTTTAAATTAAAAGCTTACGGCATTAAAGCTTTACAAAAAGCTCTGGTTTATTCATTCAGGGAAGCTAGCAAAGGCAAATTGCTATGTTGTTTTACGTTATTATTGTGATTATAAGTGAAAAGCTTTAAGAGATTTGTTAACAAATAACGACGCATGCGTATAAAATGTTTAAATCTGGCAAGAAATATAAGCACAGAAATTTGTTAAGTCCTTTAAATGTAACCATACAGGTGTAGTACTATAAAAGCTAGTTATCTGTCGATCTCTGGTACAGCAAACTGAATTTCGATTTATCCAATGGTATACGAAACTGGACAAATTCCTTGTATCCCAGGTCTTTCGCGTTCTCAAAGTTAGTTTGCAGGCTGTTTAGAATCCTTTATTGCTTGGTGTGTCGTATATTATTGATATCCACAGCTTCTGGCTCAAGTTCTAAAAATAGGTCAGCTTAAGTTTCCTTTTTTTTTACGCTGAGGAGGGGAAAATGTGTACCTAACCGCACACACCTCTGTGTGTGGGGCCCTCACCTACTAAATCCCCACCTCGTTTCGTGGACTCGTTGTGCCCACTCCGGAACTACGGTGGTATTACTTCGGAGTGGAGTCCCTTTGGCCCTTTGGCCCCTGTGTGTTCATAACCGCGTCTGGATTGCATGTCGAAAGTTGTAGAGTTGAAGTGTCTCCACTATTCCCTTCGTCCAGGTCCTTGCTTCGAATTTCGCTTGAGGCGTGTGCCAGTTTCATCTATGCCGGCGTGCCCATATGTTCCGCAGCCTCTAGATCCCTCTTCTTCAGTCTTAGAATGCTCTCCACGTAATGTGCCACTGAGGTCCAATTTTCTCTACTCGCGATCATAACCCTGACAATGTTACCGGCCGTGATCGTCCCAAATATCGACGTCAGCTTAAGTTACCTTTAAAATTCTATGAAGATTGTTAACCTGCGGTAGGGTGTCTCAGAACATAATGTCGAGTAATTTGATAAAAGTTAGCTCGAAGGCCTATATTAACCATTTGTATTCGCAACGACAAGAAGTACTGGGGAGTATTTAATTAGAATCCCCTATTTGCTCTTTGAAGTCGCCGTAGTCTAATAGGTAGTGTGTTGGCTTATTAGACGTAAGGCCACGGTTCAAACCTGAGGTCAGACATCAAAACGAAAATATGAAAATATTTCTTCGTCGACTTCCTCTCAGCAGATTTCTGGCAAAAACTCTGAGAGTAAAATCAAATTGCCATGAAAAGTTCTCAAAAATCTGTCGTACGGAGTCGACTTTAAACTGTAAGTCCCACCACTCATATATAAAATTAACACACACAACATAAGTGGTGTGAGAAACTAGGTCCATAATCTTGACTGATGGGTTGTAATGACCAATTATGTATGTATGCATGTATGTATGTACACATGTATGTAAAGGTAATGAGTAATGTTGAGATTTCTGAAGTCAAAAGCGAATGGTTGATGGATTTAATATTTTCAAACCCAAGATTACTGTTTATAACTGTAAAAAATATTGTTACATAAATCGAAACGACCTAATATCGCTTAACAATAAAAACGATAAACAAAAGCTACCAGCTACACCAACACAATACACACGACACAAATACACCTTAACACTAACAATACAATGAGCGTGTTGATTATCTAAAGCTGCACACATACATATGTACGACGAACCTGGTTGCGCCTAGTACCAACGGCAACATAAGCAAGGTACAGAAACAACAATGTATTAGCAATAGAGCTCTCCAGAAGACGATATCACTAACCTTCTAATTCAAGAATGTTCATTAGACTGGTTGTGTCGGACTATAAAAGGGCTGGACAAAGCAGGCAGCAGAGAGTTATAATTCAGTCAGCCTTGTGTGAAGACGCGTTGCGGTTTGAACGTACAAGTGGTATTGCTTGCAAAAAGGTTGTAAGCAGAGAAGATCTAACGAACAGTTGTTAGTGTTAACGCGGACAGAAGTGTGAAATAGAATAGTGTATAAGCAAATTATTGTTGTATCGTTAAGTTGTATACGGTGGCACACAAAAGTAGTGTAAAGAATAAAGAGAGTTTAAGAGAAATTAAACCCATATTTGCTTTTACTTTGGTTGCAATTAACGAACTCATATTTAAACGTTTTTAAAAAGGTAAAAACGTAACAATATTATTAAATAAAGAAGAAGAAATACAAGATTAATTCGTACTAATCTTCTAATGATTATAGCAAATAAGATTAGTAGCAGAAAACCATTAATTTGAATTCGTTTTTGTTTGTGTGTCTGTATCGCCCCCTTTAACACTCAGTCGGTGTGAATGGAAGACTCAGTTGGGGGTCGTTAGATGATCGTTTATTTTGTTTTTGTCGATTTTCTTCTGTAGATTTATTTGTATTTGATTGGCAAACACAACAATAGCACAGGGTATCTAATGAGTGCAGCGATAAATCTAAACATCAATAACAATGTAATCGACGTCAACACCTAGAATTTATCGCGCTGATAATCATTGAATAAATTAAAATTCGTCATTGATTCCGGGCAATGTATGTGTTGATGTTAATCGAATCGTCACATTTTCAGTTTTCTACCCCAAAAACCCTCGTATTTCGTTAGGATGACGGACGACATAGAGACAATAAGAGTTTTTGGCAATGAATATAGTAGACTGACAATGACTGATCTTCGGGCCTTGTTAATACCGTGCCTTCTGCCAAAATTGTTTGATATTGTTTTTACTTTTTGCTCGATTGATTTTGAATGGATTCTTTATTTCAATGCGACAAATGAGTTTAAAAGAATTAAAAAATATTCAACGAATCTATTTTAAGGCAACAACTCTTAGGACAAAGTTTCTTCCGATAAGTTCTTATGGATTCGGTAATACGATACGGCAACAATGTTGCATAATATTAACTAGAATTGCTTCTTTTCAGTTTTCTTTCATTTAAAAACCGATTTGCAAAGCCGTTGGTTAATTTAAAAGTGCGTAAAAAGAAGTCGGTTTGTTTAAAAAACAATTAATCATGTGCCCCTCATCAAAATCATCATGTCCAAACAGAATATATTTCATTCCATTCAAGAGCCTTGGTTGGCATTGCTTTATGTTCTGCTAATAAATCATTGAATAGTGTTCGCAAGGGGTAAAACACAGTCTCACTCTATCCATCACCTTTTTATTTTATTTCGGGAATTCAACGAAATTACCACTCCGTTAAAGCTTGTCTTTTAAGTTGCATTGTAAGTATTTTGATCTTTGAGCCTTATTGATGGATGATCAACATAAATGATGTGACCCTTTGAACCCCTCTCTACAGCAACAACCCTATTTTGAACATAATAATCTTGTCTGTAAGCGTTTGCGAAAAACAAGAGCGACTTTGCACTCTACTCTGTAGGTAAAACCAGGCTATGAAAGTTGGCAGACGATTAAAGAGTAATCATTGCCTTGCCTTGACTGCCTGCATGCATGCATGTAGGTTGCATGATTAAAATGCTTTTAGAGTGAGATTAAGTTATTAATTCTTGCAGTTGGGCTGGCCATTCGCCAAACTCAGCGGGTGTTAAAAGACTTCACAAAACGAAATCGTGGTTACGTTTTTAAAGTCAAATGTTTATTAATAATTTCTGCAAAAAAAAATTAAAAAAATAAGAACGAAGGTAAATAAAAATGAGAATTTTATTGCATTTTTAACAGTTTTTGTTTTAAATTTTCTCGTGTTGGTTTTATTATATCGTCATGTATACATGGAGTATAAAATATGAAATATAAACACGTTTAAGGAATTAAAATTTAAAAATTTTACACCAAAAACCGAAAATCAAACGAATTGCTATGAAGCTTACCAAGTGCGAAGTCCTCGACTGGTGGTTGGTCTCCTTTTCCTTTTTCTTGTTGTATTTTTTTATAGTTTTTGTATTTGTTTTTTAAGTGTGTGATTTGAAATATTTTTTTGCCACCTTGGAGGTCTCCACTTATGCCTATCATCACCAACACTACCATGTTCTTCTGCAATATGGCCCCAAAAAATCTGGACAAATGGCAACAAATTTTATTTCGTTCGTATTATTGTTTTTCTTCTGCTGCTTTTATTCTTAATTTTTTTCAAATTGCAGGTAATGAAGAAAAGGAAGAGAAAAAAAATATATGAAATAATGTCTGTTGAACCATATATACGAGTAGATATGTACATGGTAAACGTGCTGATGAAGTATTGGCCTCTGGGTAATAAAACAGAAATTAATTTGATTTTTTATGTTCCTTGTATGTGACGTACGAGCATGTGTGTGGCATTTAGTGTTGCACAGTTTTGCAAGGAGGTGGCACAGAGTTCCTTCAAGACTTTTAATGAAATGCAAAAAAATTAATATGAATTGCAATATTTTTTTGGAATACATATAAGGATTGTGATATATTTTCAATGAAATATCGGAGTTAAAGTCTACTTTGAAAAATGTTACTCAAACAAGAAGAAGACTTTTGAAGATTATATTGAAAATAGCTGTAAAAGATACATAACATACATACATAAATTCAGTCAGGATTACGACCTAATTTCTCACACCACTTATGTTGTGTGTGTTTATTTTATACATGAGTTGCGGGACCTACAGTTTAAAGTCGACTCCGAACGACAGAATTTTTGAGAAACTTTTCATGGCAATTTTATTTTACTCTCAGAGTTTTTGCCAGAAATCTGCTAAGAGGAAGTCGCCAAAGAAATACTTTTTGTATTTTGTTTTGATGTCTGGCCTGGGATAACGAACCCTGGCTTTGCGTCTAATACGCCAACACACTGCCTACTAGACTACGGCGACTTCAAATGGCAAATAGGGGATTCTAATTAAATACTCCCCAGTACATCTTGTCGTTGCCAATACAAATGGTTATAATAGGCCTTCAAGCTAATCTTTATCAAATGACTGCTGTAGAAGATTGGTTTTATTAATCTTTGGCTTTAAGCGTATTGAATTTGAACAGACGTTTTAATATCTATTCTGATATTTGTTTGTAATTTTCTAATTTTAGACTTTATTGTCGGTAGAAATATTTTTTGGTTTTTTTTTGATCAATAATTCTTAGTGAAGAATGCTGTGTCTTTTTTTATAAGAAACTCGAATTAAGGATCCACTTTGTATGCTTAGCCATAAGACATCTCTGTATTATAGATCAGCAATGAGTATTCAAAAAGTTGAGTAGAATCGAATCATACTCATAATTTCTGATACTTATACGCATTCATACTTATTTTAATATCGTGGAACCTCTACTCATATTCAAAGTTTGAAGTACTCATCATATTCATACTTAACAACACGTATGATGTTGTTCATGTCGACTCTCCATGACTCAACATATACACGAAGCTCGAAATAAGTATGTATCGCATACGAACACTAAAATACTTACTAGAAGGTTGGGTGTTGGTTCTGCTTGCTGCTCTGTCTTTTTTGCCTTTTGTGCCTTTTTTCAGTTTTTGCAACAACAACTAAGACTGTAAATTTTGATGAATGATTCGTGTCACTCGAATCATTTATAAGTATTTTTCTAAAGTTATGAATCGCTTATGAGTAGGCTTATGAATCAAACATATTTCGAATGGTATGAGTTTGATGCCAACGTTGTACGCATACTCATTGCAACCTGTATTTAAAAAACAACATTGTAGTGCGTATGAATAAATCAGAGTACATACAGTGGTGGCCTTATAATTAGAAACAACTTAGCAACATCTATGTTTGTTAATTTGTTTTACAGTTTTCACTGTGTACCTGGGATCAAAGGCTTTGTTTGGAGGACGTCTTACATACGTTTTTCCATCAGATTGGGACAAATTAAACTTAGATTCGTCACTCCAGAGAACTCTGTTCCAGAAACATCGTTTCTAATTATAAGGCCACCACTGTAGTTGAATTTCGATATTATTGACTCAATTATATTCAAAATTTCATGAGTGCTTATGAGTAGCGAAAAGACGACTCATTGCTGATCTCTGGTAACCAACATATACCTACTCGACTACGGCGACTTCATAACGTTCAATTCAAATCAGAATACTTAAATGAGCTGAAATTAAGATCACAAAAATGTGTCGGCATTAATTTTTACCACAAATCCTCTTCTAAATTGTAGATCCCATGCAGTGATCATGAATTCTCATTCAATAACTCTCTGCTTTGGAAATGCGAATGATTCGATACAGGTTTTTACTACTTCAAACATGGTTTTGTATCCGTATCCAAGTCCTTAAGCAGACATGATAGCCTATTTCCGAATTTGTGATCTTTAGGTGTGGCAAGTATTACCTGTTGTGTGTGTGGTTTTGTCGCTTGTATTCTAATTTCACTTGGGTATCTCTTGTTTTTTTTTATTTTTATTTTGTTTGATGAATATTCCACTTGTTTTTGATTTCATTTTCGTGTTTGTTTTGTTTTTGTTTTTTGATTTTCTTATTTTAGAAACTCTTTCTTATCTTTGCTTGACGTAGTCTGGCCTAATGAGATTTACTTGTATCTGTCTGTCCATAGAGACAATGAAAAGATTCGTATCATTTACTTTCAATTAATTGCATCACAACTTATTAGTCATCAATCTAAGAGGAGGGCAACATGATTTGAACAGACAATGTTTTTTTTTTTTGCTTGCTATTGGGGTTTTCGGTTCTGTTGGTGTTGGTGGACTCCTTTTCAAAAAAAAAAAAAAAAAATAAAATTTAAATAAAATTAAAATAAAAGAACAAATAAAAGTCAAATCCAAATAAAATATATAAAATATATGTATACACACACACACACACACGCCACACATTCAATTTGTTGCACGAACGATTGAATGAATTTGTGACGACTTGAGTGCCTGCATTTTAATGGAAGTCAGAGTGTGATGCTGATGCTGCTGAAGTAGTCGTACGTTGACCCAGTATACCTTAATCAACTTTGATTTTGAATACTGATAAGATTCCACTCTATTTTTCTTTTACCAATGAGTTTGGGTTTTTATTTTTCCTTTTTTTTCATTTATTTGTTTAAATTAATTTGGCATAGCGCCACTATACAATGCAAGAGGTCTACATGCAAACAGGGAGTTAAAAGACCGAACCCAGCAGACAGACAGTCGGTAACAAAAATATATGGATTTGCTTGCCCCAGATAAGATGGCAGTGGCCTTAACAGTGGCAAGTAGTCGAAATCTGTTTAAAAAAATTAAAAACAAAAAACTAAAAAAAATTACGATAAGAAACTGAGTGAATTTGGCATGATAACGCGCTTAAGGGAGATCCATTAACAACATTTTGCATTAAGTTTTGGTGATAAACTCAAGAGTTTATAGTTAATGATTGCACCACCATGAACATTTTCTTTTTCGTTTCATTATTTCGTTTCTTTTTTAATATCATTTGGCGCTAAAAATGGCGCCTCTAAAATGGTATTTAATGATCATGATCCTGGCACATAGAGATCAGTGCCCCAAATCTGCCAGAAGATAAATGTTTTAGATTTTCAACATGATTTTACATTTTATTTAAAGCGTTTCATTCTTTTTGAATTTGAAATTTTGATTTCAAGACAATTTGATTTCAAACAGATGAAGGAAAAGACGAGCAGAGTTAATGGCTTCATTTTAACATGGCAACACCCTGTTTTAGAGGTTCCTTAATAAAATTTTTGGCTATTAAGGAAGCGAAACAAAGTTTTTTTGTTGTTTTTCTTTGTAGGTTTCCTTAGGCTTCATAGCTTAGATATTGAAAGTGTAAATGATGATGATGATGGTGCCCAAAATGATAATGATCATGCTGATCATAAAGATCATCTTTATTGTGAGTCTTCCTTAAAATGGAATGAATTTTGTATGTTTTTTGGTTTTGTTTTTGTGTGTTTTATTTGCCATTAATAGAGTCTAAATGGTGGCTATAGTAATATGAAGAAGATTTTTGTAGCCAAATTGCATGTTTTAAACGTATATCTTCTGTCTCTCTGTCTGTCTAAACCACTTGGCTGTAGCCATTAAAGGCAGGAGGCATCATCTTCATTACCAACAACTTTGCTATAATGTTGTTGCTGTTTCCACAAACCTTTTTTTATGAACAGCCTGTCTGTCCGTTTAGGCAAAAAAAAGAGCAAAATCAACTAAGAAAAGCGAATAAAAAAAGAAAAAAACAGAAAAAAACTGAAATTCCTTAGTAATTTGTATGGAAAGGCGTGAAGAACACCAACGAAGGCAACACCTTAATTAATGTTATAAAATTGGTATGGCCTGGCCAAGAATGCAACTGCCTTAGCTGCCTTAGCTTCAGCACCACCAGCATAAGCAAACAACCAACCAACCAACCAGCCAACCAGCCAATATATTTTCTTAAAAAGAAGGCAAAGAAGTAGACGGACGGACATTAAAGCCAAGAGGAACTCCAACTATACACATCGTTAAATAAAATAATAGAAGAGAAAAATATGAATGAAGAAAACTAATGAAGGCAGCAGAATATGAAGAAGAAAGCAAACTAAAAATTAAATATTTATTAATTTATTATACTTTGTTATTGGCTTCATCCATTCATCCATTCATTCAATCATTCATCCAATGGATTTTGCTTTGCAGCAACATGATCTTGTTCTTAAGAAGTTTATGAAAATTATTCACTTGGCTTCAAATTAATGAATTTTTATTTTTAGTTTTGAAATTAATTGATAATTTATACACTTTTTCCCTCCATATTAAAATGTAAATTAGTTTATTTAAATCGATATACGAGGGTTGGTTTTAATGTTTAAATATTTGATTTCGATTTCTTCACATTTTTGTGATCTTAATTGCAGCTCATTTAAGTATTCTGAATTGACTTGAACGTTATGAAGTCGCCGTAGTCGAGTAGGTACCATGTTGGTTATTAGACATGAGTACGTGATTCAAACCAGAGATCGGTAAAGAGTCGTCTTTTCGCTACTCATAAGCACTCATGAAATTCTAAATATAAGTGTGCCAACAATATTGAAATTTAACTATGTATTCTGATTCATTCATACTCACTACAACGTTGTTTTTTAAATACAGGTTGCAATGAGTATGCGTACAACGTTGACATCGAACTCATACCATTTGAAATATGTTTGATTCCTAAGCCTACTCATTTAGATTCATAATTTTAGAAAAATACTTACAATGCATACTTATAAATGATTCGAGTGACTTGAATCATTCATCAAAATTTACAGTCTTAGTTATTTTATGCATTTACAAAAAATAAAAAGACACATAAGCAAAAAAGACAGAGCAGCAAGCAGAACCAACACACAACCTTCTAGTAGGTATTTTGGTGTTCGTAAGCGATTCATACTTATTTTGTGCTTCGTGTATATGTTGAGTTATGGAGAGTCGAAATCAACAACATCATACATGTTGTTAAATATGAATATGATGAGTACTTCAAACTTTGAATAGAGGTTCCATGATATTAAAATAAGCATGAATGCATATAAGTACCCGGATTATGAATATGATTCGATTCTACTCATCTTTTTGAATGCTCATTGCTGATCTGTGGTTCAAACCCCATCCCGGATATCTCGAACAAAAACGAAATACGAAAAAAACATTTATTTCGACGACTTCAATTTTCTGGTAAAAACTCTGGGAGTTTTTTGCCATGAAAAGTTTCTCAAAAATTTCTCGTTCGCAGTCCTCTCTAAACTGTAGGTGCCGCCACTCATGTATACAAAAATTAACACATACAACATGGGTAGTGTTAGAGACTAGGTTGTAATTCTGGCTAAAGGATTGTAATGACCGATTAAGTAACCGATTATCTATTTTTAAAACCTGATTTTATAAGTCGCCGTAGTCTAGTAGGTAGTGTGTTGGCTTATTAGATGTAAAGCCAGGGTTCGAGCCCCAGGCCAGACATCAAAATAAAATACAAAAAGTATCGGCGACTTCGTCTTAGCAGATTTCTGGCAAAATCTGTGAGAGTAAATAAAAATTGCCATGAAAAGTTTCTCAAAAATCTACCCATGTATAAAATTAACACACACAACACGAGTGTTGTGAGAAGCTAGCTTGTACTCCTAGCTGAAGGGTTGTAATGACCAATTATGTATGTATGTGTAAAACCTGATCGTCATTGTTAATGTCCAAATTGCATAGATTAAAGCATTGAATGAGGTTGACTGCATATTGAGGCTAGGTGTGGAGGAGGTGTGCTTGATCTGGCTCTCTATAATCGCTAAGGATTTTATGCACAGACTTGCTTCAAAGGAATCATTTATGTTGTTCTTAACTTTGCAAAGGTAGCAAATCTATTGATTCAAATCTTCTGATATCAGAAATTTAATTCCATTTTGCAAAATATTCAATATATTCTCTGAAAATAAATGATTTTTATTTTCAATTTGATGTGATTTTTTGTGTGTGTTTTATTTGAGTCTTGCAAACGAAACATAATTTTTAGTCGTTATTAGACTCTGATTTGTTTATTTTAAAGTGATCGTAAACAATTTTATTGATTTGTTAATCAGGTGTTAAGATCTTTTTTTTTATAATTTTTTCTTTTAAATGTTTTCGAAACAACCAATAAAAACAGCGGCGACAATTAAATATTAAAATACAAAACGATTACAAAATTAAAAACTAATAAAATTACACTTAATATATAAAAAATAAAAAAAACACAAAATTATTTGCAAACAAATTAATTGATTCCCACGTTGAATGGAATGAATGGCTAATGGATTAATCACTTGATATCGTTTGTTTTTAAAAAAAATTGTTAATTGTTAATCGTTAATCGTTTAGTTTTTATTTTTATTTTCATTTTAATTAATCAATCAAATTAAATCAACAACAATGGCTACACAGTGAAAATTTCCGTTCTTCCGCTTATAATTATTGATTATTCAGTAGTATTTTTCATTTTATTAATTTCTTATTAATTTTAAATATTTTTTTCTTTGTTTCTTTTCTTTTAATTTAAAACAATCAATTGAATCCTATATACCCAGTGTTGTTTTGTTTTTTGTCAAAAATAATTCATAATTTTATTCGTTGACCATTTGATTCCCAACATCGTTAACAGCATATTTAAATTCGTATACGAAATTGAATTTCGCTTTTTTTCAATACAAAATTAATTCACATTCGAATTTGATTCATTCATGAGATGAACACATAATGAATGGAACATTGTTAAAAATTAAATTTATTATCGAACTATATTAAGTTATTTTGTGCACTGAAAGAAATTTATTTATTTATTTATTTATTTATTATAATACAATTACAAATTATGTTCTAATTATATTCGAGCTGAGTGACTTTGACCATATGCTCGGTGTAGTGTCACAGTCGAGAATCGTGGATGGTGGGAATCGAACCCAAGACCCACCCTAACGCTAATAGTCTAGCACACTACCCACTAGCCTAACAGGGCACCCAGAAATTCTTTAATGTTCTGCTTACAACCTTATTGTGGCAATTTCTTCCAAACGCAAGAATTATTTGTTGTAGTTGTAATTAATAATTTGTTATAATCAAGTATATATTCCACACTATACTATGATAATTCCAATGATGATTGGGGAGAATTTTTTATTGAAAAAAATTTCCGCTTAAAATCAGAGTAAATTATAGAGTGTGGTGTATAGGGTTCGGATTTTTACCAGGAAAATAAAGAGAACAGCAATGGAGTAATCAAACTGAATTATTCTTTAACACTAAGACAGCATTTTCCTGATGATTTACTTAAGTTACTGAATTGGTCATTACTACCATTTAGTTAGGATAACAATCCAGGATTTTATCCATAAGTGGGTGGGACCTACACCGACAACAGATTTTGCAGGACATTTACATGACAATTTTATTTACTCTCCGATTTTTTAACTCCGATTTAAGGCTGCTAAGAGGACGTCGCTTTATGTTTTATTATTTCATTCGAGATGTCTCAGGCGGGTTCAAACTACGCGCGCTCATCTAATAAGCCAACACACTAACTAAAGGGTCTGCCAAATTACCTTTTTTTAAAAATGCTTTAAAAAAAAACAACTGAATATTTTCTCAAATTTCTTTTTTTATTTGAAAGTACAATCCTTCCGGTTAATAATGGAAAATAATTTCATTTAAATGGCTCCCTCGGCTGGCCATGTAGTAGCCTACACCAGAAGATGCCGCTTTTGGCAAAAAAAAAATCATCTTTTCAGACGAAGCTCATTTTGATCTTGGCGGGTATGTAAACAAGCAAAATTGTCGCATTTGGGGCACAGAAAACCTGCACGCATACATTGAAAAGCCGACGAACCCAAAAACTGTTTGGTGCGGATTTTGGTCCAGAGGCATAATTGGGCCATTTTTCTTCGAAAATGAGCAAGGAGTGGCCGTTACAGTCAATGCCGATCGTTATCGGGCCATGTTGAACGAATTTTTGTTCACAAAAATTGAAGAGGAGGATATTGGCAACATTTGGTTTCAACAGGACGGCGCTACGTGCCACACAGCCGAAGCTACACTCGATGTTTTGCGCCCTGTTTTTGAAGATCGCACTATCAGCCGCAGAGCTGATGTCATTTGGCCACCTCGGAGCTGCAATTTGACACCGTTGGACTATTATTTGTGGGGTGCCGTCAAAGATAAGTGTTATGCCGTCAAGCCAGAGACAATTGACAATATTCGTGAAGCCATTGGTGAAATACAGCTGCACACAATCGATAATGTGCTTAAAAATTGGACCGATCGTGTAGGCTACTGCATGGCTAGCTGAGGCAGCCATTTGAATGAAATTATTTTCCATTATTAACCGAAAGGATTGTACTTTCAAATAAAAAAAGAAATTTGAGAAAATATTCAGTTGTTTTTTTTAAAGCATTTAAAAAAAAAAGTTTTTTGGCGGACCCTTTAGTAGACTACGGCGATTTCTAAAAATAAAGATCGTAAACAGTTTGTGCCGTAAAATCTATATGACCTAGAAGCACACCTACTTTGCAACATCTACTTGAATCCGGCGATAAACCCAAGGGGTTAATAATCGTCCAAAGTCCCAATGTTCTACTATGAGTTAACAACTATGGCAGTATGGCTTATGCTAACTGGAACCCAGAATTTTACTGTGTGTGTGCATGTTACGAATACCAGTTTATGAGTACTTTTAAACGCTATTTTTTTCATCCACAGGTGGCTCACGAGATGATTATACAAATTGTATCAGAAATAAAATTCCCAAAAGTTCGTTCACAGAAAAATCGTGCTTTACGTAGTGCTGTACATATATATAAAAATCCAATATGCAGACCATTACTACAAGCAAATATCCAAAGACTGGCAGATACCGAACTGCACGACCGAAGAATATCCAAATAGTATCCAAATATACATCAAAATGGACCATATGATAACTTGGTACGGTGATATACATAACTGTAATGGTAATTGACACGAGTTATGCGGCAGAAGGCGCCGTAGTCTAGTAGGTAGTGTGTTGGCTTATTAGAAGTAAAGCCAGGGTTCAAGACCCAGGTCAGACATCAAAACAAAATACCAAAAAGTATTTCTTCGGCGACTTCCTCTATGTATGTATGTATGCGGCAGATATGCTAGACAGATTGAAATGCGTTAGTTTAGGCATGGGTTTCAGACTTTTGATGCTGAATTTAGCAATCTGCAGTGGCCTTAACATGCTAATCTTACAAAATAATTTAAAAGTAATTTTTTTTTTTGGCAAATTTTGAGATTCTTTGCTTGTAAGTCAAATAAATATCTTGAGTTAAAACCCATTTGCAATTAATTGGCCTTTTTTAGAAATTTCTTTTTCTGAATTTTTTTGCTTTTGTTTTTGTTTTTGGTGTGTCATAATCAATATTTGCTTTACCTTTTCCTTTTGCGCTTTCATCTTCATTATCTTCTGACCGAAACTGTAAAATTCTTAAACGACGAAGACGAAGCAAAGGAATTGGATTTTATTTAACTAAAGCAAGAAGTCAATCTAAAGATCACAGGCCGCAATCTTTAAGATTGTGAAGATCCTTGTTTTTTTTTTGCTTTACTCGCACACACACAATCCAATACACAAGCAAGCAACCAACCAAGCAAACGATACGTAAACATCTGTAAGTACCTGTTATGCTTCACAGAGGCCAAAAATATTATTTTTGTTGGTTTTTTTTTTGTTTTAATGGTGGCTCTTGCATATACTTGGGAGTGTGTAATCTTTTAATG
The DNA here is from genome assembly GCA_932273835.1 of Sarcophaga variegata. NCBI lineage: Eukaryota > Metazoa > Arthropoda > Insecta > Diptera > Sarcophagidae > Sarcophaga > Sarcophaga variegata. The sequence continues at coordinate 118,503,125 of OW026361.1, forward strand.
ATTTAAGCCAATTCAACAACGGACCGTTAACGGCACCAACAGCAACAACGATTAACCATATAACCCAACAATAATCATTAACGAACAAAAAATCAAAAAAAAAAACCCAAAAAAATGAACAAAAAATGATGCCACATGAAATGTTATGGGGAGTTGAAATAAACGAAGAAGAGGAAGAAAAAGGATGAATGGATGGATGACTGTATCAAAATGATTTAAAGAAAAGGTGAGGAGAAGGCGTTACCAATTTTGTCGCAGATATGCATCTCAGATCTCACCTTAAAGTAAAAACATAAAGAAAAACAGAAAAAAGAAAGACAGAAAAAAAGGGAATGAAAATTATCTTTTATCTGCTGGCTTTCGATGATATACGAAGCAGAGTAAAACGAATCGCTTTCATAATTTTCTGGAGTTTTTTTCTTAAATTTTTTGAAAGGATAATTTTCGTTTTTTTTTGTGTTTCGCTTTTTGAGTGGTCATAAGATTTTTTGATTTGTTTTGTTGCTGCGTTAAAGTGCTGCTAATGGTCCTACGAAATTTTTCAAAAAAAAAACCAAAAAAAAAAACGACCCTTAATTACGGCATTAAATTGTCAAAAATGATGACTGGTACCGGGAAGATAAACAGTAGAGAAATGATACTCACTTGTATTTACAAAAGGATTTGAAGTATAAAAGTTGAAAGTGTTACGCAGTGTTTCACTCTTCAGTATTGAAATATTCTACTTACCCTGTGCTCCATAAGCTTGTAAAGGGTGTTTTTTATAGAGTTATAGAACTTTAAGTTGCAATAAAACAACGATGGATTATTCGATTGACATGAATTTTATTTATCCGAAAGATAATCTTGTGGCATTACATTTTTAATATGAATTCTGGCATATGACCGCCACGGCTGGCGCAGATGTAGTCCAATCTGGACGTCCAATTTTCGAAGACTTTTTCCAACATTTGTGGCCGTATATCGGCAATAATACGGCGAATGTTGTCTTCCAAATGGTCAAGCGTTTGTGGCTTTACCGCATAGACCAATGACTTTACATTGCCCCACAGAAAGTAGTCTAGTGGTGTTAAATCACAAGATCTTGGAGGCCAATTCACAGGTCCAAAACGTGAAATTAGGCGGTCACCAAACGTGTCTTTCAATAAATCTATTGTGGCACGAGCTGTGTGACATGTTGTGCCGTCTTGTTGAAACCACATCTCCTGGACATCATGGTTATTAAATTCAGGAATGAAAAAGTTAGTAATCATGGCTCTATACCGATCACCATTGACTGTAACGTTCTGGCCACCATCGTTTTTGAAAAAGTGCGGACCAATGATTCCACCAGCCCATAAAGCGCACCAAACAGTCAGTTTTTCTGGATATAACGGTGTTTCCACATACACTTGAGGATTACCTTCACTCCAAATGCGGCAGTTTTGTTTGTTGACGTAGCCATTCAACCAGAAGTGCGCTTCATCGCTAAACAAAATTCGCTTATGAAAATCGGGAACAACGGTAATCTCGTTTTGGGCCCATTCGACGAATCTACGCCTTACTTGATGATCGTTTGGCTTCAAATCTTGCACGAGTTGGATTTTGTAAACACGCAAACCAAGAGCCTTCCTCAAAATCTTCCATAAAGTGGATGGACACAGATCCAATTCCTGTGCTCGATGGCGGATGGACTTATATATACGCTCTACAGCAGCAATAGCTTCTCTGGGGATGCGAGTTATCAATAAGAGTAAACGTGGTGCGAAAACGTTCCATGGTTAATCGAAGTAACTGCTCTGATGGACGATTTTGTCGACGATAAAATGGACGTAGTGCGCGATACGTTTTCCGCACAGAACCATTATTTTCGAAATAAAATTGCACTATTTGCAAGAGTTGTTCAGGCGTGAGTCTATTCATGATGAATTGCCAAACCAAACTGAGAATAAATCACTTGACAGCTGTTAAATCGGTCGCCATCTTGAAAAGTAATGCCAACTTAAAGTTCTATACCTCTATAAAAAACACTCTTTATAAAAGTTGAAAGTGTTACGGAGTGTTTCACTCTTCAGCATTGAAATATTCTACTCACCCTGTGCTCCATAAGCTGGTACCTATAATCAAAAAGACGTTTTCCTTTTTTTGCTTTGTTTAATCGTTTACTTCTATTAGACTCATAAATTATTTACAATAAAGAGATTATATTCTATACAAATATGGTTTCTAATAATTAAATTTTACAAAGTTAATAGCAAGTAACTAGCCTAGTTGGTGTAATACAATATAAATTATAAAATTAGTATTCATTTATTGATTGAAAATTATTACAATTATTATCACGTTAATACATTTAACAAATAAAGAGAGAAAGACCTCCTTTTCTTTTTAAAACTAAATACTACACATAATGTTAACTTATTATCTAAAAAAACTATGAAATGATCAATAAATAATTAAAATTTATCACGCGTTATGGAAAGCTTATTTTGTTGTTACAAAACTTGTGTATGAATGAAATGATTTTTTTTTACCAAAAAAATGAAAGAAACTTTGACTACAGACACGTGTTGACTTCACGCTTTTCGAGACACTTTTCACAGGTCACCTCACAGCACCACTTAAATACACACTTACAGTTGACCCACTCTGAGACCACATGATGTTTGGAACCTCGACTACAGCACAATAGATCACAACCGTCTGTGCCCATTGAGGTTGCATTGCATTCACGATCCTGTGTGCCCAGGGAGCCAGTTCGTATGTTGGGCGCACAAAAGTCTGCCGAGTCATCGGAATAGACCAGATCGTATTTGGTGGGCTGTTTTACGTTTTCATTTTCGGGCATAAAACTATTGCCATCATTACGCAGTATCACCTTGTAGGCACCATCGAATTTTTCCCGTAATCGTGTGGCCACCTCTCGGAATGAGGGCATTTTCAGCCAGCAGGTTTTCACGGTGCACGAGCCCGACAAGCCATGACATTTGCATTCCAGGCGTATCGAGTCGCGTATGGCCTAGAATTGTAAAACAAAGTCCAGCATAAATATTTTACGATATGATCACTTTATATTAAATGTTTAAATGTTTAACGTGTAACATCATATCAAGTACAATGGGTCAGTTCGACCTCCGGGTACTCTACTTGTCTTTATTGACAAGTACACGTCCTCTAACCTAACATCATATCAATTGCTTAAAAGTATTAAAATCTGTAACAAATAGTCTGAGTGTGTGGAATGGTCCAGAAAGTGTTGCGTACATCAAAAGTAAAAAATTGTGTGTCTCGGTAATCCGATTGCCAATTTGTTGTTTAAACACTTACCAATCTACCCGCCATATTGTTGTGCAACTTTACCAGCGTCCTTAAATCACTACGTCGCCTATATTTCGAATCCAGAAATATACGCGAATGACGGAAACCAAAATTGACATTATCACTGCAGCCTCCCCATTCCCATTCACCTTCGGGAAATTTAATATTTTTCAAAAGCCTTCTCCGTCGATTGCCAACTTTTCTTCCGTTGTTGTTGCTATTGTTGCTATTGTGTTTACTATTATTACGTTGCCTTGTTGCATTCTTCTCATAGGCGGCCTGTTGTCTCTCCAACGCTGCCACAGCTGTTACGGCATTCACCATTTGAGGTTGACCACCATTACGACGCGAATGGCTTTTGTCACAAGAGCACTCTATTAAATTGCCCAATGTGCAGGCTTTTGTCACCGCATATGTCACGCCGGCCGAAGTGATGGCATTGACAAAGCCAGTTTCACGAGTATCTAAAACGAAACGAAATGAAAAGAATGAATGAAAAAAGTGCTCGTATTTATTATTTATGATGGCATTAATATGCGATATAATGTATCATGTATTACAAGGCATTTAATTATTTAATGAGACTTATTGTTGTTAATTTTAAATGGATTTTTATAATAAAATATACAATAATTGTCATTATTGTTGGAGAACAATAAAAGCAACAAAAAAACATTTAAGAACTTGCTTCTAAGTTGACTACTATTTAATATGCACGTTAAGCTAAATAAACACACTTTTAAAGTGACAACTATTTGACATTTGTCACGTTCTCATTTGCATATTTGCTCTCCGTCACCACCCCGGCTGTCGTGTAGACAATAGCAAACACACTGTGTGTCATTATTGCGGCCACTCTAAAACAACTTGTGAACACTGTGAAATTTATCACAGGCGATATACGACAAGAATATCCGTAAATTATAGCAAAAAAAAAATGAAGTGAATGAATATAAATATTGGAAACGAATAAATTGTGTAAATTAAGGTGTAAATTGTTGTTGTATGTACAACAGTACAACAGTAGTGTAGTAATAATATGCATAATAGTAGTGAGAATTTATGAATGACTTACAACTGTAGGTACGCAGTCATAGATTTCAGTTGTGTGACTGTATGATTGTCACTTACTTGACTAGATGACACACTGACTTAAATAATGTCATTTTAGACATGTCATGATGATTTTGTGTTTCTCTTATCCGTTTTGTCAATCTAAAATAAGCTTTGTAGCATCAGTCCACTGCGTTTAACGTAAGTAGCTATCCAGAGACATGCCTCTCGTTGCTCAACAGCGCGGGTAATAACAAATCGTTGACCAGCGCAGCCTTATGTGTAATATTACATGTGAGTAGCAATTGGAAGACATGAATTTGGTTACGAACTTCGCTCTTGGTTAGGGTTCGGAGATGATTTAAACCCTTTCCATTCTATGATTCAAGGCAGCCGGTTATTGGTGTAACCTGACATGAAGTTTACGCTTTCCCCGCGATTTGGGCTTAACTCACAAACACCACGTAGTTATCCAAGAGTTCCCGTCGTAACCGGACATAGACAAAGTCTCTTGGGCTCCCGACAACTGGGGTTTTTTTTTTCGCCGCACCATAGAGGAAGTCGTCACATCCTCCGTGTGTGGGGCCCTCACCCACTAAATCCCCCCCTCGTTTCCTCTGGACTTGTTTGTACCCACTCCGGAACTACGGTGGTATTACTTCGGAGTGGAGTCCTTTTGGCCCTTTGGCCCCTTCATGTTCATATCCGCGTCCGGATTGCGAATCGAAAGTTGAGGAGTCATCTAAGCGTCTCCACTATTCCTTTCGTCTAGATCATCGTCTCGGTTACGCCCGGCACGTGTGACAGTATCACCTATGCCGACATGCTTACTCGTTCTGCAGCTTCAAGATCTATCATCTTCCGTCTCAGAATGCGCTCTATGTAATTCACTACCGAGGTCCAATTTTCACTACTCGCAGTCATAACTCCGACAATATTAGCGGCTGTGATCGTTCCGACTATTGACGTCAGTACAGAGCGATAGCTCTGCTAGCGTGCACACTCGAAAACAGTGTGCTCTGCGTCATCAATTACAACTGGGGTGGCAGTAGTAGAAATACTACTACTTTTTAAGACCCAAATTACTCTGGACTGGTGACCAACAGCAACAACAAGCCAAAAAAACAGCGACCGCATGCATGGATAAGACAGCACAAAGAAGACAAAGCAACCAGAGGTGCTTGAAAAACTACATACCGAGGTAGAGGATACAAAAACGGCGGGAACAGGAGGTCCCAGCGCCTTCTAAAGCCCTACCAAAATCTCACACCCCCCGAGTACAGCTAATACCCACAACCCCGACCCCGATTACCATTATCTCGGCATAAAGCCAGTACATGCTTCCAGTCTTCAGTTCCCATACCATGCCGACAGTCTACTGAATCAGTGAGATCCCTAGAATGCAAAAATTCGTTAAGGGCACCATGGCCCATAAGTATGAGCTCCAAACTTAAGCCAAACTTAAGCAAAAATCAGAGACCTTACACCTGTAGAAGTTTCCAAATACCTTTGAGCCAAAAAAAAAAAAACGAACAAACTGCAACAGTTTGGAAGATTAATTGAGGACCACGGAGGTCTAAAATCCCTTGTAACTTCTAAGCTCATAATATTTTTGTCATTTTTTTCTTCAGTGATGTGCTATGAATTGCAAAGCAGTTAGTTTATGAATGTTTTTTTTTTATCGAAATCCCCTTTAGTGGTTTGAATATTTCATAGAATACTTAAGCAGGTCAATTATTTTATGACTCAACGAGCAATTAAACGTTGTTAAGTATTGTTCAACAATTCCGTTTTAGCCTTTCTAGTATTTGCCAGAGTTTTTGTTTTTTTTTAATTTTTATTTACACTTTGCTGACGTGTTTAAACCTTTTTTTTTAGAGATTATTTTCAGTTTTTGACACTTTATGTGTCACTTGTCCAATTTGTGCTGACGTGAATGGCCCTAGCCTAATTCTTTTGTTTTAATTATTGCTTGTGTTTTTTTATTTTATTTTTTGCTATTTATACTCGAAAGTTATAAATATTATTTGTTTTTAATAATAACTCGTATTATGGGGATATTTAATTTATTTTTTTTATTTTTTTCTTGCTCATCATATACAACATTGAACGACGACGATGAGTGATGAATGCATGTGACTTCACCCACAAGTCGTGCTTTTTCAATTTTACCGACACATTTTTTTTAATGTCGTTGATTAGAACATTTTACGTTAATTTAATAAACAATTAATATTTTTATTGCCATTTATTGTTCCCTGCCAATGTATGTGTATTTGTATTTGTCATAGAAAATGTGTCAATTAGCAGAAAAATTTTATGGCTCTGTGGCATCATCCACAACAATACTTGATGAATTTCTTTTTCTCTCTTTTCCATTATCTTTGTGATGAAGAGAACATTACTAAACTGCTTTTGCGGAGTATGATTGATCTGACATCCCAACACTAGTTTATTGGTTGTTATCAGAGATCAGCAATGGGTATTCAAAAAGTTGACTAGAATCGAATCATACTCATAATTTCTAATACTTATACGCATTCATACTTATTTTAATATCATGGAACCTCTACTCGTATTCAAAGTTGGAAATACTCATCATATTCATACCTAACAACACTTATGATGTTATTGATTTCGACTCTTCATAACTCAACATATACACGAAGCACAAAATAAGTATGATTCCCATACGAACATTAAAATACTCAAAAAAAGGTTGTGTGTTGGCTCTGGTGGCTGCTCTGTCTTTTTTGCTTATGTAAATGCAACAACGACTAACCCTGTAAATTTTGATGAATGAGTCGTGTCACTCGATAAGTATTTTTCTAAAGTTATGAATCTGAATGAGTAGGCTTATGAATCAAACATATTTCGAATGGTATGAGTTTGATGTCAACGTTGCACGCATACTCATTGCAACCTGTACTTATAAGTCAATGTTGTAGTGAGTATGAATGAAACAGAATACAATTTCAATATTGCTGACTCACTTATATTTAAAATTTCATGAGTGCTTATGAATCAAACATATTTCGAATGGTATGAGTTTGATGTCAACGTTGTAAGCATACTCATTGCAGCCTGTACATATAAATCAATGTTGTAGTGAGTATGAATGAAACAGAATACAATTTCAATATTGCTGACACACTTATATTCAAAATTTCATGAGTGATTATGAATCAAACATATTTCAAATGGTATGAGTTTGATGCCAACGTTGTAAGCATACTCATTGCAACCTGTACTTATAAATCAATGTTGTAGTGAGTATGAATGAATCAGATATTGTTGACTCACTTATGTTCAAAATTTCATGAGTGCTTATGAGTAGCGAAAAAACGATTCATTGCTGATCTCTGGTCCTGATCCAGTTTCTCACATTTTTGAAAATTATCGATAACTTTCGGAATCTTATCGATTTTCTAAATGAAAAATACATGCAGAATTAAAATTTAATTTCTTCTGACATAAAATGATGTACACCCGCTAAATTAACAATAAATTACGCCGGCTGTCGTCTGCCAACTAAGCTGCTGCATTAAGCCTCCATTTAAGGTGAATATTTTCTTATAATCCCTGTGTGCACAAAAACGCAATTTTCTTTGCAGAGAGTTTCATAACTTTTAAGCTCTTAAATTAATCACGTTAATGCTCAGTGACATTGATTCACTTAAAAGCGAACCGTTTAGACAACTTAAGCGAAAATCCAAAGACAATTTAAAAACTAAATCTCAACCACAATTTACACGAGCAAGAATGAATAAAACAAGAAAGAAAACAAGAAAAACAACACAAATTGGCTAAAACATAAATAAGAGGAAAGAAAAGCCAAGACAAAAAGGCTAAAACAACATCTTAGAATGAGGAGAAGTTTGCTTTCGCCAGCTACAACCAGTAAAACACAACAATGCAGTTCAGAAAACAAATGCAATAAGAACAAGGGGGGGGGGGAGGGTAAATTAAAATAAAGATTTAGGACATGTTGGTGAAATCCCTTTATACGCGGAATAACGTAGCTCTGGTGTTTGTTAAAGCTTTTCTGTTACTACAGAGTTAAGCTTTTAAGCAATTGATATTCGTAATAAATTTCGCATTAGTTAACTAGGTTGGACATTTAAATTGTTGCCAATGTGGACGCACTTGGCTGGTATTTTGTCCAATAAGACAATGAGCGTACAACAACAACATCTGTAATGCATTTTAAAAATGTGATGAAAAAACTAAAATTTGACAACAGATTGACACAACGACAATTGAAACTGTAGCAGCAGCTGCAGCTGCCGTAGCAGTTGAACAATGACTAGCACTAAAGATTGCTACTCAGTGCAAAATGTTGTTTCAAATGACTTTCGATACAAAAGTTTGTGCAAATCAATTGCAATTGTTGTTGATGTACAGAAGATGAAGAAGGTAATGTAGGTGAATGTAGGTGCCTTTATTAAGGTGGTGGTGGTGTTTCCCCCTGAAGACATCCCAAAGCAGAGCAACTACTTGACAGTGAAACTGTAATTTAAGCCACGTTTAAGCCTGGTTATTTATTACTGCTGATGACTTTGAGAAGGTTTCTTTACTTTTTTTATTTTTTATTTTTTTTGATATTGTGCGGCAATTATATGCAAGTGATTGTCCCTGTTTATGGCACGTTAAAAGATATTCTTTTTTTCTTCTTTTTAAATATAAAATCGTTGACACTTTAACTGCACAAAAGCCTAAAGTCACTAAACTTATTCACACGCTGCATTGGTATGCACTGTCTGCTGATGTCAACAACACCAACACCTTCGGCAACACATAAGGGGCTTGGGACCAATGTGGCAATCTGGCTAAAGATTTGCTAAAATGTTGCGCTTTTTTTTCTTCTTCTTCTTTAATTTCCATTCATCCATCCATCTGTCTGTCATTTGTTGTGTTGCAGTTCATAAGTTTAGCTTGTGGTACCTGGTCATCGGTAGCTGATGTTCTTTGTTTGCCAATTTTTTTTTGTTGTTTTTTTTGGGGGAAGCAGCATTACAGCTCTTTTAGTCGTTTCGAGCGGCTTCTTCTTTTAACAAAACTACTCTACTATGTGCAGAATTGCAATATATTTGATTCTTATAAACGTTTGTAGTCATTAGTTTTACTAGAGCGATAAGACAACCTGTATACAGGATATCCAGACATGGTTTCATCAATTTTACATCTGGAAACTTGTATTTGATTCGGGATATTATGGCCACTACCATAGCAATACTATGTTAGGGTTACAGCCAGTTACCTTTCCTCCAATAGTATCTCAATTATTATTCGCCTTTAACGTTTATTTTTCTACCTTCTCTCTCTCTTTCTCTCTCTCTTTTCTCTTAATAAAGAAAACAAACAAATCTCCTCTTGACCAAATAACCATCAACAACAAATTTGAAATTCTTTTTCAATTTTTTTTTTGGACTTGAGCTCTTCTTGTTCTTCTTTTATTTCGAATTCCAACTGCTGTAAACCTGGCTCACCGGTTGACTGGGCTATAATTTATTTAAATTGACAGTCTGGATGCTTATTTTAAAGCGCTATTCATCAAGTTTTATTATGCAAGTTGATGGATGATGCGGTTTTTGTCTTCTCTAAATGACACTCTACTCTTCTGTGTATTGCAAATTGTTGCCAATAATTAGTTATACTTGCTGATACATAATATGAAGAATAGCAAATGGCTTATAATGGGAAAACAATTTGTATGGCATACATACTCGTACATACAAAGACTAAAGACTCAAGACACAAAGCAAGAGAGAGTGAGTGAGTGAGTCAATATGTGACCTCCTTTAATTGTTTAAGTAATTAAAGGCCAATACAAATTTTACAATTATTTGTATAGAAATTTTACGGCTATCAGTTTCCAGTGGGAGCATAGATTTGTTCTGTCAAATTGATTATGAGGACGATCATGAGGATCATACATACATACATAACATACATAATTGGTCATTACAACCCTTCAGTCAGGATTACGACCTAGTTTCTCACACCACTTATGTTGTGTGTGTTAATTTTATACATGAGTGGCGGGACCTACAGTTTAACGTCGGCTCCGAACGACAGATTTTTGAGAAACTTTTTCATGTCAATTTTAGTTAATCACAGAGTTTTTGCAAGAAATCTGTTGAGAGTAAGTCGCCGAAGAAATACTTTTTGTATTTTGTTTTGATGTCTGGCCTGGGGCTCGAACCCTAGCTTTGCGTCTAATAAGCCAACACACTACCTACTAGTCTACGGCGACTTCATGATCATGAGGATCACGTCTATAAAATTTAATAAATATAAAATAATAGGTATTAATGACGTACAGTGTATTAACATGTCAATATTGTACATAATTGTAGTTGTTGTTGTTACTGTTGTCGTTGCTAATCTATCAAATTATCTTAAATGCCCATGCAAACATACATCCAATTTGTACCCACACATGCAAAACTCAACGTCAATTGCTTTGTGACTCACTAAACATGATTTTTTTTTGCTTCCTTCAATGGCATTAAATAGGAAAACAAAAACAACAATTTAATGGTTTCATAAAAAAAGGGGGAAAAAAATTCAACATTTTAATTTATGCAGTGTTAATTTAATTTAATTTGACTCAACTCGCTGGTCACTCTTGTTTCCTTTGCTTGTTTTTTCTCCAAAGAAAAACCCATTATTTCATGCAATTTTGTTTTTGTTTCATGGTTTTCTTCTTGTTTTCTTTAATATTTTAAAACTTTAATTCACTTTGTTTAGCTAAACATGTCAACACTTGCTTTACAACACCACACTCTGCACACACACAAACAAACACAGGCATATACACATGTTCGTATGCTCAATTGCTATTTTAACATGACAATGGTTTTCCTGTTAAACACAAAGCGCCGCTAATAGACAATGACACACACTCGACAACGGCAATAATAATAACAACAACAACAACGAAAATAAAATGAGATCAAAAACCCACGATCTTCAGCTATAAAATACTTTACTTCATACACACACACAAACAAACACTCTCTCTCGCTCCGTCCTTTTCTTTATAAAATACTTTAAGGCTGTGTGTGCATTGGTGTAGATGGGTTTGTGTGCAAGTGTGCATATGTAAATAACGTGCCTGGCGGCCTGCTTGCCAGGTTGCCTGAAATGCATACAAACGACGACAAGTGCAAGCAAGCAATGTGGTGTTGATGATGTCTCCTCTCCAGTTATATTGCTGTTACTGCTGCTGTTGCTGACATGCTGCCACAAAGTCGTTGTGTTTGTTTTTGTTTTTGTTTCTGTGTCTGTTTTGAATTTGATGTTGATGTTGATCTTGATTTGTTTTTTACGTTGTAGCAGTGTTGTCAACACTGCATAATAATGAAGTTAATTTGTAACATATTTATAAAACTAAATAAGAATTAACAACTACAACAACAATAACAACAACAACAACAGTGTGTATAATACATAAGTAATGTTGTATAAGACAACATCAGCAAGCAACAAAATGATTTTTTTTTGCAACAACTTCATGCCAGTAAAGAGTAATGAGTTTAACACACTGTTTAAATATGTTGTTGTTGCTGTTCCTGTTTTTTGCTCAACAGCTGGCAGATATTTAAATTCAAAAATCATTCGTTCGTTACATTTTTTTTTTAATTTTATCGAAAGAAGAATAAAAAATTAGGAGTCTCCACTACCATTTACTGATTGAAATAATCGTTTGCCTTTTCAGCTGTAATCAAATTGAACCAAATTCGGCATTAGGATCCCGAAATTACATTAAAATATTGCATGAGAATGGACCTTTCCAGAGCCGACACGACACTTTATTCATCTCTTCAAAAAAAGGGGAATGTTGCTAACATTTGTGTTCAAACTAATAATCAACCATTTACCAGAACTTAATTTTTTAATTAAAGAATGCATTCTTTTAATCTTCTTTACATTCTGATAGGCAGCAGGCTAATCTCGTGAATATAGAATATTCGCGTGGTGTAGCCTGTTTCATTTCACCTTTTTTTGTTGCTTTAATTCATATTCACAAATTACAAAACGGTTTATAGTTCGTGTTTTTTTTTTCTTCTTGTTCTTCTTCTTTTTGATACTCCATTTTAAATCACAATAATGGGTTAACAGGGTCTATGTCATTGCCTCAACCTCATCCTGTCAGCATACAAATGACAATTAAAAACGAAAAAAAAGGACACAAAATAGAAGCGACAGGCAGAAAAAGATTTTTACACGTACCATTACTGGATTATCTCTATCATTCTCTCTCTCTGTGTGTATGTGTGCACATGTGTATGTATGTTTGTAGGTGTATGTGTGCTATTAATAAACGAAACTTACCTCTCATTAAGATTTTCCTCATGCTTTTGCGTAAAGTTGTGCAATTCCAGCGACGATTTCGAAATTGAAATTCACATTCTCGGAAGCCCAGATTAATGCCGTTGATGATCTCTTTTAGAAGGGCAGAATCGTGTCGGCAAATCTCAGCCATTTTGCCACGTAGACGACGTGTCTTTTTACACATTAAATATGGATCAAGTAAAATATTAGAGCCCTCAGCCCTTGTATACGTTGCAAAATGATGTTGTTGTTGGCGGGTGGAAACAGCAGAGGACACATATGAGGAATGATGACACATGGAAATAAAAACAATAAAAAATAAAGAAAAAAAAAGACAAAATTAAATACTTTTCAGCTGTGATGCTAGAGAAACTGATCATTAAGAAGTAAATTATTAAGAATAATAGGAAGACAAATCGAAATATCAGAACACAATGAACTCATTTCACTTTTGTAAGCGATTCATTTGCTCGCTCGTCCTTCTAAATCACCCGGATTTTATTGTAATGCTCGATAACATGATGATGATGCTCCATAATTGTGTCGATAATAAAATCGAATAAAATAAAACCTCCAGCTGTTTTATTTAACATAAAATAACAACAATCGAAAAATTATACGCTGACGAGTACAAGAACACAAAACACACTTGATAAAACGATAAAAATCAATAAAATATCGACTACAATACGATTAGAATTTGAAATTTCCACTTCAGATTCTAAATACATCGAGTAAGTAAGTAAATAGCGGGGTGTCACCGCAATTCAAATGAATTTAAAGATTTTATTAAGAGCGATTAAAAGCGTTATACCGGCGAGCAGCGAATACAGATGACTACAACTACGGATGGTGTATTAAATAATTTATTTTTCTTTTTTTTTTTTGGAATATTTAAACAATAGATAGACAGAAAGAATATGTTATACTCATACAATATGAATATTCATTTCAAATTTTTCAATTTATTCTTCAATTCAATTGCAATTCAAATTTCAATTTCAATTCATTTTATTTTATTTTATTTGCTTTTAGAAACATTAAACAACAACCCACTCGATGATAAATATTAAATTGATTTGCATAATCGATTTGTATCGTTTGAAATTTATTTGAAACAGAAAACACAAAAAAATTGAAAATGAAATTGATTGTTTCACTTGACAAACCATTACGTTACACTCAATGAAATCGCTTTTTAATTTGCGTTTAATTCATGATTTTTTAAAAACTCTCCTCTATTGGTTCCGACAAGCGCAAGCGCCTTGTGAATTATAAGCTTCAAAGCATGCAAACATAATGCCAAAGCCACCAACAACACTACAGGTGCTAAAAATTTTTTTTTTAAGAGCGCCAAACAACTTGAAATTTTCAATGCAACAAACCAACAGCATCTTAAAACGATCAGCAACTACGATCCGTATACGAACATAAGTTTTTAAAGTGTTGCTACTCAAGTCACCACACAATAAATGTTATTGGTTGATACACACTCTGGGGCATTTCATTAAAAGCAGGGCAGTGAGAAGTCATTTTACATTTCTTTTGACGGGTAGTGGATGTGTGCTTCTAACGAAATGCTCGGGAGTATTAAGTTATAACATTTAACGTCAGTTAATTTAATATTGAAGATCACTTGAAAGGTGTTAAAAATTTTAAATTTTTATCGGTTGAAGTTTAACAAAAAACTTTAGAAAATGCTTCCGGGGAGTTTGAAATTCGAGAAACAAAAAAAAAAACGAACTCCATTTGAAATAAGTCAAGGACCGTGATATTAAATGAAAAAAAATCGAACTCAGACTAATTTATACTACAAAAAATTAAAGGTATCGGAGCTAATGCCCAGCGCAGAATATTTGTATTGAAAATACGAATATAATTTAGATTTGAATCGATTGACGTTGTATGGGCCTAGGCGGCCTTTCGTGGGAAGAGTGTTCAACATGTAAAAAGTGCAGCTAAAAAACTAATTCAATTTGATTTAAAACACATGAATGTTGTACTCAATTTTCTCTTGGATTTAGATCATGTAAATAACAGGGAGGTTCTATGAGTTGAAGTCCTTCTGTCACCGTTAGTATACATGGATGCTACTCGCTTGATGTCAGTTAGTATCGCACGCATAGAATGAGAACAGTCTTTAGCAGATTATTAAACGTTGACTGCTGCGTCAATTTTCAGAAAACTGGCCACGCAAGCCAAAATTGTCTTTTTGTTATTTTCCCAAGAGCCATTTATCGATATTAGCACTTATAAAATACGATTTTATTAGTAGCTACACAAAACTAACAGGTTTATTGAGTACGAGATAACTCGTAGTTGGCTCCCTAGAAGGAAACGTAATCTAGGAGTTATCTCGTAGTCGGCAGTCAACGTGTTAAACGTTGCGTTCACACGTTAAAATCAACACCATGTCGGACACATAATAGATCGTCAAAATAATATGAATCCTACAATACGTCTTATGTAATTAAGAGTAGATAGGATATACATTTGAAAAGACATTGTAAGTTAAAAGATGAAAAAGAAATTGCAAACTGGATCTGCAACATATTGAAGGAGTTCTTTATGTGGAATATGTTGATTGAGGAAATGGGGATCCCTTTCTTCATGTTTGAACTTTTGTATAGAATTCAAAAACCGAAAGGATGAGCTGTAATATTACTCTTGGCTGAGAAACAATTAGATATTATATGTCATATATAGCTACTGGTGGCTGATAACATCAATACTTATTCACTTCACTGTCCGTTTACATTAAAAAGTCTCTGCAAATGTTAAAAATAATAACAGATTATACTTCGGTATATGCAATCCTGAGTTTACGGCCGATGTTAGAGGAATTGGGAATCTTATTGCTTTTTAATTATAATGGTTCTTGAACATCTCGCAAATGATTTCTGATACTTTGCTGTGTACATGCCAGAGATCAGCAATGAATATTCAAAAATATAAGTAGAATCAAATCATACTCATAATTTCTGATACTTATACGCATTCATAGGCTGCCTTCCAAAATGTATCAATACAAAGTTTGTATGCAGTTCAACTACTGTATATAAACTATGTAGATATGCAAAGTAACCAAACAATGCATCAACTATAAATCCGATGCCTGATAGCTTTTTGACTGCGTTAAAAATACAATTGACGACATTTTGAAATAGAATACATTGTATATATTTTGTACAGCGGCATTATGAAACACGATACTTTGTTCAAACACAAAGCAACTAACATTTTGGAAGGCAGCCATACTTATTTTAATAGAATGGAACCTCTACTGATATTCAAAGTTTGAAGTACTCATCATATTCATACTTAACAAGACGTATGATGTTGTTGATTTCAACTCTCCGTGACTCAACATACTTATACACGAATCACAAAATAAGTATGAGTCATTCGAATCATTTATAAGTATTATAAGTATTTTTCTAAAGTTCTAAAATGAATCTAAATGAGTAGGCTTATGAATCAAACATATTTCGAATGGTATGAGTTCGATGTCAACGTTGTACGCATACTCATTGCAACCTGTATTTGTAAATCAACGATGTAGTGACTATGAATGACAAAAGGATGTCGAACATACATAAATTTCAATATTGTTGACTCATATTTCTATATTCAAAATTTCATGAGTGCTTATGAGTAGCAAATAAAACGATTCATTGCTGATCTCTGCTACATGCCCGGTACTATGACGAAGGAGAAAAAGGCACTTTAGTGCCTAGTATATGGAAGATATGGATGCACTATCAACATTGGCAGTCTGAGTCGTTTGATCGGAAGTACTGAGTAGTTCCGCAACTAGGAAGTAAATGGAAAACTGTGGAATCACAATGGGCCCAATGTAGCCTGAGTGGGACCATTGAAACTCCTTAAGAGGACCGATACTTCTATTTACTACACCTATTCTTTAATTGTACAATTTTATCACGGCCATTATAGTATTACGTTTTCTATATACCTCAGGAATAGTACATACATATGTAGTGCTTATGTAAAGAAAATCAAAAATAAATCAGTTTCGCAAATATTTCATTCACTGTAACAGTCAATTACGACTAGAAAAATAAATTTCACTGTTTTCTTTTCTTTTTTTGTTTTTGTTTTTTTACTTAGTTTTTATGCTGTTTATTTAACACACAAACGTTTATTTTCTTAAGATTATTCGAGGTGTCGAATAATATTCGTTTTAATGTCTTTTTTCTTCATTTTTTTTGGCTTTTTTTTGCAAAAGAAATTGAAAAAGAAAAGCTTGCATAAAGAAGAAAAAAAAGCGAGAATAAAGTAAAGTGAAGTGAAGTGGCGAAAAGAACATTTTGCAACGCGGCATGATGCCTTCCAAAAACCCAAATTCATAGAACGCCAGGCCATTTATATTTTTTTAATATGTTCCTAATAACCATTTCATTTCATTTCATAATTGTTTGTTGCTTTTAAAACTGATTGTTTATTTGTTTAACAACAAATAGACTAAAAAACAACAACAACAACAACAACAAAATTATTTTCTTAATTGAAAAAAAAAATTAAAAAAATTCTTTTCAGTTATTTAGAGAACAAATACATCAACGGCAGCAGTAGCAGCAGCATCATCATTGGTACTCACATATGATCATGAGCTGTAAATAAAATTTGGGTGAATAAAACAACATTTTTTTTTCTTTTTCTTCTTAATTTTGGCCATGATTTATTGCTTTGGAAAAGGAGAAAAAAAAGAAAAAAAACTGAAATTTATTTTTATGGAAATAATTTTCTAGATGGTAGTGTACGTTAAGTATACGTTAAGTACATAAACAATTACTATTGAAATGAAATTATTTCAGAATTTCTTTGAATGCCCTTTTCTTTAAAATTTGATTTGAACGCAATTTTGAAATTGAATACCAGAAAATATCCTCAGCTCGTTTAATTATTACAATTTATGAACGAACAATAATTTCTCTCTTTCTCATTTAAATTATGAAATTTATGAAATTTATTCTTCCCTTATTACACGATATACTCATAGAAATTCTATTTCATTTGTATCATTCATTAACACTTTTAAAATAGGCGATTGAACATCTGAATCGCTTCCCATTCTGGAGTCTTCTCCTACAAAAAAAAAAAAAAATAAATAAAATATGTTTCTTTAAATATCGTTTGATGTTTGGCCAAGAGCTGTTATTGGAAGAATCAACAAAAATCGAAAAAGATCACACACATGCTATGGTTCGCTATCGGAAAATAAGCGATAAATTGTCATTTATCGTATTCTAATAAGAAATCATCACCACCAGTTAATAGATATTGTCGGCTCTCTTTTTAAAACAAACACCAACAAAAAAAGAAACAAAAAAACAAAAACAAATATATGAACAGGGAGTTAGTTGTTGGTGGAAGGCAGAAAAAAAGAAGAAAATAAGAAAACTTC
This sequence comes from Sarcophaga variegata, assembly GCA_932273835.1. NCBI lineage: Eukaryota > Metazoa > Arthropoda > Insecta > Diptera > Sarcophagidae > Sarcophaga > Sarcophaga variegata. The sequence goes on from OW026361.1 coordinate 118,521,240, forward strand.
AAAGGAAAATGTTCAGAGAGTTTTTTGTTCTTTTCGTTGAATGTTTAAGTGGCCCTTTTTTCGATCAAGTGACTGCGTGAGTGTGTGTGTAAATGAAATAAAAATTTATGAATGAGTGGAATGAGTGGCTTATGCATCTGGCTAACAAGTGTTATATGTAGGTGGACCAATTCAAAAGTTTATACATTTACAGTAGAAACTTAATTTATCAGAGCTACCTTGTGCTCATAGTCGAATGAATGAAGGCAGATTGTAATCTTGCATTTGATCTCTATTAGAGATCAACAATAATCAGCAATGAGTATTCGAATCATACTCATAATTTCAAATACTTATACGCATTGCATACTTATTTTAATATCATGGAACCTCTAGGTAGGTAGGTAGGTAGAAATGGCTGTCCCCTCGATCGAGTAATGAGCGGACACACTTAGGGTGCACACAGGGCCCATTGTGATACCACAGTTTCACATTCTCCCCTATTCCAGGAACCACTCTGAGCTTCCGATGAAGCGACTCAGACTGCCAATATCCATGCATGACAGTTCATCTAGGTCCTCCATGTAGTAGACACCCAGGTGTCTCTTTCTCCTCTGACCAAGTGCCGGGCATGAGCACAGTAGGTGAATAATAGTTTTATCCTCCTCCTCATCTCCACAGCTTCTGCAGAAATCATTCGCGAGGTGTCCAAGACCATCATGGAACCTCTACTTATATTCAAAGTTTTAAGTACTCATCATATTCATACTTAACAACACGTATGATGTTATTGATTTCAACTTTCCGTGACTCAACATGTACACGAAGCTCGAAATAAGTATGAATCGCATACGAACATTAAAATATTTACTAGAAGGTTGTGTGTTTGCTCTGCTTGCTGCTCTGTCTTTTTTGCTTAAGTGTCTTATGAGTCACTCGAATCATTTATGCGTATTATAAGTATTTTTCTAAAGTTCTAAATTGAATCTAAATGAGTAGGCTTATGAATCAAACATATATCGAATGGTATGAGTTTGATGTCAAGGCTGTACGCATACTCATTGCAACCTACATACATACATAATTGGTCATTACAACCCTTCAGTCAGGATTACGACCTAGTTTCTCACACCACTTATGTTGTGTGTGTTAATTTTATACATGAGTGGTGAGACCTACAGTTTAAAGTCGACTCCGAACGACAAGTTTTAGAGAAACTTTTCATGGCAATTTTATTTGCTCTCAGAGTTTTTGCCAGAAATCTGCTGAGAGGAAGTTGCCGAAAAAATATTTTTTGTATTTTGTTTTGATGTCTGGCCTGGGGCCCGAACCCATTTCGTTCGGCATTTCGTCTAATAAGCCAACACACTATCTACTAGACTACGGCGACTACAACCTGTACTTATAAATCAATGTTGTAGTGAGTATGAATTAATCAGAGTACATAGTTAAATTTCAATATTGTTGACTCACTTATATTCAAAATTTCATGAGTGCTTTTGAGTAGCGAAAAAACGATTCATTACTGATCTCTGATCTGTATAAGATGGTCCATTTCATAATAATTAAAGCAACTTGATGCCGTACGAGCTTTGAGGATTGCACTTCGCACAGGATATTAGAGCTTTTCCTACACCCATGAAAACCGAGTTCAATCTTGGCAATTCCAATTTCCCTATCGAATCTCTTCTGTTCACTTATGTTTTGAGCCTCATACACAAAGTTAGGCGCAAATGCTCTACGTGTTGCTCTTAGAAATGAAAAGTGTGTGTATAGTTTGGCCTTAAATGCTTTGCTATAAGTGCGTTCAATAAGTTTTAAGCAAATATAACTCGGCTTAAGGCTCTTCCCAAGACAAAAACACACATAAAAACGAAAAAACAAAAATTCTCAGAAGATTTCATCCACCTAAGCAATGTTTCATTCTTTTTATTCTGTTTTTTTTCTTCCTCTTTTAACTCAAATGACACATCATTCGTGGCAAGTGTGAAAGTGAGTATTTTTGTTTTTGTTTTCATTTTCAGTTTTTTTGTCTTCTTACAATATCTCGAGGTGCGGATCACGACAATGTGTTGTCATCTTGAAATTGATGTCTTAAGCAAAATCATCTTGAGGATGGTCAGTTCAAAAACTTTTGTTGATTTTTTTTTCGTTCGTTTGTTTGTTTGTTTGTTTGTCAATACGTTTGTCTTGTGGCTTAGTTGTTTGTATGTTTGATTTGTTGGTTTATTTGTTATCCACCACGATTGGTTTGCTTAAATCATTTTCATTTCATATTGATTTTTTCAATAACAAAACAAACAAAAACCCACAAAAAACAAAAACTTGCCATAGATATTGCTGGGATTTATTTTGAATTCTAATCAGTAAAGAAGAGTTTTTCCTTTCAGCAATATTAGTGGGTGTTCTCACTTCCCATTTTGCAGCTTCAGTAGCTGTTGCAAATATTTTCATTATTTAACACTTTAATTATCACTTTTGAAACAAAAAAACAAAAAAACCAATTTTTTTGCTTTAAAATTTTGTCGTTTGTTTTTTACACTGTCTAACAAAAAAATTTTTTTCTTTATTTTTTATTATTAAATAATCGTGATCATTAGATGTTGATAATACTGTTGCTGTTATTGTTGATTTTCTGTTGTTGTTTTTTTTTCCAGGTATGATCGATTTTGGTGTTTACGAGTTGGTGTTTTAGACGCCTATGTATGTATATACAGTGAATGTGCCATGCCGTGTCGTGTTGTGTGGCTCAATTCAGTTTTTTTTTTTTAAACGTTTTGCTTTCTGGTTGGTGGTCCCCGTGTTTGGAACAATAGACCGTCTGTCATGTTTCTGGTAAATTAGCAAATTAACATGTTTAAAGGTGTTATTTGTCTTGTTTTTTAATTCTTTTTCTTTGTTTTTTCTTCAGTTTTGTTTTTCTCTCTCTCTCTCTTTGCTTAATATCGTATTTAGATTTGGTTTTTATTTTAATTTTTTTTCTAAATTGCTGCTACTGCTGCTATGCTAAGCGCCATGACAATATTTTTTTCTTCTTTGTTTTTTTCCGTTTGAATTCAGTTTGCTCACAGCTTGAATGGCGATGATGGTGCTGCTGATGTACAATCCATAATTTGCATAAGTATGATTTATTTGAAGACTAAATAAATAACAAGTGCCATCACTTATGGCACATTATGATAATTTGTTTTGTATTCCATTTTACACTCGTTAACATTTATATGATGCTAGAGGCCTCTCAATACAGTTTCATGCTACAAAACTTGTAAATTTTGGGTTGGGCCAAGCCAAATTAAGAAGAAAAAAAAAAAAGAAACAAAATATCCCACGTTAATAAGGCTGTCTTCCGAAATGTATCAATACAAAGTTTGTATACAGTCCTACTACTGTATATAAACTATGTAGATATGCAAAGTAACCAAACAATGCATCAACTATAAATCCAATGCCTGGTTGCTTTTTGACTGCGTTAAAAATACAGATTGACGACGTTTTGAAGTAGAATACATTGTATATATTTTGTACAGCGGCATTATGAAACACGATACTTTGTTCAAACACAAACCAACTAACTAAGGCAGCCTAAATATGAATCCGTATTAAACAATACCCTCCTGCCTTATCACTCACTGCAGATGACAGTGTTACTTCCGATTGCATACATACCTACATATGTACATACATAATTGGCCATTACAACCCTTCAGTTAGGATTACGGCCTAGCTTCTCACACCCCTCATGTTGTGTGTGTTAATTTTTTACATGAGTAGCGGGACCTACAGTTTAGAGTCGCCTCCGAACGACAGATTTTAGACAGGCCAGACATCAAGACAAAAGTATTTCTTCGTTGACTTCCTCTCAGCAGATTTCTGGCAAAAACTCTGGGAGTAAATAAACCTGCCATGAAATGTTTGTCAAAAATCTGTCGTTCGGAGTAGACTTTAAACTGTAGGTCCCGCCACTCATGTATAAAATTATAAAATTAAAACACACACAACATGGGGGGTGTGAGAAACTACGTCGTAATCCTGACTGAATGGTTGTAATGGCCAATTATGTTATGTAATCTGCTGTGAGGAAGTCGCCGAAGAAATATTTTTTCATATTTCGTTCGGTTGGAGATGCCTGACCTGGGGTTTGAACGGAGGCCTCACGTCTGATAAGCCAACACACTACATACCTACTAGATCACGCCGATTTCATGTTCACATTCAGGCAAATTCAAAAGCATCTGTTCAAAAAGGGAATTGTAACAGATCAAATCGAAATGTTCGGCTCGGTGTCATTAAAGGTACTTGTAGTCGTTTACAAGACAACGTAGATATTCAACAGGCTTGTGCTAATGTTTGTAATCCAAATTTTATTGTACAAGGTCCCCCTTACTTTCTGTTTTGAAATGCAGACTGTTGCTTAAACTAGTTTTTCATTTTTAATCTTTCAGAGTAAGATCCCTCAGATATAAAGCACTTGTTCCATCCTAACCCTTTTGCAGTCATAAGTATTCTAAGTTTTTTCATGGCATATTCAGAACAAATGTGGCAACATTAAAATTAGAAAATCGATTCTAGGCTCTGGTAACTTGGGAGTTTCAAAGAGTCACAATTATAGTGGTGGCCTTATAATTAGAAACGACTTAGCAACATGTATGGTTTTTAATTTGTTTTACAGTTTTTACTGTGTACCTGGGATCAAAAGCTTTGTTTGGAGAACGTCTTATAAACGTTTTTCCATCAGATTGGGACAAATTAAACTTAGATTCGTCACTCCAGAGAACTCTGTTCCAGGAATATCGTTTCTAATTATAAGGCCACCACTGTATGTCCTTCAAAAAACTGCTTGGCGGCTTGTCTTTAGTTGATGCATCCTAGAATACAATTAAAAATTTAATCCACACGGACTCGAGTACCGTATGTTGTTGAAGTTTCAATTATCAAGAGCAGTAGTAGTAGAGATTTGTTTTTGATTTTAAATCTTCTAAAATTTTTGAATTATTTTAAACTTTTCCTCTGTTTTATAAAACGTTTACATGTAAACGTACAAAAAGGGAGGGAAGGGAAGAAAACAAGATAAGAAATAAGAAATAAAATTATTCGCTTGTTGTTGCATCTTCTGCAAATGATTGTTGCATGTCTATCTGTTGTTGTTGTTGTTGTTGTTGCTGTTATTGTACATTGGACGATTACGAGGTGTATTTACTTTTCTCACGCCTCTTTGACTGAAAATAAGTGGGACTAATTGAGGAATTTTTCATTAACAATGCCAAGCTAAGAAAATATAAAAAAAATAACAACAACAACAACAATAACTAAAATAAGTAAAATACAAACAAATAAAAAATTGTAAAATTTTTAAAAAAAATAGGCAGAAAAAAAAGGGAAATAAAAATTTGTTTCTATTCGCGGTTGAAGGAGTAGAATTATGTACATATGTTCCGAATGGTTTTTCAGCAGTATAGTCACGTTTCTGTTAAGAATAAAATAAGGTGTAGCTAATATAGCTACAACAACAACAACAACAATAATAATACTAAACAATATACAATATTTCACAGATGATCTGCTGTGTTGCCTGACGACGAGCAACGATCGACAACAACGCCGACGACGTTGATGGCTAAACGTCAACATTAATCATATGAAAATAAAGGTTTTTCGTTTTTCCCTTCTTTCTGTCAATATTTTTTTTTGCTACAATTTCGTTACGGTAAAATAATGAAGAACAGTGTTGCTGATCCTTGCTATGAGGAAAAGTTTATTTCAGGAACAGCTTATATGAAGTTAGTTCTAGAAATTGTTCATCAAAATTATCCTGTTCGTGACACTGTGCCTGAGGATTAGTATACGTTTCGTTTTTTTTTACTGATTTTTAGTGATTTTGTGGTTAATTACGTAGAAGGGAATTTAAGCGTAAAATAGGCAACAACGAGTCGCAATAAGGGATACAAAATGTTGCAAAACACCATACACTCACAATGTCCCTATTGAAATGACAAGGGCAACGCAACAAAGTAGAACTTAAAGCCGAAAGCAAATAGAAAGAGAGAGAGGGAGAGAGAGTACGTTAAACATTATATGGAAACAACTTCAAAGCGCCATTCGATTAACAAGTGTAACGAATTCGAACTCGAAATACAAAATGCAAACGGCCAGAAATGGTTTGTTATCTGCACTAGAAACAGAAGTATTCCTTGATTTTTTTTCTTTCTGTATTTACAAGACAATTTTTCATTTTTTTTTTTGAAATTTAGAAGAGGACTCATCACTGTTGAGGTAAACAGAGAAAAGAAAAAAAAAACAACAACCTGAACAAAAACATTTCCGCTTGTCTGCATTTCGCATTTCGCGTTAATTATAATGTCCACACTTTGGCACGATCACTCAAAATGACACGTTGTTGTACTTTTTCATCCACTTATTCTTTTTTTTTATTTTTTATTTATTTTTAGTTTTATTTTATGTTTTTTTATATATATTTTGTTGTTGTTGTTTGTTTGTTTTCATATTTATTATTAAATGTTAGAATATATTTTTTGTTTTTTGAAAAATTAAATTTAATTTTTTGTTTTCAAATAATTTGTTTTAATTTTAATTCGTGTAACAAATGATGTGAGATTATCATAAAAAAAAAGAAAAAATGATCATAATCTCATTTCGAATCATGTGCAGTGATGATAATCACAAGGCAATTTATGTGTCAATAATAAACAAATTAAACGAAGAAATACAGTCCGTCAGTTTGTCAGTACGCCACACTTTTTTTTAATACATATTGGCATATGGTGGGTGGCAAAAATTAATACGAGATGTGAACGAAAATATATTTTATTACGTGGGATTACACTCATTCCTATTTTTTCTTGAAACTTCTAAGTATTCAAGCTGAGCTACGGGTTTGCTTGTAATATCAATTTTATCCTGTAGATGGAAAAGCATCAAATGCTACAAAGTACTTGTTACTGTGGTGTAGGGACAACACTGATTAAAAAATTGTGTTAGAATGGTAGCAAATACAGAAACAACGTTGCAGAAAGCCGAACACGGGTGTAAGGAATCTATGTAGTATGTCGATCGATGGTGGTGTTTTTTTTTGCAGAAGTACTGCAACCATCTGAGCGCCATAAGATTATGGAAGCACAGAGGCTATACATACATACATAATTGGTCACTACAACCCTTCAGTCACGATTACGACTCACACCACTTACGTTGTGTGTGTTAATTTTTATACATGAGTGGCGACTCCGAACGACAGATTTTTGAGAAACTTTTCATTGGCAATTTTATTTATCTCTCAGAATTTTTGTCAGAAATCTGCTGAGAGGAAGTCGCCGAAGAAATATTTTTTTTATTTTGTTCTGATGTCTGGCCTGGGGTTTAAACCCTGCCAACACACTACCTACTAGACTACGGCGACTCTACAGAAACAATGTTGCAGAAAGGCCGAAAACGGGTATAAGAAATCTATTTTGGCCGATGGTGGTGTTAAGAAATGTTCGGCATGTGCACAATTTTTTTTTTTTTTTTGGGAACAGTGCAACCTTCTGAACGTCATGAGAGCATGGAAGCACAGATGCTATGCGTATCGACTACACGATAGCTGTACCTGAACCTGCTTTCGTTCCGGGTTTTACAACGCAGATACCGGGTAGATCTTTCTATGTTAATGGTGTGAACTTCCCGGGACACGTCATTTTACAACAACTGAATATTAGATCATCCCGCGCATATATACATAACATACATACATAATTGGTCATTACAACCACATACAATATTATGTGTGTTAATTTTATATATGAATGGCGGGACCTACTGTTTGAAGTCGACTCGGAACGACAGATTTTTGAGAAACTTTTCATGGCAATTTTCTATTTAATCTCAGAGTTTTTGCCAGAAATCTGCTGAGAGGAAGTCATCGAAGATATATTTTTTTCATATTTTCGTTTTGATTTCTGACCTGGGGTTTGAACCGTGATCTTACGTCTAATAAGCCAACACACTATCTACTAGACTACGGCGACTTCAATCGTCCCGTGCACTACCAGATATTTGTAGTAATTTTGGTGCAAAATGCCGTCATGCCAATTTGGTAGCAGAGAATATCAGACATACCCATTTTTATCGATAGTGCAGCGGCCATTAAATTCCTAGAGAATGTCTACACCACATCTAAGATCAAGGTCAAGAATGCCGGGATGTCTTTGAAGGAGACAGCAAGTTGAGCTCCTGAACATGGATACATCGAAGGTAATAACAAGGCCGATACACTTGCATGCACCACGGAAGATTCAATTGAATTCCTACATTAGATCAGTGCCCCTCTGAAGTGATGCAAACATTGGGTCTCATAAAAGCTGCACTTATTGACAAATGTAAGATGGGTTAATGACCCGACATGCAGAGACATAAGACAGATCTGATGCGAACAGAATTTGCATTGAACCTAACAATATTCCTTCTAAGGAAACGCAGATTCTAAATGGTGTCAAATTATACTGAAATGATTGAATCAACGAAATGTTACATCAAACTGAACTGAACTCAACCGGAACTCTACATGCAATATAAACAATATGCATACATACAGACATATGTATGTATGTATGTTTATAACGTAATAGAATATAGTTTCTTAAAATAAATACACGCCTTCATAATATTTAATTAAATATTGAAAAATACAAACAAAAAAAATTATTTCTTTAAAATAAAATGAAGAAAAAGAAGAAGAAAAGTCTTAAAAAAGATTATAAATAAACCATCAAGTAATTTAGAAGAATCGGTGCATAAATCTAAAAAGATCATAAATTGAAATGAAGAATATTAAAAATAGAAAAACAAATAAAAAAAGTATGAAAACGAAATGAACGTTTTTTTTTGAAATGAGAAATAATTTTTTTAAACGCAAAATATTGTATTCGAATAAATCTTGCAACGTAACATCCGATCTGTTGTACAACAAAATGTATCACGAACATGTGATCATAACATAAATACAATATTGAACGTAAGTGTGCTGTGCCCATACGTACATATATTTGTTGTATGTGCCCCTCAACTTGAACATGATTCTGTAGCTAAAGGTGACATCGTTGCCATATTGATTCCTCATCACTCTTTCTTTCTTTCACATGATCGCTCTCTCTCTCTCTCTTTCTTTCATTGTCTTGTTTTAAAAATGCAATATTTCATATGATTTTATGACCTTTAATATTTTCATCTTTTTTTTTAAATCTTCAACAAAAAAAAAATTAAAAAAGTTGGCCACTTACACGCCGTATATTTTTATTTTTTTTCTTATTTTTTGACAACAAAAATCCGTTCATTGATAGATTTTCTTTGGGTTGTTTTTCTGCTGTCTTACCCTTTATCACCTGAACGGGAAGTGTGTCGTTGTTCATTGCCAAAATATTATTCGTTTTTTGTTGTTGTTCTTGCTGTTGTTCCACTGATTACACATCTCTGATGTGAACTGCTTTGGCTGTGCTATTGGCATTGGGCCCACTGTGTCTGTAACATTTCTGTCCGTCTACTGTTTCTTTGTCTAGTGTCGTCGCTAATTTGCGTTGAATTTTTTTCGGATGTTTTCGGGTGTTTTTCGATTTTCTACCAATTTGCCTGCTTCTTGCCATGTCGTTCGTTCCTGTGTTGTAAGACTTGATGTCATTTTCAATTTGTAAAAATTCGAAATGATTTTAGAAATTGATTCGCGTTGCTTGATAGCCGATTTCGAAACTTAATGATTTCGCAATTGTCTTATGAATCACTGAGAAATTTTCAAGTAGACTTGGTTGTACTTTAGCCAAAAACCGTGAACCGTGTTGTTTATGTTTTAAAATTTATAGACGAACGTATTCAACAATTCTTTCGTCCTTAGTTTTATATTGTTCTAATAATTCGTTTATCTATTACATACATAATCGGTCATTATAACCCTTCACTCAGGATTACGACCTAGCTTCAAACACCACTTATGTTGTGTGCATTAATTTTCTACATGAGTGGCGGAACCAACAGCTTAAAGTCGACTCCGAACGACAAATTTCTTGGAAACTTTCATGGCAATTTTATTTGCTCTTTTAGTTTTTGCCAGAAATCTGCTGAGAGGAAGTCGCCGAGGAAATATTATTTTTTCCATATTTCGTTTTGATGCTGACCTGGGGTTTGAGCCGTGGCCGTTACGTCTAATAAGCCAATACACTACCTACTAGACTACAACATCTGTTCAATATTGAACATAAAATTTAATAAAAGTTGGGAATGGCCTTCTCAGCAATGAAGTTTTGTACCACATTGCCATTGAATTCGAATTTGAGTTGCCTTTTCACGGAAATTATACGCTGACGAATGTTTGCGTGTTTCGATATACAGTAATCCTTCGATTTACGTCGCAATTGGTTCCAAAAAAAGGCGACGTAAATCGAAACGACGTAAATCGAATTTAGTATGTTTTTAACAAGGAACATAAAAAAGTTACAGTAATCCCTCGATTTACGTCGCAATTGGTTCCAAACAAAGGCGACGTAAATCGAAACGACGTAAATCGAATTTAGTATGTTTTTAACAAGGAACTTAAAAAAGTTACAGTAATCCCTCGATTTACGTCTCAGTTTGTTCCAAAAAAAGGCGACGTAAATCGAATGACGAGGCAAATTGAAGTTAAAAACAAAAATCGAAACAACGTTAATCGAGGCGAGGTAAATCGAAGGATTACTGTAAATAGACATTCGTCTGAAACCGTTTGTCTTACAGAAACAGCGCTTTAATTTACTTTAAGAACTATTGCCAAACTAAAACTGCTAACGTCAGAGCTGAATAATCTTATTGATGCCAAACTATGGAACAGTTCCGAAGAGCCAAGAAAAATACTAAAATCACTGTTTATTATGGTCATCAGGAGCATCAGGGGTTACTCATGCCTAATTATGTGATAAAAAAACAACTGCACCTCAGTGTACAATGCTTTTAACAAAACTGAAGAAATATTGAGATAGGCGACGAGGCCTGAATATTTGAAATCGTTAAGCCCATAGTAAAAAAATTCATTACGGAAGTAGCTGGAGGATTACTGTTCAGGCAGGTGACCTACATTTGTAGATTGTAAATTGAAGAGTTCTTGTTGAATAATTTGGAAAGTGCTTACTTTCTTAGGAAAAGAAAGGATTCCGTATACACGTTCAAATAATTCACTATCCAAATAATATTCCCTAAAATTTAGTTTGAAATACCGATGACTTCATCGCCCTCATTAATCATGAATTAAAAAAAAAAATCTGATCATGTCACTAAATAGTGACTGACCTACATTCACTATACAATGAGAAAGAACTACAAAACAAAAAATAAGAAAAAGAAAAAACAGAACAAAGAGAAGAATAATGATGAAAATATGAAAAGAAATGAATGTTGAAATATTCATTAAAGAATTGAAATTTTATCAATGAACTGGCTAATGTGGTCAGTAAATTCAGATCATTTTTCTTTGCTTGACTATACCACATGCCAAGTTTAAAGTCATTAAAGAAAATCATTTTTTATTTAATTTTTTTTTGTTTTTTACGTATTTTTTTTTTAAACCTTTGAAGACAATCGCCATTTGAATTTGTTATCGACAATTAAATTCGATTTTTCTTTTTTGCTTTTTTTAAAATTTTTTTTAATTTCAAACAAAATGCGCATATTTTTGAAAAAAATATTTTTTATGTTTTGATACTCATGTACGAATTCAACAACATTCGGTTGAAATATATAGAGCAACGACGGTCGCTCTCTAGCATATGGAGGGGGCTGCAATGGTTCGTTGGTTGTGTAGAATGGAAAGTTTTGAATGTACCTTGGCCCCAGAAAAGAAATTGTGGCATCGACCAAGCACTGTGGTCTCATTTGTCATGGTGTCTGTTCATATCCATTCACTTGTTCCGCCTCAACCAGAGACGAAAAAGATTTTCATTTCATTGATAGAAAAATTTTCATTCAGAAATTCATTCAAAATCAATTCAAACGATACGGCAAAATTTTCATCGTTATCACCACTAATTTGTGGCAATTCTTTTCATTCCTCTTCTAATTTGTGCAGAATTTTTTCGTTTTTTTTGTTCTAATTTTTGATTTTTCTTTGCCGCATAATAATTTAAGTTTTTCTCGGTGTTTTTTCTTTTTTAATTTTGATTATTTAACAAATGATGTAATTTTCTTGCAAGAGACTGCCAACAACGTGTATGGTTGGGTTGTCGACCGACCCTCTTCAAGTGCCCGGTTTGGGTAGGGGGGTTGGTGGTGCATATGGTGTATTGCAGGGGGCAAAGATATTAATTGTAATTTTGTGCCTGCTTTGATTTTCTGTTTTTGGTCCAATTCTTTTTCTACACAATTTTAGCTCATTTTCAACAACAACAAAAAAAAGAAAATTGCAAAAACAAAAAGTGTATCTTAGTGGTCATATCTGTGGTGATGACATAAATCAGCATGAAAAATGCAATTAAGATGTGTTTTTTTTTGTGTATGCAACACAAACACAAACCAAATGTTACACGATTACAAAAAAAAGAAGGAAAATCAACAGGCAGCAAAACAGTTCGCAGTCAGTCACTCAGTCCGTCAGTCATTAGTATTTGCAGTTGTAGAAAAATGGAAAAATTTTCTCGACTTGACTTGATTTCAATACAAAATTGGGTCTCTAATAGAGTCGCAACACTATATCTGAATGGCTGACTGTCTAACCAAATGGAGAAAATCTAACACAGTGATCAAGATAATGACAAACAACAACAATAACCACACGAAACTAAACTAACGTCATAATGTTCGTTAAGTTTCAAACAGATTGTTTAGAATTTAAATTGAATATTAATTTTATGTTGGATTTTATTTTTCAAATATACAGACTGTCTGTCTGTCTGTCCATCTGTCTGCTGGTTCGCATGAAACTGCCTTAATGAATGGGATTTTATCAATTATAATGTGATCATTTCAGTACAAATACAGTACGTTTGATGAATAACAATTCCGTCAGTTTAAAATGGAAACAATCTCATGCACTTGTCTGTTTAACAAACATTTGAAAAGCGATCGCAAGCGTTTTACCACTACAATACGGATTAGAGTCTCAGTCTCAATCTCGTACAACAGTTGTACGAGTTGCTGATTTAAATTTTATGCAATTGGATTGTAAAAAGCAAACAACAAATTAAATTGATTTCTTGTTGTTATTGTTGTTGTTTCAAATGATTGATTTGATAGATTTTGGAAGTTTACCGAACAATAAAATCCAAAAAAAATTGTAAAAAATAAAACTAAAGTTCACTGTTAATTAGTTTGTCATGTCAGTGGGAAATTAAAAAAAAATTTACAACAAATTTGAAAAAAATTAAACGATTGAAATTGTAACACAAAAAACAAATTGGAGAATATACGAGGTCTGATTGAAATATTAAACATAATTACAATGACTAAGAATCAAAACAGCAACTAAAGTACAGTAATCCTTCGATTTACGTCGCCACGATTAACGTTGTTTCGATTTACGTCGTAAAATTTTTTGTTCCCTCTAACTTCAATTTGCGACGTAAATCGAGGGATTACTGTAACTTTTTAAGTTCCTTGTTAAAAACATACTACTTTGTAGTATAAGCTTTATGAAATTCGATTTACGTCGTTTCGATTTACGTCGCCTTTTTCTGGAACCAACTGCGACGTAAATCGAGGGATTACTGTATGTATAAAGACTTCTGCTGTAGGATACGTTTTTTATTCGTACTCTCCGCACTATGTTGGTTGGTTTATCGTTTTTGAAGCCGCAATCATACATACACAATTGGCCATTACAATCCTTCAGCCAGGATTGCGACCTAACTTCTCACACCACTTATGTTATGTGCGTTAATTTTATACATGGCGGGACCTATAGTTTAAAGACCACTCCGGACGACAGATTTTTGAGAAACTTTTCATGGCAGGTTTATTTACTCTCAGAGTTTTTGCCAGAAATCTGCTGAGAGAACGTCGCCGAAGAAATAGTTTTTGTATTTTTGTTTTGATGTGTGGCCTGGGTTGTCGAACCGTGGCTTTACGTCTAATAAGCCAACACACTACCTACCAGACTAAGGCGACTACAAAGCCACAATCACAACCATAATGTTGAATTTAAAGGGGAGTCTTGCCAACCTAGATTTAGGTTTAGGTTAGAGGACGCCAACCTAAGTTACGTCAAAACTATGCACGTAGTTTATCAAATTATCTGATTTATAAGAAGCTTCTGGGTTTAGGTGGGTTCAATTGAAATTTTCATTGATTTATATGAAAAGCGTAGGATAAATTGTGATTTGTTGTAACACTCTGAAGTCGCCGTAGTCTAGTAGTTAGGGCTACAGTTCAAAACCCTAGTTAGACATCTAGTCCTTCGAAATCAATTTTAAGGTGTAGGTTCCGCCACTCATGTGTAAAAATTAACACACGATCGGTCCAATTTTTAAGCACATTATCGATTGTGTATTTCACCAATGGCTTCACGAATATTGTCCTTTAAAGCGTCAATTGTCTCTGGCTTGTCAGCGTAACACTTATCTTTGACGGCACCCCACAAATAATAGTCCAACGGTGTCGAATCGCAGCTCCGAGGTGGCCAAACGACATCAGCTCTGCGGCTGATAATGCGATCTTCAAAAACAGGGCGCAAAACATCGAGTGTAGCTTCGGCTGTGCGGCACATAGCGCCATCCTGTTGAAACCAAATGTTGCCAATATCCTCCTCTTCAATTTTTGTGAACAAAAATTCGTTCAACATGGCCCGATAACGATCGCCAGTGACTGATGATTTTTTTTGCCAAAATCGGCATCATTATTAACCGGAAGGATTGTACTTTCAAATAAAAAAAGAAATTTGAGAAAATATTCAGTAGTTTTTTTTTCAAAAAAAAAAAAGTTATTTGGTGGACCCTTTATTTGGTATTTGATTTTCATCGGAAATATTATATTTTTCAAGTGGAAATAAAATCAAAGAGCCTCGATATTTCGAAATACTTTTTTTCTTATCTGCGGACCTAATATGAAAGTATAATTTTAAACCGCACTGTATATTTTACATTGTAGCCAAATCAATAAAACAAAAATGTCAACAAATATTGTGCAATAAATAAGCGGAAAACCCAGTCAGCTTGGGGAGGAACTCCACAATTGTGTGGATTTTTCAAGTTCATTGTTTATTTCTAATAACAATAAAAATTATTATTATTCGCCTCTCTCTGGTTTTTTTCAGTTTTTTTTTTGTTCTAATACACTAAATATGTCATCGATTTCATTTTCATTTTTAGTTCGTTTTTTTCTTCTTTTCATTGTTCTACTGTCGTTAATTCTCTATTGAATATTGAGTTCGATTTACATGGATGCAGTCGGTGGCACCCATATGGAAAATAATCGAAACAAAAAAATAGCTAAAAAGGGGGCCAGCAAATCTATGTAAACGAGCGGTTTACGCTTCGTTTCGAAATGAAACCTTGAAAGGCAGCCGCATAAACGATGAGCGCTTGCCAAAACGTTGTTCAAAGTTAAAATTGAAGGCGTGGCCGCATCGTTTATGTGGCTTTGAAAAGCGTTTATTTTTTCTGTTTATTTTTCATTACATTACAGTTATTGTGCAAATAAATAATGAGAATAACGGAACGAGTATAATTTAATTACTTTTCAATTAAGTGTGGAAATACGTTTTTCTAATTAAGTTATTGTTGTTGTTGTCATTGCTACTGCTACTGCTGTTGCCACAGTTGTTCTCGTTTATTTCCAAGTAAAAAGAGTGAAGAAAAAACAACAAAATTATGAAGAATAAACGAATAATTGAAATTAAATTAAAAAAGAATTGAAAAAAGAACGTATCACTTGGCAATGACTTATTTCATTCGATTTTCACACACACACACACACAATTATTCATATTGGAAATTTTAAAATGACATCATTAATGATTATCATCAAATTGGCTTAAAAACGTTCGTTTCACAATTGCAATAGCAAACCAATAATTAAAAAATCAATTAAATTCCTCTTCTGTTTGTTTTTTGTTTTCTATAAGGAATATAATTGATAAATCGAGGAAATATAGGGAAAAACTAAATACGATAATTCATTCGTATTTAGTAGGCATTCATAAGCTATTTGTACATGATTGTGAGCGAATACTTATTCACTCACTCATTCACTTACTGATCGGTAGTCATTGATGTAAAATTGATAAATTTTGCAATTGACATGAACACTTGATGTATGATGACACAACGATTGCTAACAACACTATATTCATAGATTTATGAGTATTTGCCATTAGAGTGAAACAATAAATTAAATTCCATACTATTTAAAGGGTCCGCCAAATAACTTTTTTTTAAATGCTTTTAAAAAAAACTACTGAATATTTTCTCAAATTTCTTTTTTTATTTGAAAGTACAATCCTTCCGGTTAATAATGGAAATTAATTTCATTCAAATGACTGCCTAGGCTGGCCATGCAGTAGCCTACACCAGAAGATGCCGATTTTGGCAAAAAAAATCATCTTTTCAGATGAAGCTCATTTTGATCTTGGCGGGTATGTAAACAAGCAAAATTGTCGCATTTGGGGCAAAGAAAACCCGCACGCATACATTGAACAGCCGACGCACCCAAAACGAGTCACTGTTTGGTGCGGATTTTGGTCCAGAGGCATAATTGGGCCATTTTTCTTCGAAAATGAGCAAGGAGTGGCCGTTACAGTCAATGGCGATCGTTATCGGGCCACGTTGAACGAATTTTTGTTGTTTTTGTTGGTTTTTGAAGAGGAGGATATTGGCAACATTTGGTTTCAACAGGACGGCGCTACGTGCCACACAGCCGAAGCTACACGCGATGTTTTGCGCTCTGTTTTTGAAGTTCAAATTATCAGCCGCAGAGCTGATGTCTTTTGGCCACCTCGGAGCTGCGATTTGACACCGTTGGACTTTTATCTGTGGGGTGCCGTCAAAGATAAGTGTTACACCGACAAGCCAGAGACAATTGACGCTTTAAAGGACAATATTCGTGAAGCCATTGGTGAAATACAGCTGCACACAATCGTTAATGTGCTTAAAAATTGGACCGATCGCGAAGGCAACTGCATGGCCAGCCGAGGCAGCCATTTGAATGAAATTATTTTCCATTATTAACCGGAAGGATTGTACTTTCAAATAAAAAAGAAATTTGAGAAAATATTCAGTAGTTTTTTTTAAAGAATTTAAAAAAAAATTTATTTGGCGGACGCTTTAGTTTTCATTTCATTTTATTTATTCATAAAATTCGTTTCTAACAAAATCAGTCAATTCTGTTAATATTTCAAATTTGACAAACTTTTGAAATCAATAACGGATCTTGGAATATCAGCAGAAGTTTTTGGTCCCAGAAAGAAATATTATGAGCTCATGGAGAAAGTCGCTGGTATCTTCCAAGTAGAAGCCTAAGCCCTCGACAGATATGCTCAATTCAAGTAGCAATTCGAGCACTCAGCTCTTACGGGGTTCTTTTAGAGCAGACTAAACAAAAATTGTTTTCATTATTTGTTATTGTATTAGAATCCTGAATCCTATACACATTTTTAAGGGACTGTATGCTTGGATCCAAATCTTTTTGTTTCGTCATCGACTATTAATAATCTTTTTAAAACGGACTCCATTAATCTTAACGTAATACGAACACCATAAGTTTTACAATTGACGTAGAAATACTATCAGAATAGATTATGCATATCAGAGGTCAGCAATGAGTATTCAAAAAGATGACTAGAATCGAATTATACTCATAATTTCTGATACTTAAACGCATTCATACTTATTTTAATATCATGAAACCTCTACTCATGTTCAAAGTTTGAAGTACTGATCATATTCATCTTAACAACACGTATGATGTTATTGATTTCGACTCTCCATAACTCAACAAATACACGAAGCTCGAAATAAGTATGATTCTCGTACGAACACTAAAATACTCACTAAAAGGTTGTGTGTTTACTCTGCTTGCTGCTCTGTCTTTTTTGCTTATGTCGACGCCTCCGTTCTATAACATTCTAAGTCGAAAAAGTGTGTTTTGAGGTATGAGCTCTCAAAGTTTTCACGCGACATACGACTATAGTATGTGCATTCTAAGAAGATTTTTCAATATAACTTCGGAACGGATCGGCGCATCTTAACCAGATTTTGACAGTGTTTAAGTTAGAGAACGTAGAATTTAAAAATGCAAAAACATTAAAAACGTTAGAACGTTATAGAATGGAGGAGTCGATTTGTCTTTGTCTATTTTGTAAATGCAACAAAAACTAAGGCTGTACATTTTGATAAATGACACGAGTCTCTCGAGCCATTTATAAGTATTATATGTATTTCTCCTATCTAAAGTTATGAATCTAAATGTGTAGGCTTATGAATCAAACATATTTCGAAAGGTATGAGTTTGATGTCAACGTTGTATGCATACTCATTGCTACCTGCAGTTATAAGTCGACGTTGTAGTGAGTACGAATGAACCAGAGTACATAGTTAAATTTCAATATTGTTGACTCACTTATATTCAAAATTTCATGAGTGCTTATGAGCAGCGAAAAAACGATTCATTGCTGATCTCTGATGCATATCCACTAGATTTTCTAAACAGAATTCATTTTTGATTATTAAAACTAAATTTTTACTGCCAAGCGGAAGATTCATTTCGATTTGGTTCATATCTGAGCCATAAAACGATATTGTGCAAACTAAGATATAAAAACTGAACCATTACGTACGTGTTAGTTAGAGTTTGACCTCCCATTACTTATTTAATAAACTTCCATCCTAATAACGCATCTCATGATCGCGAACGTTTATCAACTTTCCCTTGCAAAATTTTTAAAATTATTAAGAGTCCTTTAATCGTCGTAGTCTAGTAGGTAGTGTGTTGGCTTATTAGACGTAAAGCCAGGGTTCGAGCCCCAGGCCAGACATCAAAATAAAATACAAAAAGTATTTCTTCGGCGACTTCCTTCCTCTCAGCAGATTTCTGGCAAAAAATCTGAGAATAAATAAAATTGCCATGAAGAGTTTCTCAAAAATCTGTCGTTCGGTGTCGACTTTAAACTGTAGGGCATGCCAGTCATGTATAATATTAACACACGCAACATAATTGGTGTGAGAAACTAGGTCGTAATCCTGACTGAAGGGTTGTAATGACCAATTATGTATATAATCGTTTAACCCGCCATTTTAGAGCTGAACTCACTATGTATCTGGATTACTAGAAGTGGTTGTTAATAATTCATTCAAATCCTAAACTTCATACACATACATATGTATTTATGCCAGATACCATTCATATATCATTCCATTTCATTTCCTATTTCCTTTAATACATATTCACACATACTTTGTTGCACTCCCATACATAATTTTCAAAATTAAAAATTTTTGTTCAAAAATAAATTTTTTTTGCTCTCGAACGTCACACATATTGACCTTCGCCAATCATACGCTTGATTTACTGCCATCACAATCAAGCAAAACCAAGCCAAACAAAACCTTTTTTTTTTGGCTACAAAATTTCAAAGAGAAAATTCGAAATTAAAAAACAAAAAAAAAACGCGAAAAACTAAAAAAAGAAAAGAAAATTACGACCCAAAAGTAGAAAAAAAATGAAAATAAACTTGACACATTAAAATGAAGAAAATTAATAGAAAATTTCATGGCATACGACATAACGAACAGGAAATTGTCACTGCAGCAGTGTAACACAAAAAAACCCAAAATTATTAAAAATTAAAATTAAAAAAAAATCGAAAAAAGAAAATGTTTCAACTAAAAATAAATCGTAAATGATGAAAAACAGAAAAAAAACACCGCCAAACGAATAATTTTAGCTGAAAGTACGCTCCGTCGTCGCATAGACTGGCATCGCCTCACACATGGCAGCCATACAGCACACACCTCAAACATAAATTATGGCCAGTGGCTGAAATGTAACCAAAACGAATAAAAATTTCGTTCAAAATTCAAATTCATATTCATATTCAAATGAAATGATGACTGATTTTGATTAAAACATCAAAAGTTTTCGTGAAAATCATTCTAAAAAAAGACCAACACACACACACATAGGAAAATATATGTAAGCTGAGAGGGGAGGGATACTATCCCTCTATTTAATTAAAAGAAAGAAAAAAATAAATTTTTTTAAAGAAATTGCAGATAAGCTAGTTGTTACAGGTGGGACTGGCTCTGTAAGCATAGAAGATTTGAAAAATGAATCCCTTGTCAGCAGACGATCAATTGGCAAAAGCCAACAAAATACGAGTGTCGTACGGTTTGCATTACGCAAATGATATTTTTATTTTCTTTTCTCGCTCCCTCCTTCTCTCACTAACTGTGTGTGTGTGTGTGTGAGCGTATATGTTTTGTTTTTATTTCATTTTTATTTCGTTGACTATCTGTGAAAAGTGCCATAAAATGCGAAACGAAGAACCCACCGCCAAATGCCACAATTCATAGATTTTTATGATCTGCAGATAGACTGCATGACGATCAACACTACAGCCACCGCCACCGCCACCCACTCAGCAACACGGCAGAAAGAGTGGCATACGACACGATATAATAAGATATCGTTTATGAAATACATTCAGGTGATATCAACAAGTTTCGAATATTACTGTCCCACTGATTTATTCCCAATTAAGACTGATGATGTGACAATTCCCAAAACAAGTTTAAAAATTTCCAAAAATCCTTTAAATTTTGTCAGATTTTATTTACTTTGAATTGTGAATGTAAGATGAGTCTTACATTTTTCCGAATTTCTGAATTTTGTGACTAAGAGAAGCAGGTGCTTAACTTGAGCCCCCAACATTTCTCTTATTGATAACTTCAAAGGTACAAATGAATTACGCCTGAAGGGACCTACTTTGAAAAGAATGAAATGTGGCAGTGAAGTCACTCGCAATATATACCTTATAAGGTTCAGTAAAAAAAATGTTTGTTAGTATTCCAATGGATTGAAGTCTCCGTAGTCTAGTAGGTAGTGTGTTCGCTTATTAGACGCAAAGCCAGGGTTCGAGCCCCAGGCCAGACATCAAAATAAAATACAAAAAGTATTTCCTCCGCGACTTCCTCTCAGCAGATTTCTGGCAAAAACTCTGAGTGAAAATAAAAATTGCCATGAAAAGTTTCTCAAAAATCTGTCGTTCGGAGTCAACTTTAAACTGTTGGTCCCACCACTCATGTATAAAATTAACACACACAACATAAGTGGTGTGAGAAACTAGGACGTTGTGCAATGGATCAATTTGACCGGGTACTGTACTTGTCTTAATTGACAAGCACACGTCCTCTAACCTAACCTAACCTATGCCAATGGATTGCTTTAAAAATCTGTGTTTTTCTCTCGTTATGGTACCTCGATTCAGTATTACTTCAAAGCATGTTAAAATCGTAAAAAAAGCTAAGATAGGGTATCTATTATTCGCAAAAATGGCTGTTCGACTAGGTTAGTTTAAACTGGCAGCTGCCTCAATGGGAGCAGCTTACTTGGGTCATAAAAAGTCCCATTATAATACCGATATTACCAGATTTTGACATCTCCCAACCATCCCAAGATTCTTATAAAAGTGTGAATTTTCCATTACAGTAATCCCTCGATTTACGTCGCAATTGGTTCCAAAAAAAGGCGACGTAAATCGAAACGACGTAAATCGAATTTCATAAAGCTTATACTACAAAGTAGTATGTTTTTAACAAGGAACTTAAAAAAGTTACAGTAATCCCTCGATTTACATCGCAGTTGGTTCCAAAAAAGGCGACGTAAATCGAGTGACGACGCAAATTGAAGTTAGAGGGAACAAAAAATTTGACAACGTGAATCGAAACAACGTTAATCGAGGCGACGTAAATCGAAGGATTACTGTATTCTGTTTGCCTAGGAATTTTTCTTCTTAGGTCCCCAAACGCCGCTCAATGACAAAGAAACAAAGACAATGTTCTGTGGTCTCCATCTTTTCTTCGTCGTTGCAGTTACTGCGGAAGTCGTTATGAGATGTTCCCAGTTTTCTGGCGTAAACACTTAGAGGTCAGTGTCATGTTATAACTTCTAGGAGGTCCCTTAGGTGGGAGCTTGTTAGGTTCAATGCAAATTCTGTTCTACATAACAGCCAATTAAAACTAATTTTGTTTCCTATTTGTTGTCTTGTAGGCGAATATGAGGGGAATATCAGTGTTTTAGTATTAAAAAAAAATCAAGAAACGTGTGGGACCACTGGAACCACTTCACTCTATGTGACTCACACGATGAAAATCGATCCGGATCTGAATGGAATGATATTTGATAATAAAATAAGAGGCTGCCTTGCAAAATGTATCAAGACAAAGTTTGTATGCAGTTCCACTACTGTACATAAACTATGTATGTAGACATACAAAGTAACCAAACAATGCATCAACTATAAATCCGATGCCCGATTGCTTTTTGACTGCGTTAAAAATACACATTGACGACGTTTTGAAATAGAATACATTGTATATATTTTGTACAGCGGCATTATGAAACATGATACTTTGTTCAAATACAAAGCAACTAACATTTTGAAAGGCAGCCAGAGTTTCTTGGGGCAATATCAAGCGACAAAGTTTATAATCAAATGGCAATAAACGAAGATTATCTACTGAGAGTTGTTTCATTCATTGTATTGGGTCAAAACCCATTCGATGTAAGCAATCGTCGACAAATACACATAACAAAATTGGTCATTACAACCCTTCAGTCAGGATTACGACCTAGCTTCTTACACCACTTATGTTGTGTGCGTTTATTTTATATATGAGTTGCGGCAGCTACAGTTAAAGTCGATTCCGAAGGACAGATTTTTGAGAAACTTTTCATGGAAATTTATTTTTCGCCAGTAATCTGCTGGGAGGCAGCCGCCGAAGAAAAATTTTTTCATATTTTCGTTTTGATAACTGACCGTTTGAACTGTGGCCTTACGTCTAATACGCCAACACACTGCCTACTAGACTATGGCGACTAAATAAGTTTCAAATAATTGTAATAATTTCGAGACATAATAAATGAAATTTTGAAATTTAAAAAATTAGAATATAATAATACAAGGCATGTTTAACTTACCAACCAAGTCCAGTTATTGGCATTGCAAATATCACAATTGCAATCACCATAAATAACCGCATATCTCAACGGTACGAAAAACGATACGTAAAACGTTACAAATTATTCTCGAAGTTTATCTTATTATTGTTGTTTTATTTGTGATTTCATAAATTATAATTTTGCTTTTGGATCCAAATTAATTGGAGCAATCATTCATTCTATGAATTTGCCTCAAGTTTCAATTCACTTTTTTAAAGTTTATTACAGAAGAGTAAAGAATTTAAAGTTTCTCAACACTGTTGGCCAGAACTGAAGCATTTTGTATTAATTTCTGTTAAGTAAGAAGTATTCACTGCAAAAGATATTCAAATTTAATATAATTTTTTTATTCTTCATTAATTATTAAACAAATTTCCTTGTATTTGTATTTCGTATTTTCTTTTGCAATCGTTAATGCACTCCACTATGAAATGTGAATTAAAAAAAAACCCGCGTCAATTTTGTTGCAAAGACTTGCGCGTACTGATTCGTTTGTTCATGTGGTTCCTTCTTTGGAAACTTTAAATTAAATTTCATTTATTTAATGTGCCTGCCTTTATTTTTTCAATTTTTTTTCTTTTTTTTTTAATTTTTTGTTTTATTTTCTTCGTTTTTTTTTTTTGGTTTTTACTTGGGAAGGAGTATTTTTCAAAACGCATATATGTATGTATGTTGCCTGTACTGTGGCGATTTCATGGGTCTTCTTTCCCCGGTCATATGAAAAACAAAAAAAAACAAAAAAAAAGTGCAAAAGGATGGGATTCACAGTGTTGGCTTGATTAAGAAAAAATTGAGAAAAAATTGAAAAAAAATCGCATAAAAAATAGTTTCAAAAGCCGCTTTGAAAGTGATGGGAACTGTTTTTGATTCGCTTTTTGATTTTATTTTTCATTTTTTCATTTCTTTTTTTCATTTCTTTTTGCTTTTTCAAGTGTTTTTGTGTCCAAGTTTAAAGGATCATCGTGTTTTTTCTCTTGTGAGCCTCATAACAGTGCTGGTTGGCTTCTTTTTCTTTCATTTCGTTTTCGTTTACTTTTTACCTTAATTTGGAAAGGGGGGAGTCTTCAAAAGGGATTTATGAAATTATTGAAGGTTTTTTATTTTTGCTTTCTTAAGCTTGAAAGCTGGTGCATAGTTGCATAATTTTTCTTTTTGTTTAGGCAACTGTTGTCCCTTAATAATCCAAATATAAAATGAAACGTATGGCTTGCGTTCCTTTAATTATTTTCTCCTAAACGATACTTCAATATAACTTCACATTGGTGGGTCTTTCTTCTTGAGGGATAGACTGACATTTGGCTGGATACAAAGGATCGCAGAACGACTAGTAATCAGCAGTTCGTCTACAAGAATTGTTGACCTAGTGCCTATGGAAGATTTACAGAAAACCATTTCCTAAAGAAGGGTGTTGTTGCTTCGTTTTGGCAGGGCAATTATAACGAAACTTACTAGTTTTTCAATGCTCTACTTCTACCCGAAATATCACGTTTTCAATGCCAAGGAAGTAGGAACTTCGTTTAAGGTTAAACGGAATGATGGCTAGGCAGAGATGAGGAGGATACAACAGGGCATATATACTGGGAATGGATTGCGTTATCAAAGGCTAGACGACGAACCTTAATACAGTCATTCACGGAGCTTTAGCAGGCTGGTCATTTGGATATCATTGACATTTTGGTCTTTATACAAAGACTGAAGATGTTCTTCTACAAATCACACCAAATAGTGTTTGCGGACCTTTGAAATAGTGGTTTGGGTTCAATTATGAACTTTGGAAAAGCCCGTATAGGCTTTCTTCTGAGCGACTGTCACTCAGTGAAAGGGTTCTGCGGTATTTTTTCTCAAACTTGTGGTTTTTTTTATGAACTTACAATATCACGGGAATTGGAAATGTATATCTTATAAAGATTTGATTTAAAAAAATTTCTTTTTCCAGGGAAAATCATAAGACTTTCATAGAAATTTCGATTTGTAATGGAATTTTGAAAAATTTGGAAAGAAAAAAATTTCCACGACAATTTTGTTTGTGCTTTAAATAACAACAATTGGAGTTAAAAAATTGGCCAGAATATGTTCACTTTTTTATTTTCTCCACAGTTCAGTTTTTAGTTCAGTTTTATTGTTAATTATTTTATAAAGTTTTTGTTTATCTTGCAAACACAATTTCAGGCAAAGTACTTCCTTTTTAGCTTAGGATTTTTCTAAATATTGAAAATATTTCAATTAAGACAGGAAGAATCTGAACATATATTTCGAATCTTTTTCCTTCAATTTAAACTTAAACAGTTTTCGTTATCAACATTCACGACTTAAAATATTTCTCGTGTTCCTTTACTAAGCCGCACTGTTTTAATTATCGATTTGTAATTATTATTTCTCTTACAAAATCTAAAGCACCTTCAGTAGTTTCAATAATTAATTGCATTTAATTTCAATATTTTTTTTTTGTTTGTTTTCTAAATTTTTCATTTCAACGAAGCACTTTTTGAAACAACAGAAAGAAAAAATACTTTTTTTTATTATTATTGCATATGCACTTGACCACTATCATTAGCCACGATGAACTGAACTTTGTTTTGGCACTTTGTAATCACTGTTGGTCTCTGAAGAAGAATTCCCATTCATCTCTAATAATTCACACCAAAAAAAACAAAAAAAAAACTTTACGAATGAGAGAGAAAAAAGCACACAAAATTATTTGTGTAATGCACTGAGTAGTATTTTAGAAGAAAGTGGCCAAAAGAGACTTTCATCAGCACTATCACAGACATCTTACAGGTAAATCGTCAACATACGCCGCAACATGTCGCCACAAATACTCGTACTGAACAAATTTTTTGGTTGACGTTTTTCTTTTCGTATGTTTTTTCTGTTCTCTCTCTCTCGTCGTTAACGTCACCGTCAACTTTGTTTGCACAAATGACAAAACGATGGCTGATGATGTTGATGATGATGATGATGATGAGGTTGCATCGAAACACAAAAAGAAAAAAAATTAAAATATTGTCGCATGCCGCCAGACACAGAACACAGAAGACCATTCGATTTACCGATCAATATAAACGACCGCTCGCTTTATTCGATCCACTTTACAGCGCAATTGTACATCCACGTTTGTTTCAATTCATTCATTAGAATGAAGATTTTAAACGTTTAAAATTTTAATTCTTTTTTTTTTAATTTTTTTCGGCATTTTCATTTTCATCAAACACACACACACACGCACTTTTCACACATAAAACCCACAACGTCGAATTTTGTGAAAATCTAAACGATCACAATCGTACCATCATCATCACTATTTCACTCAGCTTTTTTTTCTTCTTACTTTAGACATGAATGACTCTGCTCTTGTCTAAAGTGCCAGTCGTTTAAAGGGGTTCGATACGATACCATACGTAGTCTCGTATTCAGATCAAACAAATACGATTTTTTTTTATTTTATTTCGTACGTTTCTGTTTCAGTTTAATTTCAATCTCATTACGCTCTTTGTACACACAGTATATTATAATTATCTTATAGATATACATACGAATACAATCAAACACTAGCAACAACAACAGCAACAACACTAACAACATCATTCATTAGCTTACACAGGCGTAATCATTATAATGATCTGGTACTGTATTCTAATACAATAATGTACTGTAGTGTAGTGTAGACTACTGTTAGAATTTGTTGTTCACAATATTTACAATTACAATGTGGGGCTGTTGTTGTGCGAATCGCTTGAAATCGTTTTTAACACACTCGAATAGAACGTGTGTGTGCGAGTGCGATTGTTTGTGTATGTCTCTGTTCTGCTGTTGTTAATTAATCGCAAATGAGGCGTTTTTGCTTTTAGCGGACAATTTTCAGCGTTACAGCGTTGAATTAATTTTTGAATTTGAAAAATCAAGCGTTAAAGACAAACATCGTCGTCTCATACATTGACTTGCAAACGATTTATCTGGGAATAGAATCTCGAAAATTGCATTCCGCCAAAGTGTACCGAAGGATTTTAGAGATACAATGTGAAATAATATCATCTCCGTTAGACATGTCTGCGCGTACTTGACTTGTTAAAATGGAGAATCACACTGAACGGTTAAAATAGGAAAAGTTCTCTGAAGCAGCAGCAGCACCAGCTACTTAAAAACAGAAGAACATGAAAATTTTGAGTGCTTTTTTCCACCCCAACATTATCAACCAGAGATCTCATCAACATGTTCTTTATCATCATCATCATCAGCAGCAGCACCTCATCAAAAAATCTTCTCCTTTCTTTCTCTCTCCCTCTCTCGCTCTCTCTGAGATAAGCGAGAAAAATTATGAAAATGTTAATGATCTTAGAAAATTTGTAAAAAAATTTTTTCTTTTTTCAAAATACACGTGAATCGCTCTGCTTTGCTCTGTTCAGTTCCCTGCAAAAATATTTTGTTTGCATGTTTAAATCTGTGAAATCTTAACGCTTCGAATACAAGTCATTCTTATCTTAATCGCTTGCGTTCTCATTTGTTTTATTTTTTTTCATTTTTATCATGTTGAGCGTATTTTAATTTCTGTTTATGATGGATTCTATTTGTCGAGTGTACCAATTTAACTGGCTGCTGCCTTTGCTTGCCTACCAAATTCTCTTGTATTTTATTTATTCTGCTGCTGTTTTTTTAGTCTATTTATTGGAGGAGTTGTACGTACAATAAATAAAAAGTGAATCTGGGTAAGATTAGTAAATGATTAAGGCAACACCACTGCACAGTGGTATGAAATTGCAGGAATTCGTAATTCGTAATTCGTAATTAATAAGATTGTGAATCTTTACAGTGTACATACATATGTTTTACACAATATTTGAACGTCCTATTTTTATTTTATTTTTTAGATTTGCCTGAATAGCAAATCGCAGTATTCTCTCAAAAAAAAAAAAAAAAAAAAAATTGAAAACAAATATTTTTCTGGCGACCTCCCCTCAGTAGGTCACATAACATGGATGTTACGAGAATCTAGATCGTAATCCTGACTTATTAAGTAAGTAAGTAAGTAAGCTATTTTTATCACAACAACACAATTATACAGTAAAGTTCGCTGTAACAGTTCTCATACCAAATAAAATTTAACTTCTAAGGAAGCCCAGTTATATATCCACACTATCATAGATTTCTTATAACCGTTTTCGGCATTTCTGCAACATTGTTACGTCAGTTGTTGTCATTCTGAAACAATTTTTAATCAGAGTTGTCCCTACACCACTGTAAACACTTCAAGTACTTTGTAGCATTTGATGCTATTTTATCAACAGGAGAAATTTCATATTACAAGCAAACTCGAAGCTCGGCTTGAGTACTTAGAAGTGTGGCTAACTGAAGAACTGATGGACTGTATTACATAAATAACACAGCCCTGCAAATTTGGACTTTTTTTTGCAAATAAGATGGCTCCAGGTGTTTCCGAAGGCATTTTGCGCGCCGAACACGAATCTGGTTTTCGAGAAAAAAGGGGTTGAAACCCCTAAATATAGCGTTTTTGACCATTTTTGAAACATTGTAGAGCTAGACACTGACGTGCTAGAACCATCGCTATTGTCAGGAATTGACAACTGATCTTTGCTCTTTAAAATGAGCCCAAAGCCAAATTGTTTGCATGCACCCTTAAAGTAGGGGGTGGGTTTATTTCAAGGGGTACAAGAGAAAAATAAACTCATTACGGAGGTCCTTAAAAATTAATCAGATTTACTTGAAAATTGTTACTCAGGGTTTTTGGGGCCGCTGATTATAGATCTTCATTCAGATTTAAAAAATTCAAAATGGCGTATCCAACATGGCGGTCAAGTCAATCTGATTAATTTTTATAAACCTCGAAAACAGTGTGTTACTTTTATACATGAGTGGCGGCAGCTACAGTTTAAAGTCGACTCCGAACGACAGATTTTTGAGAAACTTTTCATGGCGATTTTATTTACTCTCAGAGTTTTTGCCAGAAATCTGGTGAAAAGTAGCCGCCAAAGAAATATTTTTTCATATTTCGTTTCGTTGAAGATGTCTGGCCTGGGGTTTGAACCAGGGCGTTACGTCTAATAAGCCAATATAATACCCACATCCTACCGGGCCTTACGCCTAATAAGCCAACTACCCACTAGATTACGACAACTTATTTCTTTGTTTAATTTGTTTATTTTTGACACATAAACTGCCTTGTGATTATCATCACTGCACATGAATCGAGGGTTGTTGTAATGATCAATTAGAAAATACCGTTGATCCTAGAAACGGAGTAGGTTTTAACGTATTTTTGTATACGTATTGCTATACAACACCAAAAAATTTCTGGGATATTGTTTATGTTGTGTTGTCCAATAGACCACGTTTCGCATAAAAGGCAATCCACCCAGCATTGAGAACACTGTCCTACCAAGTCAATGTGGCAGTTACACGTTTCTATTCCTCGTAGGCCATCCCTTAGTTGTCTTATTTTACCATTTAAGTCAGTCCACCACACGGATATTTTTCAATAAATTTTTTTACGAAAATTGAAAAACGAAAAAATCCACTCAAGTGTAAAGAAAATTTGTTAATGTTGTTGTTGTTGTTTTTTTGTTTCGTCTTCTTCTTCTTGTTGGTTTTTGCAATCGGGAAATAGAATAGTTTTGAGTGGAAAACAGATCAGAATTGTTTTGATGTTCTTTTGATTTGAGAATTTCAGCGGCAACAATCTGTTTCTTCTTGTGTGTTGTTTATTATTTTTTTGTTGTTGTTATTATTGTTGTTGTTGTTGCAGTAATACATCATCGCATTTAATTGACTTTTAATGTGAAATAAACAAACTCTTCATTTTATGATGGAATATTTTACAATATTCACTTGCACGAGAAACAATCATCACACGAACGGACAAGCTGACTGACTGCCGGACTAACTGACTGGCTGACTCGAAAGTATATCAAAAAAAACATCAACAAATTAATGAAAAAACAACACAAAATTACTAAACACTGTGCACAGTGTTCTTTGATATTCTATTTGAGTTTTCATATTGTTTTTATTGTTGCTTTGGCTTTGGCTATGATGATATAATTTAAATGTTTACTTAATGATAATCAAGATTAGTTTGAGAGCAAGAGAAATGTAACAAGATGATGACGATGTTAATAATGATGATGTTTAAGGTGATGTTGTTGTTGTTGCTGTTGTTATAATTTTCACAAGTTGTCAAGATTTTCAACATACAAAAGGTGAGATGATGGATTTTATCTCTATTTGTTGATGCCTGCCTGCCTGTTTTCTTGATTTGTTTGTTAGCATTTTGTGGTGTGCTATATACTGTAGGGATGGCTGAATGGATTTGAAATTTCAAATGAAATGAAAACATTTCACTTTTGGACAATTTGTTTAACACTCCCACAGGCATGACACGTTGTTAAATAGTGGTAAACACTGTGTAACACAATTGCAGCGACAGGCGTTGAAACCACTGAAATTGTTAGAAGCAAAGTTTTTTATTTTTTTGTATTTTAAAAAGCTTATCGTCAGTTGCGATTGATTCGCAACTATATCTGCGTATAGATAGATGCGTAATTAACCTTGATCGCATGATAGCAGGGCCTTTCATTTCAACTCATTAGTCTTCAATTGTGGTCATAAATCGTTTCATTCGTTGGCCATAAATACCAAACACGAGAATTATTTCTCTCCTCTCATAACTCACTTATTTCTACAAGAAATTCAAAACAATTTTCGTTTCATCTTCGAAAGGAACAAAAAAGCAAAAAACTACAGAAAACCAAAAAACCATTTAAGAGTTATGCAAGGAAAACGTTTGTTCACACTATCAATTGGTCATAAAAAGTTTTTATGAGGGCCACGACCATCATCATCATCAGTCAGGTTGTAAATGCAAACGGCTTCTTCATTTCATTCTGTTTGGCACGCCGTATGGCTTGCTTGCTTGCTGGCTATATGGTTGGCTGGTTTACTGGTTGAACTAGAACAACTGAAATCATTGTTGCAACATGTGTATCGGGAGTAAATGGAATCTGGAGATTCCTCAAACACAAACCATCAAAAAAAAAATCAAAAACAAAAATCAAAAATAAAAAGAATATTTTTATTAAAAACAGCCACTTGTGTTTGGCAACAAATAAAAGTAAAGTGTAACGATATCGATGATCATAATATTGGAAAACTTTTCAATATTTTTCCAAGTGTTTTCCTCTTATTGTTGTGCAGTTTTTTTTCTATTATGATCGTTTCAGAAAAATCCAATAAAATTGAAAAATAATATCGAAAACATAAAATGAAATGATGGATAGAAAATCTTTCATGGTTTGTTGGCAGTTTTTTTTTTGTTAATGTTTTTCCATAAAATTTATCGTTTGCTGTTGTTGTACAAAAAAATAAAAAAAGAAGGAAAAAAGGTGAAAATGTTATGATTTTTAAATAGATTTCTGTAAATGAAAAGAACGAAAACATTTACTTAATATTTCCCAAAACAGATAATGATAATGATGGACTTTTTAAATACACTTTGAAAATAATCTTTATGAGTTTTTGTGCAATTTGGGACCTCATTATGGCGCAGAGGCAGGGACCCTATAAAGCCCTGATGCAGCACCCTTGAGCGTATTCGAGAGAAAAGTCCTACGTAAGACCTTCGGTCCAGTGCGAGTTGGCGACGATTTCCGTATCCGATCCAACAGTGAGCTGTATGAGCTCCTCAACGACATAGACGTTATGCAGCGTATTAACATCCAGCGCCTGCGGCCATGTCGTTCGAATGGAGTAGGATACTCCGGCGAGACGGGTATTTTATGCGGGGATCTGCGGAAGTCGACGAAGAGGACGACCTTGTATCCGTTGGAAGGACTAAATAGAGGAAGCCCTGTCATCGATTGGTGTGACCAACTGGCGTAGGCGCGCAAGAAGTAGAGGCGCCTGGAAGGATGTGTTATGGCAGGCCGAAATCCGTTAATTGGGTTGTTAATGGCCAATTAAGTAGGTAAGTAAGAGCACCTCACAAAGCACTGCTCTATTTTGAATTTGTAAAGATGTACCGATCGAAGGGCTGGCTTTGCTTGCCAATACCATAGCAAAGCCTTTGCAAATCTTTTGGCAAATACCTGATGCTGGAAAATTGAAAAAAAAAACAATATCAGGTGCATGCCTTTACTATTGATATTCTTAATTAATAAATATTAGAGCAGACAACTAGCTTATCTTAGTGGGGTTAAGTTCAAAGCCATTGAATCTCTACAGCTACTACAGCCACCATCATTCACCATTTCAAAATTATTTTAATGTTCCAAACAGAGTTAGTTAAAGATTTTAAAAGATACATACAAAAGTAGTCATTACAACCCTTTAGTAAGGACTACAACCTAGCTTTTCACACCACCCATGTTACATACATAATTGGCCATTACAACCCTTCAGTCAGGATTACGGCCTAGGTTCTAACACCACTCATGTTGTGTGTGTTAATTTTATACATGAGTGGCGGGACCTACAGTTTAAAGTCGACTCCGAACGACAGATTTTTACTCTCAGAGTTTTTGCCAGAAATCTGCTGAAACGAAGTCGCCGAAGATATATTTTTTTATATTTCGTTTTGATGTCTGACCTGGGGTTTGAACTGTGGGCTTATGTCTAATAAGCCAACAAAAAGGCGACTTCCATCCATGTTTCATGTGTTAATTTTATTCATGAGTGGCGTGACTTGCATAACAAATTTATTTGCTATCAGAGTGTTTGCCAGAAGACTGCAGGAAAGAAGTCGTCGCAGAAATATTTTTTTATTTCGTTTTGTTGTCCGAGTTGTGGCTTGAAAAAACGGCTGCCTTACAAAATGTATCAATAAAAAGTTTGTATGCAGTCCTTCTTCTCCTTCTTTTCTTCGTCGTTGCAGTTTCTACGGAAGTCGTTCTGAGATATTCCCAGTCTCCTGGCTCGAACACCTAGAGGTCAGTGTCATGTTCTAGGAGGTCCCTTAGATGGGAGCTCTTGATAGATTTAATGCAAATTCTGTTCTACATAACAGCCAATTAAAACTAATTTTGTTTCCTATTTGTTGGCTTGTAGGCGAATATGAGGGGAATATCAGTGTTTTAGTATTAAAAAAAATCAAGAAAACGTATGGGACCACTGTAACCACTTCACTATATGTGACTCACACGATGAAAATCGATCCGGATCTGAATGGAATGATATTCTATAATAAAATAAGAGGCTGCCTTGCAAAATGCATCAAAAAAGTTTGTATGCAGTTCTACTACTGTATATAAACTAGGTAGATATGCAAAGTAACTAAACAATGCATCAACTATAAATCCGATGCCTGATTGCTTTTTGACTGCGTTAAAAATACTCATTGACGACGTTTTGAAATGGAATAAATTGTACATATTTTGTACAGCGGCATTATGAAACACGATACTTTGTTCAAACACAAAGCAACTAACATTTTGGAAAGAAGCCCACGTCTGGCGCCTAATAAGCCAACACACTCCTGTCGACAATTTTCAACTTTATTTCTCTCGTCGGAAATTTCATTTGCATTTATGCCAAGGCGTAAAGATTTCCTATCGAATTTAAAAGCATAACGTGTTTTAAGCACTAAGTTCACTACGTTCAACTCCATTGCTTCTATTCTAAGACGAATTAATTTAAAAACTTTTAAATCATTTACGATTTCAAAATGGTACAAAATGCCCATAAGTGTGGCATTTATTTTCTGTCATCTGCAGGTTACAATACCGGATACTGGGATACAGAATCGCGATCGAATTTCTTTCCTTAGTCTCCAATATAGAATGCATGTGGAACACTTTATCATTATCAGATCGGTGATGTTACTATTTAATAACGAAAACAGAATTGAACCGCACCTTAAAGGAATTTCGTTTGTTTTTTTCATCTTCGTAATATTTCACATACATACATACATACGTAATTGGTCATTACAACCCCTCAGTCAGGATTACGACATAGTTTCTCACACCACTTATGTTGTGTGTGTTAATTTTTACACATGAGTGGCGGAACCTACAGTTTAAAGTCGACTCCGAACGACAGATTTTTGAGAATCTTTTCATGGCAATTTTATTTCACTCTCAGAGTTTTTGCCACAAATCTGCTAAGAGGAAGTCGCCGAAGAAATACTTTTTGTATTTTGTTTTGATGTCTCGCCTGAGGCTCGACCCCTGGCTTTGCGTCTAATAAGCAAACACAGTACGTACTATGTAGACTACGGCGACTTATTTTCTGTCATCTGCAAGTTACAATACCGGATACTGGGATACAGAATCGACATCGAATTTCTTTCTTAGCCTCCAATATGGAATGCATGTGGAATACTTTTTCATCAATAGATCGGTGATGTTACTATTTAATAGTAATTGAGCTACACCTTAAGGGACTTTCGTGTGTTGTTGTAATTTTTTTTTCATCTTCCTAATATTTCTCTCCGTGTATATCATGTTTACAATGTGTTTCCCATGAAATTTTTATAATTTTTTTTTTCGAGATTAAAACAAAAAACAAAAAAAAAATAAAAAGAAAGGAAAACTGAAGAGAAACAAAATCTCATATAAATTGTGGAGATGAAAAAAACGTGGCCATAACAATTTATTTGTTATTAAAATCAATAATTTTCTTAAGTACTAGCGAGGCTTTCAACTTTTGCGTCTGCAAATCGATGTGGAAGAGTGAATAATAAAAATTAAAAAAAAAAAAATGGAAGGAAAATTATAGAAAATATTGGCAGACAATTTCCAAACAACAATGAAATTTTCGCAATTTTTGATTCACAATCATATTTTTATGTTGTTTATACTTGTTGTTCTTCTTCTTCATCTTTTTATTCTCATTAAATAAAGACATTAAAAGTTTATGATTATTTAAGTTTTTTATTAACCTTCCCCCCCTAAAAAAATTAATTTCAACGCCACATACACTCACTTTCATGCTACACTAGAGTAGAGTAAAGTAGCATAGCGTATGTAAACATGTGTGAATTTGAATTATTTTTTGGAATTGAATTTAAAAAAATACAAAAAAACAATGGTACTTTCCAAAATAATTTCCATTTGCTTATTAACTTATGTATGTAGTATGTTATGATTTTTAATTATGTATTGTTTTTGGTGGTTCATAATGGTTCCTCTGCTTTTTTTTGTTTTTTTTTTATGATTCAATTCAATAATGATTTCACAATCTTGTTGCTTGTGGCATTGCCACTGCTGTAGCTGCTGCTAATAATTCTTAAATAAAATTGATTTATTTTTTATTGAATGTTTTAAAGTTTTTTAGCTTAAAAAGTAAAAAAACATTTCCCACCATACACCGACAATCGACCACCCGATCACATGATCACACGACCTATCTTAATACAAAGACTAAGGCATACTCGGATCCCTTCTCTACATGTTCCATGTTGGTTGGTAGTAGTAATGGTAGCAGCTGTGGTTGGTTGGTAATGGCAATGATGTTGATAATCGTAATAATGATGTTAAATGATGATGATAATGATGATGATGTCTTCACTGAGGGCGACCTCCCATTGTTTTATTAAACAATTAAAGCAACAAATACCTGCCGTGTTTTTTATTTTATTTGTGGTGTTTTTTGTGGTTTTTTTTTTGTTTAAATTTTTTTTAATAAATTCTCTTGACTTTTATAGCCGCGTTTTGTGAATGTTTTGCGCGTTGCTCTAAATATTCGCTTGATTTACAACCCTTTCCAATTCAGTTCAATCTACTGCTGTCGACAGACTAACACAGGCTAACGGACTGACTGACTGAGTGCCTGACATATGAACCCATCCGTCCGTGGCAAATGATAAATATTCACCACACAGCTACTACTCAATATGTATGCGCTCTTAGCCAGTGTTGACAGCTTGAGTTTGAGTATCTATTCAATAATTTTTGTTTTTGTTTTTGTCTTCAGTTTTTCTTTTCATATTTTGGCTTCTCACTTCAATGAAGGGGGGGGGTATTGAAATTAAAAAAAAAAAAATTTTTATTTTTATTTTTTAATACAAAATTTAAAGCCCAAAAAGATTTATTAACTGTATTTAATGTTTTATTGTTTTTTTTTTCTTCTGCGGTTTATTTTATAATTCTGGCCTATAACCCAACAAGCAACCAACAACAATCAACATGAGCATTTTTTTTATTGTTTTGTTGAAAGAGTTTTTAATAAATTTTTTTAATTATTTATTTATTTGCTGCCCCATCTCGGTCATAATAGAAAATTTATTTCTTTGTTTTGTTTTTTAAGATTTGTTTATATTTCAATAATTTTCGTTTTTTTTTTATTAAATTATGTCTTCCATTTATATATGTATTCTTCGCATTTTATATAGTGCTGTGCTTATGTGTGTATATGTATTTTAACACTGTCATTAATTATTAGAAAATTATAAAATCGTTATTAGTTTCGCACAAATCTACGACTTGTTGAAATTATTGGCATCTAATGTGATTTCTTAACTTGGGAAAGTTAAATAAATTTTATTAGACTCGCACTATCGAAATTATGAATGAAATTATTTTCCATTATTAAACGGAAGGATTGTACTTTCAAATAAAAAAAGAAATTTGAGAAAATATTCAGTAGTTTTTTTAAAG
The DNA here is from genome assembly GCA_932273835.1 of Sarcophaga variegata. Lineage (NCBI taxonomy): Eukaryota > Metazoa > Arthropoda > Insecta > Diptera > Sarcophagidae > Sarcophaga > Sarcophaga variegata. Next base: position 118,557,977 of record OW026361.1, read on the forward strand.
CATTTTCAAAAAAAAAAGTTATATGGCGGAACCTTTATCATACATAAATAATTTTACAACGCTTCAGTCACGATTACGGCCACCACTCATGTTGTGTGTGTTAATTTTATACATGAGTGGCAGGACCTACAGTTTATAGTCCGAACGACAGATTTTTGAGAAGGTTAGGTTAGGTTAGGTTAGTGTGGTAGCTTCATACCAAAAGCTCACTTGAGCAGCAAGCATAGCGGCCCGTTGTGATGCCACAAGGCTCGGTCAGCACAAGATCTGCATATCCAAAGCACGACTATCCCGCGCTTGGAAACCATCCAGAAAGTTTGATAAACAAGGCTATATCCTTGACATCAATGGACGATAGCGCCATCAAGCTGACAAGGGTCGGAGAGCCAAATAACCTACAGTGAGCGCCATAAGTGAGTCAACACCCACTATAATTTTAAATTTTCTATCATGTTCTTAAGTATAAAAAAAGTTCCTTTATCATGAATTGTTGTTTTTGTTTTAACATTTTATAAGTAATAAATAAACGTTTTTATAATTGGAAATTTATTCGACTATTCTCATTTACTTTTCTCGCTATCCTAAGAAAATGAATTATTTCAGTGGTGTTTACTCACTTTTGACCCTCGCAAGAGATGGGCATTGACAAAGAAAGTCTCGTCGTCCTCAGCGGATGTGCACCCACAGCAGAAGTCATTAAATGGGGGCCGCATACTCAGCGTTTGTCTACCCATAACACAGTGACCTGTAAGCATGGCCACTGTGATTGAGATGATGTCGCGTCCAAGTCCAAATAACTGGTTGGTACGCCTTCTATCCAGCCGGGGCCAGGTGAGTCTAGTGGTAGAGCAGGACTCCTCGTTGATCCCGGATAGGTTGGCGTCTCGGAAAAATTTCCGCGCGATGGCCAGTTTGATCGAGGCAACTGGCATTCCTAAGTCGATTGAACAGGATTCCGGGAGTAGTGCGCCAACTATTCTCGTATTTCTTTAATTACATTTTTGGTTAAAAACCAGATTTATGACAAACTTTTCATGACAAATTTTCGAATTTTTGCCAGAAATCAGCTGAGAGGAAGACGTCGAAGAAATATTTTTTTCATATTTTCGTTTTGATGTCTGACCTGGGGTCTAAAACCCGGGCCGTACGTCTAATAAGCCAACACACTACCGACTAGACAATGGCGGCTTCGATACTGTTATAATAAACTTTTTTAAACATAATGTTGTGCGTGAAAACGCTCACTTTTATTGACACAATTTTGATAAAGAGATTTCGAATAATGCCAGCATCTCAGAATGCATTGTAAATATCACTTTGCGGAGGCATGCTTGGCATAAATTTCAAAACAAAAAGTTGGTCCAGGTTATTTAGTGGAAAACTTAGAAAACTTACTGGTTTTGAGCACTTACTTTCTGAATTGGCCATTACAATCTTTAAGTTAGGATTAGGACCTAGATTATCACAGCACTTACATTCTTACATTGTGAGAGGTCTTCTCTCTTACTTTAGTACTCTTGATGTTAAAAATTTAATTTCTTCTTGTCCAGCATCATTCGAATAGCTTCAAGAGGAACTGAAGATTTTTGTTTATTTATTTCTGGACATTTTCGACAATTTTGATTAACGTTCCTTGATCGTGTGGTATTTTATTAGCATCATGAGCTCTACAAACATATTTTACAGCCTCTTATGTATTTTATTTTAATTGAATTTAACCAGCACAGCACAAAATCTTTTCATCCTGACACCATCTAGCGTGTATCGGCTACAGATTCACATGAATGGCTTGGACAAAAACCAAAAAGAAAATTTCTTTTTGCAACAACATTACTGCATTTCGTATCTACATTCTCTATTTCTTCATTGTGGAATTCTCTCAATATTTAATTATTTTGTTTTTGTCATTTTTAAATTCGTAATTCTCTGACTTCATAGGAATATTTTTACTTTTTGCAACGTTTACTTTGAATCATTTCCGGCTTTAATGAAATTGGCATGAAGAACATGCCATTTAAAGATTTAACGATTGTGATGCTTCAAAATGCATGCTTCATTTGCATACAGGCAGCAAAAAAACTTATTAAATTATTGAAATTATTATTGAAAAGCAAATTAAACAAATTCATAATTTAAAAGATTAAATTTTCAATTTCGTTTGCAATGCAGCGCGGTGGTCCATCTACATCTACCACCATCACCAGCAGTCATTGCCATCATTTGCGCATCCCGTCAACGCTCACACTTAATCTTATAATCTTAATAAAATTACCCGATTATTATTATTATTGTTTTAATATTAATTTATTGTTATTATTTAAACATTTAATTGTTTTAGTATTATTGTTTTTGCATTTGTTTTTGTTTCAGTGCCGCAAATGAAACGTGATGAGCTTTTTTCTTGAGTCATTCCTTCAAAGCAGTAGCAAAGTGAGTTAAAAAGTTTTTCATTTGGAATCCATTCGATTCACTAGCAAATTATAAGATTAATAATGAAATTAACATGTCCGAAATTATTGTTATTTAGTTTTACATACTTAAACTAGCTAATATGATAACTATTTTACTAGCGTTTGTGTATTCGTGTATCCGTTTATTTGTTTGTTTGTATACGTCAGCTGTCAAAGTACCAATACTATAATAGTCAGAATGTTTTTATGTAGAACTGCATTATCTGTTCAGTCTGCTGCTAAAGATTCTTCACTTACTTAATTGGTCAGTACAACCCTTCAGCTAGGATTACAAAGTAGCTGCTCATACTACCCATATTGGGTGTGTTAATTTTATTCATGAGCTGTTGGACCTAACAGTTTAACACGTTAATCGCCATGTCAGTCATATGTGTCTGACGCTAAGAAGTTCTACATGAGCCATATATATCTGAGATTTTATTTATAAAGAACTAGTCACAGTAACAAGGTGTTATTCGGTAAATGCTACACGTACCACTGATTCCTACACAATGCGTTCAACGCTGTGTTCAAAACAACAAGATGCCACAGACATATAAGACTGACACCACTTGTCGAGAAAAAAGTTTTAATATAGGGCCATGACAGTCATATATGTGTGACATAAAAAATTGTGTTTTTCCGGGAATTTTGGCAAAAAAAAATTTTTTCTGTGATACATTAAGTTTCCTTGAATTATCTAATAAAGTTGCCATGGCCCATGTGCAAATATTTCTGATATTATCGTGGGGATTAACGTGTTAAAGTCTACTGCGAACGACAGATTTTCGAGAAGCATCTCCATGGCAATTTTATTAATTTCAGAATTTTTGCCAGAAGTCTGCCGAGGATAATTTTTCATATTTAATTTTATTTAAGTTGCTGGGATGGGGTTTGAAACAGAGATTAGCAATGAATCGTTTTTTCGCTACTCATAAGAACTCATGAAATTTTGAATATAAGTGAGTCAACAATATTGAAATTTAACTACGAGTACTCTGATTCATTCATACTCACTACAACGTTGATTTATAAGTACAGGTTGCAATGAGTATGCATACACCGCTGCCATCAAACTCATACCATTCGAAATATGTTTGATTCATAAGCCTACTCATTTAGATTCACTTTAGAACTTTAGAAAAATACTTATAATACTTCATTAAAATTTACAGTCTTAGTTGTTGTTGCATTTACAAAAAAAAAGACAAAAGACGAAAGAACATAAGCAAAAAAGACAGAGCAGCAAGCAGAGCAAACACACATCCTTTTAGTGAGTATTTTAATGTTCGTACGTGATTCATACTTATTTCGAGCTTCGTCTATACGTTGAGTTATGGAGAGTCGGAATCAACAACATTATACGTGTTCTTAAGCATGAATATGATGAGTACTTCAAACTTTGAATATGAGTAGAGGTTTCATGATATTAAAATAAGTATGAATGCGTATAAGCATCAGAAATTATGAGTATGATTCGATTATACTCATCTTTTTGAATACTCATAGCTGATCTCTGGCATGTACACAGCAAAGTCTCAGAAATCATTTGCGAGATATCCAAGAACTATTGCAATTAAAAAAGCAATAAGACTCCCACTTCCTTTTACATCGGCCGTAATCCCATGTTTGTATATACCGAAGTATAATCTCGTATCTTTTCTAACATCCGCAGAGACTTTTTAATGTAAAGGGGCAGTGGAGTGAGGAAACATCGATGTCATCAGCCACCAGTAACTATACATATCGACGCCTCCGTTCTATAACATTCTAAGTCGAAAAAGTGTGTTTTGAGTTATGAGCTCTCAAAGTTTTTACGCGATAGACGACTACATGTGTATTCTAAGAAGATTTTTCCCTATAACTTCGGAACGGATTGGCGCATTTTAACCAAATTTTGCCAGTATTTAAGTTAGAGAACGTAGAATTTAAAAATGCAAGAACATTAAAATTTTTCTAAGTACACTTAGAACATTATAGAATGGAGTCGTCGATATATATTCTCGGCCATTGCTGATCTCTGGTGTGACCCACAACCTCACGTCTGATAAGCCCACTGTAGTGAATGCAGCGAATCTCTTCGGGTAGTGAGAGTCTACAGTCGTATTACAGTGTGCTTAAGTAGTTAAAATCAAAACAAATTAAATTCATTGAGAAACATTAAATATGAGTGAGTAACGAGTATTTAATATTCATACTAAACGATTGAAAATTAATCAAATTTCAATTCAAAAATAAATTCAGAGAGAAAAACACGGAATTGGAATAGTATGCGAGATGGTTGTGCAATATATATTCATTTTTCTGATTTTAATTCAGAATTTATTTATGCTGTCTGCGATTTGAATCATTAACTGATTGCTGCTTGTTTTTTCTGCATTGTTTTCAGAGTTTCCATTTGTAAATAAAAACTTTTTTATCTTAATTGTACGACTACTTAATTGAATTGAATTTTTTTTATTTTTTTTATTTAAATTGTTTGTGTTGCAATTGTTTCAATATAATTCAATTCAACTTAAATGTTATATAATCATCGATTGGCATCATCATCATCATCATCAATAATGAAAATAATAAATTCAGATTTTCTTTTTTTTTTGTTTTGTTTTTATTTTTAAAAGTATTTGAAATTATTTTGTTTTATAACTTTTTTTTCCATTAAATTCTTTTTTGTGTGTTATTTTAGCGAAATCATTATTCATTTTAATATCATTGGATGTTTATTTAAATTGAGATTTTTAATTTGTTTATTTGTAAATAAACGTTTTTTAATTCGTTGCTTTGTTTTCTTAAAGAACTAGCAAATCATAAAAACGTTCGTATGTTTTATATACAAGATATGTTAAGATTTTAATTTTTCTTTTTATTTTTTTAGTTTTTAGTTTTAAATTTTTGCTTCTATGCATGTATTTATGTGGGTGTGAAATTATTCTTAAAAAGTAAAAAAGGCAGTTCAACTAAAATAACAAAAAAACCTCCATTAAAACGAGTAGTCAATAATATTTAATTTGTTTAAATTTGAAATGTTTCAATTGAAGTGTTGATGGATGTTTTTTATGCCTCAAGAAGGTGAATTCTTGTTCCTTTGGCAAGCACTGTCAAAATATTTAAAATTTTTAAATTTAGATGCTGCCTCTGGTATTCGGCAATTTAAAGAAATAAATATCGTCTTAAAAGTTATTACAGCAAATGGCAAATGGAAATGAGCAAGTATTTAGAATACGATAAACACTTTTTGTTTTTTTTTTAATTCCTAACGTTTACTTTCTGCAAAATTTATGTTTGTATCCGCCTCTATTCTCATATTATCTCGTAAAAATTTTGTTTTTATTTCTTTCACCTCCACTGTCCATATTCAACCTACATTAAGAATCAATTTTCTAATCCCTATACCGCATAAGATTGGAATTCATCTGTAGGAGCCATAATCTTTGACAACATCTCTTACGCCGCTAAAGGACTTTCCCTATAAATAGGTCCGTCTATGATAATACTAGTTTCAGTATTTCTTTGAAATCTTCTTTTCTTTCATACTTACGTACGTAATTGGCCTTTACATGCCTTACATTATACATTTTATATCCTTCCTAGTTATGATAGGTGGGGCTTAAAGTTAACGTAGACTGCGAACGATAAATATACTCTCGGAGTTTTTGTCCGATGGCTGCTGAGAGGAAATTGCCGGAAGAAAAATACTTTTTTTCGTCTTTCGTTTTATTTGAGATATCATAGCTGAGATTTGAACCCACGACCTCTCGTCTAGTAAGGTAACATCTACTAGACGCCAGCGGCTACTTCATCGTTATAGTATTAACCATTTTTGTTTGCCTGTCAGATAGGTCTTTTATTTTAGGCCCACTACCTCCCCTGACTTTCGGGACGCCAACTTATCCTGGGTCAATGAGGTGTCCTGCTCCACCGCTAGACTCACCTGGCCCTTGATGGATAGAAGGCGTACAAACCAATTACTTGGTCTTGGTCATGACGTCATCTCAACCACAGTGGCCGTGCTTACAGGTCATTGCATTATGGGTAGACACGCGGAGAGAATGAGGCTCCCATTTAACGATCCGCTGAGGAAGAGGAGACTGTTACCCACTTTCTTTGTCAGTGCCCGACTTTTGCTAGGTGTAGATATAGGTTATTTGGCTCTCCATTTCTCGTCAGCTTGAAGGAGCTATCATCTATTGATATCAAGGATATAGCTTCGTTCATCAAACTTTCTGGCTGGTTTTCCCGTGTAGGATAGTCGTACTTTTGCGCTGACCAACTTCTTCCTCTTCCCTGATTTTGTTGGAATTTGGTCATTACAGGCACTGCGTTCACCCGTGGCATCACAACGGGCCGCTACGCGTGCTCAAGTGAGCTTTGTGATATCAGAGCTACCACTCCGACCTGACCTGACCTGACCTGACCTGACCTCCCCTGTTAATTTACTTAGTTAACTTACTCAATTAATCATTACTACAATTTAGTCAGAATTACGACCTAGCTTCTCATACCACCTATGTTGTGAGTGTTAATTTGTATCCATGAGCAGTAGGACCTACAGTTTAATGTAGTCTTTGAACGTCAGATTTTTGACAAACTTTTCATCGCAATTTTACCAGAAGTCTGCTGGAAGGAAGTAGCCTAAGACACAGTTTTTCATATTTTGTTGTAATAGATGTCCGACCAGAACTTAAAGCCACGGTGTCACGTCTAATGAGCCAACATACTACCTACTAGACTACGGCTAATTCTGACTAACAATTCTAAAAGCCTTGTCGATTTTCTATGCCCTTCTAAAGGCTTATGTTAATGACAGTTAAGTCGGCCCTAATAACCCAGACATTAAATGTATCAAAAATGCAAATTTTCTTTATTACAATAAATCGACACAAGTATTCTGGCTTGCAGATGAATACCTTTAAGCTGCAATTTTAAACATCTCAAAAGGATTACGAATATTAAAATGAAAAGAATTGATTATCGTATGGCTAGTATCTTAAAGTAACCATGGTCTAGTAGGTAGTGTGTTGGCTTTTTAGACGTAAGACCGCGGTTCAAACCCCAGTTCAGATATCAAAACCTCTCAGCAGATTTCTGGCAAAAACTAGAGGCAAAAAGTAGAGTAAATAAAATTACCATGAAAAGTTTCTCAAAAATCTGTCGTTCGGAATCGACTTTAAACTGTAGGTCATGCCACTCATGTATAAAAAATTAAAGCACACAACATAAGTGGTGTAAGAAGCTAGGTCATAATCCTGACTAAAGGGTTGTAATGACCAATTATGTTATGTATGTATGTGTTTGGCTATTAGCTTAGTTTCCATAAATATATGACGAAAGTTTTGTTCTGCTCTCTAACCTGAATCATTTTTATTGCATAAATACTTTGCTTTTTTTTGGTTAAAAATTATTTTCAAATACGTACATACATACACATGTATGTTTGCCGGAAATTAAGTGCATTTTTTTATTCCATTCTATTCCCTATGAATGTTTGTTTTTTCTTTATTTTTTTTACCAACAATTACAATCAAATGACTCATGAAACTCGGAATAGTTTTTTGTTATCAAATCTGAAATTCAAGCAAATGATGCTGCTGTTGCCAGCTAACTGACTGCTACTGATTGATACGAAACTCATGAGTCATTAATCTGATTTTGTTTGCATGATAATATCTTAAAATACTACATACATATAACAACAACAACAACAATAGTAATAATAAAAAAACCAACTGTTGTCATTATGAAATCAATTTGTTTCCCATACTACATCCTGAGAGGCAGACTTAACTTTGATCCTTTCGCCAAAACTATTACGAAATGTCATGCAAAATTTATAGATTTTTCCCCTCTCTCTCTCTCTCTTTATTAAAAAAGAAAAAAAAATAAGAGGCAGGAGAACAACACGAGGTTGTTTTTTTTTTATTATAATTTCTGTGAATATACAGAAGCTTCTTTATCGTTTTCTAAAAAGCTTCTTGTGGTTTTAAATATTTAATATCCGTACTATAGTGTACTATACTGCCGTGTTTTGTTGGTTTTTTTTATTTTTTTTTTTAAACGACAAAACGGTAGAAATTTTTAATTTTTTTAATGCCCGGTTGTCAGTGTTTAAAAGTCATAAAAACAACGGTTTGTCTTCACTCTGGTATTCTTTTTTTCTATGTTCGTTTAGTTGTTGTTGTTGTTGTTATTGCTGTTCTAAATGTTGGAATTTTTGGCCTATAAAAGGGTACATGTCATCGCCAGGGGCACACATGCGCATACATTTACCAACAACGGCCAGCTGAAATTTGAGGACAAGTCAAACAACAAAAATCTCAGAAAGAAACAAAAAAAGAAAAAATGAAGACACAAATAGCGCGAGCCAAATCAAAACATTATAAAATAAAATAAATATGTTTGCTTAAGCAGCAGTTTAAAGGAATGTTTTCTTCTTAAAGAAGAAGTTCGCAACTTGTTCGTCTGCAGAGGTATTTTTCAAAATAATTACTCACCTAGTTTATCATTCCAACCCTTTAGATAAGATTCGAACACACTTATATCGGTACAGAGAACGGCTACATTGCGTACCGCGTTGGCATATCGTACAGTGTCCGCTTCAGCCGTACCGGTGATAGCAGGTATAATCCCTGTAGATCTGCTGGCAGCGGAGCGGATGGAGATTTATAAGGTGAAATCGGCTGGAAACCACATAACCGGTTACTTCAGGGAGAACACCATTTCAAAATGGCACCAGCGATGGAACGAGGAAGATAGAGGAAGACTTATGCCGGACATAAGGCCATGGATTGGTCGGAAATTTGGAGAAGTAAACTACTACGTTACACAGATGCTATCGGGTCGCGGATATTTTAGAAAATATCTCCACAGAATGGGCAAGGCCGCTTCCCCTTACTATCTTTACGAGGAAGGGGGGTAATTGATGACGCAGAGCACACTGTTTTCGAGTGTGCACGCTAGCAGAGCTATCGCTCTGTACTGACGTCAATAGTTGGAATGATCACGGCCGCTAATATTGTCGGGGTTATGACTGCGAGTAGTGAAAATTGGACCTCGGTAGTGAATTACGTAGAGCGCATTCTGAGACGGAAGAAGAGAGATCTTGAGGCTGCAGAACAAGTAAGCATGTCGGCATAGGTGATACTGTCACACGTGCCAAGCGTAACCGAGACGATGATTTAGACGAAAGGAATAGTGGAGACGCTTAGATGACTCCTCATCTTTCGATTCGCAATCCGGACGCAGATATGGACATGAAGGGGCCAAAGAGCCAAAAGGACTCCACTCCGAAATAATACCACCGTAGTTTTGAAGTGGGCACAAACGAGTCCACAGGAGACGAGGGGGGATTTAGTGGGTGAGGGCCCCACACACGGAGGATGTGACGACTTCCTCTATGGTGCGGTTAGGTACATTTACCCCTCCTCGACGTAAAAAAATCCCTTTAGCTAAGATTCGAATCTAGTTTCTCATGTTTGTTCATGAGTGGTGGCTGGACCTAAAGTTTAACGCCGACTCCAAATGACAGATTTGAGAAGCAAGTACTTGCACTGGCTTTTTACCAAAAGACTACTGCGAGGATGTTGTCAAAAGAAACATTATTTTGTTCGAGATGTCAGAGCTGAGGTTTGAACAGGTACTACCTACTAGACTACGGCATATTTTCCAACCCGAACAACTATTGAAACATGGAGAATATCGTGGGATAATTTCGCCTGACTGCACATCATCCGTTTCCATTTTGTTTTTCAAATTAAAGCGCTTTGAACCCCTAAATAAGAACGCCAAGCGTTTTTTAGCAGTCAAAATTCATCAAGCAGGGGGCATTACGTAATTGGAAAAACCGATTTTGATAGAGAGTTTAATAGTGAAGTTGGTCGCAAATGATAACAAAGGTAAACAAAGACAAAAAAACGTGAAAACAATAAGACATTTGAAAATACGCAGGATTGTTAAACATATTTTTTTATTCATCCTGTTTTCGGCACAGAAAGCAAAAGCTAAGCAGTAGTAAACGTTCCGCTTGCCGCTTTTATTTAAGGATGGCAGTAAGAGAACACAATTTATTTCATTATAGAATTCAGTCCTTTAAATCTAAGCTTTACAGGTACACCGTGAAAACGGTGTTTAAAAATTTGTTTAAACCAGCGGGGAAAAAAGGAAATTTGTATGATGAGATGAGATGATTCTGTTGCTTTTTTTGTTTTCGGTTTCATGATACGTGTTTTTGTTTTAAAAATGTTATTATGGTCGATGGAACATTGTTATTGTTGTTGTACTCTAAAGCTTGCTTAAACATGAAATTATGATCTACATTTTTATTTTTGTTGTTGTTGTTGTAAGGTCAGTGAAGTCTGTTTTTTTTTTTTGTTCAGAGATTTTCGTCTTTTTTTCGGCTCTTTTTTGTGTGAACATGAGGATAAATTTAAAGAAAACAGAGGCGTCTTTAAAACCTTTATTAATGAAGACATGGTAACAAAATTTGCTAAATAACCGACATTTTCGCATTGAAAGTTTCTACTCTGGCCGCTTCTGATGCTAGACACACTGACAGACAGACGCGCATATCATTTTCTCACACTATATTCATGTTTAGGTTTCTGTTGCGTTTTGTTTGCGTTTTGTTTGCTTTCAATTTCTTAACCTTTAAGGAACAAAAAAACACACACAGAGTGTAAATGTTTTTCCTCCCCTTCTTCCACCTTCACTTTGTTGTTGCTGGGGCCCTGTCTGAATAATTCCTAAAACAAAACCCTCAATTTAATCGAAATTATTTTAAAATTTACCTTCTGATACTTTTTGTTCATCTTTGTATTGTTGTTTGATCACTGATGCCCTGATGTTGATGCTGAAGCTGCTGCTTTTGCTGCTGTATTTATGAAATTGCTGTTGCTGATATTTTCTGACTCAGGAAAGGCTTAAAAGTTTTGCCCTACTGATGAGATTGACTGATGAAGATTAAAAAATAAACTTAGCTCCCTATTTGCAATCTATAGCGCATAAATTGAAACCCCAAAAAATATGGAGTCCAGCACTTTAAAGCAGGCCTTATAGCAAACTTGCCGTTTAACAGTTGAAAATCAAGAAAAACAGTTGGGTTTAGCAATTCTTGACAGAATTTGGAAGCGTTGATGTTAATATGAAGAAGTCGACGTAGTCTAGTAGGTAGTTTGTTGGCTTATTAGACGCAAGGCCACGGTTCAAACCCTAGGTCAGACATCAAAACGAAAATATGAAAAACATTTCTTCGGCTACATCCTCTCAGCAGATTTCTGGCAAAAACTCTGAGAGTAAATGAAAATTGCCATAAAAAGTTTCTCAAAAATCTGTCGTTTGGAGTCGACTTTAAACTGTAGGTCCCGCCACTCATGTAAAAAATTAACACACACAACATGAGTGGTGTGAGAAGCTAGGGCATAATCCTAACTGAAGTGTTGTAATGGCCAATTATGTATGTATGTATGTATGATGGTAATATTAAGCCTGACTTACTTAAGAGGGCCATATTAGGCAATGACCAATCGGTTTCGCTTAAAAAGAAAAGTCCAAGAAAGTTTAAATACAGATAAACGGCCATGGTCGATCGAAATCTAAAGGTTCAGATGCATTCGATTATCGTGACATTATAAGGACCACAAAGTCTATTTTATAGAAATAATGGAAAAACGATCGAGGAGAATGAACGAGGACCATTCTGCATCTCCTTACTGATCAGTGTTTAAAGTTTTAATCCAATTAGCCATGAGGCTAAAGGACGGCATCGTTTGGTCGATTGATTAATAAAACTGCATTGATGAAGAGGTCTCTGCACTTGGAAACAAATGAATTTGACTGACAAACACAATTTTCTTACGTGAACTCATGATTTGGGTCCTCGTGCCTAAAAGAAGAGTGCATTTTAAATAAAAAAAAATTGTGATGAGACTGAGCTTAGATAACCTTAGACGCTGCGCTCTTAATGATATTTTATTAAGAATTTTGGAATTTTACTTTTTTTGGATGGCAAAAATCCAAAGTACCCGCAATTATCGAATGTTTTTTTGTGAGTGCAGCAGTTGTTAGTTGTCAGATGGTCTGAAGCTTAGCTACTACGATGACTACTACTTTGGAGTTTTTTTTTTTGGTTTTTTTGTGTTTTTTTTTTTGTTCCACTTCTGTACAACAACGTGTAGTACATTTGGCCTGCCACCATCACAAGCAGCAACAGCAGCGGCAGCATCAGCTCTACTATGCTCCACACTCTGTGGCGGCACAACATCAACACTTTCATGAAGCGTGGCCTTTAATTTTGTGTGTTCAGCCACACTTTTTTCCCGTTTTCATTATTTTTTTTTTTTGGTTTTTTTTTGTATTTTTCGTTTTGTAAACTCAGGCCGAATTCGTAAAGACTTTTAACACAATCTCATACATATAGCGGAGTAATTTTTTTTTTATTTTTTTTTTGTTTTTTGTATTTTTATAATAAAGTTGAGGTTTTTAAAGTTAAAAAAAGCCAAACGTGTGTGTGGTCTTTAGAAACAAAAAACCAAAAAAATAAAGTTTACAAACCAACTGAAAGAAATAAAAATAAGTGATTTAATTTTTGTTTTATATTCGCTACAACAACAACAACAACAATAACAACAATATTAATAACAATAAAGCCCCATAACAATAATGAATATCTTGATTACCAGCTCTGACTTTGGCTGACGGACACTGTTTACGTTCTTATATTTTTTTTCTTATTTTTGTTGTTGTTGTTGTTTAACAATAAATTTCTTTTGTTTTTTTTTATTATGATTTTTTAATTTTTATTTTTATTTCCATAACTTAATTTCCCTACATTTTTTCCATTATATTGTGCGATGAGTACTTTATAAACGGAACAGAACAGAACAGAACAGACTCAATACCTCTCTCATCTGGTTTTGTTAAGTTTTAAAATTTCCTTTTTTTTGTATTTTTTTTGTTAAGATTTTTGAGATTTATTTTTATTGTTTTGGTTGCAAAATGTCATAATTCAAAAAAATTAAATCATAAATTATTACAATTGATTTTTATTATTATTTCTCTTCACATTATTATCATGATCATCATCATCATCTTTATGATTATGATTGTGCTTATGATTCTTGGCTATTATTATTGCGACTGATCTGGTGTATCTGTTGTTGGTTATTGTGTTGTAAATGGCGGTAAATATCTTGTCGTTTTAACCGATTTCTTTTGCTCGCTGGACCTTATGAACCTTTTATTGAATTTTTCTTTCTTTTTTTTTGTATTCATTTTCAAGTTTTAAGTGCGCCTAGCAGTTGTTCAGATCAACCTGTAATATTCGCTCTCTGTCTGTCTGTCTGTCTCTATTCATAGTTTTTAATGCAATTCACATGATTGTTGTTGGCTTGCATTACACATTTGCAGGACGATCGTTGGATTGTTGTTTATTTCGTTTAAATTTTTGATTCTTTTTTGTTTGGAAGTAGAACAAACAGCATCTTTTTGTGTTCAAAGCCTTCTCACTCTACCTTAGAGTTCACTAGTATTTTGACCATCTCAACGCCATTAAGATTTTTATGATTTCTTCTGTCGACAAGTTGTTTTTATTCGCACACAAAGTCAGGGAAGTATATCCACAACAGATAAGGTGGAAGTTTTTGTTTGCATTTACTTGTGGTTTAGTGGTTACCATCCCTCCTTTGCAAATGGCATTGGAAACATTTTGCTGTCCTATAATCTATTTATGTTCAGCTTGTTTTTTTCTCTTACAGCAGGAGTCAAATAGCTTGAGCTAGCAGTGCTGGCACTATTTTTTTTGATTTGTTTTTGCATTTAAATATTGATAATCTATGGCATCTATTTATTTCATTTTCATTCCTTTTTTGCGATTTTAGGCCACAAAACGAGATAAATTGCTGTGAAATATAAAGAATCTATAAAATGAGACCCTTTTTTTCTTTGTTTTTTTTGTTGTTTAGTTTTCCAATAAGAAAACTCTGGCTGCTCACAGTATTTGGCTGCCAGCTCGGTCTGTCTGTCTATCTGACCATTGTCGTATGTGCGTATTATTCTTAAATGAAATTGTACAATTTAATGCAACACAAGTCGTTTACAAAACTGTAACCGAAATAAAATGAAAACCGATTTTATTTTCGTTTTTTTTATGTTTTTGAACATAAAAACCATTAAAATGGCACGATTTCTCAATAAATGTTGACAACTTTTTTTTTCAATTTTTTTCCGTTTCGTTTTAATAAAACAAATAAAGCAACACAAGCAAACAAACAAACAAACAAATGGATGGATGTACTATGCACTGAATGAGAGAAAAATACGTTTATTATGGAATAATGATGATGATAATGATGGTGATGGCTGCAACGGTGATGTTGTTGACGGTGTGTCCTGGAGGAAGTGAAATGTAATCCAATATTTTGCACAATAACTTACGACAACAACCAACAAACCAACAATCATCAAATGCTTGGCAAAAAAATATACACTTACACACACCGACACACAGCGACACAAAACGCCAAAGACATAAAATAAACCTGAGTTGACTTCACAAGCAATTTGAATGCGACTTTTCGTTTGTGGTTTTTAAATTGAATTGCTCGCTTTGCATTGCTTATGTTGTTCGGTTGTTTGGTTTGCTTTGGTTTGGTTTGGTTTGATTTGACTTTGCTTTGTTGGGCCTGGGTATGGAAATGAATTGTTGCGTTCAATTTTTAACAGCCATTTACGGTTTTGTATTCCATCTCCTCCATTCGTGCAGCATTCTTGAATATTGTTGCACTTGTTCACATGGAATTTTCGTGTGTTGGTGGTTGTCGTTGGTTGTCGTTGTTCTGTTGTTTTTATTTTCGGCGTTCCAGCGATTTAGTTGTATGCGCTGTGACGATCTTTTGCTAGCGCAGCTGTTTGTCTCGGTTTCTTTTCGTCGTTTCTAAATCTTTTTAAACCAAACAGACCTGCTCTGTGCTCCACTTTATTTGTGTTGCACGAAAAAATCATTCTTTACCAAGTAGTTGTTGTTATTGTTGTTGATGTTGTTGTCATTTGTTCACCTGTGGCGTTTAAATGTTGTTGTCAACGTTGTTAACATTTATATGGGAGTATAAATACAACATTAATAGCAGTTTACAGGCGAGAGTATCATGTCTGTGACTGCCAGAATCAGTCTCATTCACTCTCTCTCTCTCTCTTTCCCCCCGTATGTATGTCTGACTGTTGGATTTCTTTCAACACAGCCACTCAATGTTTAATGAATGTGTTAATGAGTTGAAAATTGAAAATGAGCCAAAGAAGAAGAAGAAAAAAAGTCAACCATTATTAGCGAACATGAAATAAATTTGTAGAATCGGTTGCAGTGCGCAAAGGATCAATGTGGTGGTGGTGGTGACTAATGCTTGATTTGAAATTTTCCCATGAAGTGGCATGGTAAACTCAATTACTTTCAATTACTTTCAATATTAACTGCATATTATTAAAGGAGTTTCTTAAGCCGTTTAAGTCGAAATGGAAATGACAAGAAAGATTTCTTATTTAATGTTCATGCAGGTGACTTCATTGCGAATATAATTTTAAGCGATTAACGTTTTAATATGATTTCGAGAAGGTACGTATATATATTGCACCATTGTGGTCATAAATTTTGATAAAATTCGCAGGATTGAGGCAAGCGAGACAATATAGTTGGAAATCATGTTCCTATGCTCTTAACCTTGAGTATAATATTTTGGCCGTATGAGTTTCTCATGGAATGTGGAAAGTATGAGGAATAAAATTTGATTTTGATAAACAGTCCACTATATAAACAAGCAAAATTATCGTCTTTTTTAAAATTTCTCAATAAAGAAATTTACAGGGGGATGTAATTTAAAAAGAAATATAAAGAGAGCGGTAGGGAGAGTAGCTCTAATTAAAGGATCAATATTGCAGTTGCTCCTCTAATATGTTTACCATCAAAATAGTGTCGCACCAAACACTATCTTAACGACCCCAAGACCTCCTGGATTAACATTCATATATATTTCCTCTTCCAGAACTTCAATTAATTGCTCAGGCGTTAATTCAAGTCCATTAAATCAAAATTCTCACAAAATTAATTTCATTTCATGAAGTCGCCGTGGCCTAGTAGGTAGTGTGTTGGCTTATTAGACGTAAAGCCAGGGTTCGAGCCCCAGGCCAGACATCAAGACAAAATACAAAAAGTATTTCTTAGGCGACTTCCTCTCAGCAGATTTCTGGCAAAAACTCTGAGATTAAATAGAATTGCCATGAAAAAGTTTCTCAAAAATCTGTCGTTCGGAGTCGACTTTAAACTGTAGGTCCCACTACTCATGTAAAAAATTAACACACAAAACGTAAGTGGTGTGAGAAACTAGGACGTTGTACAATGGGTCAATTCGACCTCCGGGTACTGTACTTGTCTTAATTGATAAGTACACGTCCTCTAACCTAACCTAACGAGATTTTTTAATTTTTTTTACACATAAACTAGGTTCTGCTAGGTTTCGAAATTAGTTACCCGTATACCCGAAACTTACTTGCAATGGTGCTTAGACATCTAAAACTCAGAATGTTAATAAGAATTGTTAATAAGAATCTGCTTTTACGTTTAACCAATAATATTCTACTTGTGTAAACATAGAAGAAAATTGTGAAAAAGAAAAACAAATAAAAAGCCTTTAACGACACCTCAAGTAGATCAGTTATGAAGACGTAAATGACTTAAAGGCCAAACACTTGAGAAATTACACTTTAAATAAGGAAAACAAACATGTAACTTTAAAATAAAAAAAATCGAAAACAAAAACACATTATGATCTGAACTCTGAAAGCAGAACTATTTTACACACACCTGTAACAGCCACGAGCATGACGGTGACGATAACAAAAAAAAAATGTCGAAGAAAAAGAAGAAGTTAAGCCTGTAAACTTGTCTTCTTTCGCACAGATGTCAAGACGTAAAGATTGAAAAAAAAAACAAAAAAATTGTTCAGAAAATCAAATGTAAGTTGAAAAGAAGCCCAAGTGGTTTAAGCTCAACGAACGATTAGAGGCAGTAGGAACACCTACCACGATGAATGGAATCGTTTCACATAAAACTTAATAAGAATGGATTCATTCAATACCACAATGAAAGTGTTAAATTTGAAAAAAGGTTACATGAAAATGAGTAAATGCTCTACAAAAATATGAAGGCTTTTAACGCGAATGATGTTCGAATGTCACATTGGTAAATATTCTGTACAGAGTTTTCATGTGACACATATTAACTGGATTCAAGCAGATTTTTTTTGTACACAATTAGTAGCGACGTTAACACTATCAATCTTAGCAATTCGTTTGTTATTGTAGACGTACCTTTCATTTGCACTTTTTAACTCGGGGACGTTTGTTCAGACATTTACAGTAAACGGACACCACCACCCCACACCAGATCAGTTACTTGACAGCTTTTCAGGAAAAACAAGAGTCAAGAAAATGTTGAAAGTGTGCTTCCATGGATAGCATTGCCCTAATTTTGATGACAAACATCCACCACCCTGTGGAACATCTTTGTTCTAAAAAAACCCCCGGCTGTAACAGTTTTATAATCCCAAAAAAAAAATTCACATTCGCAGAATACTGTTCTAACGCCACTTTAGAAAAGATTTGACGTTTCAAATATTTTGCTGTGTGAACTTAATCTTTGGATCCATAGCCGGACATGGCATCAAATCATAAGCTGACCTCAATTGAAAATTATAAAAACCGATTGTGAAGACGCCGTAGCCTATTAGGTAGTGTGTTGGCTTATTAGACGTAAGGTCACGGTTCAAACCCCATTTCAGACATGAAAACGAAAATATAAAAAAAATATTTCTTCGGCGGCTTCCTTTCAGCAGATTTCTGGCAAAAACTCTGAGAGTAAAAATCTGTCGTTCGAAGTCGACTTTAAACTGTAGGTCCCCGCCACTCATGTATAAAATTAACACACACAACATAAGTGGTGTGAGAAACTAGGTCGTAATCCTGACCTGAAGGGTTATAATGACCAATTATGTATGTATGTACGAGTATGTAAAAACCGATTGTCCAACAAATCGGTGTATATTTCACTTGAATTTGATTTATTGTCGCCTTTTCAATTTCAATTTGCTTTCAATTGCCTCATCTTAATTTTTTTTAAGCGGATCATCTGCATCACTTCACACTTTTACTCCAAAACATTAATTTTTCTATTCTAACTTTTGTCTGAAACTTAAACAACAGTCTACGTACGTATGTGTATTTTAAGATTTCATTACAAACTATTTGCATGTCCTTCTTTCACTAACCCTACCATATGATATGAACTGAAATAAAAATATATGGGGGGAACAGAAAGCGAAAATTAAATTTAAACGATTATTGATCGTCTTTATCATCGTCATAAACATTAAAGAGCAGAAAAATGTCTTCATTTCTATGCTCATGATCATCATCATCATCCGCAATATCATCATTGTCGTCGCCCAGAAGATCATCATTCTGTGTTTCAACGTTCCATTTGCTGTTGAGAAATTAATGTCAACGATGAAACTGTTGTTATACATCTCCCCTGCCCGTCGTTCCCCGTTAAACATAATCACAGGTAGTCATCATGAATGATCAGAACTTTGGCTCCTTATGACTGGTTATTAACAACTTTTAGCGTTGATTGCATTAAATTTGTCATCGATTTGAGAATCACTTTTATAAGCTGACGGCTGATGAAGATGCAAAAGTAAAATATTGAACGACTTGGCATGGATCATTAAATGGTTAATGGTGGACGCACAAGACTTTGTCGCCGTATTATTATTTTTTAAACTTTTTTCTGTCTGTCTGAAAAAGAAACAAGAGATCATCAATGCTTCTAAATGTATTAGGCCGGGTGTCAGTTTATCAATTTTAAATATTTTGTGGCAGTTTATTCAAGGCAAATTAGCAGCACGTCAATTCAGTAAGAATTTTTTTCTTTTGCCAAATAACAAACAACATTCCCTTTGCCTGTATCACTCTCTTTAATTTGGAATTAAATCATGAATTTTAATATGAAAGTGATTTAATTTCTTTAAATTTCAATAATAAATTCCATGGAAATATTTTCTGTAACATTTTGCTCCACCAGAAGATTCGCGGAATTTTGAATTTGAAAAAAAAATTAACATGAGAACTAAACTGCGGCAATTATTTTTACCTTAAATGGTGTAAAATGTTGAAAGTGTTTAAAATTTTTTTATAAAATTTAACAAATAAACGTTAATTTGTTTGCTGTACTCCATTACTTGTCATTCAATATTCAAAAACAAAAAAAAAATCGTGTTAATGCCACGATTTATTTTGAATTCATTTCATGCTTAATATACAGAAAAACGAATACTTTCGAGTCTTTAGTCATTCACTCTCATCTATTGTATATCAGAATAGAATGTTTTGTTTATGAAATGATTCATTACGAATAATGATTTCCATTTCAAAAATTCTTTTAAAAATCTTTTGTTGCCTGAATTTAGATTATGATTTGGAAATCAAATTTTTATGATTACAACTGCCATGATGGTTTTTATTCCAACATAAATATGTTGTCGTTTGTTTTTTGGTGGTGATCCTTTTAAGTAAGATTTCTGGTTTTTTTTTTAAACGAAGATCGATTGATAATTCATTTTTTTATCTTTACGCTCTGTTAACTCAGTTCTAAACAATTCAACAATAAACTTTCATTCAGCCTTTAATTTTCATATTTTTTTCTTTGTTTGTGATATTGCGGTTGCCTTCCAATACCCTTTCGGGTTGTTTATAAAATATAGACTGGTTTGTAAGACAACATTTCTTCCTTTTCTGCCAAAACCTTAAGTCTGGGAAATTGTTCGGAGTTGGTTAGAAAAATGAAAAAAAATTGCCTCACATGCTTACGACTATTTTAGCACGAATTCCACAGATTTGCTCAATTTGGTTACAGCCCGTGAAGATTACAATACATACATACATAACATAATTGGTCATTACAACCCTTCAGTCAGGATTACGACCTTGTTCCTCACACCACTTATGTTGTCTGTGTGGTAATTTTATACATGAGTGGTGGGACCTACAGTTTAAAGTCGACTCCGAAGGACAGATTTTTGAGAAACTTTTCATGGCAATTTTATTTACTCTCAGAGTTTTTGCCAGAAATCTGCGGAGAGGAA
Source organism: Sarcophaga variegata (assembly GCA_932273835.1). Lineage (NCBI taxonomy): Eukaryota > Metazoa > Arthropoda > Insecta > Diptera > Sarcophagidae > Sarcophaga > Sarcophaga variegata. The sequence goes on from OW026361.1 coordinate 118,578,606, forward strand.
GCCGCCGAAGAAATACTTTCATATTTTCGTTTTGATGTCTAGCCTGGGGCTCGAACCCTGGCTTTACGTCTAATAAGCCTACTAGACTAGGGCGATTACAATACCCAAAGAAAAAGCTTTTAAACAGTAGAATGACATAGAATTCTTAACAAGCTACAACCATTGGACAAATTCGTATAGGTTTCCAAGTAAAGCATTCCCAGTTAAAGTATTTATCTCTAGCGGGTCATAATCCTACCGAAACTGTAAGTGCATCAGCATCCACACCAGTGATCAGCAATGAATCATTTTTTCGCTACCCATAAGTGCTCATGAAACTTTGAATATAAGTGAGTCAACAATATTGAAATTTAACTATGTACTCTGATTAATTCATACTCACTACAACATTGATTTATAAGTAAAGGTTGCAATGAGTACACGTACAACGTTGACATCAAACTCATACCATTCGAAATATGTTTGATTCATAATCCTACTCATTCAGATTCACTTTAGAACTTTAGAAAAATACTTTATATACTTATAAATGATGCGAGTAACTCGAATCATTCATCGAAATTTACAGTCTTAGTTGTTGTTGCGTTTACAATAAAAGATAAAAGACACATAAGCAAAAAAGACAGAGCAGCAAGCAGAGCCAACAACCTTCTAGTGAGTATTTTAGTGTTCATATGCGAATCATACTTATTTTGTGCTTCGTGTATATGTTGTGTAAATGGAGAATCGAAATCAACAACATCATACGTGTTGTTGAGCATGAATATGATGAGTACTTCACACTTTGAATATGAGTAGAGGTTCCATGATATTAAAATAAGTATGAATGCTTATAAGTATCAGAAATTATGAGTATGATTCGATTCTACTCATATTTTTGAATACTTATTGCTGATCTCTGATCGGCATCCATACAGAGTACTAGACGAAGTTTTTTGCAAGAGGATTCACGTTTAGCAGCAATCTGAATTCAGGTCATCACGATATCCCTGAATATATTTATTTGTTTATTTATTTATTAATTACAATACTATTACAAATTATATTCTAATTATATACGGAGTTACTTGACCATATGCTCGGAGTAGTGTCACAGACCAAAGTCTCTGGCGGGAATCGAACCCACGACCCTCACGCTAATAGTCTAGCACTACCACTATACTACCAGGGCACCTCCATGAATATATTTCATGTTGAATGTAAACCCTCTCAGATGTAAAAAAGATGTTTGGTTTTTTATTTTTTAATTCGTTTTAATCATTGCGAATTACAACAAATGACATCGATTGTATTGTAATAAATCGAGCTTTACGTGTATACATGTGTCGGATTTTCATTTTCATTGTGCCAAAGTGTGAAAATTTATGGAAATAAAAAAAATTAAAATTTTATTGTACAATAATATGTACGTACATATGTAAACGAATATGATATGAAATGTAATATACATAGAGACAGACAGACGACAACAGTCTATCTTTCTGTAGTACTGTGCATATGGATGTGGATTTCGATTTGATTTGAAAATTTTTTCGATTTTGTTTTTTTTTTCTTTTAATCACACACGTGTTCTATTTATGAATAAAGCAAGCAAAGCAAATCATTCATTGAATTTTGAATTTTTTTTTATGAAAGAAATTTAATACTCAACGATACCGATGACCGCAAAATACAGAAAAGAGAAGAAAAAATAATAAAAATCAGATTTTCTCAAGACTATACAAGACACAATTCAATTTGACATTTGCAAAAAGGCTTTCTTTATACGAAAGATACGTACATATCACGCGAGAGAGGCGAAATGTAGAATTCTATTCTATTTAGTATGCTGATCACATGATAGGAAATAAAGGCAGAGAGGAAGAGAGAGAGGGAGAGAGGGAGAGATGGAAAAGATGAAATATTTGATTAATTTATTGAAATATGAAATTCAATATTCGGCAAACTTAATGTGTCATAGACGATTTGCTTAATAAAATGATCACACTGTGTGAGCTTAGTATCCCCATCTCTCAGAGCGGTTTAATTGAATTTAAAAGCGGTGCCCACAAAAAAAATACAACTCATATGGGGCTTTGCTAAAGAGAATAACACACACTCGTGTCAATTAAGGAAAAGTGTCAAAATTGTTTAACACTTCAGTGAACAATTTCAGACGAACAAACCTGGCGACAGACAGCTGGCAAGTTGAGGTTTTTAATTGTAAAACAAAAATCAAATCAAATCGAATCGAACTGAACCGAAAAAAGAAGATGAAAAAAATTCTGTTAAAGTTTTCCCAGCTAGTGGCAGAAGATAAAAATTTTTATGAAATATTTCTTGGGTTCCAAAAAAAAACTGACGCACACTTTGCGGTCATCAATGACTGTTGGTCTGTTTCTGACCAGCCAAGAAAGGCATTTCTTATAAGAAGAAAAAAAACAAGAAAAATAAGAAAAAAACTAAAGAAACATTTAAAATTAAATTTAAGATTACTTAATTTACCTAAATTGCCCTTAATTCACGCGCTGAAGTGTGTTAAATTGGTATCCCCTTATATGAACTTCAAAAGCTGTACGAACACAAATATGAACAACACGCCACTCAAATACAAAACAACAAAGTGAGAGCCTGAGTTTAAGTAATTTGCCAAAAAAGTGAACAAAAAATGCTGAAATAAGAAATAACAAATCATTCATCCAAAGGTAACAACAGCAACATATTCATATTCACTCTGAATACTGTTCTGTTGCAAGGATTCTATGGTTAAAATGTGGCAATAGCCACATGATCATAATGTTTGTATAAATTTAAGAAAACAGTTGTTGTTGTTGTTATTGTTGTTGTTCAAAGTTTGCATATATATATTTTGCCACCCTGCCGGTTCCATGGCCAATCAACGCCTTAAGCTAAAAATGGTGCCGTTGTTGCCACACATTAGTACCAGCCAACATTCAAAACATTCATTCACATCTTCATTTATTTTCTTACCAAAAACAACCAAAACAAACAAACTAAAACACTACAAAAGAAAAACAACATTTTCAACAAAGTTGTTGTAATGAACGCTGTCCAGTAACACACAACATTATCGCATGCAATTTTGTTTGTTTGGCAACAACATCCTTTTTGCTGTCTGCTTAAAGAGTACCAACAACATGGGCAACACTCTCAGCCGGAGGTCCACAAAAGAATGAAGATGTTGTAGTTTCGTGACTCTGTTAAAAAGTTCTCCCCAACGAAAATCGAAAAAAAATCGCACAAACAAAACAAGAGAACACCTCTTTCACTCTATTCGAAATGCGGCTTTTTTTGTTTTTTTTTCTTGTTGAGAATTTTAATTTCGAAAATTAAGGCCTCAAAAGAATGTTGAAATTTTGTGCTGCTCAAGAAAATGAAAAAATAAACGAATTTATTCTTCTGCAATCTTTATTTTAACAACAAACAATTCCACTTTGTTAAGCGTTTTCATTTGTTCATTAAATTTTTCGCCCTTGGAAGGACAATTTCGTGCTTCTTTTTTCTAAGCTTGGTGCGATTATTCGTCTTAATTCGTCCCTTTTTACGCAAACCAGAATAATTATTGCCATCATTCAACAGTTTCTGTGTGATGGTCATTACAACCCTTCAGTCAGGATTATGACCTAGATTCTCACACCACTTATGTTGTGTGTGTTAATTTTTACACATGAGTGGTGGGACCTGCAGTTTAAAGTCGACTCCGAACGACAGATTTTTGAGAAACTTTTCATGGCAATGTTTTATTTATTCTCAGAGTTTTTGCCAGAAATCTGCTGAGAGAAAGTCCCCGAAGAAATATTTTTTGTATTTTGTTTGATGTCTGGCCTGGGGCTCGAACCCTGGCTTTACGTCTAATAAGCCAACACACTAGTGCTTATTTCGTGAATGGTAACACTTAGATCATGTCTGATTTGACAGATAATTAGTTTTATCCTTCCGCTGAACGAATATGGTTGTGTATACGCTTGAACAACGCTGGAAAATATTGCGACATTACTTTGAAAATCATGGTAATGTTGCAGAATGTGTGCGAAAATTGCGTACGGATTTTGGGAGAAGAGAAGCACCGTCAGCTCCGTATGTTCTTTATCTTGTGAAAAAAGTGAAAGAAACTGGCATCCACACCGATAAACCAAAGCGTGAAAAGCCAAAAACAGTGCGTACACCCGAGAATATTGCTGCTGTGGCAGAAAATGTGCGTGAAGCGCCATCAACATCAATTCACCGTCGTCCTCAACAATTGAACATTTGACCAAGGAGCGGCCGTTACAGTCAATGGCAATCGTTGGCCATGTTGAACGAATTTTTCTTCACAAAAATTGAAGAGAAGGATATTGGCAAAATTTGGTTTCAACAGGACGGCACTACGTGCCACACAGCCGAAGCTACACTCGATGCTTTGCCCCATGTTTTTGAAGATCGCATATTCAGCCGCAGAGCTGATGTCGTTTGGCCACCTCGGAGCTGCGATTTGACACCGTTGGACCATTATTTGTGGGGTGCCGTCAAAGATAAGTGTTACGCCGACAAGACAGAGACAATTGACGCTTTAAAGGACAATATTCGTGAAGCCATTGGTGAAATACAGCTGCACACAATCGATAATGTGCTTAAAAATTGGACCGATCGTGTATAGGCTACTGCATGGCCAGCCGAGGCAGCCATTTAAATGAAATTATTTTCCATTATTAACCGGAAGGATTGTACTTTCAAATAAAAAAAGAAATTTGAGAAAATATTCAGTAGTTTTTTTTTTAAAGCATTTTCAAAAAAAAAAGTTATTTGGCGGACCCTTTAGACTACGGCGACTTCAATTACCATTACTCATGCATAAAAATTAACGCATACAACGTGGATGGTGTGAGAAGTTCGGCTGTAGTCCTGTCTAAAGGGTTGGAATGACAATCCATCATATGAGTGGGCACCTTTTTATGTTGCCAAACGAAAAATCTTTTCCCCGCATTGTCGATTACTAGCCTTCTTCCCGTTTTCTCAACACTAGATCTGCTGCCCTGAAACATCAAAGCTTAACAGAGTTGCATATTCTAGTATTTAGACAAGCATTTTTTACGATCCCGTTCTGTGGAAGGCACTTAAACAGAACTTATGCTTCGATTGCATTTAGGGGCTGGAGTCATCTTTTAATAATTTTATGTTCAATCATATTTAAGCCGTGATTCGAATGAGTAATGATTTCATCTCACTTATTTTTAACTATGGAAACAAAATGAATTAATTATTGAAAATAAAATTTTTAACTTAATTATGTGCCTTCGTTTACGGCCACCCATGCTGAATATCATATTGAATTGAAGGTCTTTGCTTTTGTTCAGGTTTAATGGGAAATTATGGCATTTTATTCATAAAAATCGTAATGAATTGCTTGGATTGCCTACCTAAAATCGAGCACTGACTGCCTTTGTAGCAGCAACAGCATTTAATTTGCTGTGGTCGTCTGTCTATTCATCTAAAAAGTTTTTCTAGTAGCATTAAGCATTTAAGTACTCGTAGTTAATTTTCAGTTGAGCAATCCAGCGTGTAAATTATATTGTACCACCAAAAATGGCCACAAAATCTTAAAACTTTGATTGTTTTCCTTATTCTCTGTTCAACCGAATCAACGAAATCATCGATGAATTGATTTGAAACAACTTTTTTGCGTGCAGTTAATTACATATGAATTACAATGAAAACAAGCTGATGCCACAAAATAAAAAAGGGCCACACACGAGCACATTGCAACACTCACCTCCTCGCTCAGCAACAACACTTGAATGCAACACATATTTTCAGGTAATGTCGCAAGTGTTGTTTAGCTTGTTAAGCGGTTTGTTTCGCTTTTCTTTTTTTATTTGCAATCTTTTGTTGCCAGTATCGTCAAAATCATCATCATCATCATGATCATGATCATGATCATGATCATCATGCTTACATCTTCGGCAGGCTCAAGGGGCATCAGTAAAAGTGTTGCTTGGAATGATGATTGATTACTTGCGTATTGATCGTCCAAGAAAATTGAATGTTGTTCGCTTATTTTGTACTTTTTTTGTTGTTTCTCTTGCTATTGTTGCAATTTCATTGTTTCGATATCCCAAAGCTGCATGTCGATTCGCGTTATACATGCATTACAATGAAAACTAAATTAAAATTGCTGCGACAATGTGTAGTTTGTGGCATGAAATACGAAATTTATGAAATTCTTGCAACGCAAAAAGCTTAAAATTTTCAAAAGCCTTAAAGCATGCCCGAGATATTTACGATGCAATGCAATAACACAGGTTATAAACGTATGATTTATTTCAATTTCAGACTGGGTACACTGTTCACTTAATAATACTTAAACATCCTAACCTTTTCGCTATGGATGCCGTGAATATACAGCAGCACCACAGAGTCCTGATCCACAGAGGCTGATGCCGCATAACCACGGCGGTCATTTATTTGTTCACTTGCATTTTCACAAACGATGATGATAATGTAGGGTCAGTGGCTCCATCGTGAAAATTTGTAAAGTGTGGTATAGGTCCAGCGACGCGATAGAGTTAATAGCCAAAGTAGCACAATGCCTATTGCGATCAGAGATCAGAAATGAGTTTTCAAAAAGATGAGTAGAATCGAATCATACTCATAATTTCTGATACTTATACGCATTCATACTTATTTTAATATCATGAAACCTCTACTCATATTCAAAGTTTGAAGTACTCATCATATTCATACTTAACAACACGTATGATGTTGTTGATTTTGACTCTCCATTTACTCAACATATACACGAAGCACAAAATGAGTATGATTCGCGTACGAACATTAAAATACCCACTAGAAGGTTGTGTGTTTGCTCTGGTTGCTGCTTTGTCTTGTGTCTTATGAGTCACTCGAATCATTTATAAGTTTTATAAGTATTTTTCTAAAGTTATGAATCTGAATGAGTAGGCTTATGAATCAAACATATTTCGAATGGTATGAGTTTGATGTCAACATTGCACGCATACTCATTGCAACCTGTAGTTATAAATCAGCGTTGTAGTGAGTATGAATCAATCAGAGTACGTACTCAAATTTCAATATTGTTGACTCACTTATGTTCAAAACTTCATGAGTACATATGAGTAGCGAAAAAACTATTCATTGCTGATCTCTCATTGCCGATTCAATATAAAATTTTTAACGAAAACAACACTCTCGTGTTTTATTTTTAAATTAAATTTTGAAATATGTTTTCATATCTAATTTTATCACTCCTTTTAATTCCAATCGACTCTTGCCAAAGATGTTTTCATTTCCCCAATGAAATCTTGTAAATTTTAATAGATTTTCAATGCTTTTTCGTTTACTTTGCTCACCCACAATAAACGTACGTACGTATGTGATATACTACCAGCACTTGCAACGACCAAAAGCAATCCTTAATGTACACAATGAATCAGTCAGTGTTTGGCTTGCAACACAACAGCAGCAGCAGCAGCAGCAACTATTTTTATAAGATTTTGTATGTGTATGGTAGCCAGCCCCCGGTATACACTTGCCAATCGTTTCGTTTCTGTTAAGAAAAGCAAAGCCAAAGGAATACGAAACACAAAATCGAAATTGAAAAAATATGTTACAAGGTATTGCAGTAATTAGTGCTCAGCTAATTGATAAAAAGCATTTCCTTTCATTTGCCAAAGAAATGAGCAGCAAAATGCAACAAAAATTACACAAAACAACGACAACAACAACGACAACAACTAAAACAACATAAAAATAATGATGAGAACCAAGGCTGCAGTGGCAGCAACAGCAGCAGCAACACAAATGAAATTTCCGTTCAGACATACATACAGACATATGAGGGAGCTGATACTTTACAGGCTGCTGTTAGCGCTTTTAGTTGCGGCAAAAATTTCATGGTTAGCTCTGTCTGGCTGTGCTTCTTGTTGCAGCGTTAAATGTGTTGCATTGTTGGTTGGTTGGTTTGTTTGTGAATTGAATTTGCCACAATCATTTTATGAGATTTTTAAACGTTTTCCTTTGACATTTGAGGTATTTTTTAATAAAAAAAAATAAACTCAATGTTGTTGTTGCTGTTGCTTTTGTTGTTGTATTGGCTCTCTTTCTCTCATCGTCTCTAAGTACAATTAATATGTGTAAAGATAATGGCACAACAGCCACAGGCACAGGCAGACAGACAACGTGCAACGCGAAATAAAGCAATGCGTTCAACACCACACCACACTATACCGCATCACATCGCATCGCATCACATTATGAACAAATTTAAACAAAAGCACATCTGTTGCAAATATTTTGTTGTTCTTGTTATTGTTGTTGTACTGATAATACAAATACCTTTGTTTTGTGGCTATAAAATGCTGCTACTGCTGCTGTTGCTGCTGCAGCTTCTGGCAAACGAATAAGAAATAAAAAAAGCCGCTCGCTATACAAAAGCGGTACATTTTTCACATGCCATTCCAAATGAATGATTAAACAAGCGATTGTACTCGTATGACCATAATACAACAATCTATGTATGTATGCGTGTGCACTGCGCATATCATCGTTTCTATTTAAGCACCATGTGAGCGTGTGTGTGTGTGTATGTTGCGATCATACTAAGATCTTTTGAGATCGTACATCGACATGGTCAGCAATTAAAAAATCCTTTAGCCACTACGTTACATGCCAGCTTAGTTAGTTAGTTGGGGGACTTTTAATCTTTATTCCTTGGCATACCAGCGAGCCAGCCAGCCAGTCAACGGATGGATGGCTTGTGTGTGCACATGTGTATGCGATTGAGAGAGTCAGTCTGGATCTGCATTCATCTCCGGCCATGAATGCTGCTGCATGTTGCAATCTCTTAAACACGATCTCACCAAAATGTAGCATCAGCCAGGGAACTTCCTTTTTGTTTAAACAATTTCTGTGTGTGTGTTTGTGTGTTTTCATTCGTTGCCTATTAGCTGGCTAGCTGGCGGTCGGTCTTACCAGCCAATTGGCATTTTGTTTGGCTGTCTGGTAAGCTAGAACTGCTGTTCACAAAGGTTTATCATCAGGATGTTCTGGCATAACTTTAACTCAAGTATTTAGTTTCAATTTGTTGACCCCTGTTTGTTATTATTGTTGCTACTTCTTCTTCTTCTTTTTTGTTCTTAAAATCTCAATCTATTTGTTGTTGTTTAATATTTTATTGCAATAACATCATCCACAACAACAGCAACAACAACAATTGCAACAAAAAATCAATTGATTTTGTTGTTATGATTGTTGCTGTTGCTGTTAAAATCATGTGCCTTCATTTATTTTTTTTTTGTTTTTTTTTTTGTTTAATTCTTCATATTTGGTCTTCAGTTTCATTTCATTTTTTTTTGCAGGCCTCTTGCAACATGATTCTTGTATTAGTCACGCGATTTTCTCGTAGATCACCAAAGTTGTGTTGTTGCCACATGTTGGCAGCCCGATAATACAGCTTCTTCTTCTTCATCATCGACGATGACTTCTGCATAGAGTCCACGGCTTCTATAAAACAATGTTTTTCTATTAAAGTTGACAAATGATTTTATTCAAGTTGAGTTTATTAACTCACAATTATTTGTTGTTGTTTGTTTTTTTATTGTTGGGCTGCCGTTGCATGTTCTCCATATATGGATGCAGCAAGCACTGTTGCTACTTTAGGATATGTTTACAACAACTACGATATACATACGTACGTATGTACATATGCTGTTTATTAATTATGTTGTAAACGAAAGGATATTAAATATCATGACGTTAACAGGGCAGCAACAACAACCAGAACAACAACAACAACAACAGCTATTGCAACAAAATTAACAACATTTAGGATTGTTGTAGTCAATAAATAAATACGAAATTAAATGTTAAATGCGTGTGGCATAGATGTGGCAGCATGGCAGCAACAAGAAAAAAATGTTGTAGTGGCCTCTTGTTTTTTATTTTTCAACAAGATTTACTTGAAAAATTATTGCGTGTTACTTCAGTTCAATTCCGATAGGTTCAGTAATGATTTATTTAAAGATGTTGCACTTTTTTCTAGGAGATGAGATCAAAAGACAAGAATTTTTATTACAAAGAATAATATTCTGATTAACGGAAACTTATGTTAAATAGCCCTCTGACTCATTAGAACGTAAGGAACATGCTTTTCATTCTCTCCTTTATCTCCTAAGTATGTTCTCAATAAATGCAAAGCTAGGCAGAGTTTTTTGAGCTAATTGGTCATTACAACCCTTCAGTCAGGATTACTACCTAGTTTCTCACACCACTTGTGTTGTGTGCGTTAATTTTATACATGAGTGGCGGGAACTACAATTTAACCCTTTGACGGACACCAAAATTTTAGGAAGCCTTCCCGTGGGACACTTGCTGTATCTCCGTTATTTGGCAATTTGACGTGTTGCAGTATTTGTAAGCTTTGTATCCGTATTTTGTCCGCAACAATGTTTATATACATATCGTTATAAAGAAAACATATATATTATTGATATAAACCAATTTTTAAGGGCATTAGCTTCTTTATAATGATTTTATGAAGGAAACAATTTATGACGTGTATACACGTCATGTCCCCTTAGAAACCCTTGTTATGACGTCTATAGACGTCAGTGTCCGTCAAAGGGTTAAAGTCGACTGCGAACGACAAATTTTTGAGAAACTTTTCATGGCAATTTTATTTTCACTCAGAGTTTTTGCCTGAAATCTGCTGAGACGCAATCGCCGAAGAAATATTTTTTTTTTCATATTTCCGTTTTGATGTCTGACCTCGGGTTTGAACCGTGGCCTTACATCTAATAAGCCAACACACTACCTACTAGACTACGGAGACTTTATTTGAGCTATTTTCTGCAAAAGCACACTGACAAAGTGTCAAAACTTTAACTGTAATAGATTGATACGTGTTTACATACACATTTAAAATCGTTGCCCTGGCAGTCCAGTGGGCAGTGCCGGGTCGGTTAAACTATATCGTGCATAAGGTCTTAATTGTTCAGCTCGTTATATCCTCGGTTCTTGTAAGGCAATCGATTTCAGACGAACGAGTGTTTTTGTTTTTTTTTGTCCGTGTTTTCCACACAAACAGACGTTTGTGTGAAATTGAAAAAAGCGACTGTTTTTGTCTATGTTTGTCTATGTTTTCAGACGTTCATCTGAAATCCTTTACCTTACAAAAACAGGCCCTTAGTTAGCCTCCTCTGTAGAAGACATTATTCTATTAATTCTAAAGTATTTCTATAAGGAAGACCAATAGTTGTCTTAGGAGTTCTAATCAGGCAAAGGTCAGCAATTATCTTAATAGCTGCTGGTGGTTTATCATTATACTCGTCCAGCAAGCAAAGATTTTTCTTGAAACGCTGAGTACATAAGGCACATATGACTTTTCCCTATCGAATCTGTTGTCTGCCTTAGCAAGTTTAATAATTATCATCTTACTCGCAGGCCGGCGTAATTCGGTATAGAGGTAGTGATCGAGATAAAATGTAAAATATTGTTACGCAAATCGAAACGACCTAATATCGTTTAAAAACAAAAACGATAAACAAAAGCCACACGATACAAATGCACACTAACACTAAGAATACAATGAATGTGTTGATTATCTAAAGCAGCACACACACATATGTACTACGAAACCTGGTTGCGCCTGGTAGCAACAGCAACATGTATGTGACAAAAAGGGATAGACAACATAAGCAAAGTACACAAACAACAATGTATTAGCAATAGAGCTCTCGAGAAGGCGAGATCACGAACATTCCACTTCAAGAATGTTCGTTAGACTAGTTGTGTCGGACTATAAAAGGGCTGGACAAATAATAATTCAGTCAGCCTTGTGTGAAGTTGCGTGTGATTAAAATAAGTCGTGGTTGTAAAGATCCAGTGAATACTTATGTGAACTAGTAAAGTGAATAAACAAATTATTATTGTTGTATCGTTAAGTTGTATACGGTGGCACACAAAAGTATTGTAAAGAATAAAGAGAGTTTAACTGAAATTAAACACATTTGTTTTTACTTTGTTTGCAATTAACGAACTCATATTTAAACGTTTTTAAAAAAGTAAAAACGTAACAATATTGTATATACTCTCTCTCTCTCTCTCTCAGCTACACTTTATTTTATACTCGATGATAACTAAGCTATGTCTTCTTCTGAAAAACACTATTAACCAGGCACATATCCTCTTGTCTACTCACCTATTGTAGAGATCAATACCAATCGTAATATGTATCCGACTTGTATTCAACCGTGAAGCAATAGAGGTTAATCAAATATTGTTTCTATTACTAGAAGGACTACTTAGCTTTGATAGATCACAAACGAAAAATATGTTATCGAAAGAGGTATGCATTGTCAGAATTACAGATCATAATTCTTCGGACGTGTGGCTATAATTCTAGTTATCGCCGTCGTCATTAAGTCTGTGAGTACTCGATCTAATATTACCAGAACAATTAGATGTTAAACTCAACAGGGTACCTTTAAAAGAATGATGTGACTCATATACTCATCGCATTCCTTATAAAACGCTGTACTTAATGTGTATCGATCACTACCAAACATAATTTCTTTAAGGCTACTTACATTCGTTTTTTTTTTTCTTTCGTTCAGCACACACATTATCCGGTGGCTGTGAACTGAACTGGTGACCCAATATTTTTGTTGAAACATTTTATTTCTTTATAATTACGTGGTAATCGTTTCTTCCGCATAATACTCGAACAACAGCAACCACAACAACAACAACAACAATAATGTGGAAAAATGTAATGAAATAACAACAAACAACCTTCAGATATGTCAATGGAAATATCGCGCATCATATCATCACCAGCGTTGTCATCAGCCATGACAACAACGACAGCAACAGCAACAATAAAAAAATAAAAGTGGAATAAGAGAGAGACTTCATGGGAAATTGTCTCAACGGTATGGTGTGATGACAAAAGTTTACAAAGTTTTGTGATTCTCGAAATGCACGTGCACTGCATAATTAATGGCGCTGGAGTTGCGTTTCAGTTTCTGTTTCGGGTTGGTATTGTTTGTTTTTTTTACATTTTTTTTTTGTGTTGTTTTGTTTTTGGTTTTGACGATTTAAAGAAAGTTTGGATATCAACTAGCTATTCATTGACAACAGCATACGTAATAACAACAAAATTAACAGTAACAGATATAATGTCACACTCTTTAATACACGATCTTACCATCATCATCACCATCGCCACCACCACCTTCTTCCCCCTTCCCCCCCTGCCCCTCAGCATCAATGGCAACACAGTTACCAACACGATAATTGTTGATCATCACAAAATGCTTGTGAATGCCTTTGTATGGCAAGGAAAAAAAAATTACGTGTGGCGTCTGCAATTATCTAACCTTTATTGGATTTTTGCTGTTCATTTGTTCATTTGAAAAACATTCGTAGAAAATGAAGAGGAACCTCCAAGGAAACAAACAAAGCAAACAACGCAACAAACCATCACTAACAGAACATGTTAAAACATGACATGTAACAGCAATTGTCTCTTAGCACATTAGTTTTAAAACAAAGCCAACCACCAATCCATGATCCAAGTCCAAAACAAAGTGATCATTACCATCGGATCAAAGCAGCAAACCAAACTAATGCTGCCCCACAGCAACAACACCAATATGCGACAATAAAAATACCAAAAGTCCACAAAGAATCGATGAATAAGAACTAATTCATCTGCTATATGTCATGTTATTGGTATGCACGAGGATGTATGTGTGTGTGTGCGTATGTCTGTAAAGAAATATGAGGCAACATAAAGTTTTTCCAAATGACAAAACATTTACACATACACACACACACACGCAAACACTCATACTCATACATGATTTCCCATCATGCATGACTGGGATTAGAAACGCCAGCTACAAACGGTTGGAGAATTTATTCCGTTAATTGGTTTGTAACCCAACTAAAGCGATTTAATTGTTTCATCACGATGACTAGCTGGTACCAAGTGGCGAATATCGTTAACAATGGAGGATCGTATGTAATGTTACTTACTTATGTCCTTACTTATGTCGGGATACGCGAATCTCTCAATTTAACTCTTACAACATAACATTAAGAAGTCGCCGTAGTCTAGTAGGTAGTGTGTTGGCTTATTAGACGTAAAGCCAGGGTTCGAGCCCCAGGCCAGACATCATAACAAAATACAAAAAGTATTTCTTCGGCGACTTCCTTCCTCTCAGCAATTTTTCTGGCAAAAACTCTGAAAGTTTCTCAAAAATCTGTCGTTCGAAGTCGACTTTAAACAGTAGATCCCACCACTCATGTATAAAATTAACACACACATGCAAGTGGTGTGAGAAACTAGGTCGTAATCCTGACTGAATGGTTGTAAAGACCAATTATGTATTATGTATGTATGTAATATAACCTTAAAAACAGTCACGATTAGAACTTCAAAGAGAAAGTTTCTTAATTTCTGAAAAAGATCTCTGATTTGAAATGTGTTCACACTTTTCACTTTCCTTGTGATAATTTTAATGCTTGGCATTCATTGCTTTCGCTAAATCTTCAAATTTTCGATTGCCTCACCAAATTTAAAAATTAAGCCATAAATAGCCGCGTCTAGAACCGGCCAAGGAATTGGTGAGAAAACAGCATTCACCTGAATTTTTTTCACACTCAAACATACGCCAAGTGACGGTGACATTTCTTTCATTTTCGTTTTTCTTATCATTTTATTTGGAACCATGGAAGCATCCCAAAAAAAAAGAGGAAAACAGTTTTGAAATATTTTTTCCGGCATATTTTAATAGGGGCGTAAGGGGCGTTATGCGATTCGTTACAGCCGAATATAGGATTTTTTTTTCAATACGAGTTGTTAAAAATTCATTTGCTTTTCACCATAAAAGTCATTTTATTTCGATTCTATTAAGCGTACACGCGTAACAAAATGCAAGCAGTACGCGTGCGCATCATTCTTCTTGCCAAATATGGCAACATTGTTTAGGCCAAACTGGACAATAAATGTTAAACACCAGACTCTTCAACTATGCAACACAGCAACACAATAGTGTGTTGAAATAATGTTACAAGAACGCTCTTGTTGTGTGGCTGGCTGGCTGTTAATAAAATTCTTAATCCACATTTCTCGCAAAGATTTCCAAGAGAACTTTTACCATCTCTACTGATGGCCATTGATGGCATTATGCGAATGAACGTATGGAGGAACGTATGAACGTATGAACGATCGATCGATCGATGGATCGATGGCTCTATGCAACAACGTTTGTTCTCGCTGTGATGCCATTTGACGCGTCGTAAGGTATAGACGACGATTATTTTTTGACGCCGTCTATTGTCTACAAAGAAAACAATTGTCGCCTTGGTGTGCCATATTTGTTGTTATTGGCATTTGTGTCACATGCTTTTCTTTTCTTTTCCACCTCATCTCATCCCAGCCAGCCAGCCAGCTGAACGC
This sequence comes from Sarcophaga variegata, assembly GCA_932273835.1. Classification (NCBI taxonomy): domain Eukaryota; kingdom Metazoa; phylum Arthropoda; class Insecta; order Diptera; family Sarcophagidae; genus Sarcophaga; species Sarcophaga variegata. The sequence continues at coordinate 118,594,066 of OW026361.1, forward strand.
ATGGCATCTCAGCACAGCACAGCAAAGCACAGCACAGCTCAGCTCATCGCCTTAATCGCCAGCTACCGTATAGATTCGCTAGGGTTTGTTTCGATGGTGGTGGTGTACAACTGGAATGGACTTGACTTGACTGGAGTGGAACAGAGTGAATGTTGGTGGCATTTTGTTTGTTTTCTTTGGTCACTCACTGAACTGAACTCAACTCAACTGTTTGCTGGCGGGCTGGCTGACTGCCTGTACAGATGCATGCTTTGGTTGGAGGCCTATATGTACATACATACATGCATGTATGCCTCCAATTGACCGTTCAGTTCACTAAAGTGTTGATATTTTTTTGTTGTTTATTTTTGTTGTTTATTTTTGTGATACAAAATCCCAAATGTCCAACTCAGGAATAGTATTGTTGAGCTATTGTTCGTTGGTGTGCTGCTTTGTGGCTGCTTGCTTGGTTGACTGTTTGATGTATTTGTTAGTGTTGTTGTTGCTGTTATTGTTGTGGTCCATTGCTTGCATGTGGCTTTGCAAATTTTCATTTACTTTCAACACTTATTATGGCATATTGATTATTATTGTGGCTTATTATGGTTTCTTCTGTTCGTTCCATCCATTGTCCCCATCCATGACGTTCGCTTGTCTATCTATTGTGTCTGCTGTTGTTGTTGTTTTTTTATTTTTTTTCATTTTATTTTCTTCCAATTAATTGTGGAAACTTGTCATTTATATTTTGCTAGAAAGACTATACATATGTACATACATGTGTGTGTGTTAGTGTGTGTGTTAATTAGATTTAAGGTTAAACATGAGTCCATCATGTTTTATGGGCTGTTTTGTGGTAATTCTATCGTATCTGGGGAGAAATTAAAAACGGTTTCATTAATTTATAAAACTTTTCCGGGATGAATAGCATCAGCTGCACTACACAATATCGCATCACTTTAATGTGTGTGTGTCTCTTTTTCTTTTAATTTCTGTTTAATTATGATAATGTCTACTGACCATCTGTATCAGCCACAATCAGTAACATTTCAACTGATCTGATCTAATCTGCGCTACAGGCAAAGGATCTATTTGTCTCTAAGGATTGTTCGCCAACGAAATACATAAAATGAAAAGAAATTAGAAATTAAATACGACTCAAAATCTTTCTATGAATTGATGTAAGCTTTGCAACTGACTTCCAGCAAAGCACAATAGTTATTCATCATTAACGTTGCAACTTTATTGCGTTTGTTATTGTAAAAACAGAGCCCCATCCGCAAGCCCTCAAAGATTAAACAATTAATTAAGGATCTGATGGAATGGCTTTGAGTTTGTTACCAGGCCTTTATTACGCGCTTTACAAGATCTCGTTACGAGATAATCAATCATTTTAGCTTTCGTTACTGCGAACAACCATCACACGCTAACAATGGATAACAATTTCCAAAACTAGCACAACAACAACAATAGCATTATCCATTACAGTTTCATTCGCATTGTTGCTATTCATTGTTGGCTGCTGTCGTTTTATTCCTTCAGACTTCAGTACGACGACGACGACGACGACGACGCATTCCACCATTAATTTAACATCACCTCAAACATAAGTGACTGTCGTGTACGAATGTCATTTGTATGGTAACGGGTGACAGGACAACGACAAAATGATACTCATTGTCAACACAGACATTTACACAAAAGAACTGCAACAACAGCCACCATACACCACAACAATCTCAAAGAGAGTTAACAAGAAAAGAATTGTATCCAGACCAGAGAATCGAGGTAAAGAACTCAAACAAAAAGGGCACAAAAAATACAACAGAAAAGAAAAAGAAAAATTGTCAGCCACTGCATACCATGGCAGTCAGTCTCATTGATGCTGTTGCTGTTGCTATTGCCATTGCTGGCTGCCTGCCTGCCTGCTATCATTGTTGCAATCGTTGATTCTGTTGATTCTTGTAAATCAAGCAGGGCCGAAACAGAAAAATTAATTTAACTTAAGGACTGTTTAGGCAAAAGCATATTAAACGAGTCATACGTTATTATATTTGACAACAAATACTGAAACGAGACAACAACAGCAACAACAGCATCAAGGGCAATAATGATTTGGTTGTTAAATGAACAGCAACAACATGAATATGAGTTCGAATTGGTATGCCGAGGTACGAATAGAAGCAAACTGACAGGATATCTTTAGAAAGAAACAAAAAAAGGAAAGAAGAAGGAGAATACGAGTACGTTGTTGCCATTGTCGTTGCTGCTGTTAATGTTGCACGGACTGTCATTATGGTTGCAGATGAGTTTTACGTTCGTAAAACATAAGCGCGATCATCCGCAATGTCAAACAGATTTCAAGTGACATTGCTGACATTTATAGCCAAGTGCAGGCAATGATACCAACTACCAAACCAAACCCAGCCAATCTTGGTAGATTGTTAGCCACTCTCATTCCCAAGGAGAGAGGAAGAATTTGAATTTAATTTTGATTGGTATGCAGATACTCGTACACCGAAACCCATTGCATTGGTGTGCTTACGCTCATTCACTTTTACTGGCGATCAGAATTTTCATTGATCGCCACAAAACAAAACAAAACTGTCATCGTCTTAAGCTGACGGTAATATTGTCCTTGCGATCCTTGTCATTGTCATCATCATCATTTCATTGTGATCATCATGATCATCATCAGTATTGTTGCATTCGTTTTGTACGATCATTAAGCTTCGCACACAGAATTATTTGAAAAGAACGAACAGTAAATACAACAATTGCTGCCGTATTATTGCCCACGGTTTTCTTTATTTCTTTCTCATGGCAATATCATGAGAAATTTTTGGAGAAAAAAACAATTTACATCAACTGGGTGATTATCATACAACTAAGCTTCAATGTCGAGCAAAAAAAACCTGTCAGTTGTTGAATAAAAGTCATTAATCTGCAGCAGTTGTTAACAGTTTGAACTGTTTTAATGTCGATCTAAACAATGCCAAAATCAATTAAAAAGAAATGAAAAAAAAGGAAACAACAACGATCGATCATTTAAATAAATAAAATAAATATTCTACTTAAGATTCAATAAATATTACGATACTAAATAATTTATTCGATACACTTTATGTTGCAATTAATAATAACAACAACAACAACAACAAGTTGTAAATAAAATCCAATAAAAAACATACAAACAAACAATTATACTTACACCCATGGAAATTGTACAGTTATTAACTGACAAAGCCAAGCCACACTATTTCCATTTGAATTGAAATGATCGTCACATGGCACAGGATTTTTTTTGTTTGTTTTATTTTAAATTTATTCTGAAGAATCCTAAGATACTTTCAATTTCCTCATTAAAAAGAGATTTTTGTTGAGCCTCAGATTACTGCAAAAAGCTCATATTCCTCTCGTGGTTTTAGTATGATCACAGTCATAAATGGAAGAAGACCACAGTAACTGAGTTCTTTTTGATTTTAAGTTGTGGCACTTGGCTCTACTAAAGCGTTAATTCGAGAATAAATAGCTGCTCGGTCAACGAAATTTATTGCTTTTGGTGCTGCTCGTTACTTTTCTTGACCACAAAGTTGGTCACATCGTAGATGTTATCTCATCAAATGCATGCATAATGGGTCATTTCAAACCTTCAGTCAGGATTACGACCTAGCTTCTCATACCACTTATGCTGTGTGTGTTAATTTTATACAAGAGTGGCGGCGGAACCTACAGTTTAAGGTCGATTCCGAACGACAGATTTTTGAGAAACTTTCCATTACAGCTTTCATTTAAATTCAGAATTTTCGCAAGAAATCTGCAGAGCGGAAGTCGCCGAAGGAATATTTTTTCAAATTTCGTTTTGATGTCTAACCTGGGGTTTGAACCGAGGCCTCACGTCTAATAAGCCAACTACCTACTAGACTACAATGAGTTCACTACATCAGATGATTTCAGTTTATATTCGGGGGTATCTTAAGATTCCTTAGTATCTCCGGTTTTATTATTTCTAATCTTTATTAAAGGCCTTCTTGACTTAACTTTTAATCCCAGGTGATTACATGTTTGTTATTCATATTCCTTTGGCCGTAAATCAAGTCCAAGTGGATTGATAATGTTTTCAGAGATCAGCAATGAGTATTAAAAAAAATAAGGAAGAATCGAATCATACTCATAATTTCTGATACTTATACGCATTCATACATATTTTAATATCATGGAACCTCTACTCATAATCAAAGTGTGAAGTACTCATCATATTCATACCAAACAACACGTATGATGTTATTGATTTCGACTCTCCATAACTCAACATATACACGAAGCACAAAATGAATCACAAACGAAATGAATCGCATGCGAACACTAAAATACTTACTAGAAGATAATGAGTTTGCTCTGCTTGCTGCTCTGTCTTTTCTGCTTATGCGTCTTTTTTCTTATATTGTAAATGCAACAACAACTAAGGCTGTAAATTTTGATGAATGATTCACTCGAATCATTTGTAAGTATTATAAGTATTTTTCAAAGTCCTAAGTGAATCTAAATATGTAGGCTTATGAATCAAACATATTTCGAATGGTATGAGTTTGATTTCAACGTTGTACACATACTCATTGCAACCTGTACTTATAAATCAACGTTGTAGTGAGTATGAATGAATCAGATTACAAAGTTAAATTTCAATATTGTTGACTTATATTCAAAATTTCATGAGTGCTTATGAGTAGCATAGATTCAGTGCTGATCTCTCAATGCTTCCATACATCGGATCTCTACAATCTATGTACATATGTACGTAGAGCTTTAGATTTTATTGTATTTTTATTTACTAACTTGCGATTCGTTAATAATCTTACATTTTATATTTAAATTTGTCTATTTTTTTAATTTAACAAGAAGAGCCATGGAAATGGTGTTAATAAAGCCCCACCAATTGCAGCCGGATGAAAATGAGTTAAAATGTCAGAAATATTTATTGAGAATTTATTTATTTGCAGCATTTCTTACTGGATTTGTGTGTTTGTTTGTTTGGTTGGTTGTTTGATTGTATTTATAAAGAAATCTTATTAAACATTTTATATATTTTTGTATTAACATTGTTATTGTTGTTGTTGTTTTTGCTACTTTAGCTTAAAACCATAATTATTTGTAATTGAGCATTTAATCGTTTAATACACTAATACGCAGACACACAACACTCACCTATAAAAATAAACGCACACGTGCAAAAACAACAATAATAGAGAGACAGACAGAGAGACAAACGGATGGATTGTTCACATTTTTTTTCTCAATGCAAACATTCGTTGTGCGTCACCACAAAAGGAAAAAACATTCATTCATTCATTCCATCATTCATTCAATTGTTCATTCAATCCTTCAATCATTCATACATATATTCATTCATTCATTCATTCATTCACTTGATGATGGCATGGTTCGTTTCGATTCGGTTGGGTCCATTAAAAAACGTCTTCATCGCTGGTAATTGCCACCGTCTAATGGCGATTGATAACACGACTAAATCGTTAAAATACTTTTGCGGCAACTACAGACATACATTCATACATATATACATACGTAACGTAACGTAACGTAACGTACGATTGTAGTTTCCAGCAGCATTTGTTGCATTTGTTGTTGCAACAATAAACATTTGAATTTAATTAAACATTCCTTATAATCTTTCTCATGCCTAAAGAGATAATTTTACGTGTTTTTTGTTTTGTTTTAAATTTTAATTTATTTTTGATTTACAATTGAAATGAAAATTGAAATGAAAAATCCTTTCTAAATTCACCTACAAATTCTTCAAATTACGAAAATCGAAAACCGTTTTCATTTTTAATTCAAAAAAACAAACGCATTTGCAACTGCCTTTAGGAGTCAAGAAGCATGAGAGGAAAATTAAAATGAAAACAAAAGTGACACATGGGATCATTTTCGATTTTCCAAATGAAATGTTCAATTCAAATGTAATTTCCATTCGAATTTATTTCTGGAGGCAATGTTTCCTACACAGCAAATTAAAATCTTTGTATGTTTTACAACAACAACAAAAAGAAAAACATTTGATTCGCCATTAAAAACAGGGAAATGATGTTCGGTAATCGATCACTGAATAACATGAATCGTTATTATCTGTACAATTGCCAAATGCCTAAAACTTTGACAGCCATGCGAGTACAAGTACTACTTATTGGCTGAACAAATGTACGAGGCATGTATTTTCTTCCTTTGCGCTCCTCCTTTGCATTTTAGTAACGGTCTATCAACTGGTGACTAGTTTTTCCCCATTTTACCCTAACCCTTGAAAATATTGTCTGAAAAAGTTGCAAAAAAGTAGCAACAAGTTAGAGACACAAAACAACTGAGACATTAAGATCAGAAGAAGAGCAGGCAACAGAGGCTTATAACCTGAAAATATTCTAAAAAGCTTGTGTATTATAAATAAACTTCGATGTAAATCCACATGGAAAGGTCCTACCACAAATATCTAGCATGCTGGATTGGTCGTTTCTTTTTTTTTATTTTGAAAATGAAATCTAATTGTCGAAAACTGAATGGCCTTTATATACCCTATACTGTCATCTGCACAATGAAATTTATACAAATTTATCTATCAAAACTAATACTCTACAAGACGCTCATCCCACCCGTGCTTCTTTATGGCGCAGAGCAATAGGGTCCATGCCCATGCACTGATGCAGCAGCCTTGAGAGTATTCGAGAGAAAAGTACTGCGTAAGATCTTCAGTCCAGTGCGAGTTGACAATGATTACCGCATCCGATCCAACAGTGAGCTGCATGCGGTCCTCAACGACATAGACGTTGTGCAGCGTATTAACATCCAGCGGCTGCGCTGGCTCGGCCATGTCGTTCGAATGGAGTAGGATGCTCCGGCGAGACGGGTATTTGATGCGGGGATCTGCGGAAGTCAGAGAAGAGGGCGACCTTGTATCCGTTGGAAGGATAAAATCCAGGAAGCCCTGTTATCGATTGGTGTGACCAACTGTCGTAGGCGCGCAAGAAGCAGAGGCGCCTGGAAGGATGTGTTGTGGCAGGCCGAAATCCGTTAATCGGCTTGCTAATGGCCAATTAAGTAAGTAAGTAATCCCCTTTGATAGATTACTTACTTACTAAATTCGTCATTACAAGGCTTCAGTCAAGATTACGATATAGCTTCGCACATCACCCATGTGTTCTGTGTTAATATTATCAATGAGCAACGGGACCAACAGCGTTAAGTCCGCTCTGGACGACAGACTTTTGAGAAACTTTTCATGTCAACTTTATTTTACCCTCACAGTTTTTATGAGAAATATAGTGAGAGTAAGTCACCAAAGTCACATTTTTTAATTTTTTCCTTTTCTTCGAGATGTCTGGGCTGGGGTTTGAACCAGAGATCAGCAATGAGTATTCAAAAAGATGAGTAGAATCGAATCATACTCATAATTTCTGATACTCATACGCATTCATACGTACATACATAATTAGTCGTCAGGATTATGACCTAGTTTCTCACACCACTTATGTTGTGTGTGTTAATTTTTATAGATGAGTGGCGGGACCTACAGTTTAAAGTCAACTCCGAACGACAGATTTTTGAGAAACTTTTCATGGAAGTTTTATTTACTCTCAGAGTTTTTGCCAGAAATCTACTGAGAGAAAGTCGCTGAAGAAATATTTTTTGTATTTGTTTTAAAGTCTGGCCTGGGATTTGAACCCTGGCTTTTACGTCTAATAAGCCGACACACTACCTACTTAATTTAATATCATGAAACCTCTACTCGTATTCAAAGTTTGAAGTTGTCGTCATATTCATACTCAACAACACGTATGATGTTGTTGATTTCGACTCTCCATAACTCAACATACAGTGGTGGCCTTATAATTAGAAACAACTTAGCAACATGTATGTTTGTTAATTCGTTTTACAGTTTTCACTGTGTACCTGGTATCAAAGGCTTTATTTGGAGGACGTCTTACATATGTTTTTCGATCAGATTGGGACAAATTAAACTTAGATTCGTGACTCCAGAGAACTCTGTTCCAGAAACATCGTTTCTAATTATAAGGCCACCACTAAATACTAAAATACTCACTAGAAGGCTGTATGTTTGGTCTGCTGTAGACACTGTAAATTTTGATGAATGACTCGAGTCACTCTCTGGTTTGATCCACGGTCTTACGTCTACTAATACGGCAATTAAAGGATTACAATATGGGTAATAATATCAATGATTAATTCCCAAAAAGTAAAAAGTTTGACAATTCCCACGCCTGTCTGTAGACCAACTTTTACTTCAGTTGTGTGAACATTTGATCCACAATATTTTGGAATATGTTTCCCCTTGGGTTTCGAAATAAAAAAAATTTCAATACACTTCTCTAGTTTTTCTCTTTTGTTGTAAATAATAAAAACAATTTCTTTTTTTTTGTTTTTTAATATAAAAAAGTATATTTTTTTTCCGTATTTATTTAATTTTAATTTTCTTTTTGATTAATTTTGTTTTTTTCCAGTAGAAGATTTTATATTTAAGAAACATAAACATTTCGTTGGACATGATATGCAATTAATAAATTAATTATAAATATTACAAAAAAAAATAATAATAAAAAAATATTCATCAATAATAATACAAAAAGACAATATGAGAGAGAGTGTTTCTTTCAATTTCGAAATCATAATAAAAATAAAAAGGAAAATATTTATAACTTAATTACTTAGTACTTAGATAAACAATTATTACGTATTAAATTAGATTAAATTAAATTCATTAATTAATTAAGTAATGCATCTTAAATATATATGTAAGTGAGGGGGGGGGGGGGTGGGGTTTTACTACAACTACAACTTGAGAGCAAATAAATTACAAAAAATTGTTTTAAAAAATAATATTTACAATACAATAATATTAAATCATCATGATTAAGATTTAAGAGATGTAAAGAAAACAAAAAAAAAATACTTTTTCAATGAATTTTCTGGTTTTCTTTTCTCAAGCATTTCCAAAATAAACAAAAAAATTCTTTTATTTTTATTGTACCCTCGTACAGTTTTTAGAATGGCTAAGAAATAAATTTTGCTTCCTCTTGCTTTCAATACAATTCAGTCTTTAAGAAAATATTTAAAAAATAAGAAATAATAACTAAATACATACATACAAAATTATTAATTAATTAATTTATATTTAGATTGTACAATTAATTATTAATTAATTATGTTTTATGTTTTATGTTTTTTTATTAAGAAATGCATTTTTATTATCGTAAAACTAAAAATTATTTACTAATTTATCCTACAATTTTAACTTAATTACCTAATTAACTGGGTTTTTAAGGTTTCTCTTTGCTGATCTCGTTTATATTATCGCCTATTTGAGCGGGAATGAACGAGAAAGCGAAAGTGAGAGAGAGAGGGAGAGATAGAGAGAACGAGAAAATTGATTTTTAATACTGCTACAAAAAAGATTCTTCTTCTTCTTTTTTTTTAATAAAATTAATATTTATTTAAAGACAAAAAACAAAAAACAAAAAATACTGTGTTAAAATTAACTTTTCATATGAGCAAAGTTTTTACACAGTTTTTCCTTTTTTTACATTTCGATGACACCTTTTTTAATTGTGCGAGAGAGAGAGAGAGGGAGACCAAAATAGGTGTTTGAGAGCAAACATTTTCAAATAATTTTTAATAAAATTTAAAAATTTAAAATGATTTTTCTTTTTGTATAAATTTATCGCTTAACATATATGGATACTCGCAGATTAAAGCATTTCTTGTTTTCTTTTTTTAATTTAATTTTCCAAAAAATTTATTAAGCCCTACACACTCGTGCACATATTTTGTTTAAATTTTTATAATTTTTTAAAGAAATAAATAAATTCATATTGACAATTGAAAAAATGCATGACAAATTAAAAAAGTTGCCTTCATGCAGCCTGTGTGCGTTAGGGTTTTAACGGCAAGTCAAGGGAATATTTATTACGAATATGTACTCCTCTATATATTCTAAATTAAATTAATAATAATAATAAAAATATATATAAAAAAAATAAAATAAAATAAAAATTAAATTCAAACAAATAACAAGCCTTGTCCTTAACTACATACAACAAGGTCTACTATACTTTACTCTTATACTGGTGCATATGAATATGAGAGAAAGAGAAAAAAAATTAAATGTTGTTTACAGTGACGATGACAATGATGATTATGATAGTGATAATGATGGCTGGTGATAGTGTTGGTAAGCTTACAGACACGTGTGTATCGTCTTTTTCGTTCGACACAGTTTACATTTGACCTCACAACACCAATGGAATGTACAGGCACAACGTTCAACTACCACCACTTCTTGGGTGCGATAGCCACGGCCACAGCACATCAGATCACAACCATCGACACCAATCGATGTATCATTGCATTGGCGTCCATGTGTGCCTTGGATGCCCAAACGTAAATTCTTTTCACAGAAAGGCGGCGATGGCTCCAAGTAAACAATATCCTTGGTACCGGGTGGCTTATGATCGGGATTATGGGGTTTTAACTGAAACGAATACCTGCCAAAGAAAATAAAGAAATGTTGCAAGACATTGGTAAAAATTATTTCAAATTTTTTTTGTTTTCAAATTATCACTGTGATATTTTTTTTTTTTTCGAAGAGACAAAAGAAGTTTTTCCAAATATTCCTTAAATTTAATAGTTTAATTCACTGATTTAATGATTTATACAATCACAATTATTGCAAAAATATCTGTGATAAATTATTACTTGATTGTGATAACTCTCGAGAGACAAAAAATTTTTAAAATTTTCAAAAGAGAGGAAAAGAATGTGAAGTGTAGTAGAAAGTGAAGTTTACTCATACTAAATATACAAATAAACATATTCATGTATACATATGTATTATCAAAGCTTTATATTGGCTTTATTTTTAACTCTGTAGAAAATATCACTGTAAGGAAAATATCAGAATAGTTAAAGCCACGTAAATAACATTATGACATAATATGTCAGCAAATTTGGAGCGTTTGTTCAGAATGGATTTTAAACTGTATGTTTGACCACTAAAGGATCACTAAAGCACCATAAAATTTTTCATATATTTTTTCCAATTCTCACATTAATTTTCGTTGAAATATCACAATGTTTTGCAATTTGTTTTTCTAATAATCAAGCAAAGTAAACAGAAAATTCTAGTTGAAGTGATAACAAAACTTACCTGTTATTCTTTTTACCCTGTCTTTGGCGGCCTCTGACCGAATTCCTTGATCCAGAATTCGGATTGGGTAAACTGTTTGGTGATGGCATATTGGGATGATGTTTCAGCACATGTTCATCGTTCAGCATACGATCATCATCGTAGCCATTTGGACTGGCTGCATTCGGTAATGCGCCGTTCGCAGGACCCACTGCATTTGGACTGGCTGCATTTGCAGCATTGGCACTGCCGCTGGGACGCAGACTATTGGTCATCATAACACGAGAGGCGCCATCGAAACGATCCTTAAGATTATCGCCAATAACGCGGAAATTGGCCAAACGCATCCAGCACGTTTTAACCGTACAGGAACCAGACATGCCATGACATTTGCATTCTTGACGCATTTCAGCTTGGACATGCTGAAAACAGTCATACAACAACAACAGAAAACGATTTTTAAAGAAAATTAGTATTTACGATCAAAAGAGTAAAAGAAAACAGAAACAGAAACAGAAAGAGAACAAAATTTATATTTTAAAGCCTTTAAATGACTTCATTAGTACAATGAATTTATTTTGCTGTATGGTTGCTGTGGTCGGCTATGGTTGCTGTGGTTGCAGTTGTAAAGGTAAAATATAATTTATGTGCTGCTCGTTTTTGACATTTTATGGCGTATTAAGAGCCACCCTTCTGTGCATTAATATGTTTTCCACTTAATTATTTTGGCTTTAGCTGTTTCTGCCACACAACACCACAGAAATACACAAAAAACCAAAAAAAAAAAAAAGAAACGCAACGCAAAGTTACAATACCAAGGTACTCGAATTCTCATATACTCGTTGGATATGCGCGTATATGTGTTTATAGAAAACGATCAGGTAGGTTTGAACATAGCTTTGGCTGGGATTTGTTATACAAGACGCGTGCAACGCAGTCTCTGGGGAGGAGACGGATGAAGTTTTAGTTTTATGTGGTATTGGCAATACAGCAAAATTTACAAAAAAAAAAACAAAAAAAAACAAAAAAAAGATACAAAAACATGAGCATGTGATCTTTTAAGAGCTCCAACAAACATTTGCAACATTATTAAAAACCTATAAATGTTGTTGCTATTGTTGTAAAAAAAAGAACAATAATCAACAATTTACTTGGTGGGGGGGTTTGGCAATTCATTTAGTTGCTGCCGCTGTAGCTGCTGCTGCTGCTGTTGCCGCTTCGACATCTGCTGACCAAAAATTATCGTTGCATATGGCCAAAATTGCATGCAGCAAACCAGCATGAGGTCAATTTTTATATTGATGTTGTTGATATTATTACAACGCAGTGTTGTTGCATTGCAACAACATATTTAAGCTTTGCAACTACACCAACTACAACGGCACAACATTTATAAATTGGAATACCTTAAGAGGAGGTCGCTTTCTGAACGACCAACAACCCGAGTATGTGTTATAACCAAAGCAAACAAAAAGTTTTTAATTCTTTCAAGTTTTTTTATTTTCCATTTGATTCGTTTCGATTCAATTCGATGCGATTTCTTACTTTAGACGCGTAATTTTTTGTTTTTTTTTAATTTTCTGTTTTGCTTCGTTGCTGTTGTTGTTGTTGTATGTTGCTCATTGCAATTGCTTACGAATTTTATGTAACGCATATAAACTACAAGCTCAATGGCATATTAATTGCTAAACAACCGACAGCAGCATCAACAACAACAACAACTGCAACATGTACGATAACAGCGACCAAGCAAACGAACAAAATAAAGTCATCGTAAGCTTAAGATAATGAAACAAATAATCGAACAATTGGACGAATGTATAGAAAGACAGACAGACAGACAGACAATTAAACATATTGGACCAACCAACTGGCTAAACGTAAAAAACAAAGCCATGCTTAAGAGGAATTTAACGCCGTTGACTTTATGGTATTTAAGACAAAAATACCTTCAATTTTTAAAGATCTTTATTAGGTGGTACCAGTAGAGAGCTGGAACGTAGTAAAACACTTTGTAGAGCACGTGCTGCGAAGGAAGAAATTTGACCGAGACGCACCAGAATGAGAATAGAGCGGAGCCTGGACGCAGGCTGACGATGATGGAACTGGAACATATGCCAGAAAGAAAACCGTGGTTCCGAGGTGGAATTATTCCCCGGTGAGGAGACAAGGCGGGTTTTTAGTCGGTATACCCAGTGGGAGAGTCCGACATATCATGTCTGGTGACGACTATCATGAATGCATAAAGAATTTTCCCTCCTTCCCACAAAAAAAAAAAAATTAGGTGGTACCAGCTAGTCCAATAAGGATGAACTTCAAAATTTAACATTTGCTCGTGTATGTACAGGAGCCATTTGACAGTGAAAATACAGTTTCGAGCATTTGAAGCATTGAAGACTTTGAGGCGCTGAACACTTTTAGAAAATAAAGCAAACGTAGATGTGAAATCATCATCACGGTCTCGATATCGCGGTAGAGCCCTTGCATGTAAATTTTATCAGATATTTCCAGAAAGACCGTATGTACGCGAATTTCTATCTTTTCTGAAAATAAAGGGTCCGCCAAATAACTTTTTTTTTTTAAATACTTAAAAAAAACTACTGAATATTTTCTCAAATTTCTTTTTTTATTTGAAACTACAATCCTTCCGGTTAATAATGGAAAATAATTTCATTCAAATGGAAGCCTCGGCTGGCTATGCAGTAGCCTACACCAGAAGATGCCGATTTTGGCAAAAAAAATCATCTTTTCAGATGAAGCTCATTTTGATCTTGGCGGGTATGTAAACAAGCAAAATTGTCGCATTTGGGGCAGAGAAAACCCGCACGCATACATTGAAAAGCCGACATACCCAAAACGAGTCACTGTTTGGTGCGGATTTTGGTCCAGAGGCATAATTGGGCCATTTTTCTACGAAAATGAGCAAGGAGTGGCCGTTACAGTCAATGGCTATCGTTATCGGGCCATGTTGAACGAATTTTTGTTCACAAAAATTGAAGAGGAGGATATTGGCAACATTTGGTTTCAACAGGACGGCGCTACGTGCCACACAGCCGAAGCTACACTCGATGTTTTGCGCCCTGTTTTTGAAGATCGCATTATCAGCCGCAGAACTGATGTCGTTTGGCCACCTCTGAGCTGCGATTTGACACCGTTGGACTATTATTTGTGGGGTGACGTCAAAGATAAGTGTTACGCCGACAAGCCAGAGACAATTGACGCTTTAAAGGACAATATTCGTGAAGCCATTGGTGAAATACAGCTGCACACAATCGATAATGTGCTTAAAAATTGGACCGATCGTGTAGGGTACTGCACGGCCAGCCGAGGCAGCCATTTGAATGAAATTATTTTCCATTATTAACCGGAAGGATTGTACTTTCAAGTAAGAACAGAAATATGAGAAAATATTCAGTAGTTTTTTTAAAGCATTTTCAAAAAAAAAAGCTATTTGGCGGACCCTTTACTTATTTGATCAAATGGAACTAATGGAAGCCAAATGTGGAAGCCAAATCGTATTTTTTAAACTTTTAACTTGGAAAGCATGAGTTGACGTAACAAGCCTTGAGGTCTTGAATTAAGTGGAATCGGGTTTCTGGTTTAAGAAACTTTTCGACATTTTCGTTCTATTAAACCAACGCTTAACACCTCTGCATTTTTAATTCACTGACGGGTTATTAACGTCCAATGTTCTACCGATGACTTTGTAGTTTCATGTGAAATTAAAGAAAACGAAAATTAGGTTTCATATTACGAGGAGTAAATATTGCAGTAAATGAGTGCAACAACTTATGAGTATGTTGTTGAAGATGGTTTGTAATAAAAATTGAAATTTAAGTTTATCCCTCTCTCTCTCTCTCTCCTTCTCTCACTCTGTGTGTGTGTGTGTGTGTGTGTGTGTGTGCAACAACATTAAGGATTAGTTGCAAAATTTATTGGCTTTTCAATATAAAATTGTAGAAAATATTAAAGATGCCTCGTGCATTAAAATGCGGGCAATAAAAGCTGTCAACAAGGCCAAAAATACATTAAAACCTCTTAAGACGAAGCAAATGTAAAAAAAAAATGTAATAAAGGGGCGTTGGGTAGTGCAATATATCGTCAGGTAGTTTGTTTATGTTTATGTTTGTGTTTCTTTAATAATTAGAAGAGCATTACAACTGCAATAACATCCAGTAATAGAGGCTCAGCGTGGGGTCTTGGTCTTGGTCTTAGAAAAAGAAAGTTTTTTTTTCAGTTTTTTTTCGTTAAAATTTATGATAATAAATTTTGTTAAATGATGATCAACACATACGCATGCATAAACACAAATGGACTTTTAAGGCCACCCCAGAATGTAAATGAAGTCTTTAACAGGCATAAATTATTATTGTGATGGCGAAAGAGTTTTACGGTGGGTTTTTTATTTTTGTTTAATAACTTACCGCTCTACCAGCCTCATTGTTGTGCAAATTCATTTTCTCTCTCAAATTGCGGCCACGTTCGCCCGTATCGACGAATTCGCGGGAGAATTTGAAACCGAAACCGATATTATCGGAACAGCCACCCCATTCCCAGTCTCGAACGCCTGCAACACTGCCTGCCTGGACATTGGCCTGAGGCGATCTCGATTGATGGCTGTAGTCACAAGTGCACGACTCGATGGAACCCTCACTGCAGGCCCGTGCTATCGAATGGGTAACAGCAGCACTGGTTATCGCATAAATGAAACCCGTTTCACGGCAACCTATTAAACATAGAAAAAGAAGAAGAAGACAAGCGATAAATATTTTAAACTTTAAGGTGGTCTTGGTGTCTGACAATTAATTTTAAAACAATTTTTATGTCAAAAATCGAGTTGAATAAAAAAAGCGTCTGTTTTTTTTTTTTGTTTTTGTTTTCTTTCTGTTTTTGACAAGAGATTTTTCGTTATTTTGCCACCCAGCTTGCTGTAGCATAGCTTTTCGTTGTTGTTGTCTTGAGTAGACAAAAATTTATGAGTATCACTACTATGTTACTGTCACTGTTATTGTCGTTTTTTTGTAATGGTTATTGTTATTGTTGTTGTTGTTGTCGAAATAATCTTTATCATGTTTATGAATAATAGCACTTGTCTTTAAAAAATCATTCATCGTTTCGGTTCCTCATGTTGTTGGTCAATTATGACACTTCAAGTAATCACTGCCACCAAATGCTGCCTTAACTCATATTTAAATTTTTTACGACAATGAGTAGAAAAAAAGTCAAAGTACAAGTAGAAGCAGCAGCACCAGCAGCAGCAGCAAAAGAAGAAGAATACAACCAAAATGAGCAACATAAAGATGAGAAGATGTGAGGATGATCATCTTGATCATCATCAAGTGGTAATGCCTAGAGTTATGAGGTTTTTTTTCATCGTTATTCTGCTGTTCAGCTGTGACTGTCTGTCTGCAATTCACTTCATCTTTTTGGCTGAATTATTGAGACTCATAAACTAAACTTGAGTCAGGACTATGAACAATGGAAATTGAATTTTTATGTAGTTTCTGGAGATCTTTTTTGTGTTTTGCTCCTACTTCTTATTCAAGTGGTATTTTGTTTAAAAAACAGAGGCTGCTACTATTTTTTCTCTTCTTTTTTCTCTTCTTCTTTTTTGTTGTTAATGTTTATCAGATGTGGCAAACAAAAATATTCTGCCAGGAGTTTAAACTAGAGGCTGTAGACATTTATGACAAATGTTGTACAATAAACAGGAGTAGAGAGGATGGCCAAACAAAACTAAACTGAACTCGAAATAACAAAATCGATTATAAATCTGAACGCACTTGAAAACTATTTAAGGATTTTAAGAAGATACTCTAAACAAAACAAAAAAAAGGAGTATAAAAATGAATGTAAATTAAAAATACTTTCCGATTATGTTTCTTACGTAAATTTTTCTTTAAAATTTTTTTTTTCAATTTTCGGAAATGTTCCTGTGTAGGGGCTGATACCTACATATCAGAGATCAGCATTGAGTATTAAAAAAGATGATTAAAATCGATACTGAATCGATGCTTGTAAGTATTCATACTTATTTTAATACCATGTAACCTCTACATATATTCAAAGTTTGAAGTAGTCATCATACACGTATGATGTTATTGATTTCGACTCTCCATAACTCAACACATACAAGAATCCTATAATAAGTATGATTAGCGTACGAACACTAAAATACTCACTAAAAAGCTGTGTGTTTGCTCTGCTTGCTGCTTTTTTTTTTTTTTTTTTGTTGTTTATGAGTATTTTTTTATGCAACAACAACTGAGACATTAAATTTTGATGAATGATTCGAGTTACTCGAATCATTTATATGTATTATAAGTATTTTTCTAATGTTCTAAAGTAAATCTAAATGAGCAGGCTTATGAATCAAACATATTTCGAATGGTATGAGTTTGATGTCAACGTTGTAAGCATACTCATTCCAACCAGTACATATAAATCAACGTTGTAGTGAGTATGAATGAATCAGAGTACACCTAATTCTGTTTTTACACGGTAGATTGGTTCCAGAAAAAACCGTGTAAAAAAAACCGTGTAAAAAAAGACACCGATCGTATGCAAAAATAAGTGATTGGTTCCTAATCTCTAAAACCTATTAAAATTAGTGAAAAACAAGGATTTTTTAAGAAGTTTTGTATTTGACATTTTCTTTTAGGGATTCATAAATTATTTAACAAAATTAAAAATATAAATAACTTAATAAATATAAAATATTTTTTGGCTTACCTTTCATCTTAATGCGTTAAATTTAATGTAACGATAGAAAAACATATTTGCCAATAAAAAATTTCTTTACCAAACACAAAATATTAACACATTTCAATTGCTCTGACCTTTGTGCTTGTATGCACAAAAAGGAAATTCAATTCCCATAAATTTGTGCCATTTACATTTGCTTTGACCAGTAAATTTGCATGTACGCGCAAAAAGGGAATTCGCTTAAATTTGTGATATGAACATACTTTGCAAAAATTAAATTTGACAAAAAAATTTAAGAACAAAAAATTTTAAATCGTGCTAAATGGAATAAAATCGTGTAACAAAAATTAAAAATATTTTATTTTCAAACCGTGTTATATCAAAACCGTGTAAAAAAAGACCGTGTAAAAACAGAATTAGGTGTACATAGTTAAATTTCAATATTGTTGACTCACTTATATTCAAAATTTTATGAGTGCTTATGAGTAAGGAAAAAACGATTCATTGCTGATCTCTGATGCATATACGCATCTGAGGTTCAAGAAGAAAGCCTTGTCACAATTTACTCTAATAATCGAGTATAATCGGCACTTATACTTATACTAGACCACGGCTAGTAGGTAGTGTGTTGGCTTATTAGACGAAAAGCCAGGGTTCGAACCCCAGGCCAGACATCAAAATAAAATACAAAAAATATTCCTTCTGCGACGTCCTCTCAGCAAATTTCTGGCAAAAGCATTGAGGGTAAATAAAATTGCCATGAAAAGTTTCTCAAAAATCTGTCGTTCGGAATCGACGTTAAACTGTAGGTCCCACCGCTCATGTATAAAATTAACACACAGACAACATAAGTGGTGTGAGAAAGTAGGTTGTAATCCTGACTGAAGGGTTGTAATGACCAATTATGTATGTATGTAATCGGCACTTACACCAGAGGTGGTGGAAGAAACTAGGTACTAAACTGTACTAAGTTGTAACCAATTCACTAAGTAGTGGATAACTTTTCTTCAAGTTTTTGTTCAAAATTTTTCAAAATTTTCAAACATTTTTACGTTTTCTGTTTTCATTTTACTTTGATTATCGTGTTTATTTTTTCTATTCTGTTTTGTTGTGTTCTAAATTAGAATTTTCTCTAGTGCTGACAGATGAAATGTCAGTTTTTGATGTATTTTCAATATCAATTAACACACTTGTGGGAATTGAAACAGAGCTGGCAGTCAGGCAGACAGCCAGGCAGGAAATATGTCACTGACTACCACTAAGTTATACTGTTTGTTGGGGTTTCATTTGAAATAGCCCCCCAAAAGAAGATTTTTATTTTTATGAATTCCAGTTAATTGTTTACTTTTAACATTACATTTCACATGGCAATGTTGTTGCACTTGTTAACATCGAAATGTAATGTTTTTGTTCCTCTGATCCTGCTTTGGAGATGCAGGCCAATGAACGCATGTTTGTAAGAGTGCAAGTGTAAGGAAAAGTGTTTCCAAAGAAATCAAGTATTAGGCCCAAATAAATATTTAGTTAAAGGTTAAATTATAACAACCACAAGCAAAAACAACAAATAATTTTCGAATATTTATTTAACAAAACAAAAAAAATTTTTGATTTGGTTTGGGTTGGTGTACATAGGAGAAAAATTAGAAGAAATTACAGGGAAAATGTTGTTTAACAATAGAACGACGAGCACCCCAGAAGAGTGAAATTTACAAAATATTTTCATTTATTTTCTGTGTGTTTTTTTTTAACCTACAGGTACAAACCCAATTAAATACCTGCACGTTGTCATTAACGAAAATACTTTTGAAACGAACGTATGAAACAAATTTTTAATGAATGACATAAAAACTTAATATTACGCTTGTTTAACAAATATATTGTGACTGAGACCCCGAGATACTGACTCTTCACTGACTCTGACTGACTCATGTTATCTTTTCTTTAAAAATTTACTTGTTGTACTCATACTCATACTCGTACTCGTACTTGTTAAATATTCGTTCGTTAAACAATTTTGGGTTTTTTTCTTTGGTATGAAAAATAAAGGCGTTATATTGCTAAAAACAATAAATGTCATATACAGATAGATAGACACACAGACAGACAGACAGACAATCAAAGAAATAAAGACTGAAATGTCTTGAAACAAAAAAAAAAACGAAAAAAATTAAAAGGGCGCGGTTGTGTTAAACAAATAAAAAATTACACAAAATAACCAATTTAAACAAGATCAAAGACTGATAACAACAAAACAAAACAAAATACGTTAAAAACTACAACAACAACAAAAAAAATTAAAAAAATATTGTACAGCAGACACCAGCTCTTCATAACTGAATACGTATACATACATATATGTATGTACATATGAAAACTGTAGGTATATATGTACAGACATACATATTTATTTTTTATTCTCTTTAATAAACAGAAAAATATTTCCATTAAAACAAAATTATTTCAACGAACGCCTCTTCCTCAATCAATCTCGTCAACGTAATTTAATACAACATTTTTATTTTATTTTTTTTTTATTTTTTTCAATAAAACACAATTTAAACGGATTTCCGTTCTATATCTGCACAGAAAAAATAAAAAATCCATAATTCCTTACCAAATTCTTTTTTTTTAATAGTTTTTGTCAAAAATTTCAAGAGGCGTGGTCAGTTTTATTTAAATTTGTTTGTTTTTTTTTTCTTTAAATTGTTAAGAAGCAATTGTAATTGATCTTTTCTTTTCAGATATATTCATCTTAAGCACCAGCATCAGCACCAGGTTCTGTTCTCTCTCAGGTTAGTAAGTAGTAGTCAGGGGTAGTAAGTGATTCCTATTGTTTAATATTAAATCCTCGTACCGAGCACCCTTGAGTTTTAAAGGATGTTGTTCTGTTTGTTTTCTTTCTTCATTTCTTTCTTTTAAAACACCCGAGCAAAACACTGAACTATTGTTTGAGTTTTTGAAAAAGTGACCCTTTTTACTGCTGCTTCGTTTTGCAGCAGCAGCCTATTCAATATTTTAAGTAGAGCAACAAGCATTTGTAGTTCTTTTTTTTTTTTGGGATAATTTTTTGATGATTTAGTTCTCAGGGATTTAAAATTAAATCCATTGGCATACTTATATGCATAATACATATGCTAATAAATAAGCAGCAATAAGCATATGCAAAAAAAAAGGAGAATAAATTCAAATGCAGCATTTTGAAATACCAAACAAAAAAAATCAAATCATTTTCTCTTAAGGTTCTCAAATTCATTTGTTTTATGAAAATACAAACTTGTTAATTTGTTTTCGGGGTTTAATCCATATGAAATTGCTTAACCCTCAATGGACCAGCAATGAGTATTCACAAAGGTGTGTAGAATCGAATCATACTCATAATTTCTGATTCATTCATACTTATTTTAATATCATGGAACCTCTACTCATATTCAAAGTTTTAAGTACTCATCATACACGTATGTTGTTATTAATTTCGACTCTCCATAACTCACCATATACACGAAGCTCGAAATAAGTATGATTCGTGTACGAACACTAAAATACTCACTAGAAGGTTGTGTGTTTGCTCTGCTTGCTGCCCTAACTTTTTTGTTTATGTGCCTTTATAATATTTGTAATATTGTAAATTTTTAATGAATGATTCGAATCACTCGAATCATTTATAAGTATTTTTCTAAAGTTATGAATCTAAATAAATAGGCTTATGAATCAAACATATTTCAAATGGTATGAGTTTGATGTCAACGTTGTACGCGTACTCATTGCAACCTGTACTTATAAATCAACGTTGTAGTGAGTATGAATGAATCAGAGTACATAGTTAAATTTCAATATTGTTGACTCACTTATATTCAAAATTTCATGAGTGCTTATGAGTGCGAAAAAACGATTCATTGCTGCTGTCTGGTGGCAATCACAACCATTTATTATTTTTAATGCTAATATTACTTTAATTTCTAAAATATTTTAAATCAAAACAAAGAAACCAAAATACTTCTACAACTATTGTTTATAACGGCAGCATAATTTATGGCAATATGCCCAGAGATTAGTCGCCTTAGTCTAGTAGGTAGTGTGTTGGCTTATTAGATGTAAGGCATGGGTTCTAATCCCAGGTCAGACTTTAAAACGAAAATATGAAAAAAATATTTCTTCGGCAACTTCCTCTCGGCAGATTTCTGGCAAAAACTCTGAAACTAGAAAATTAACACACACAACATGAGTAGCTTGTAATCCTAGCTTGTAATGGCCAATTATTATTTTTTTTCGAACGTCCCCGGCCTCACACTAACCCACCCTCACTCGACCACGGAGGGCTCGTCCCCATTACGTAGGGACACGTACACACTACAGTCCGGACTGTAGCGGGTAAGGGAAAAGTAATGGCAACGAGAACATAAATCAGATACAGAACTTAATCACAAGCTGAATAAAGTAACAATAAACAGGGACTACCTATGACAAGAACGAAAATACATTTTTATATAATAATTTACAAATTAATGCCAGCATATAAGCTACGTTTTATATTACAGACACTACAATTAAAATCAATAAAATCATAATATAAGTTAATATCATTACATAATCTACGAAAAGGAAAATTACATCCATAGTTCGTTCTATAAAAATCTAAAGAAAGAGAACGATATGTATGTATGTATACCCAGATGAGACCTCTTCATATCTATCATATCAATTGCATTTTTCCATCATATTTAACAGAATATTCCGCTAACATATGCTCTCACTTGACACCGAAAGCAGAGTAGTCCGCAAGCAATCGCAGTGATTAAATACTTTGTTAAATTACTTAGTAACCCCACGAAAGAAGCAATTTTTTAAAGACAAGTATTGTTCCACTATTGGCTGAATCTGGGTATAACCCGTATATGCTTTAAATAGAAGATTCTGGTGTTGCTTTCAAAGCCTATATAGTAGTTCCATGCCCATATTGTATTCTCCAAATGTTGAGAAGGGGAGACCCTAAGTTGACTACATGAAAAGTGCAATACTTTGCTTAAAATGCAGACAAAATTGGCATCAGGCTATAGCTTAAATTTGTTTTTATAATAAAAATTCTGAAAAATTAAAAGAAGTGATTTTGATTATCTTTGGCAAAATGCTATTAGGCAGCGAGAATTTATTTTCTAATTTTTCAAATCTCTATTTTTCTACTTCTGCAGAATCTTTTTAATCTTTATTAATTTGTTTTCGTTTCCTTATTTCCTATTTTACTTAACTTCTATTCTTTACTATTAAATTGGTTTCCTTTAACTGAATGTTTTAAAAAGTAATTCTTGTTCAATTTTTTTGTAATCATTTGTCTTTCTATCAAAAAGATAGAGAAAAAAGGAGGAAATTTTTTTAAAAATCTTGTGTAATCTTTTAAGCCAATTTGTTCTGCCAACTATTAATAATTTTTGTTCAAATTGATCCCGTGTGTGCAACTCCTAGAATATGTGCCACAAACTAAATGCACCACAAAGTCAACGCCCATAGGAATTGTTTAATTTTCCCTTTTTAAGCCTTTTTAGCTTTTTTTTCATTTCGTTTCGTTTTTTTTTTTGTTGTTTTATTTTCCTCAAATACCCTTTTGACTTAATTGATTTGCCATAGATTGGAGAACAAAAAGAGAACAAAATAGACAAAAAATTTCTAACAATTATTGGCAATAACAAGCGTTAGAAAAAAAGGAAGTAAAAAATTTCTCGTTCTCTGTTAGTAATCAAGGCGTAACAAATTCACTTTTGCTCGTTTGTATGTTTCACCACCTACACAGTCAGACACAGTTAAGCAGGCCAGCTGGCCAGGCAAATGGAATTGGAAATGCAATGAAAAATTTCAAGTCAGATTATCATGAATAAACGACATTTTTACGACTACTGGCTGGCTGCTGCTGATATCCATGCACTGGAAGGGGTGTTAATGGTGTCTTAAAAAGGGACTTTTTAAAAGGTGTTAATTATTTATCCATAAAATGAACACAAAAAAAAGAGAAGATAGAACAGAATAGAATTCAAAAGAAATCCAATGTTAAAATAAAATAATAATTGACATTAAACAGTCTGTTGTTGTTTTCAAATAAATTCTGGAAAAAATCGTAAAAAAACCTTTAAAACTATAAAAAAAAATAAAAGCAAAGCATACTACGGAGTGAATTTATTTTATCAGTTTGTACTACTCTTGACAAATCATAAAATAAGATTTGATACTCCTAATGAAAGAATTCTTTAATTTAATAGAAATTATCAGGTACTAAAAAAATATTTACAGCTCAGCCCAGCACTCACTCCCTTTATTATCACATCCATCGATCACAGTACTTGGATAGAATATAACACTCACTCAGTCAGTCAGTCAGTTTGTCTCGAGTTTTACGTAAGCAGAACATCATAAATTATGATCTCGACAATACCTACATATGGTATGTACATATGTATAGGAGGACTACGTGCTATTCTCGCTCAGTAGTAATAACTGAAGCAATCAGTAGTAGTAGTAGTAATAGTAGGCCCAGTTGGATATTTATCCAAAAAAAAAGGGAAATTCCCAAATGGCCAAGCAATTCATACATTTCTTCACTTAATATTTTGATTTTATGATTGATTTTTTGCTTTTCTTTTTATAGAACAATGCAGAAGAAGAACAAGCAGAATGGAAGAGGGGTCTTGTGTCTTCCTATTCATACCTATTCATACACTCTCTCTCTCACTCTCGTTCGTCTCTTGTATTGTGTGTTGAATGATGAAAAATGTCTCATTTAATTAACATACACTTGACAAGCTGTCAGTATGTCAATACGGTTACAAGTGAAAACAATAAAAACAACACAAAACACAACAACAAAAACACCACAAGAGTAGAAAAACAAAAACAAAACAAAACAAAAGGAAGAGAGAAAGAAACACGAGAAGACAATAAATTTTCTTCAATGCAAAATTCGTAAAAGTAAAGGAAGTAAGGAGGAGAGAAAACCCAAACAATTGTTTTGCAACAACGCTCGCTAATGATGACAAAGACAGTCATTTATGAGTCAAAATGCGAATGCAGGGAGACTCATTACCAACAATATTTTTTAAAATTTTAACATTTTTTTAATTTTTTAAAAATTTTACTTGAAATTTTGATGAAACAACAGTGAGCTCGAAGAAATTTGGGCATAAAACTAAACATTGCTTCTGAAATTATTCACGTACATACATAATTGGTCATTACAACCCTTCAGCCAGGATTACGACCTAGTTTCTCACACCACTTATGTTGTGTGTGTTAATTTTATACATGAGTGGTGGGACTAACAGTTTAAAGTCGATTCCGAACGACAGATTTTTGAGACACTTTTCATGGCAATTTTATTTACTCTCAGAGTTTTTGCCAGAAATCTACCGAGAGGAAGTCGCCGAAGAAATACTTTTTGTATTTTATTTTGATGTCTGGCCTGGGGCTCGAACCCTGGCTTTACGTCTAATAGGCCAACACACTACCTACTAGACTACGGCGACTTCATAAATTATTACAATTCGTAATTCCATCGCACAAAAGCGATTCTTGCGGGCATGTAGCGGCAGCTGTGTGCCTGAGGAGGATGAAGAGACTGTCTTTCACCTCATGTGTCAGTGCATTATTCTTGTCATAAAGCGGTGGAGGCTAATCACCTCTTATTTTCTGATATCTTTGAATGAGCTTTCTAATATAAAGTTTGCTGCAATAGCAGGATTAATTTTGGACTCGGCATTGTTTCCTCTTTGAAATATTTGATCCCCGGTTAGAATTGAGTGTGGTATTACAATGGGCTTAAGCGGTATCTCTGCCTTTAAAGGGTATCCACCAGAGATCAGCAATAATTATTCAAAAAGCTAAGTAGAATCGAATCATACTCATAATTTCTGATACTTATACGCATTCATACTTATTTTAATATCATGGAACCTCTACTCATATTCGAAGTTTGAAGTATCATCATGTTCATACTTAACAACACGTATGATGTTGTTGATTTCGACTCTCAATTTACTTAACATATACACGAATCACTCGCCTAGTCTAGTAGGTAGTGTGCTGGCTTATTAGACGTAAAGCCAGGGTTCGAGCCCCAGGCCAGACATCAAAACAAAATACAAAATCAGTAGATTTCAGGCAAAAACTCTTGAGAGAAAATAAAATTGCCATGAAAAGTTTCTCAAAAATCTGTCGTTCGGAGTCGACTTTAAACTGTAGGTCCCACCACTCAGGTATAAAATTAACACACACAACATGAGTGGTGTGAGCAACTAGGTCGTAATCCTGACTGGGTTGTAATGACCAATTATGTATGTATGTATGTATGTATACACGAATCACAAAATAAGTATGATTCGCGTACGAACACTAAACATTCACTGTTGGCTCTGCTTGTTGCTTACATGTTTTTTTGTTTTTTTTGTAAATTGCAACAACAACTAAGATCGTAAATTTTGATGAATGATTCGAGTCACTCGCTTCATTTATAAGTATTTTTCTAAAGTCCTAAGGGAATCTAAATGTGTAGGCTTATGAATCAAACATATTTCGAATGGTATGAGTTTGATGTCAACGTTGTACGCATACTAGAAACTAGGTTGTAATCCTGACTAAAGGGTTGTACGTATGACCAATTACGTATGTATGTATTTGTGCGTATGTGTGTGTGTTATAAATAGTTTCTGTTCTTTTCCGCTGCTGTATTGGTGATCAAAGAAACCACATTTATTTCAATTTTCAAGGATCATTTTGAAATACTTTGTCAACAACCTTTTTTTTTTGGTTTTTTTTTTGTAAATTTTTGATAAGATTGTCATCTTAATAAACAACCCGTCAAGTATGAGTGTCTCTTACCGAGTGAGCCCTGAAGAAGTTTCGTTCATAAACATGGATTTTATTTTTGAAAATTTTATTAATGGAGTACAGCCTTAAAAGAACACACAGTAAAAAAAGAGCACAAGCAGAGACAAGAGGAGGCAGAAGGGTATTTTAGTTTTCAACAACAACCCATAACAATATTAAGAAGATAAATATGTTACATATGTAGGCTTAATGTTGTTTATTTTTGTTGGTTTTTCTGGATATTTTCTTAAATATCGTATTACAAAACAACTTAATGTACTTGACCAAAAACAACAACAACAACAACAAAGATGAACCTTTAAACAAGAACAGATCACAGGAGTACAACCCACAAAATTTGTGTGTGTGTTGTTTCGTTTGAAGGTTTGTTTTGAAAATTTTTTTCAAGCGCCACTTTAGGTTTTGTTTTGTCTTGTTGTTGTTGTTGTTATTATTCCGGGTCTTATATTACCAAGTGTGGGAATTTGTTTTGTTTTTTAAAAACAATTTTTTTTATAGGATTTCTTTCGTTTTTTTCTGTTTCTTATAAAATGGTTGTGGTCACTTACCTCGATCGACAATTTTTCCAAATAGATTTTTGCCTCGTAAGAAATTACGTGTTGAACAGTTCCAACGGCGATTTCTAAACTGATGTTGACATTCGCTGATGGCTAAATTGGCTCCTTTGACAAGAGCACCCAATACACCGGGATTGTCACGCACCAAACGTCGTTGTTTTCTTCTCAGCGTTGTATGTATGGCTGGGTCCACATACATAATGCCTGAACTAATGGGCGAAATATTATTTGGTTCACCTACTTTGGCTATGCCCCTTTAAATACAAAACATAAATTGAAACGAATAATTATTTTTATTAAACTTTTAATCACAAAAAAAAAGACTTTTAAAGAAGAAAAGAAAACTTTTTAAAAAAAAATTTTTCAGCTTCACTGAGTTTTTGATGGGAAATTAAAAATAGAAATAGATAGAAAGACCCCCTAAAAATATTTTTAAATGGAAAATATTTAATTATTCAAATATAGTTTTTAATTGTAATTTGGAAAGTTTTTCTTTTTTTATTTAAATTGAAATTGAAATTTTTTTGTTATTAAATTTAATTAAATATGAAACACTAATGTACTTAATAACTGTCTGTCTAAGCTAGCTAGTCTGTGTTGTGTAAAATAATTATGGTTTTTGAAATTTTCTATTAA
This sequence comes from Sarcophaga variegata, assembly GCA_932273835.1. Classification (NCBI taxonomy): domain Eukaryota; kingdom Metazoa; phylum Arthropoda; class Insecta; order Diptera; family Sarcophagidae; genus Sarcophaga; species Sarcophaga variegata. The sequence goes on from OW026361.1 coordinate 118,622,011, forward strand.
AATAGTAAGTGGTTGAAAGTGGTTGAAAACCTCACACGTTGTTTAGAAAAGTTGGTTGGTTTGTTTCTTTGAATGTTTTCTTGGTTTTAATTGTAATTTATGGCCGCTTGATGTATTTAACGTTTTAAGTTACAGTTTGCAATACAGAAACACAGAAACGGTTTCAAGCCATCATTACTTAGTACATAAATGTATTCGATTGACACGTTTCTAGTCACAGAGTCTGTTTCTTTGCTCTTTGTTCCTCTGTTTGTGTTGTGTTGGTAATTGTTCAATGATTGTTTTTCGTTGTTGTTTACGTAGTTTTCGTTGTCTTTTTCCTTTGAACAATTGCAAAATAAGTAAAAATTCTTGCTTATTAATGTTTAACAATTGCCTCGTTTTATGTCGATTCGTTTCGATTCGACTCGTTGGCATTCGATTACAATTACAAACAATTGCCACACAATTGTTTCAGTTTTAATCAATGACTACCTACAACTAGACAACAGCAGCCAGCAGCAGGTCGCTGGCTTGTTGACCATTATTTGAAGTCGGTTTCGTTTTTTTTTCCTTAATTCTCCAGGGGATGTTTTTTGTATGTTTATTTTTTTATTTAATTTTTTTTATTTTATTTTTATACAAACGAAATCAGAATTTTAAAATTATCTCAACTAGTGAGTTGGTTAGCAACCAGACTCCTCATAAATATTTAAAATGAACAACAACAATACAATTAAGTTTTACATTTCAATAAAATGCAATTAAAATTAAACAAATCAAATAAAATTAAGTTTCTTAAAATATTTTCTTTATGGATTTCGAGAACTTAAAATTCATTTCTGTTTCTGTTTCGACCAAAACATTAAAAGTGAATTTCTTTTAACGCTTAATTTCATTACGTATTTGTGTGTAACAGCTTCCGTTTTACAAATTTTCATAACAAAACACACGTTTTTTGCTTGAGCAACACCACCACCACCATCAACACCAACACCGAGAGTCTAAAGCATGTGGCATGCGCACGCTTGTTCTTTAAGAAATTTTTGTTTTTTTGTATCTCTTTTGTGTTTAAACATTAAATATAAGAAAGAAAAAAAGAAAAACAAACATCTTATTTGTTTTATTAATAATTCTGTTTATTTTTTAATTCTATTTTTCATTTTTTATTTTTTGTTTAATTTTTTTATGTTTTTAAGTCATTTTGGCGGAAGTGCTAATTTTTTAAGGAAACATAAATCATTACGTTTCGTTTTTTTTTTTGCTATACACAGCAGCTTTTACATGAAATGGTTCAATTTTTATAATAAAAACCGAAGGCACACGCTTTGTGGCGATAGTTTACATGGATGTTGCAAAATATACAAAAGACTTAAGACACATACTTTATATTGAATACACAAGAAATGAGAAACAAAATAATACGAGTAGTAAGCGATTGTAGGTTTAAAATAGAAAATTATTTAATTTTTGGTAAGAAAAATTAATATTTTTTAAAATGTAATCAGAATAATAATATTAATTTTTTTTATAGAATAAAGACTAATGGGCAAAGAAGAAAAATTAATATTTTTAAAAATGTATTCAGAATAATAACATTAATTTTTTTATAAATACTAATGGGCAAAAAAATTTTTTTAATAAAAAAAATTTCCACCAACATTGAAGATTTTCGTTAAAAATTATTCTTGAAAGTTCTTTCTATGCAATAAATTTCGATTTTCATAGAATTATACGAAAAACAACAAACAAAACAAAAAAATTTCCAAAAAAAATTTTTACATTTTAATAAATTCCTTTTTTTTTATAAAAATTCGTGCTTTCAGAAACACAAGTATTTTGAATGAAAAAAATATGTTAAAAATTAATTTCATTTTTTAAATATTATTTTTCTAAATGTAGTTCTTTGTAAAGATTTTTATATCTATTCGATAAAATTCCAATATTTTGAATTTCAATTATTTTAATGACCAGAGGTGCACAGAAAAAAAACATTTTTTGAAAAAAATAAAAATTAGTTTTCAAACATAAATTAAATAAAAGAGTAAATAATTTTAATAAGTTACAAATATTATTTTACTACATAAGTTTTTGCAAAATTCATTGTTTCAATCATCTACATTAACAGGATTGAAAACTTTCGAAATAATTGAAAAAATTCGATTATCGAAGTTTTATAAAATGTTAAAAAAATATTTCGTAAAACTACCTACAAGAAATTAGAAAAAATACATTTTTGGAAACTAATTTTTGAATGAATTTTTAAAGAGATAAACTTCTGCTTCAACTCATAATAAAAATTAATTTTCGAAAAATTTTACATTTTCGAAAAAGTTCGAATGATTTTCGATTAAAATTATTGAATTTATATTTCGAATATAATTCAATATTTATTTCAGATTCGAAAATTCGGAAACATTTTTTATTGCAACTCTTTTTATAAAACAATACAGCTACAAAGGTCTCATAATTAACAAAATTTAATAAAAAAAAATTAAACCTAAAAATATTATTACGATGACATAAAGGAAGATTCAAAATTAACAATTGTAAATTATATTTTAATTATTGATTTGAGGATAGCAATAAAAAGTTATAAAAATAAATAAAAGTTGTTATTTGAGTTAATGGTTGTGATAAGCAATGTCTACTTTAGTCCACTAGGTATTAAGCCATAGGAGCATGGGTATAATTTCATTATTTTTTTCTATCTTTGTAGTAAATTTGAATTTAAATTGAATTTTAAAGCCAAAAATTTAAATAAACAATGTGTACATAGGTACATATACAGTGCAAATTGGCACACCCTCCATGAAGAACTAGGTCCAACAAAGGTCAGCGTTTGTGGCCATTGTACTAGCACAATTCATTTAAAATATAACGAAAAACTTTTCGCTTAAAAATTCGTCATTTAAGTTTCATTTGAAACTTACCACCACATGGATCCTCTCCCCCGTCCTGGTTTGTGTTTGGCCTCAGCTTTTGTAAACGTCAAACTGATCATTAATATGGCCAATAGTCGTAATATTCTTAATAAATCCATTGTGTGTATAGGAGTTTATTTTAAAGGGTATTTTTAAACAAAACTTTCTTTTCTTTTTCTTTTTTTCTTTTGATAATAAGAGGCAATAAATATTATTGTGTGCCCAAAACTTTTATTAATTTTTATTTTTATTTTTTTGCAAATAATACTCTTTTATTTTTTTAAATTTATATTCTAAAGAATCATAAACAAATAATCATAAAAAAAGAAGAATAACACAAAGTTTATTTAACTGATAGGAGATAATTTTTTAAATCCACATGATAACTTGACAAAATCTTTTCATTTTTTTTCCTTTTTTCTTTTTCTTTAAAGCAATTTCACGTTTAATTTGTAACGCACAAATAAAATAATCAAATAAACTCTTCAAGTTTATCAATCAAAATATTTTTATTTTCATTATCATCATAATCATAATTTTCTTTTGCTCTTCTTTATTGCGGTGTTTAGGCGACGGAAATTTCTCATGTATTTTTGTGTCAAATAAAATTTGGTGTTTTTTTAATTTCAATTTCAATTTCAATTTTAATTTTATTTTTTTATTAATTAATTAATCAGCAGTAGCACTGACATTTTATTTCCCATACGATATTAGTTTAGATTTCCTATTTTTATAAAGAAGAGATTTTATTTTTATTTTGTAAACTTTTTTGTTTTCTGTATGTTTTGTTACTTAAAATAATACACAAATCGTTACACTGTTAATCTCTGTTACGTTACAGTCTAGTACACTAGCACACACGAGTAGTTTTTTTATTCTGTGTTACCCGGTTTAGTGCCAACATTCAACTGAATGTGTTCGAGTTCTTTTGCTACACTCTTCAATATCTGTCGGTGTTTGTTGTCTTTTTGTTTTTTGTTTTTATTTTTCTTGTGCTTATTGTGTGTTTTCAATTTCATTTCATCATGTTTTGTTATGTTTCTTGTGATCATCTCTTTAATACTATCGCCTCGATTCGATTCGACTCGACACGACTGACGCAAATACATGTGCGTTATGTGTGTGCGAGTGTGTGCGTAACAGGGTTTGTTTTCATAAAAGATCGTCACATTATGACAAAAACAAAAACGTTCGCATTATATACACGATGAAAAGAAGAAGAAAATCAAACACTCATACACATACTCGTACTCGTACTCATGCTTATGCTTGCTTCATAAGCAAGCACGAACAAGAATAAGATTCATTTGTAAACGCCTTTTCGTGTTTTAGTCTCTGTACACTTTAGAGTAAAAGAGACAGTATTGTGTACTTTTGTTTGATTCGGAATTATTTCTTCTTATTCTCAATGGAAATGAGAGAGTATGTTTATTGTGTATATAATTACGATCGTATACACACGCACACACCTACGTATATGCATATGCATATACTTACTCTCACTATATAGGTGGCTGGCTAGCCAATAAGAATTGATCTCAGCAAGCTTAAGCATGTGCTGACATGCATGCATGCATGCCTCTGTTGTTTGTTGTGTTTTGGTTTTGGTAAGAAACAAACAGAGGAGAGTGAGAGAATTTTTAATGTTTATTATTATTATTGTTGTTGTTGTTAGTACAACTAAAAATAAAACGAAAACGAACTGAAATCAATTCTTCTCAAACAGTAGGGTGAGTGCGAATTAATTGTAAATTCCCCAACTAAATAATGTACGACGATATTGTGGAGTTGTTTTCTTTTCTTTTATTTTTTAGACAATTTTCTGCTTGTTTCCATAATTAATTGAAATCTTTTCATTCAAAGAAGTTTAATGAAGAGTAGGATTTTCGGATTTTAATTACTTTTAGTGCCTAAGTTTCATTAATGTTTCACAGCACCTCAGAAATACTTACGTACTTTACTTACTTAATTGCTCATTACCATGCTTTAACCAGGATTACGAAATAGTTTCTCACACCATCCAAGTTGTAGGGTGATAATTTTATTCACAATTATCGAGGCTTTAAAGTCGATTTCGAACGACAGTCTCTACTAGACAATGGCGACTTCGTTAAATACGGTAAAAACATTAAAGAAACATTGACTGAGTGATTGAAACTTTATAGGATATTGCATAGAAATAAATGCCATAACACAGATGTTTTAGTTTTGACCAACAGTAGCTGCATATTTACCTTATTGTGCAATATCAAGGAATTGGTGATGCATGCAGAGTGGAGTAGAGGGAACGTACTCCCTCTCTGGAGCGTTTCCACTGCATAACCCCGAGCATTGAACGTGCGAGAGTTTCGCAAAAGAGTGTGAAAGTGTAAAACTCAAGCATAAATAAACTACTCATGTAATCTTATTGGTGGGTTGCGTTGCCGAATGAAGTTTCTTTTCTCGATCAAATGAATGTTCAAGAATAAAAATTTCAAAATGAATACGACCCTCCTACCACTTCGAGACTTTCGTCATTTTAACATTTTGGCCCATATTTTGAATATTCTAAGAGTGTTTTTGGGGTGATTATCCCAACGATGCGGTCATATTTCGCAGAGTTTTAGCACGAAATTTTCTTTAACCATTTAAACAATTTCCAAAGTGTAGTACTAAAAAGAAAATGTAGTGGGAATTGAATCTCCATTTGAACACCATTTACTAATGTCCTGGTTGAATCATGCTTAGAAAAGCAGCCTTAAGGATAAAACTTTTTCTGTTATACTTGAGTATCGGGGAAGCATAGGGACTCAATCATCGTTTTGTATCGGACTCCATTGCAAAACTAATTCAATGGTTGCAGATTCTAATCAATCGGTCTTCTTCAAGCTGTACTAGAAGAACTAACTTACCGAGCACCTCATTGTGAATTCTAAAACGATTATCGAGTAACTTTGTCATCTGGCATCCGAGGTATATGTTCCCTATCATATGTTTCCTTCGTTAACATACATAATTATACATAAGCAGAGATTTGGTCTGCTGCGGTCAGGAATTTATCGCATGCAAATACGCCACTTTATAACAGGATGCGTAGCTTTATAGTTATTGTCGAGATAACCAAAAAATGCGGACATTATTACGTGCCTCAATGTCAACTCTTTGCAGTTACCATTCTACCCTGAGAGTACCCGCGATGGGCCTTTCGGATCACATCTTATATTTTCTCATCTTGTGATGATTTCAAAACGTGTTAAGGAATGCCAAGAAGTTAGAGCTGTAGTTTGCAATTTTACTTGATTATCCAGACATTAGGCATTCCCACCAGGAGATCACAAAGATACCAGTGGACACAAAATGGGAAAAAATCGGTACAAAATTCGAATAGGAAGGCGTGGCAGTTTCATTTAAATCTGGTCGTTGACTCACAATGTCAGGTCAAATGAACATCATTCGACTGTTAAGATAGGGTGAGCTAAAGAGGAAATTTTAGTGAGGAAAATGTCCCTACAAAAAATTTATAAGGCAAGGTACACGACGCAGGCGCTATTATTTCATTTCTTAACAATATTTCTGTTCGTAAATGATTAACGCGCTTCAATAATCATTCTTTTTGGTGGCAGTGACACTGTGCAGAAGTTTTCTTAAAAAATTTGAAAATAAGCGCCTGCAATAAGAGTAAATGTACGTACAATAAATACAACATATCCCATGAGCTCATAATCCCATAAGCATTTTCGGAGTTCGTTTCGTTTTAAATTCGGAGTTCAATAATTAAATACGTATTATTCGTACAATATTTACCAATTCTCCAGCTCCCATATGCATTGTGCAATTGTTGTTCGCTCTCCCTCTCTCTCTCTCTCTCTTTCTCATTGTATTTGTAAATATATATTTTATATAGTATGTAGGCATACACACTCCACTCACATGCATATGCATAGGCATGTACTCTAAAACGATCCTCTTTCTCTGTGTGCGCGCTTAAATTCCCCTTCAAATGCTTTAAGATTTCATTTTCGTTTTCATTGTGTGTGTGTGTGTCTGTTTGCGTGCCCTGTACGGTGTTAAACTAATTGGATTTGATTTTTTGTTTGTTTTTCATTTTAACATTTCTCTTCTTGTCTCTCTCTTTCTCTCATTCTCATTCGATGGTTTTTTTTAGAATTTATTTTCTCTTTCTGTATTTCTGTGTGTGTGTGTTTTTATTTTGTTTGATGATCGAGAATTAAATAGAAAACCTTCTATCACACACTAATAAGGTTTGTTGGATGTGATGTGGTTGTATGTACTTGTTAAAAATGTTAAGGAGTATAGCACACACACACTTAATAAAATATATAAAATAGGCAAAAACAACAACAACAGCTACATATTGGTAATTAACAATGATGATGATGAGAAGTTATTTTAATTGGAATTTCTTTTGCTTTTTCTAAGGCTCTACTCTCAAAATATCTTCTTGTTCTCCTCTGTAAAATGCTCTTTCTTTCTTTTTCTTTTTGTTGTTTGTTGCTATTGTTCCTTATTTTAATGCCTTTTAATTGTTGTAAATCTATATTGTATGCGTGTGAGTGTGTGTATTGTCCATGCCTATGAACGTGTGTGATCTGTTAATTTAACTACGAGAGTTTTCATCGTTGGACTGCTGTGTGTAAATCTTTTGTGTGTGTATGTGTGTGTGTGTAATGTCTTAAGTGCTCTAATTGTGTTGCATTTCCACAATGTGAGGTAAAACGTTTAAAGTTTAACTCCCAACTCTTTCATTTCGTAATCAAACTTTTATGTTTTAATTTTCTTTCTCTGGTCGTTTTATTTTTTGTTTTTTTTCTTGTGTTTTTTTAAATTATTAATTGGCCACTTTGAATGTGTGTTTAATTTAATTTCTTTTTAAATAATAAAGATTAAAAAGTATTAAAAAAAAACAAAAAACAACAACAAAAATTGCTGGCATCTTCCTCTCTGTATTTTTAAAGTGTTTTTAGTGGTTTATGTCAGATTTTTATGGGATTTGTTAAAATTTTTTTTTGTTCTCTAAGAGTTTAGATCTGCTTTGGAATTGTAGAAGTTTACACAAAAAAAGCAACATTTTTGTGTACATTTTTTAACGTGAACAAGAGATTTTTTTTAAAGGAATTCAAAAAATAATTTGTTTCTCCAAACTCCGACTCTAAAGAGTCATAAAATTGTTGCAATAAATAAAGACAAAAAAGAATAAGAAACTAAAAGAAATTATTGAATAACTTAATAATTTAAGAAGAAAATAAACTTAAAAAACATCAACATTTTCATTGGAATACATTTTATGGTTTGCCAGAACGAATGAACTAGACAAAGAGATAAAATAGATTGCCATTGTACGTTTTGTAGGGTAACTTACTTAATTGGTTCTTACAACCCTTTTGTGAGGATTACAACCTAGCTTCTTACCTCACCCATGTTCTGAATATTAATTTTATACACGAGCGGCGGGACCTATAGTTTAAAGTCAGGGGATTAACTAAGAGCTATCGTCTAGTAACCCAACACATTGCCTACTAGGCTATTAAATCGCAGCTACCTACATATGTTTCGAGCACTTGTTTAAGTTCTTTACCTTTTAATTGCATTTTTAATTCTACTCTCCATATACTTTGTTGTGAAACCAGCTTTCCGTAATAATGCTACCCAGGTATTGAAATTCTTTCATACGATGTACGTACATACATACATAATTGGCCATTACAACCATTCAGTCAGGATTACGGCTTAGCTTCTCACACCACTCATGTTGTGTGTGTTAATGTTATACATGAGTGGCGGGACCTACAGTTAAAGTCGACTCCGAACGACAGATTTTTGAGAGACTTTTCATGGCAATTTTAGACTTCTGAGAGGAAGTCACCGAAGAACATATTTTTCCACATTTCGTAACATTCAAGTTATCTGAGTCAGGGGATTAACTAAGAGCTCCCGACTAGTACCCCAACACATTTCGTACTAGGCTACCAAGTCGTACAATCATGAAGAAGCATGGAAAGACTGCAAGTCTTTAAAGTATGCAGCTATGTATGTTTCGAATACTTTACCTTTCGATTGCTTTTTTAATTCTACTCTCCATATACTTTGTTGTGAAACCAGCTTTCTGTAATGCTACCCAGGTATTTGAAATTCTTTCGTACGATGTACATGAGTTTGAAAAATATTCTGTGGAATCATACGATCTGTGACTACATTTATCTTGATGAAGAGGTTATACGACTCAAGAGAAAGATCGTCCAGCTTCCCTTGTATATCACAGAGTCTGTGGGCGAGTATACATATGTATATCAAGCGCGTCTAGTCGAATGCTCGATCTGATAGGATTCCTTACAATTCCACAAGAGACAGCCTCCATTACTATTAGAAACAACGGATTGGTTCATCGCGGTTTCATAATATCTGAAAGTCTTTAATTGTTTAAACTTTTAAATTAATAACAGCAAGTTTAAGATGATGTTTGGAATAAAAAAATTGGTGAATTGAACTGGATTATCTCGGTTGAAGTTTTGTACGAATATCCCGCAGTATTATTTACATTTCCTGTTGAATTTGCTTTACAAAACTCAATCCTATTCTCTGGCACTTCTTTAAGACTTGAAAACAGAACAAAACTGTGGTAACACGAGGAAGAATCGAATCGAAATGAATTCATTTCCAATTTTAGTTGTTTATTTAGGCCAGAAGTGATTGTAAGATAATTAGAATTTCCTTCTAATTTTGCCCAATTGCCCAAACAAAACGAAGGGCATAGGAAAGGTAGACAAAAGTTATTGAAATTTGGGACGCGATCAAATTGCTTGTTGAGGTCATAAAACTACCGAATAATTATTGATGAGAACAACAAAACAACCTTTAAACGTTTTTACTCATATTCCTACACGGCATACGCTCCTTTTCTTCCACTTTCATTCTTTTATATGGCAACAGCAACAAAACAACAACAATCACAATGAAGTGATGCTTAAATTTTGTATAAATTAGCGGGTTGTTGTTATTAATTTTATTACCCTGTGTTGTTCGTTCGTTTGTCTGTTTGTTTGTTTGTTTGTGATCACAGGCAGTAGTGATTTTAAACTGAGTTACACGGTAGTATCTGGTACTGTAATAACACTAATGACAACAACAACACCAACAACATTGTTGCATAAGAGAGCCATACAAAGTGAACAGTTTTCACATTCACGTGTTGTGTTCATTAGTAGTGAAAAATTGTACAAATAAACCATAAAACCACCGATTGATCGATCGATCCAATCGATACTTTGTTTTGTTTTTGTTCAACAACAACAACAACAACATTCGCCGTTTTATTGCTGTGCATGCATGTAACGCACCCGAATGCATCACGTTTTACTAGGGTAATGCAAGAAAAGCGTGAGCATAACATGTAATTTCCTTCTCTAATGAAGGTAACAAACAGTGTGGAGTAATAAAATAGCACCATTTTTCAATTAAGGTTCGCCGCAGTCTAATAGGTACTGTGTTGGCTTATTAGACATCGGGCTGTGGTTCAATTGAGTTACTCATTAGAGATCAGCAATGAATCGTTCTTTCGCTACTCATAAGCACTCATGAAATTTTGAATATAAATGAGTCAACAATATTGAAATTTGAGTACGTACTCTGATTCATTCATACTCACTACAACGTTGATTTATAAGTACATGTTGCAACGTTGACATCAAACTCATACCATTCGAAATATGTTTGATTCATAAGCCTAATCATTCAGATTCATAACTTTAGAAAAATACTTACAAATCAATCGAATCATTCAAAAAAATTTACAATCTTAGTTGTTGTTGTATTTACAACAAAAGAAAAAAGACACATAAGCATAAAAGACAGAGCAGCCAGCAGTACGGTTCGTACGCGAATCGTACTTATTTTGTGCTTCGTGTAAATGTTGAGTTATGGGGAGTCGAAATCAATAACTTACGTGTTGTTAAGTATGAATATGATGAGTACTTCAAACTTTGAATATGAGTAGTGGTTCCATGATATTAAAATGAGTATGAATGCGTATAAGTATCAGAAATTATGAGTATTTTGCGATTCTACTCTTCTTTTTGATTACCCATTGCTAATCTCTACTACTCAGGTATAGTGTATCTGTTGTTTTCGCGGAACACTGTCTGAACGCGGCATGTCTCCACAAATGTAGATTATGAAGTTCATTTCACAAAGCTGTGCTATTTTTCTGTCTGCTATTGTAGAAACTCACATTATTTACGTGATTGTGTGTGTATTGTATTGTGATTTTATTGCCGTTATTATTGATTTGTTTGTTTTCCTTTTTAAAGGGCTGTGAATGGGTTAAATTACCAAATGTCTAGAAGTTTTCTCCGATATTCCATTTTTCCTTCTCGCATTTCTGAATTACTTTAAAGAGTTTGTAAGCGGGTGAGTGTTTACATTTGTTTACACTGTTGTGTACAGTGAAACCCTCAAAAAGTTTACCTAAAGTAAAGTTTGGTTGTGTTGCATGTGGTTGTTGTGACTGCCTGAATCCTTTTTTACCCAGAATTGTAGCGTTTAAACCATTGTTTGTATTTGTTTTTGTAAGAAAAAATCTGTATTTAATTAAGAGGTAAGAGCATTGGAAATGTGGTGATTGTTTGAAAAATCAAACCAAAACTAAAGAAAAAAACACAAGAGAGTTAGTTTCATGTAAAAACCACAGTAGAGAGTACAGAAAATATGGTGAAGCAGAATAAATTAAATTTGATTCTCTGCGTCAAACCTAACTTCAATGTCAATTGGAATTCTGTATTTCAAGATGTATTGGCCTTGAAAGTTATAAGAATTTTTGTTTCTTTTGGAAAATATTTTGATGTCATCGCTGTAAGGTAGAGAACCTATCACCACTTTAACCACTTGCAATCCTGTCAGCTGTGGCACCACAGGTGAGGCTCCACAAATTGGCTCCTGTTGTCATGTTTGTGTTGAATGCATTGTTTTGTCTTTTGTTTGTTGCAACACAATACACAAACTGAGTGTAAATTGCTGCAGTGACCTTGAACAACTACTCTGAATGAGTCAACGTGGTATTTCGTTTTCCCTCATACAAATAGATGACCTCGAATGGGAACGATCGTGCAACATTCAGAACAATGAGGAAATACTCTTTTCCCTCTGTCTCTAAGGCAGCCAATGCTGTAGCACCTCTCGCAGCTCGATGCTCACTGTTTTTGTTGTCTCTTGTTTAGCGCGGTGTACGTGTTGTTTCCGTTTATGTCTCGATTTGGCCAAACATTTTGCTTCTGCTTGTACCACTGAATGGCCTTTAGTGCTCCGTACATAATTTATGGAATTTTTATTTACATTGTCATCCGCATTGTCACAGTCATAGTTGTCCTTCAGCTATTTTCCATATTTTCTTCCATATTTTCGAAGGCCATCTGTGTTACTCTGGTATTGGCTTGGCTGCTACCCTTAAAGGCGTATTTATTGAATGCTTTATGCGGTCAACCAAACGCCATATTTTACCCTTTTATGTAAATGCCCGGTTTCTGGTTGCACTTATGACATTGAATTCAAAAATATTGAATGCTAATGAAAATGTTGCATGTGCCACATACATATGTATGAGACGGAAAATAATGTTTTCCAAAATTTAAAATTTACGGATCTTTTTTCCTTCTAAAGAATCCGTCTAGTCTGATACCTAGAGTGAATGTTGTCTCTGAACGAAGGTTGGAAGTGGTGGAAAATTTTGGACATTTATTGACCCAAAAATTGATAAAGCATCCTACGTTACAAGCGTTTATATTGCAACTCTGGCACCTGCGTTTGGACTAAATTTTATATTTTTTATCCTAACTTTTACACGAAAAACCGTGGTGTGGGCAAAGCTCTGAGGCTCACTATGAAGTTCGAGATCCCAATAGATTGGGAACGATACGATACGAGACATAATTTGTCTTACAGAATGAGAAAGGAGTTAAGAAACTTTGTAACTCTTATGGAAAGTATAGTTAGCACCCCTTAATGATAAGCTCAGAACAAGCCTACTTGATGTGTAACAGAACTAAGCAATGAGTATTTAAAAAGATGAGTAGAATCGAATCATACTCATAATTTCTGATACTTATAGGCATTCATACTTATTTTCATATCATGGAACCTCTAGTCATATTCAAAGTTTGAAAAACTCATCATATTCACACATATACACGAAGCACAAAATTAGTATGATTAGCGTACGAACACTAAAATACTCACTAAAAGGTTGTGTGTTGGCTCTGCTTGCTACTCTGTCTTTTTTGTTTATGAATCAAACATATTTCCAATGGTATGAGTTTGATGTCAAAGTTGTACGCATACTCATTGCAACTTTTACTTCTAAGTCAACGTTGTAAGGAGTACGAATGAATCAGTGTACATAGTTAAATTTCAATATTGTTGACTCACTTATTTTTAAAATTTCATGAGTGCTTGTGAGCAGCGAAACAACGTTTCATTGCTGATTTCTGATATGTAAGTGTATGCCAACAGGCTTGATACCCTTTAACTGACGACGTATTTCAATGGAAGTTCTCATTGGACGTAAAGTGTGAAAATAGTTGAGTAATTTTAACCACTGGGTGGTTATACCGAAACAAAACCTGGACTCTTCCGTAGGTAAACTTCGGGATTTGAAAAATTCCGATTTTGAAGGCATTAACTTTCAATAAAGAATCTACAAAACAAACATTACACGATCAAGAACAGCTTAACTGTCCAATGAGCGAATAAACTACTGCGAAAGCGTATCATTGTACCTCTGTGAGGTATTCAAAATGGGTAATGATCACAAATAATGAAGAGCACAAGACATGAAACCTTTAAAGGTGTGTTGTTTCTAAAAGAAAAAGAAAAAATAATAAATAAATGCTTATAGAAAATGATTGCAAAAGTGTGTATTGTAATGTATGTATGTATGAAGGCATTCCAACAGCGGAACTGCAACAATTTTTTCACGGTGCATTAACCATCACTCAGTGTAAACATTGTAGCAACAATTGCAACAAAAAAAAACCGTCACATCATATTGTTATCGTGTTGAGTTATTTGGAAGCAAATATTAACACCCTGTGACATTTGTTAGCCTTTACATACATTCGCAGTAGGCATAGGAAATCCTGCTGACCCCATATAATTTGAAAGGATCAGCATAACGAACGAAGCAGAACAGAACAGAATCCAACATTCATATTCAATTTGCAGTTCATTTTTCACAAATTAAACATACTTTCTTGCGTGTGTTTGTTGCAGTTCTCTTGTCAATTTTCATTTTCCTGTCTCCAAAGTAGATAGTTTTCTTCACGGTATCTTTGTTTATCATCCTCTCTCTCTGTCTCTGTACGTACCATTTTATTGTCATTAAGTTGCACATTTTCTTCCTGTATTATACGGTACGGTTGCTTGAGTTACGAATGATTTGCAAATGGTGCACGTGGTTGCAACTGATCGTATACATTTTGATCATGATTTGTACATCATTTCGTTATTATTTGTTCTGTTGTTTGAGTTATTTTTGGATTAGTCCGATGGAATACTAAGAAATTATGAGGGTCTCATGACTATCATGTCATGATGTTGGATGTTAGTTACGCTTTTAGTTGAGTTTATCACCAGATTATCGCCCATAATGAGTTTGACTTCAGCTTTGTGTTCTTCGTTTCTCTTTCCTCGAAGGCGTTTTCCTTAAGGTGGTATGGAATACACCTCACTGTAGTTCTCGAGAATTTCGATTCGTTTGGTTAGACTGTTGGTTGAAGAGTGGAGCTGTTTAACCAAGAAATTGAGCTTGAGAGGACAGAACTTTGCGAGCACGGAATTGCTTATTTTTCGCTTCCGATTTAACATTTATTGTGTGATCTCTGTCTCTGTGATCTTTTGCACAAGGGTTTTCTATAGACATAGTGACTTGGAAGAGGATGAAAAGACTCGCGTGATCGCGTGTAAGAATATTTAGTAGGTAGGTCAGAGGACGTGTACTTGTCAATTAAGACAAGTACAGTACCCGGAGGTCGAATTGACCCATTGTACAACGTCCTAGTTTCGCACACCCCTTATGTTGTGTGCGTTAATTTTATACATGAGTGGTGGGACCTACAGTTTAAAGTCGACTCCGAACAACAGATGTTTGAGAAACTTTTTCATGGCAATTTTATTTACTCTCAGAGTTTTTGCCAGAAATCTGCTGAGAGGAAAGCGTTGAAGAAATACTTTTTGTATTTTGTCTTGATGTCTGGCCTGGGGCTCGAACCCTGGCTTTACGTCTAATAAGCCAACACACTACCTACTAGACTACGGCGACTTCAAAAAGAATAGTAGACTCCCTTATCTTTGGAATCACTGAGTCTTCTGAATGGTGTACGTTATAGCTGCGGAATAATGGAATGAAATATGGTTGCACAAGTAGTCGCCGTAGTCTACTAGGTAGTGTGTTGGCTTATTGGATGTAAGGTCACAGTTCAAACCTCAGATCAGATGTCAAAACAAAATAGGAAAAAATCTTTCTTCGGCGACTTCCTCTCAGCAGATTTCTGGCAAAAACTCTGAGAGTAAATAAAAATTGCCATGAAAAGTTTCTCAAACATCTGTTGTTCGGAGTCGACTTTAAACTGTTGGTCCCACCACTCATGTATAAAATTAGCACACACAACATGAGTGCTGTGAGACGCTAGGCCTTAATCCTGACTGAAGGGTTGTAATGACGAATTATGTATGTACGGTTGCACAATGGGTTTAGTCTATTGGACTAAGTGGAAACTTCAGATGTTTTTATGTTGGTAGTGCTTGCAAACGAAATAATATGGTTGAGTGTATTATGCTAACAGCCGTTACGGGCATGGTTTTTATTTTGCTGTTCTGGAACTAATTGAAGTTTTTAGGTCATTTCAAATTGACATTGACATTTGTAGAGACAATTAAAAATGTTTCTTATCACAATTTGTCTCTCTCTCTCTTTCTCTGTTATTTTTATGAACTTTCTCTGAAGAGATAATTTTCACGCTGCCTGGAAAATAATTTTGTAACGAAATTTATTGGCATATTTTGGTGGGGAACATGTACACATCTGCCACAGAATTTTGGAAATATTACGAAAACACGTTGTTGTTATCAATTTGATGTGAGCCAAATAATGTATGATGATGCGTTACAACGACTTGGTCATTGTATAACCATTAGATATGGTGACCTTTTAACATTCGACACAACCTTAGACACTAGAGCGTAACACCTTTCAAAAGCATTTACTGACCGGCCGGCCATCTGTCAAATACGAGTGTAGTGAATAATGAGTGCGTAGAATGCTTGTAATGTGTCAGTTTGTCACTTAATCAAGAGAAAACATTTTTTTTATTTACAACTCAATAAAGCCTCTTCAAGGATTCCTGAAACAAAGTGGATCACTTTAGCTGCGTTTGAAATAAAAAAAAAAACACTAGAATTGTGCCAATATGACATTATTAAACCGTGTTTACTTTTTCAATTTTTGTTCGAATGGGGAAAAGGTTTCCTTCAGCATTTGTTGGTTCAGCAGGATAATACCTGGTCTCCTAACAATTGTGGCTAAATTTATAGTTTATTTAACCATGAAAATTACAATTTATATCTGTTTGTTGACTGATTCCTCGAATTTCCATCAGAATTTTCCGGCCAGAACAAATCATAAGCAAAAGGTGAACATTTTAACGCTTTCATTGTATATATTTCGTGTGGCCCAATTTCATTTCATTCTCCCGTTTGTTACGTTCTCAAGGATTGTAAATTAATTTGTATCATTAGCCGCGTTCATTGTTATAAAAAAATAGGAGAACAAATTCGTGTGAATTTTATTTGATTTCTGATTTCTTTTCAATAAAATTGAAAAAAAAATTAAAAATTTATTTGGCGCCAAATTTTATTAAACGTTTTTCATTGAATATTTATGGGGAAACAAGAAAATATGAAATGAAATTCCAGTAGATTTTTGGCCACTTAAAAAAACAACAAATATATGAAGAAATTAACACCGGAAACATTTACAAGAAACCACCCAAAATACTCGTATAATAGCCACACACACGCATTTGCCACCTACAACCAACACTACTGGGCAATACAAGATCATATTGGTTAAGGGGAACATACATATGTATGTACGTAGGCCTCTGTAGCTAACCAGAGGCGTCATTAATTATGGGAATTTCTTAAATGCACTTTTTCGTAGTCTGGCACCGTAATTAAGTAATAATTTTTATGATCTCTTGCACTTTCAACCTAAACATGAGGCATAGGCCTTCAAAAAAAAAAAAAAAAAAAAAGAAAAATGTTTGGTTGCTTTATGTTCGTTCTGCATAAACCTCAATGATATTTATCTGACAAAAAAAAATTCAGAAATAAATTCATTCACTTGAATATCTTACTCTTGCTCTGTGAAGAGCGTACCGCTTGTGTCAGAAATCCTCTAAAAATTCTTGAAAATTTAACAAAAAATATCTTTTTTTCTTTTTATTAATCTTTTGCTTGTGTTACTTACTTTCAGAGTGTTTTCTATGGTTTCTCCTTTATTTGTTTTTAAATATTTTTCTTTATTTGGTATTGTATTGTGTTGTATTTGTTTTATTAAAAAAAAATATTTTTCTCATCATGAGCACACAGGTTGGTTGTACTATTTGTTTAGACAATTTATTAATCCGAAAGTGTTGAATAAATAAAGACGCCATATACCGCCGTCGTATACTGCAATACAATACAATAATAACAACAACAATAACAAAAAAAAAACAAAGTCACTAACAAAAATATTATGTACCACAACAAGTGACATGTGTTTGTGATGTACACTGTTGCACTGTGTACCGAGCCAAACAGCTACAATACATTGTGTCATGTTGTGCTTTTAATGTAGCTTAAAAGAGTGCATTCATTATACAAGTAATGTTTTATCTTGTGAAATCATTTCTCGCGAATTGCATTCATGAATAATTTTCTTGTGGGTAATTCCACTTGGTCCCACACTACCATGAATTTATTCAAGTACGCAAGTACGCACAAAATTTTGACGTGAAGAGAATCGAATTTTCAATAAATTTATCGACAACAGCTCACTTCGATACTACAACCATCTCTAGTTTAACATATAATGGGTGCTTTTGAAGTTGTATATCATCTCACGGTAGCGCTTCGCAGCATCTTTGAAGAAGTACGGTCCAATGATGCCATCCAGCCCATAAACCGCACCAAACTGTGACTTTTTCTGGATGCATTGGTAGCTTTTGCAATGCTTCTGGCTGATCTTCACTCCAAAATCGACAATTCTGCTTATTTAGGTATCCATTGAGCCAAAAATGAGCTTCGTCGCTGAACACAATTTTTCGATAAGGAAGTGGATCTTCGGCCAACTTTCCGAGAGTCTATTCACCAAAAATTCTGCGTGGCGGTAGGTCGTTCGGCTTTAATTCTTGCACCAGCTGTATTTTGAAAGGCTTCACATCTAAATCCTTCCCCAACATTTTCCACGTTGTTGAGTAACAGAGGCCCAATTGCTGCGAACAGCGACGAATCGATAATTGATGGTCATCGTTATCAACTGGCCGATACAGCTGCGATATTTTCTTCAGTTCGCACTCTACGTAAGCGCGTTGGTGGTTTAATGTCCAACAATGTAAATTTGGTGCGAATAGCCGCTTCAGTGGGTCGATTAAACTGTCGATAAAATGGAAGAAGCGCGCGATGAACTTTCTTAACAGAGCACGCATTTTGATAATAAAATTCAATGATTTGCAAGCGTTGTTCGTTTGTAAGACGATTCATGGTTAAATTATAGACCAAACTGAAGATGTTTGACAGTGAAACAAAACACGAAACGTGCGTGAGCTGTTTAAACCAGTGTTGCCAAGAAGATAATAACTAAAAAATCACCCGTTATGACCACAACTAACGCCAGCTTAAATGAACAGCTGATGAAACCGTAGTGAAAGAAATTTGGATGGGAAATCCCCTCTCCTCCTGTACATACGCACATAGTCATGATTACTTCTCCCACTATTTCTCATAAAGGGTATGCGCATTCATTTTAACCACGAATGCAAGTCGCAGTAGTCTAGTAGTTAGTGTATTGGCTTACCAGACGCAAGGCCGCAGTTCAAATCGCAGGTCAGACATCACAACGAAAATATGAATAAGTATTTCTTACGGCGACTTCCTCTCAGCAGGTTTCAGGCAAAAACTCTGGGAGTAAAAAGAGAATCTGTCATGAAAAGTTTCGGTGTCGACTTTAAAACTGTAGGTCCCGTCACTCATGTGTAAAATTAACACACACAACATGAGTGGTTTCAGAAGCTAGGTCGTAATCCTGACTGAAGGGTTGTAGTGACCAATTATGTATGCCACGACCTGCAGTGTAACGTCCACTCTGAACGTTACATGTTGAGAAGTATTTTATGGCAATTAATTCGATAAAACCTGGGCCTTCATTTGAAAGGCAATAGAATCAACAGGCAAGTGAATTAGGGAATCAATTTTGCCTCAGCACTGTATAAAGAGTCCACTTTCGAGTCTCACAATCTTGGTTTTTTTTTCTTTGCCTACGACATCATATCTATGATTATTCAATGATAACACAGGTATTAAGAGCCATGTGTCCTAGAAGACTACTGTTACACCATGTAGTAAAACGTTTAAGTCTACTGCTGCTAGATGAAAGAATTCATTCATTTATAACTCTGCTATATAATTACCACCGGTGGTAATTCAATTCGTTTGTTGTCGGAACATTGTAATCGTAATCGTAATCGTAATCGTATAGATTTAAGTGTATTGATGTTATTTTTCGATTATTAAAAACGGATTTAAAACTCGTGTGTTGTTTCTGTCAAAAAATCCGAAGAATGTTTTTCTCCATTACAAGTTGAGGTGTTAGCCACTCAACTAACAGCACTTGTAGTTTGTTTTTCTTCAAGGAAAAGTTAACGAAAAAATTTATTGTTTTTCTTGTTTTTTCTTTTCTTTTGTTTGGTTTCTTTCGGAAACTGGAAAAAGTCAAGTCAATTGTCAAATGACTGTTAAGCTGGTAATAATATTCACAATTTTATGCAAGTGTTGGGAAATTCAAAACACATTTTCGTGGTTTTTCCCCTGAAACTCAAAAATAAAATGTGAATTGTCGGGCATTCAGTGATTTGAGATTGAAATTGTTAAACAAATAAGAAGAAATATTTAAAAATAATATTTTATTTACAAACAGAGAGAGAGAGAGAGAGAGAGAGAGAGTGTGTAAGTCATTGAAGGATTTTTAAATGGAGTCACGTTTAATTCTCAGTAGGTAGGATTATTAGCTGAAGAGTTTTCTGAGTACAATGGAACGGTTGGTTGGTTTACAAGAGAGAGTTTATTGAACTTGGAGGAAATCTTGTATTAGGAATTTAATGCAACTTGTTTGGAGTTCCGTGTACATACATACATAATTGGCCATTACAACCCTTCAGTCAGGATTACGACCTAGCTTCTCACACCACCCATGTTGTGTGTTAGTTTTATATATGAGTGGCAAGACCTACAGTTTAAAGTCGACTCTGAACGACAGATTTTTGAGAAAGTTTTCATGGCAAATTTTATTTTTACTCTCAGAACTGTTTCCAGAAATCTGCTGAGAGGAAGTCGCCGAAGAAATAATTCTTCAAATTTCGTTATGTTCGAGATGTCTGACCTGGGGTTTGAACCGTGGCTTCACGGTCTAATAAGCCAACACAGTACCTACTAGACTACGGCGACTTCCGTGTAACTCCATTTAATTAACGACATGGAAAACAACAATTTAACCCGGAAACTTTAAGAAACAATATAAAAATGGGATCTAGAAACTGTGATTGAGACTGTGAGACAAGTTTGTTATGTTTTACGTTGAAATTCTGAAACCGGAGCTTATGAATTCAAATTTTTAACGTAAATGAATGCATTTAATAAACAAATATTACAATAAAAGACAATGTTCTAAAGACCACTTATTATTAAACTTTTTAATAAAAATATTTGCGGGAAATTTAATTTTTGTTTTGTAAATTGAGAACCTTTTCTTATAAAAAATTTTTTTTTTAACAGCCGCTTAAAATGCTGAGGATTGTTCTTATAAAATACACTCCCACTCTTCATAAATGGATTAAAAAAAAATAAATGACTTAACATTTCATTTACTCGTAGTTGAGGCCAGTCAGCCATCTATTGAAATTTATGTGAAGAAATTTTACAATAAAATTGAGTTCGATTGGCTGGTTATTTGAAAGTGCCAGGACAGACATCAGACAGCAGACAGACAGCAGTCAGTATAAAGGAATGAAATTTCACAAATTCATTTCAAACTAAATGACTGACCAGCAGTAGAAAGGCAAAGGGGCAGGTTTTCAAGATGGCGTTTTTTTCTTCATAACACCAGATATGCTCATATGCTCAGCTCAGCTCAGCTCAGTTATTCAGATAAAAATAATAAAACATGACTTAACAAAAATAACAAGAGAGACTTACAACAAAAACGAAAAACGAAATGAATAAAAAAACTCCATAAACTCCATTCCATATATTTATTGTTTTCCAAGAATGAATGAAAATAAGCCATAATCATCATCAACTGTTAAGATAGACAGGCCAGAGCAACCAACAGCCAGGCCAAGCAGCAAAAGATCGAACATATGCAGACAAACATTAAAGTTAAATGGCTCGATCAGCTAACATGGTGGCCAAAACAAAAAAAAAATTATTAAAAAAACGAAATGAAATAATAAACAAACACCAACAACAATAAAACTAACACAACAACAAACAAAAAAAGAAGGTATTAAAAAAGGCACCACCAGAGCCAACAGTAAGTGTTACCACTTACCACTACCATTAAACAATATGAACCATGCAGGCAGGCAGCTCCCAGCTCACAGCTCTGAAGCCATTTGGCCAACAATATTTTACCAATACTAACTACAGAGTGAGAAATATTAATAACCAACTACAACAACAATAATAATAATAATAAAGGTAACAATATGTATGTATAAAAAGCAACAACAATAATATTAATAAACACATACAGAAACGACCCTTGAAGCGTTTTGAAAACCATTAACGAAAAAAGAACACAGCAAATTACCCAAAAAAAATAAACAGGCCAAGTGTTACATAGGAGGTCCATTTTTTCGGTTAAAGCGTCAAGGTTCACGCACTTAATTCCCAAAATATTTTTCAATTTTTTTTTTAATTTTTTAAAATTTTTTTTATTTTCAATAAATAATAACTAAAAAAAGGGAAATAATGGTGAAAACGAAAAAAAGAAGAAAGAAAATGGTTTCGTTTTTTTTTTTTTGGTTGTCATGTCTTCTGTCTTTCATAAAAATAATTGCAGCCAATATTCATACGGGTATTTAGGGATGTAGAAAAAACGATTTAAAAGCCAGGCAGGCTTATTTAGTTACGGTTAGATGACAACGTAGATTCAGTTCAAGAATATAAATGAAATGCCACCAAAAGACCATATGAAGTTTAGCATGTTATATGCGTGGTATGTCAGTTAAGTGAATGTTTAGACGTTGTATGCAGCTATGTATGCAGTAATGTGCACTCCTTTTACTTTTTAAATTAGCAATGTTATATGCAATGAAAAACTTGCAGCTGATGTGCTTGACAAAGAAACCTCACAAGTAGCGTATACATAACGGTGACAAATGAACGCCATAGCCCCAACCACATTATTATTACCGAGACTAGGTGCCATAGTACTGCGACCATACGATCTATTTTACTCCTTTCTGTTACTGTAAGAAAGCAAATTTTTAAATTTCAATTGTTCCTGTAGCGATTTGCCAACAATTTATTAAACAATACTCCCTACACACCAGAGATCAGCAATGAATCGTTTTTTCGCTACTCATAAGCACTCATGAAATTTTGAATATAAGTGAGTCAACAATATTGAAATTTAACTATGCACTCTGTCTGATTCATTTATACTCACTACAACGTTAATCTAGAAGTACAGGTTGCAATGAGTATGCGTACAATGTTGACATCAAACTCATACCATTCGAAATATGTTTGATTCATAAGCCTACACATTTAGATTCATTTTGGACTTATAAATGATTGAGTCACTCGAATCATTCATCAATATTTACAGTCTTAGTTGTAGTTGAATTTACAAAAAAAGACAGAGCAGCAGGAAGAGCAAACACACAACAATTTACTGAGTATTTTAGTGTTCATGCGCCAATCAAATAAGTACAATCCTTGTAAATGTTGAGTTATGGAGAGTCGAAATCAATAAAATCATACGTGTTGTTAAGTCTGAATATGATAAGTACTTCAAACTTTTAATATGAGTAGTATGAGTATGATATTGTTACGTTTTTACATTTTTAAAAGCGTTTGGAATATGAGTTCGCTGATTGCAAAAAAAGTAAAAAATAAATTGTGTTCAGTTTCAATTAAACTCATTATTGTTCACACTACTTTTGTGTGTCACCGTATACAAGTTGTCGTATGTAGCAATAATCTGCTTTATTCGTTAATCCGCTCTGCTCACACCCTTTGCGTAAGCACAACACTTGTTCGTTAGACCTATATAGGGGAGATCTAAACCAGGACTGTTCTCTTCATACGCACGCGTCTTCACACAAGACTGAATGAATTATTACTGACTGGTTGTCTGCTTTGTCTTGCCTTTTTATATGTCCACAAAATCAGTCTGATGAACATTCTTGAAGGTTCTAGTTTTCGTCTTCTCGAGAATTCTATCGCGACTGCATTGTTGTTTGTGTAGTTTGCTTACTTTGTTTGTTGTTGCTTTCGTTTAGTTGTCTATATCCTTTTCTCATACTGATGTTGTTGTTGGTTTACTTACAACAAGTTCGATGTATGTTTCTGTGTAGCTCTTGTTTATCGTTTTTAATGTTTTCATTTTGGTAACAATATTCAAAGAAATATGAATGCGTACAAGTATCAGAAATTATGAGTACGATTCGATTCTACTTATCTCTTTCAATACTCAAAGCAAATCTCTGCATAGTATCCCTCTCCGTTTCTGTAAGAAAGTAAATTTCTAAATTTCAATTGTTCCGTTTGCAATTTGGCAGGACAGACAAGATTCATAAGCCAAGAATTTATCAAACAATACTCCTTACGCACATTGTATACGTATGTATTTATCATACATATTTTCTTTTCTGTCTTACTTTTATTTCAAATGGCCCACCACAAGTAAATGAATTTCGCTTTTCTTTATTCTCAATTAAAAAAACAACCCAAAATTAAGAAAAAAAATCCTATAGGCAGCAAGGTATTGTACCGTAAGTAACGCGCACTGCACTATTTAATCTGTGCAGCATTATTTAATAAAGAAAAGGTGTTAAAACCGTTTTCTCACTCTCTCTTCCAAGCATAACATGTAACAGAATTTAGGAAATCTTTTTAATGAAAAAATTATAATTGGATTCCAACAATTCCGTTGTATTACTCAGCATTATTTTCCTGTCTTCTTTTTTTGAATTTCTTTTTTCTGGTTTTTCTTCAACGGCAGTCAACCAAAGCCACCAACGCTACTGGTGCCATTATGGCGTTGGTCACAGTCAAGAATACTGATCAGTTGGCGATCGTAATATGAAGTTGAGAATAAAATGGCTTCAATCCAAAGGTACATACGTGTAAGCGATATAAAGTGTGCTAAAAATTGCTCACACCAATCACGCTGTGAATGGCGGGAGCTACAGTTTAAAATCGATTCAGAACGACAAACTTTTCATAGCAAATTTTATTTACTCTCAGAGTTTAGGTCAATCTGTAGCAGGGAAGTTGCCAAAAGAAATATTTTATTTCATATTCCGTTTTGTTCGGGATGTCTGGGCTTAGGTTTGAGCTTTGGTCTTGCTTCCAATTAGCCTGGATACTGCCTACTAGACTACGGCAACTTCTGGGTGTGGTTTATCTGGATATACATCGATAGATATCGATTACACCAGAACAGCCGCAGTTTAGATTGTTCCTTGCATTACCTTGACTATAAAATCGGATATCAAAGTGTATCGAATTGTGATAGCCACATATTTAATAACAGTGAAGTGCCTAATCCTGACTGAAGGGTTGCAATGGCCAATTATGTATGTATGTAAAGTGCCTATTAGACCCTTAGAGAGTCTGTGCAGCAAAAATTGGCTCAAATTGGCTGAGAATTCCAGGTGACTCTAAAGAAGAAAGAGAGCGAAACATTTGGCGGTCACACTGACATGGGTAACAAAGCCGATGCGCTTTTAAAAGCTCACACAATAGAAAATTCTTTTGGAGTTCATATGACCTCATATAAACTTCGCTTATTTTTGAAAGAAATATGGGATAACGAACCCACTTACAGAGAGACCAAACAGATCAGGCCTCATAGTCTAACTTAACCATGATTGACCTAGTAATTCTGTTCAGATTTTAATTCTATGTTAAGCCACCGTATATGGTATATGAAAGACTCTTTTCTTAGTGACTGACTCATCATACTTTCCGATAGCCAAGCGGCTATCAAGGCATTGGATTCCAGTGTAATAAACTCCAAGACGGTGTACAACTGTCGCAGATATCTCAATGAGGTGGCGAACCCATAAGATGTTTGTATCACATGGGTATCGGGACATGATGATATTCCTGGCAACTGCAGAGCGGATGAACTGGCCAGAAGGGGCACGACCATCGAACTCTCTGAAAAGGGGATCCCTTTGGGGACATGTAAACTTATAATTGACAATGCAACCGTAGATCTCGTCAACAGAATGTGGGCAACTGCGGATAAGGGCAGATCGGCGCAAAAGATCTGGCCGAGGCTGAATAGGAGGCGCACGGCGACTCTGCTTAAACTTCAAAGAAGTAGGCTCAGAACTGTTATCCGGGTTATTACGGGTCATTGCATTATAGGAGCGTATGCGAGACCTTGCAAATGACTTCTGCAGAAGCTGTGAAGGAAGATGAGACTATTCTTCACCTATTGTGCACATGTCCGGTACTTAGTCGGAGGAGAAAGAGATACCTGGGTGCCTACTACATGGAGGACGTAGATGAACTGTCATGTATGGATATTGGCAGCCTGAATCGCTTCATCGGAAGCTCCGAATGGTTCCTGGAATAGGGAAAATGAGGAGGTGTGACATCACAATGGGCCCTATGTGCGGCCTAAGTGTGTCCGCTCATGACTCCATCGAGGGGACAGCCACTTCTATCTAAGCTACCTACCTAGTGACTGACTCGTTATCTAATCCTTAACGAAACTTTTTATAAAGTTTTTGGATACAATTGTGCTTCTGCTGATTTTAAGAATTTTTACGATAATCGTGATGGAAAAAACAAAAACAACAACAACAAAAAAATCATAAACATTTTGAAAATGAATGGCAAAAAATAAATCCCACAACTTGACAGTTTCGATCTGCAATGCAAAATTAACAGTTTGACAAAAAACGAACGATCGATGGATGGATGGATGATGAGCTTCAATGGAAAATGAAAAACAAAAAAAAAAAAAAGAAATCCTTTTTATGTTTGTGGACCGAGAGATTTTTTGAAATGTTTAACAAAATAAGGTGCAAGTTTTTTGTTCAAATTGAATGATCTTTTCATGCGGTAACGGAGCCCAAAAAAACACTCAAAAAAGCTGAACTAATCTTTGTGATTTAAAAGATGAGCAAAAATTCTGTCAATTTTATTTTTTTTGCTCCCTTCTTGTGACCCAAACAGTTAAAGATTGTGTCTCCGGAGAGTTTCGCAGAACTGAGAAAAATGTAGACGCATAAAAAAGTACACAGGAATTCCATAAGAAAAAAGTGAGAGAAATCTGCAACAGAAAAAAAAATCACAGTAAATTTATTAAAAAAAAAAAAAAATATTGTGACAGTATGCTGGAGTTTTTCTTTAAGTTCAACAAACAAAAACTATTTAAAACATTAAATTAAAATAGAATGGACGAGTGCATTATCCACATCATTCAAGGGCTAAAGGAGCAAAAAACTAAAGAGCAGAAAAAAAAATTTATCAACGCTTTATGCACAAAAAAAACAGCCTAAAAACTGTCGAAATCTTTAAAGGCCTTAAAGCCTATGATGAGCTGGAGACAAGCGAATGACGAATATCTCTACGCTGTGTTACAGTTCAGAGCAGAAAGCATAGCAAACCATAAGAAATCATGGCATATCATGACAATTTATGTACGCGATCGCCTTTAAGGCATACATATGTACGGATGGATGTTTATTTTCTTTTTCTTTTCCTTTCGTTTCGTTTCATTTTTTGTGGCCCCAAATACACATGACATTTATTTTTTCCTGTTGCTGTTGATTTTTTTTGTGACGAAAAAATGCGTTAAATTCGCACAACAACAATTAAGCACGAAAACATAGTTAAAAAAAATTATTAAAAAAAAACCTTCAAGTTTGTGTGACAAAAAAGAGGTGGTTAGGACACAGTATTGGCTAAAATAATAAGTACACAAAATACCAAAACACTGTGTTAAATGTGATAGTGTTAGAGAGTCTAAAACGATTTCAGAATGTAAACACAAACTGTTTGTGTTTTATTTTCCCAAAACTTATCACCACAACGAGAATGAAATCTGTCTGCTAGTTGGTCGATGGATCATCCAGTCAGTCATTCAGACATTCTTTGGAAGAAAAAAAGCTGAACACAAATATCTACACGGGAAAGGTTGTTTAAATGTGTCCCACACAATAATTTTTTTTCTTTCATTTTTTTTATTTTCTTTTTAATTTACTGTCATCCTTCATTGTTAAGCAAAAAGTGGTAAAAAAATTTTATTTTTTTCACATTCTTTTGTTTTTCAATAATGATCTTTGCTTGAAGACTTATTAAAATCAAAATTCCAATTTTTTTTAATAAAAAAAATTATAACTTAACGAGGGATGTCCCAAAAAAAAAATTAAACTGATGCAGACGCTTTATTTCAATTTATCATTGTAAATACTAAGACTATAATTAATCGCTTTAGTTTGAAAGCAGGACATCATTAAGGGAGGGCACCTAGCATGCTTTATACGGTGCTTGGAGTATGGACTCAGCAACTTTATTTTATTTTTCAAATTTTTCATCGAAAGCATGGAGTATCCACGATGTCATTATGCATTGGCATCCCTTAGGCTTTCTTAAGATGCCTTATTTATCGAGTTTTATTTTTATTTAGTGCTATTGAACGCGAGTCTACTAAGATGGGTTTGGCAGTAAATGAGGGCAAAATAAAGTATACGTTATCGACAAGTAGAGACGTGCGGCGTATTGGTTCTCTGATTCTCAGAGTCGTGAGACTTTTGATACAGTCAAGGAATTTATTTATCTTGGCTCCGCCGTTACCACCACAAATGATGTCAGCCTGGAGATCAGGCGCAGCATCACTCTTGCCAACAAGTGCTACTATGGTCTCAATAGGCAATTGAGCAGCGAAGACCTCTCTCGTATGACAAAACTAAAACTCTGCAAAACGCTCATCCTACCCGTGCTTCTTTATGGCGCAGAGGCAGGGACCCTATTAAGTACTGATGCAGCAGCCTTGAGAGTGTTCGAGGGAAAAGTACTGCGTAAGATCTTCCATCCAGTACGAGTAGGCGATGATTTCCGCATCCGATACAACAGTGAACTGTATGAGCTCCTCAACGACATGGACGTTGTGCAGTGTATTAATATCCAGCGGCTGCGCTGGCTCGGCCATGTCGTTCGAATGGAGGAGGATGCTCCAGCGAGACGGCTATTTGATGCGGGGATCTGCGGAAGTCGGCGAAGAGGACGACCTTGCTGGAAGGACCAAATCGAGGAAGCCCTGTCATCGATTGGTGCGACCAACTGGCGTAGGCGCGCAAGAAGCAGAGGTGCCTGGAAGGATGTGTTGCGGCAGGCCGAAATCCGTTAATCGGGTTGTTATGGCTAATTAAGTAAGTACGTACCAGTGTTGCAAAATTGAAATTTTAAAATGGTACTGAGCTGTAACTGAAAGAGTACTTTTTCGCATCAAATGGTACTTTTATATAGAAATACACACATAAATGGTCATTATAACCCTTCAATCAAGATTATGATCAACCTTCGCCATATTTTATGAGTGTTAATATAGATACATGAGTAGCGGTACCTATAGTTTCAATTTGACTCCGAACTTCAGATTTTTTAACACACTTTTCTGGCAGTTTAATAACTCTCAGAGTTATTGACAGAATGAGGTACCTTTCTTCATTTTTCTTTTTGTTGGATATGTCTGATATGCGATATGAACCGTGGGTTCACATCTAGTAAGCCAGCACAATACCTACTAGACTATTTATTTATTTATATTTAATACACGTACGAAACTGAACAGAAAAAATACACATGCAAAAAAACTGCTGATTCTGAACGTAACAAAACGTAAAAGTCCCATTTATTCAAACGTTGACGAAAGTTTTAGCATATGAAGAGCAAGGTAAATGCTTAGCGAAATTATATTATGGTTCGGCAAGCGTTCTCATAGCTTTTTGCTTATCCAAACGTCCAAAGCGCGGCTAAATGCTAATTCTGTCTTTTGCAATGCGTTGCGAATGCATTGATAGTTAAAAAGCGCAAGACATAAAATGTTTAATAACAAAAAAGTACTGAAAGCGTCGCGGGGGTACTGCGGTATTTTTGAAATGAAAAAGTACTGAAAAAAGTACTAAAGTACTGAATTTTTCAACACTGGTACGTACATAAGTATTTATCGAGCTCTACTGGAACAATTTCTATTCAAAAAGAGAAAATATTTTTTGGATTGCGTTGAAACTTCTGTCGAGCCAATGTGTGCAATATTTTTGGTATCTCAAAAGTTCATTGAATGGAGAGAATAATATTCGATTAACTGGTTTGATTAGGTTAAACTGCCAGCCGCCTCAAAGGACACAGTTGACTTGGGTCATATAAGGCCGCTTTGTAACACCGATATTATCCATTTCGCCATGTATCTCTCAAACACATACATACATACATAATTCGCCATTACAACCCTTCAGTCAGGATTATGACCTAGTTTTTCACACCACTTATGTTGTGTGTGTTAATTTTTATCCATGAGTGGCGGGACCTACAGTTTAAAGTCCACTCTGAACGACAGATTTTTGTGAAACTTTTTCATGGCAATTTTTATTTACTCTCAGAGTTTTTGCCAGAAATCTGCTGAGAGGAAGGAAGTCCCCGAAGAAATACTTTTTGTAATAGTCGTGATGTCTGGGATGGGGCTCGAACCGTGGCTTTACATCTAATAAGTCAACAGACTACCTACTAGACTGCGGCGACTTCTATCTCTCAACCTCCTTTTCCTATTCCTCTAATCGCCTTTGGCTACACTTGTTCTGTAAGTAACTTCTGCATGTCCATGAATACTACTTCTCAGATGCCCTAGCGCCGGACAAAGACACGAGAAGATGTTCTTTAGTCTTCCCTTCTTCCTAGTTGTTGCAGCTTCTGCAGAAGTGCATTAAGTCCCATAAAATAGAAAATTTAATAAATTTATACAGCAGCATTGATATCGTTGTTGTTGCTGACGTTTATTCGTATGTATGTATGTATGTATGTATGTATGCATGTGTGGCTTTAACCTTCTCCGGTCATCACAAATTATTGTAATTATCACCTGGAATATTTGTTATTTCACTTGGAGTGAGTCTTAGTCTTTGAGTCAGTCTTTCTTTTATCAGGCGATTAAAATCTATGTCCCAGCCAACCTGCTTTTTAATGCCTTCAATAATGTAACACACAGTAAGTGAGTGTTACTCACACACCTAAACGTTCTTGTAAATTAATACTCGACCAAAAGAATTTCAAAAAAAAAAAATTTTTTTTTAAGAATAAGAAAAATAAATAAAACAAAGCAAAAGAAATCGAATAAAGAGAGAGAGAGGGAGAGAGAGACAAACTAAACAATCAGCTAAGCGAGCGGGTTTTATGGTTCAAAAGGGGCGCTGACGTTAAAATCTTCAATTTGTTACACTTTATGTCTTAATTTAGTATCTTTGGCATCCTTATCTGGGACTTTAAATTCACTTGAATAGCAAATAAAATACACACATACATACATGCGTATGTATACGTATTTAGAATCTCTATTATGTTTCATCTCTATGAGCAAGTGAGTGGAGTGTGTGAAAATATCAGCCGTGTTTAAAAGACTGTGTTGAAATAACTATTTATTGGTAGCATCGTGGCATCGTGGCATCATGCAGCCATACATACATACATACATTGCTGATAAGTTGTTTACTGGTCCAGGTCTTTTTCGTGTATTTCATTAGAATTCAATGCCACCCAATAAGTGCGCGAACACATGGACTTGGTAGCATTTAAATGTGAATGTTTTTCTTTTCATTTCTAATCTATTTCGTTATTATTTTAATAACAATTTTCTTTTTAATTTTAAATATTTGTTATTACAAGGAAATATAAAAAAACATTTTTCTTTAAATTTCATTTCCATTCATTTTTAAGATTTTTAAGACATTGTGGCACTCAAAATTTAAACTGTTTTGGGTGACTGAACTGTAACTGAACTCTAAGGTAGGTAGGCATACTTCATACATTTGGGATTAAAATTAAAATTAAGACACTAAAATTTTATTATCAACAAATATCTACGTTCATACGAATGCAACTGCTTTTCAAAATGTTGCCACAGCTGGTCAGCTTGTTAATAAAATATCCAACAGTTTAAAACTTTAATTGAATTCCTTTAACAACACATGTTTCACACCATTCAGGCTGAACTGATAGGACTTATTGTTTGA
Organism: Sarcophaga variegata; assembly: GCA_932273835.1. Taxonomy (NCBI): domain Eukaryota; kingdom Metazoa; phylum Arthropoda; class Insecta; order Diptera; family Sarcophagidae; genus Sarcophaga; species Sarcophaga variegata. The sequence continues at coordinate 118,653,689 of OW026361.1, forward strand.
CCTTGATTCCGAATGACAGATTTTCATGGCAATTTTTACTTACAGAGTTTTTGCCAGAAGACTGCTGAGAGGAAATTGCGTGAAGATATATTTTTTTACAACTCTTTCTCTCGAGATGTCCAAGCCAGAGGTCTAATAATCCAACCTTCTAGACTACGGTGACCTTTTGTCAAGGCACTCAAAATCGTTATAAAGTTCTGCATTATTTATGAAAGCAGCAAAGCAAAAATCTGAACCAAAGAGATAATTGAAGCATCAACTTCATCCAATATGAATTGATAGTGTGAAGAAGCAAATAGTGCTGGATGGAAAATGTACATACGCGGCATTGTGTCATAAACTGAAACTGATCATCATCAACGTCTATCAAGAACCCTACGAGACACAAATTACTGCAAGCAAGATGTACTCGGCTATTTCGAAAGCATACAGAATATCAATACTGTTGTGGGAGTATCCGGTGGTCAGCTTGACGCCCTCGGAGTAGACTGTATTCAGGTTAGATTAGGTTGTCGGCTAGATTGCTATTCATAGTCAAATTCACTCGGTGGCTTATATGGCTCATTGTGTTACACAGTGTGCCTTAAGATTTCTTGTCAGTGTGCGTTAAACTTGCATTATTCGGAGCTACAAGACAGTCTTCTCAAATCACAAATATTGTCTGACTTAAATTTCTCCATGAGTAGCGGGCACATACAGTTCGTAATTAAATCCGAATAACAGATTTGATAAACTTTTGTAATGATAGAAATGCCACTAAGTAGATATAGCGAAAGAAATTTCCTTTTTCCAAAATGTAGGAGTTGATGTTTGAACTCGCGACCCTTAGATTTTGTTAGATTTGTTCGAATGCATTTCATATCTATTTGGCATTATGCATCTAACAGTGGATGTTTAGAAATTTAAGAATTTAAGAGCACCTTTACAATTGGTAAAGATAAGGTGAGGTAACCATTAGTATCGTCATGTCATAAATACCGATTTAATATGCTTCACATTGAAACAATGTTTAATCATTTCCTCATAAGAAGATAATTCTTTCAAAACCGTTTCACAATTGCAATTACTTTTCATTTTTGTGTTGATGGTGAGAAGGCAACAAACTTGACATCTTCGTTTTGCACAATTCCAAGAATAATAATGTCAACGCCTTTTAAATACGCCCATTGACAACATATTTTTACTCAAATTAACCAACTGAGCCATTAAATTCGATCAGGGTGGTCCATGTACACCAACAGATCTCAGGTATAAATTGCACATGCAACTGCCAGTGCAACTGCAACTGTAATTGCAACCGTATAGCCATTAATAATAATAAAAACCCATTAATACACATTAAAGGTACAAAAACAACAAAAACATAAAACAGAAAAATAATGTTAAGACAACAGTGGCTCACAGGCACAAAGAGAAAATTTTATATCCAATGGATTCGCAATACTTGCTGGTATAAAAACAAACGGTAAATAGCAATGAAAATAAGATGCACACACACATGAGCACTGGTAGTAGAAGAAGTCATCATTTACGACATGATCACATCAGCATCAAGCATCGAGCATAATGCATCAGCAGCATCATTATCTCTCAAATGCATTTATTAACTGCTGAATAGTAAATGATTACCCTGGACAACAACAAAAGAGGCAAGAAAAAACAAAACTATGGCACATACGAACGAACCAACCTATGGACCACCCTCATGCATTGTATCCTGTTTCTTTTAATTTTTCTTCGTTTGTATAGGAGAACATATCTTTCCTATAAAAAAGAGACTCTAAAACAACAATAACTTTGCAAAAGATTTTAAATTTTTTCTTTCTTTTTTTTTGCCAAATTAAACCGACAAAGACAAAATGAAGTGTTCACACACACACACACAAGAAGCGTTTTATCTCTCTTCTACAAGTATCCTGCTGATGGGTGATGATTGCGACAATAGTTTTCTATCCTATGATGATAGCAACAGCCCTTACCTAACAATTGTATGATTTTGAAATTTATTGCAAGGAAGCAAGAATTCATTGGGATTTACTGCAACCCCATGTTACTGCTGTCAACAGTTTAACCAAAATTGTTTATTGATATGAAACAACAACAACAAAAGCAACAATAACGATAGTAGACTACATACGATTACAAGATTTTTTCCTTTATTTTTAATTGTTTTTTTAACTCTTAAGAATGAATTCCAAGAGACAAACACATTAACAAGGATAATTAGAAATAAAAGTTGCCACTATCCACAGCAAAAAAATGTAAACAATTTGAAGAGACAGAAAAACGTTAAGATTTCAAACTGTGCTGTATTGAATGGAAAATTATTATTGCCAACACAGTTGCCAGATTTTTTCGATGTAAAAGCTAAAGTCTATCCTCTAGAGATCAGCAATGAATCTTTTTTTCGCTACTCATAAGTACTCATATAATTTTGAATATCAGTGGTGGCCACGAATTTAAGACACGACATTTTATTTATACATTTGTGATAATTTTTACATCTTATCAAAAATATTTTAGGTCCATGAAATTTTTCTTAAGATTTTAAGACAAAATGCTAGTCGGGATTTGATATTTTTTGACACAAGTGGTTTACGTTGTGCAATACACCCACGCAAGTTTTTCTCATTTAGACATCTGCTTATTGCCCTAGACGAAATGCCGATACCAAAATCCAATACAATTTAATTTTTTATTTTACTTGAGCTCGTGAAAGGATTATTAGCAGCTACTTTATGGTGCGGTTTTTCGGGCTCTAGGTTGCTGTTTGACATTTTTGGTGGTACCATGTTGCTTGATGTGTTCCAGCACGTTGTAAATCTTGCATCTAGAACATTTAAGCAGCTCCATTATTATCTCCATTATTATTTTTCCATCAAAATTTAGTTGTTGGATCAGTTTTCGCTCGGCATCGGTATTCCAAGTACCTCTGACCATTTATAATTAAATATTTCTATGTATTCCAACATAAAATAAAATAAAACATTCGTTGCTCAACGTTTAGCTTCAAAAAACACCAAAAAATCAGTTAAAAACCAGATATTTCTGAAATGTCTTAAATTCGTGGCCAATTTCAAATAAACGTTTTTACAATAATATGATCAAAAAGCAACAAAACGTAAAAAGAAACAAAATAAAATAATGGTACTTTTTCTTAGTATTACAGGGTACATAGAAGAATAAAGAATATCAAATTTGATATTACGGGATTGTAAATATTATCACAACTACGTCAGTCATATGTCGTGTCTTAAATTCGTGGCCACCACTGTAAGTGAGTCAACAATATTGAAATTTAACTACGAGTACTCTGATTCATTCATACTCACTATAACATTGATTTATTAGTACATGTTGCAATGAGTATGCCTACAACGTTGACATCAAACTCATACCATTCGAAATATGTTTGATTCATAAGCCTACACATTTAGATTCACTCAGGACTTTAGAAAAATACTTATAATACTTCATTAAAATTTACAGTCATAGTTGTTGTTGCATTTACAAAAAAAGAAAAAGTCACAGAAGCAAAAAAGACAGAGCAAAGACAGAAGCAGAGCAAACAGACAACCTTCTAGTAAGTATTTTAGTGTTCGTACGGGATTCATACGTATTTTGCGATTCGTGTATATGTTGAGTTATGGAGAGTCGCTGTCAACAACATAATACGTGTTGTTGAGTATGAATATGATGAGTATTTCCAACTTTGAATATGAGTAGAGGTCGCATGATATTAAAATCAGTATGAATACGTTTAAGTATCAGAAATTATGAGTATGATTCGATTCTATTCATCTTTTTGAATACTCATTGCTGATCTCTGGTCTGCGAGTACTAAAATAGCACAGTGTTCATACTTATCGCCCAGTTTTAAGTCCATTTACACCCATGCTACATTCAGAGAACTTGTCTGTGTATTGCAATGTAAGGTAGAACAGTAGGATACTAAAATACTTCGTAATTGAAATATTAGCGTCCATATAAGTCATTAAGTGGGCTTGTTGAGCGCTCAGGATTAAGGCTACCGACTATACCACATAAGGGTAATGTTCGGAATGTAGACATTAAAAGAAAGTGCTGTCCTCATCGCGCGCCTTATTCCTTAGCAACACATTCTTGAGCTAATAATATTGAAATTTAACTATGCACTCTGCCTGATTCATTCGTACTTACTACAAATGATTTATAAGTACATGTTGCAATGAGTATGCGTACAACGTACTCGTTGCTGATGTCTGCTAACCTACGACGATTTAACACACTTTTGCTGCAGCAAAGATTCATATTCAATCTGGCATCGCCAATTGTCACCTTAAAGCACGCATTTAATGCTTATGTATTGCATGTATGTATGTATGTATGCTCACGCATACTAATGTAAAAAATGATGAGGATTGAAAAATAAGAAAAATTCCTAATAAATAAGCATTAAAAAAGGAGATGAAAAAAAAATGAGAAAATAAGAAAAACAAACTAAGAAGAGACTTAATAATGTCTTCATCATTTGCTGAAGCGTATCTAATGTGGTTTACACATATTAGCCACCTTTGAGTTAAAATAATAACAACAACAATCAACATTGTACATAAACGAACAGTATTGGCATCTTTGGATAGAAAAAACAAAAAAAAAATTAAAAGAAAAGATAGCAGCAGTTGGTTTCTTTTATTCCTCGCACAGCCTTCTAGGCCTTCTGTGACATGGAGATGATGATGATGTTTTTGAAAAATCTCTCGAAGAAAAGAACATTTTTAAAATTGGAAGTGAAACTAAATTGAGTGTATTTAACAGATAAGTTACACCAAGTTGGTGGCCTAATATGGGTTACCGTTTAATTAAAATGTTTTAAACAGGAAAAAAAAAACCATTGGAATAGTATTGAAGATTAAATTCAACGAGTCATTATTTGGTTGGGCTATGAAAACTGCTATTATCGGCTATTTTTTGTACTACGTTTGCTGTGCCAGAGGTCACGCTTGATGATTTAAACAAGAAATGCCGTGTGAACCCATTTTATTGTATATCAAATGGCAGCGTATATGACTGTTAAGTTAGACTTTATTTACACTTACCTTTACCAGGTGAAAAACACTTTATTTACCAGGTTATAAACATACAATACATTCATACATGTACTCGTATATGTATGAATATTTTAAATTAACCTTTCGACCTTAAACAGAGCAGTACTAGCTCTCTATCCTAGACTCCATCTTACGGGTCTGAAGGTCCGATATGACTATGTCCCCATTTCTTCTACTTGATGTGTATGTAAGATCAATGCGAGTGAAGGATCTGATTTTGTAAATTATTTCGTAGCTAGCTTTGGATCGTTTTATGTATCTGAGCTGTGTTAGAATCTTACTGGAAAGCTCACGGTTGACACTGGGAACATACCACACTTAAATGGTTTTACAACAGCTTCCATAACGTTTCTTGGTAAACTTTGGTCGTTGTTCTGACCTCTTGTACGCAGAAATGCAAGTCAGTGACGCAATGGAAAGAGATACCCCATCAAACCATGACTGAAGCTCGATGACTACCATTTCCGATCCGTGCACGGTAAAAATATTTTCAAAGGTTTGAAGTCGCCGTAGTCTAGTAGGTAGTGGGTTGGCTTATTAGACGTAAAAGCTAGGGTTCGAGCCCCAGGCCAGACATCAATACAAAATACGAAAAGTATTTCTTAGGCGACTTCCTCTCAGCAGATTTCTGGTAAAAACTCTGAGAGTAAAAACAAAATTTGTCATGAAAAGTTTCCCAAAAATCTGTCGTTCGGAGTCGACTTTAAACTGTAGGTCCCACCACTCATGTACAAAAATTAACACACACAACATAAGTGGTGTGAGAAAATAGGACATTGTACAATGGGTGAATTCGACCTCCGGGTACTGTACTTGTCTTAATTGACGAGTACACGTCCTCTAACCTAACCTAACCTAAACAAAATTTTTCTGCTCAACTAGCATCTCTAGAAGATGTTTACATTTTCCCATCATATTTTGTTTCAAATTTGCTATCGACAACAAGCTTGTACAACGTTTTAAAACCCGAAGTCTGAAGTGCTTGCTGACTTAATTGGTCATTATCAGCCTTTGGTCAGGATTACGACTTAGTTTCTCACCACCCATGTTGTGTGTGTGTCAATTTTATCCACAAGTGGCGAAACCTACAGTATAAAATTGACTCCGAACGATAAATTTTTAAAGAAACCTTTCATGACAATTTTATTCACTCGCAGAGTTTTTGCCAAAAGACTGCTGAGAGTAAGACGCCAATGAAATATTTGTTTCATGTTTCGTTTCCAGCCAGGCCAAGGGTTTGGGAACCACGGAATAATATTTAATAAGCCAGCAAAATATGTTTACTCTAGCAGATGGACAAATAATGAATTGATAGCGATGTCTAAAGCTTTTACACAAACTCTATGATGTGCTTAATTATATTCTCACATATTTTTGGTTGCCAATTTTGTATGTACATATGTGCAGATGTATTGTACTAACTAATATTTATTTTGATAGAATATTTATTAAACTATTCTATTCTATTTATTAAATTGATTTTTTTTCTTTAAAAAAATATTGATTCTAATACTTTTGACTTCCATATTAAAAACGAGTTTTTTATCTTTGTCCACTTGAAACCATTTTTAGCTTTCATTTATTTTCGTTGGAATTATGGATTTTAAATTGTTTAAATTTTTAAATATTTATTTAAAATTACTTTTGTTTAGAGACACTACTACTACAACAACAGAAGTACGTGGTGTATCTCAATATTTATTTTCAACTGTAGTACATGCTGAGAAAAGTTAATATTTGAACTTGGATTTCAATTTTATTGGCTTTTGGGTTGTTGGTGACATTTTTTTATGAATTTTTTTATGAATTTTTTTTCTAAGTTTAACAAATCAAATGTTGTCAATGTATTGCTTGTGGTGGTTAAAAATGAACACAATTTTGTTAAAACACAATAAGGGAATTGGAAACTTTATTGAATGCATCAACACCATTTAATTTAGCACGTAGTTTAATCGAATCGATTTTAAGAAATAAATTTCAATGATTTCCCCATATATTATAATGGTCGTGGTCTAGTAGGTAGTGTGTTCGCTTATTAGACGTAAGACCTCGGTTCAAAATCCAGGTCAGGCATCTCCAACTAAACGAAATAAGAAAAATATTTCTTCGGCGACTACCTCTCACCAGATTTCTGGCAAAAACTAGAGGCACAAAGTAGTAAAATTGCCATGAAAAGTTACTCAAAAAATCTGTCGTTTGGAGTCGACTTTAAACTGTAGGTGCCGCCACTCATGTATAAAATTAACGCACACAACATAAGTGGTGTGAGAAACTAGGTCGCAATCATTACTAAAGGGTTGTAATCACCAATTATGTATGATACAAAAATTGGTCTTCTGTATTAGGTTATGGAATGACAGCAGATCCATCCACTGTTGCATAGAAACAACGACCTCTGTGAACGCGTATTAGGACAAGTGGCAAGAAACATTGGCTGATTGAATCGAATTCCTACTTGTTCAAGGTTGTTGTTATCATTTCATGTATGCGAAGAGAGGTTAGGAAGCATTCTAGTCAGATTATTTAAAGATATTTGCATTCTATTGATTTTATAAATTCAAAAAGCTGAATGAAAATTTTTTGTGTTCTCCGATTTTCAATGCTCTATCCACACACAGATTCATATATTCTACTTATAATTTTCTATGGTCCCTGTTATTCACTTATATTTACATTCCTTAACTGTGTGTAAAGATTATCTCCGAGTATTTTAAATCAATTTGCCATGAAACATCAATCAAATGGGATTTAAGATTTAAAATCCAATGTTTTGTATCCACGACTGCAGAATCATAAGAAAAGGAACAAAATTGCTTATACGTCTTTACATTCATTCATTAAATTCTGCATTACTATTGCATGCAGTCATAAATTCAATTCGAAATACATACGTACCTATGTAAACAGCATATGCTTTTACATGAACAAATCATTTTCTTGTAATAGACAATGATCCTTCATCATCACCATCATCTCTGTCATCATTATCATATTCTCTTTGGTGGATTGAAAAGTATAAAAAGAAAGATTTTTAAGAGGTTCATTTATGTCAAATGCCAACATAAAAGCCATCATAGTTTTTACTGTGACATCTTAACAACAAATTCTCTCTGTTTTCTCAATCGAAATGAATTTCACAAACAAGATGAACAAATTAGAAGGAGGAGGTATTTAAATTTGGGAATTACTTTCTTTGAATGGATGAAATAATGTGAATAGTGTTTAGAATTGTGTTTGTTTATTCCCTTATTCATAATCCTTATTAAAAAGAAAAAAGAAACTTACATACACACTCATACAGGATCAGTTACATTTAATTGAAGAGCAAAACACTTAAATTAAGGATTTCGAAACAAACACTCGAACAAATCGTAATTATTTTCGATACATATGTATGTATTCTTCTGCATTCGTCAGCACTGCTTTACCTTACGAATTATGGCTGAGAACAAGAAGAAAATCTTTCAAAGAAAAGAAAAACAAGTTGGGTATTAAGGCATATGAATATTGGCAAATACACTCCTTACCGTATTGAAGTTTAAAAGAATGTTTTATTCATAATTAAATGACAGGAAAAAACAATAAACTTTAAGAAAATTTTTTTAGTTTTCCTGCTTATGTTGATAGATACCAGAGATCGGCAGTGAGTATTCAAAAAGATGAGTAGAATCGAACCATACTCATAATTTCTAATACTCATACGCATTCATACTTATTTTTATATCATGGAATCTCTACTCATATTTGAAGTGTGAAGTACTCATCATATTCATACTTAACAACATGTATGATGTTGTTGATTTCGACTCCCCATTTACTCAACATATACACGAAGCTCGAAATAAGTATGAATCGCGTAGGAACACTAAATACTCACTAAAAGGTTGTATGTTGGCTCTGCTTGCTACTCTGTCTTTTTTGTATCAGTCTTTTTTCTTTTTTTATGTAAATGCAACAACAACTAAGACTGTAAATTTTGATGAATGATTCAAGCTACTCGAATCATTTATAAGTATTAAAAGTGTTTTTCAAAAGTCCTAAAGTGAATCTAAATGAGTAGGCTTATGAATCAAACATATTTCGAATGGTATGAGTTTGATGTTAACGTTGTACGCATACTCATTGCAACCTGTACTTATAAATCAACGTTGTAGTGAGTATGAATGAATCAGAATACGTAGTTAAATTTCAATATTGTTGACTCACTTATATTCAAAATTTCATGTATTGCTTTTGAGTAGCGAAGAAACGATTCATTACTGATCTGTGATAGATTCGTCATAATTTTACAATTGCAGCTATAAGAGAGTGGTAATATTTTTTATTGGTTGCTTAGCAGCATAATAGTAAAAAATTTTTGATATTTTGGAAGATTTTCTTCTTAATTTTGATTACAAAATGTTTTCTCATTGTTGTAGTAAAAGGACATGTCGTGATATATTAAACGCCAGCAGTTTGTTAACTTTTTTTCGATAGTTTTTACTACAATTTACAATTTAATTTTACTACAATTTCTAGCAGGCACAGTGGACTTTTATTTGCTCAAAATCAATCTAAAGTCTATTATATTAACAGCTTTAAGGTTAGGTTAGGTTAGGTTAGAAAACGTGTACTTGTCAATTAAGTACAGTACCCGCAGGTCGAATTGACCCATTGTACAACGACCTAGTTTCTCACACCACTTATGTTGTGTGCGTCAATTTTATACATGAGTGGTGGGACCTACAGTTTAAAGTCGACTTCGAACGACAGATTTTTGAGATACTTTTTCATGGCAATTTTATTTGCTCTCAGAGTTTTCGCCAGAAATCAGCTGAGAGGAAGTTGCCGAATAAATATTTTTTGTATTTTGTCTTGATGTCTGGCCTGGGGCTCGAACCCTGGCTTTACGTCTAATAAGCCGACACACTACCTACTAGACTACTGCGACTTCTAACAGCTTTAAAGCATTGACAACATTTAATTTTATAAAATATTGCCGGCTGCCGATAAAAACCATTCAATAGCTGTTGAACATTGCATTACATTAAGGCTCTGTTGTCACATATGTCAGTATGTGTGGGATTGCTTGTTTTTTGCATCATTTTTTGTTTGTCTGTTTGCGTATCTGTTCTAATGCCTTTTGCTGTTGTTTCAGTTGTTTTCAGTTCAGGGTCAGGAAGTGATTTTCCAATGATTAACTTTTTTGAATGATGCTCTCGAAAAATTCAAGATTGTTCTCATTCGATAAGAGTTTATTTAAAGCAAAAGATTTATTTCTTTTAAATCGCATACAAAAGCAAAAGAAAAAAGTAATAAAATATTGTGTTTTTTTTTTTGGGTAATCTTATATGCAAACGAATCCATTTCATACTCTTGCCACTGCCACTGCCACTCGCTCACACGCTCACTCACTCACATGTGTGTGATTTAATTTCATGTTGTTGCTTTGCTCCTGGCCATAATGCTTACAGGCATTTTATTTCTTATCATTTATTTCGATCTTCTTTGGGCACATATATACAACACCGTGTGCTTTTCCCATTCAATTTTGAAGCTGTCATCATAGACAAAATAGTTTTTATCTTTAAGAAACAATCTCCGGTAAATATTTTATTGTTTCTCATTTCATTTGCTTCTCTAACATTTTCTTTTTCGTTTCTCTTGATTTGATTTCAAGTCTACAAAGATCTTAAGTCAGCAAAGAGAATGAAATAGAAGAGGAGATGAGATTGAAAGATTCTTAAGAACAACGTTTCATTGATGACTACGATGACGGCGCTAACGGCATGTCAATGACAATTTTTTTGTTTTTTATTTGCCAAAGAATCTTTCGGTAATTCAAATAGACTTGTAGGTACCACCGGAATGGAATATATGGGCGCTTATTCTGTTCTCATAGAGTAGAGAACTTATTCTGTGTGCCACAAGCTCTCAGGATAATTTCTTATGCGATCACACATTAACACATTTTAGAACATAATTTTTGTACAGAGAAAAATAAAAAATAAAATAAAAACTATTATCACAGCTGCTTTTAAAATAAAGTAGAAGAGTAATAAAGTCTTTATCACTTCATTAAAATGCAATGTAAAGCAACTATTAAATGAGGGATCCTTCAGCACCGTTGTAATGGACAATTTAACAATTTTTCTTGGCCATTATATTGACCACCATCGGACACATATACACAAACATACACCACACACAAGCACAAACTCACAGTAGATATGTAATCTACTTTGGAAAGCGTCATGAAGTGGCTTGAGGTAATAAAACTGAAACTAAAAAAACAAAAACAAAAAATCATTAAGATTGTCAATGTCTTATTATCAACAAAAAGAGAGCAGCCACAGGAGCAGCATCTATAAAAAAAAACTGCACATTATAGTGGAAGTCATGCAGAGTGGTGGTAATAATTTAAAAAGATGAGAACGAGAAAAATTTTTTCAAATTTTGTCTCTTTAACCCACACGCAGTCTCATATTTTTTTATGGTACTCTACCATAAGTTTCAGTTAATCAGGATCACTGATAAGTTTTGTCACAAACTTCTTATGTTCCCAAGCGACGTACAATAACAGGGAAGATGTTCTGTGGTCTCCTGTTCTTCTTCGTCGTTGACGCTTTCCAGTCTCTTGGTGTGAACACTCAGAGGCCAATGTCCTGTTATAACTATTATGAGGTGTTTTAGATGGAATCTTGATAAGTTTATTGGAAATTCTGTTGTAGACATATCCATATCAGAGATAAGCAATGAGTTTTCAAAAAGATGAGTAGAATCGAATCATACTCATAATTTCTGATACTTGTACGCATACGCATACTTATTTTAATATCATAGAACCTCTACTCATATTCAAAATTTGAAGTACTCATCATATTCATACCTAACAACACGTATGATGTTGTTGATTTCGAATCACAATTTACTCAACATATACACGAAGCTCGAAATAAGTATGAATCGCGTACAAACACTAAAATACGCACTAGAAGGTTGTATGTTTGCTCTGCTTGCTGCTCTCTCTTTTTTGCTTACGTGCCTTTTTTCTCTTTTTTGTAAATGCAACAATAACTAGAAGTCTCCGTAGTCCAGTAGGTAGTGTGTTGGCTTATTATACGTAAAGCTAGGGTTCGAGCTCCAGGCCAGACGTCAAGACAAAATACAAAAAGTATTTCTTCGGCGACTTACTCTCAGCAGATTTCTGACAAAAACTCTGAGAGTAAAAACAAAATTGCCATGAAAAGTTTCTCAAAAAATCTGTCGTTCGGTGTCAACTTTAAACTGTAGGTCCCACCACTCATGTATGAAATCAACACACACAACATGAGTGGTGTGAGAAACTAGTACGTTGTACAATGGTCAGTTCGACCTCAGGGTACTGTACTTGTTTTAATTGACAAATACACGTCCTCTAACCTAACCTAACCTAACAATTACTAAGACTGTAAATTTTGATGAAGGATTCTATTCAATCCAATCATTTATAAGTATTTTTTTTTTAATGTTCCAAAGTGCATCCGAATGAATAGGCTTATGAATCAAACATATTTCGAATGGTATGAGTTTGATGTCAACGTTGTACGCATACTTATTGCAACCTGTGCTTGTACTGAGTCTGAATGAAGCAGAATAGTTGTTAAATTTCAATAACGTTGACTCATGAGCGTTTATGAGCAGCGAAAAAACGCTTCATTGCTGATCTCTGATCCATGTCGGACCAGATCTGCATGGTGTCTCTACAAGTGGATTCATTAAGTCATCTTATCCATCTGCCAATGAATGGGGCTTTTGTGAAACCATTTGTTGAGAGGAGCGCCAATCTCATGTAGGAAATCAATAAAATTCTCTGTGGTGCATGCTATAGCAAGTGCGTCGACCTTGTTGTTACCTTCGATGTCCCGATGACTATGAACCCTAATGAAGGCTCGCTATGTCCTCAAGAGACACCCGGCGTTTTTGGACAATCTTAAATATGGTGTGCATATTCAGCTGTTGTGGATCTGTTAGGTCTTCATCAACATCTTTTCTGTCTTCTATTTTCTTCCAATCATAACCGCTACTTTTGGTGGACCACATTAAATTTTAAATGTTTTGAAGGTTTTAATGTAATTTTCCACATGATTTACGGCAGTCTTTTAGAAATTTGGAAAGCAAGGGAAACTTCGAAAACTTCTCTTTTAGTAAACTAAAGGAAAACAAACTCATGGCATTTTGAAAATTTTGAATATTTTAACTGCATGCTGCTGCAAAAAATTATTTTCCTTTTTCTTTTCGAAAGTATGTATGGTGATCGCAATGTCTATGTAACTTGTTTACATTATGATCGATCATATAATAATTTTTTGTTTATAAAGTTTATGAATTGATGACAACTCATGATGAGAGCAGAGTAAAGGAAATAAAAACAAAAGTTCTCAATTCAATATTACGGACAAGAACAAGAAAAAAAATGTGAAGTTCAGGCAGCAGGAGTACAACAGACTCAAACGAATTTATAAAAAAGAGATACGCAAACTCATCTGGACCAACCGCATTACCATTGCACAAGAAATTTAAACTTGAAACTTCCTTCTATAGGCAGGCTGCAGTAGTATCAGCATCTTTACAACCATCAATATTGTCATCGTTTTCATAATAATAATGATTGTTTTTATTGCACAAAATAAGATGATGATCACCACGATCATGATCATGATCTTCATAGTACGAGCACTTTGATGCCCTTTATCTCTGTGTGTAGCAGAAATGTTGTTTTTTGTTGGCTGTTTTTGCTTTTCAAGATGCTGCAGACTTATGTACGAGTATGTATGTGTGTATCGTAACTATTTATGAATTGATGACTTTGGACGACGATCTAATGACCACCCAGTTTACATGCACCCCGCTTAGACGATAATGTTGTTGTATTCCTACTATGCTGCTGATGCTAAGCAAAATTGTTTTGCTCTTGTCCTGTTATTACCTCCCGCTTGCCTAGCAATTGTAGGACTGCCGTAAATGCTGATTTTTGTCGTAAGAGCTGTCAACAACTTTTTCGTTCTTTATGCGTTCTTTATGTGTTGTTGTTTTTGTAACCACAATTCCTTTTTCCTTTTGGACCCATGCATACCATACCTTCGGCATATACATATGTATGTATGTAACTGTATGTGTGTGTTATTTGACCATTCAAATGTCAATGCAATCCTCTCTCGATTGTGTAGCCTGGCAATGTAAAATTCCTTGTTTTTTGTTTCAGTTTTTTTTTTGCTTTTGCAGCGCAACTCTCATCACATCACATCTCATCAGTTTTATTTACAGGAACTGTAACTACTACTGTAAGATAAGAGACTTGCCTTTGTTTTCGTTGTTCGTTGTTCGTTGTTGTTGTTGTTGTTGTTATTTATGCCCCTTAATAGTTTTTCTTGTCCATCAAGTTTTCTTATCAACCGGATAGGGAGAGTTTTTCTTTTACATCGTGTCTATGTGGATGCTGTGGGTCTGCATGTAGTTTTTTTCTTTCGTTATTCTTTCGTTGATTCACTGTGTCCATGTAATACTAAGATTAGATTTGAATGTTGTGTCTCCATCCATCCATTAGCACACATGTGAAAAACAGCTGCCTTGAACATCATGCCAAGTGTTATTGGAACCATGATTTCGGTTATAAAAGTAAACAACCCCGTCTTCAGAAATTGCTTTGTGGTTAATAGCGAGCCTAAACAAAGCAAAGTAGCAAAGTATCAAATGAAAAATGCTGGGCATTGGTCTGGTATAGCCAAGAACCTCTTGGGTTGACAAGTTATAAATCAAAATAGTTTTTTAATGAATTATGTAAACGGAATTTATAATAAAAATGTCAGTAATTGTTCAATATTTTCTTCAAATCCCATAAAACATAACATTGGTTTGAAATAAATAAATCCATAGGAAGGTATTTTTTTCTCATTTCATTTCAAAATATATCGGGTCCGCCATCTAACGTTTTTATTCAACTAGTGCTTATTTCGTGAATGGTAACACTTAGCTCATGTCTGACTTTACAGATAATTAGTTTTATCCTTCCGCTGAACGAATATGGACCATCCAATGCGTTTTCGCTTCGCTAAGTGGGCCTGCGATCGACTTACAGAAGATGCCGATTTTGGCAAAAAAAAATCATCTTTTCAGATGAAGCTCATATTGATCTTGGCGGGTATGTAAACAAGCAAAATTGTCGCATTTGGGGCACAGAAAACCCGTACGCATACATTGAAAAGCCGACGCACCCAAAACGAGTCACTGTTTGGTGCGGATGTTGGTCCAGAGGCATAATTGGGCCAATGAGCAAGGAGTGGCCGTTACAGTCAATGGCGATCGTTATCGGGTAATGTTGAACGAATTTTTGTTCACAAAAATTTAAGAGGAGGATATTGGCAACATTTGGTTTCAACAGGACGGCGTTACGTGCCACAAAGCCGAAGCTACACTCGATGTTTTGCGCCCAGTTTTTGAAGATCGCATTATCAGCCGCAGATTTGATGTCGTGTGGCCCCCTCGGAGCTGCGATTTGACACCGTTGGACTATTATTTGTGGAGTGCCGTCAAAGATAAGTGTTACGCCCACAAGCCAGAGACAAATGACGGTTTAAATGACAATATTCGTGAAGCCATTGGTGAAATACAGCTGCACACAATCGATAATGTGCTTAAAAATTGGACCTATCGTGTAGGCTACTGCATGGCCAGCCGAGGCAGCCATTTGAATGAAATTATTTTCCATTATTAACCGGAAGGATTGTACTTTCAAATAAAAAAAGAAATTTGAGAAAATATTCAGCAGGTTTTTTTTACAGTATTTTCAAAAAAAAAAAGTTATTTGGCGGACCCTTTATTTCACACAAATCCGTATTTTTTATTCCTATTTTTTTTCTATTTAATTTTCAATATCACTGTTGTTTGCCTTTCATTATCAGATGATTTCATTTGAATTCCTTAAGAATTTAACGATAAGACAGACGTATTCATTTCAAATTCCAATCATTGTATTTTGATTTGGATTTTCATGTTATCTCTGTAAGTACTTTAATAAAAAAAAAAGAAGATAATTTCCCGTAAATGTTACCTTCATTTAATGAACGTTAATTCCCTTCTCTTTTTCAAATATTTTTCTCATTATATTCCACTCTTTTTGGTGGGAACAATAAATTCAAACAAAAGAATGAAACGTCCTATTTTGACAGGTTACAAGCGCCATTTGGTAGCCCCCATCATACAGACGATTTCTATGTTCTCACATTAAAAACAAAAAAGAAAAAGGAAGCAAATTAATTGAAACGTAAAAGTCAATGAAGCATAGACATTGGTAAGAGACGAGAGAGAAACACCTTAAGCACTTTCATTGTCCCCCCCTTTTTCTATATGTAATCCTAGAAAACAGAACACATGGAAAACCAATAAATGAGCGCGCGCATGCGCTCAACTGTGATGCGGAAAATGTTGATTTAAAATAATTAAAATCGTCGTAATGTAATGGTATTTGGAAAACATAATTTTCATCAGAGAAAAGGGTGTGTCTGAAGGGATCTATTTAAAGAAAAAAATTAAAAAAAAAATTTTTTAAGTCCATTATTGTAGTGTTAAAACGTTTTAATGATCGCTAGCCACGGGGAAAAAATATGAAAAAAAAAATAATTTGTTTATGGCACAAGAATAATTAAAAAATTAACCCAAGTATACATACATATGTACATACATACAAAATTGGTTATTACAAACCTTCAGTCAGGATTATGACCTAGCTTCTCACACCACTTATGGTGTGTGTGTTAATTTTATACATGAGTGGTGGCAGCTACAGTTTAAAGTCGATTCCGAACGACAAATTTTTCGAGAAACTTTTCATGGTAAATTTTGTTTTTACTCTCAGAGCTGTTTTCAGAAATCTCCAGAAGTAGCCGAAGAAATAATTTTTCATATATTCGGTTTGATGTGTGACCTGGGATTCGAATCGTGGCCTCACATCTAATAAGCCAACGCACTACCTACTAGATTACGGCGACTTCACGGCGATTTCTAACCCAAGTATGTTTTGTAAATTTTTCAATTTTGCTTTAATACAGGAAATTCTTTGAATAATCGAAGGAATGTGTATTTTAATTTGACGATAATCGATGATGTTCATTGGTTAGGTAATGTAAGATTGCCACCAAAAGCTTCCAAGCTAGTATTTTGTAGCTCGTTCTCTTCTGTTCTCGTGTCCCTGTCTGTAAATAATCAATTACCATCAAGCGAACATGTTTCGATGACATCGCATCAGTCAGTACTGATTGCGTAATAAACAGCCGTGTATAAACAGATTGAGGTCTCCGTGGTCTAGTACGAGGTGTGTTGGCTTATTAGACGCGAGGATTCGGTTAAAACCCCAGGTCAGGCATCTCCAACTAAACGAAATATGACAAAATATTTCTTCGGCGACTTCCTCTCAGCAGATTTCTGGCAAAAAATCTGAGAGTAAATGAAAACTGCCATGAAAAGTTTCTCAAAAATATGTCGTACGGAGTCGACTTTACACTGTAGGTCCCGCCACTCATGTATAAAATTAATGCACAGACAACATAAGTGATGTGAGAAACTAGGTCGTAATCCTGACTGAAGGGTTAAAGCCCAATTATGTATGTATGTATGTATGTTTAACAGATGTATGTATGTGCTGTCGTAGCACTAAATACAGGCAATTTGGCTTAGAGATGCAACTCTTGAATGCTTGGGATATCGTGTAGAGTCCCTACAGCCAGTTAGATACCATAAATACTTTAGTTATTCCATAGCATTTTTCATTCGTCCTTCTTCGATAAGATTTTCTTTAATCAAGTGTCCTCTCCCAATGTTATCTGCCAAAGCAATGTTAACATATGAGTATGGCCATGGCTTGTAGTCATAACTGATTATAGTGGATATTTAAAAAATGTATTCCAGACACTTAGACATATGCTTTCATAGCTTTGAAGGCTTTTTCATTTTCACCCTGATTCGTAATATCTAAGCCATCCTCCTGGCATTCAATTCAGTGGATATTCCATAAGGTCACCCGTAAAAGCGTACATGATCATGGCAAGCTTTCCACAATTGTCTTCATACCGAGGCCATAGAATATGTGCCATATCAGCATATTAAAGAACCAAAGAAATCATTTCACAACTCTGAAACCTTGCCTTGGCTTAAACAATTGTCTCTTCCTACTCCTCAATAACTTTCCAAATTCATGCTGCTCAACGAACAGCCATTATTCAGGAGGAAATTGTAACTTTTTCGAAAATATTTCAAATGATGATAATTCGTTTTAATCCTTCATATGAATTTAGATTCTCTTTTAAATTAAACCTCTCCCTCTGTACACCAAAACTCTACACATTCCAACAGCTGCAATTTTCTTTATGTTGGAATTCCTAGTATCAACTCACGTAAAAGGCCAATAAAAAGGAAATCAACTAATAAAGTGACCAGGCTGATAAAGTTATTGAAATAAATTCAGGGTTTTCAAATACGACGAGTACATGTTAAACGGTTGCATGACAAACTAAAAACAGATCAACGAACATCGTACTGGCAATTGGAATGGGAAGCAAAAAGTAATGCGCCTCCATACCTTTATGAATACGACGGGAATTACGTGGTATTTAATGTTGTAAGCCACCTAAAGAGCTCACTGTGGCTTCAAAAAAAAATCATGTTGGGAATAAATACTTGCTTGCAAACACACATTCATACATACGTACGTATGTATGTACGTACTGACATAAAGATATTCATAATCTCAATGGCCAGCAGTTCAGCAGTTAAAAACATACGTCCCTTAAGACCGAAACGAACAGCCCGAATTCAATATTCACATCAACCAGACGACGAATATTATCCAGCAAATGCTGTCCATTACCGATAAGATTATTTTAAATTTTATTGCTGCTCTTTATTCTGTATTTTTGTTGTTGTTGTTGTAATTTAATTAATTTAACTTTTATTCAAAACATTTACACACACGCACACACACATGCATACTACTACGCAGATGGAATATAATAATGAGAATGATAAGAGTAGTGATCCCGTCTACCACCGGCCATCTACATTTCATTTTCACATCATCATGTGAAACGTATAGGAAAAGGAAAACCCAAAAGGAAAAAACAAGAAGAATAAAAAGAAGAAGAAGAAAAGGCTAAAAATTTGTAACGTGAAATAAAAATGATCGTAATGGTCAGTCATAACGTTCACAATGATGTCGTCATCATTGACGTTGGGCGATGATGTTGTCTGACAACATTATTCACCTCCACTTCCAATGCAAGACACTCAGAGCACAAGAATGTAACCCAGTCTAGGTGCCATATATAGAGAGCCGTTAAAATAGGCGTTACACGTGTAGTGTTTTCTGTTTTTTTTTTTTAATTTCAGTTGGTTTAAGTAATGTATACCCTACAGTGGGTATTTAAACATAAGGACTTTGTATTCATTCTATTCGAGTACGGCACAACATCATAAATACTTAAAAAGGTGTATAAAATAACTTCAGTTCTGATCCAATTTACGTGCTCCAATTAAATTGAAGTCGCCGTAGTCTAGTAGGTAGTGTGTTAGCTTAGGCCACGGTTCGAATCCCAGGTCAGACATCAAAACAAAATACTGAAAGTATTTCTTCGGCGACTTTCTCTCAGCAGACTTTTGGCAAAAAACTCTGAGAGTAAAAACAAAATTTGCCATGAAAAGTTTGATGTCAATGTTGTACGCATACTTATTGCAACCTGTACTTATAAATCAACGTTGCAGTGAGTATGAATGAATCAGAATACATAGTTAAATTTCAATATTGTTGACTCACTTATATTCGAAATTTCATGAGTTCTCATGAGTAGCGAAAAAACGTACTGGTACTGAACTCCTTACTTCCATTTCGTATACGTCTAAAAGTAAAGAATAATTTCTTTAGATTTTCATATTGTAGGGTGTATACATAAGTTTGCTTAACCCTGCCTTCATAAGATTTGTAAGAATAATAATGAAATAATTTTCAAAAAATTAATATTTTGAAGCAATTTGTTGTAATCTTTTCATTATAGGGCCAATAAAATCCAAAAAAAAAAAAACAAACGAACATAAACACTAATTGATGCTGACCTCTATGTTAACTCCCCGAAAAAAAAAGAAAAACAGCAAAAAGTAAAGAAAATATCGCCTGTTTTATGGCTCACTACGCCGGACTATACGATCGCGTTCGTTGGTTCGTTCATTCGTTCTATCATCGAATGAACACACATATGTACGTATACGTGCAGCAGAAGAGTGGATGAAACATTTTAACGGCAGCAGCAGCATTCTTGGCTGTGCCATGTCGATTTTTATGCTGTGTGATCCAATGTTGCATGCATGCCTGTCCCAAATGTCTGTCCGTCTGTGTGTCTCTCTTTTAAATTTGTTTTAATAAAATTCTTAAATACAAAAACAAAAACTAAACCAAAAAACGAAGAAGAAAAGCGAGAATGAATGAAAGAAGAAAGAAAAAAAACTGTCGATTTAATTTAAAACGATGATCATGATGATAAAATCTGAAAATATTGTGGCTTAAATCGATTAGTGAGCGCCTAATCAGTGCTTTCAATCTACGCTTGTCCATTCATTTGTTTTCTCCATCATCATCTACGTCACCGTTACCGTCAGCGTTACCATCACCGACAACGTCGACTTCATAGTTGTTGTTTTAGTTGTGGTCGTGAGTCCAAATGCAATCGGCCAGCAAAGCCGGGATTTCAATGATCTTTTGTTTGTTGCTCTGGTTTTTTGATGTTCAAACTCTTTCATCACAACAAAATATCACAAAACATTTCAATGATGATGATCATAATAAAGCTGATGATGATGATGATGATGATGATGATGATAAGATTCATTGTTTTCCTTCTCTTTCCTACACAATTAAGATTGACTTCAGTAATGTTTTCATGGCTTTAAAGAAGTGCCACAATAAGTTTAAGTTCGTGCGGCTGGATTCATCCATCGTTTGCTTCATTGGATTCATTTAATTCCATGCATTTATTGGTTGATCATCATATTGTTGTTGTAGATTTTTGTTGTTGTTGTTGTTGTTGCATTTATTTATTCTTTTAATTTTCGTATATTAAAAGGTTTTAATTCTCACATTAACTCCACACGATATCACACGCATACACTGCATCATCGAACCCAGGCTGACTGACTGATCGACCGACTGACTGATCAAGCGATCAGTGATTATTTTATTTGATCATTTCATTTCACCATGAATTCGTTACTTTCGTTGTTGTTGTAGACTGTTTTTGGTTGAATGAATGAATGAATTCAAATGGAACGCCTGGTATTATGAATGTATGGAATGAATTCATTCCATTGTTGTTGTTATTATTGTTGTTGTTGTACAATATATGAATTTTTATTGTTATGCTTGTGGTTTCTTTGCTGTTGCTCTTGCTGTTGTTATTGTTATAATTTTGAATCCTGCTGGCGCTTCTTTTAGCCTGTCATCATGTCATGTTTTATACATTTGACTTCTTTTTTGACTTTCTTTTTTTCTTGTTTTTATTTTTGTTTTACAACTCTTTTGTCCATTATAGGGACATGTATACACATCCTAAGGTTTTACATGCGTTAAGATGCATTTCTTTTACATTTAAGCAGAATTTATATGAATACCATGGAATATGGTAAGGGGCCCTACACAAGGTCATTATGATTTAAAAAGTGATATTATTTTTACAAATTTTAACAACATTTAGCACCTCCAGCTAAGTGACTAGTGATGCTATTAATTAATTAAATTAAAAATTATTTTAATTAATGATTTAAATTGGCAGTTAAACACTCTCAGAGTTTTTGTCAAAAGACAGCCGTGAGGAAGTGACCGAAGAAATATTTTGTTTTCCTCGAGATATGTGACCCAGGGTTTGAACAACGGTCTCACGTCTACCTATTTGACTACGGCGACACAAAAACACGGCTTGCAAATACTGTACGATTGTGCACAACATTGTACGAACGGCACGATGACATTTACGAACATTAAAGAAATCATTGTGTTTTTTTTTGAGCTGATCTTGCACTCTTGGGCTAAATGTGAACTGAGTGAAGATCTATTTTTTGATTATCAATCTAAATAAATAAGAAAAGTTTTCTTTAATTTTGAAAAATTTTTTTTTCTGTATTCACTCGTTTATACATAAGTGCAGCAATTATTCCAACATTTTCCTAGAAATTCTTCCTTTAATTGTGTTTTTCTTTTCCAAACATGCGAAGAAACATGAAATTACAAGAAAGAAAAATTCTGTTTCACACATTCGTGGGTGCTAAGTGTAATGCAATGAGCAGCGCATGCGCAAAACCATATCAACATTATGATTTGAAAAGATTACTAAAAGCAGCATTTAAAAAGGGCGCGTAACAGGGCAAATGCTTAAGATAAGAGCTGCAAAACAAGATCTTTCAAAAACAAATGAATGACAGGTGCCCGGATCAGACTCATCTAATCGCCAGAGAGAATATTTATGCGTTAATATGTTTTAAATTTAAATTAATGAAATGAAACTGAATGATACATGCTTACTTAAATACTCTGTACACAAAGTAAATATCTCTTCAAATGCCTAAACGATCTTTTCAAAACAAACTCAATCAGATGCAGTTCGTTATTTGAACGAGTACTTATACAAAGTAATTCATTTTTATTGTTTTTTTTTGCTTAAGATTAAGTGATCATGTCGTGTGCTTAAGTGTGTTTTATACTTTAAACACTTGCACTTGAAATATTTTCAATCTGCACTGTATTCCTCAAGTCCCTATTTCTAGCTCAGCAACTACAATTCAGTTAAGCATGTAAATCTTAAAGATTACAAGAGATTTATTCGTTCTATTAAGGCAAACTAAATTGTATATGCAGATTAAGGAATTCTCTTAAAACTATGGACAGAATTTGTATACGAATGCTGTATACGATCCTCAAATTTTCGTTTGAAACAAAAAAAAAAAAAAAAAATTACAAACTAATTGTATTTCCTTTAGCTATTATCCTGATCTGATCTGATCGTTTTCTCTCCCTCTCTCTCTCTCCCGGATGATTTCAATTTTGGCCATTATTTGCAAATAAATTTAAAAGATTTCAATTGTTTTGTAATGACAAGTGAAATGGTTGAATAATGAAATAAATGGGAGACTTAGAACTTAAAAAAAATGAACAGAACAAGTACTAAATCTACATGAAAAATATGAAATATTCATCGTAATTGTTAAAAATTCCTTTGCTGTTAAATGGACGACATGAAGACATACTTTATTCGAAAAGCCATTAAAAGTTTTTCCATAGAAATTGACATGTCTAATCATGCAGTCGATGAATATTGCCCAGACATCATTTATAAGCTATATTAGCAGGATAAATTACAATTTAAAATGAGTGCCAGACATCTCAAACCAAACAAAATATGAAAAAAATTGCCCGAAAAGCTTCTAAAAAAATCTGTTATTCGGAGTCAACTTTAAACTGTACGTCACCCGACACTTATGTATAAAATTAACACACACCAGAGATCAGCAATGAATCGTTTTTCATTACTAATAAGCACTCATGAATTTTGAATATAAGTCAGTCAACAACATTGAAATTTAACTATGTATTCTGATTCATTCGTACTGACTACAACATTGATTTATAAGTATAGGTTGCAATGAGTGTGCGTACAACGTTGCCATCAAACTCATACCATTCAAAATATGTTTGATTCATAAGCCTACTCATTTAAATTCATAACTTTAGATACGAGAAATACTTATAATACTTATAAATGGTTCGAGAGACTCGTGTCAATTATCAAAATTTACAGCCTTCGTTGTTGTTGCATTTACAAAAAAGAAAACAGACAAATAAGCAAAAAAGACAGAACAGCGGTCAGAGCAAACACACAAGCTTCTAGTGAGTATTTTAGTGTTCGTACGGGAATCATACTTATTTTGTGCTTCGTGTATGGATATGTTGGGTTATGGAGAGTCGAAATCAACAACATCATACGTGTTGTTAAGTATGAATGCGATGAGTACTTCAAACTTTGAATATGAGTAGAGGTTCAATGATATTAAAATAAATATGAATGCGTATAATTAACAGAAATTATGAGTATGATTCGATTCTACTCATATATTTGAATACTCATTGTTGATCTCTGATACACACACAACAGTGTAAAGCTACGTTGTAATCATCAATGAAGTGTTGTAATGACCAATTAAATAAGTAAGTATGCTCAATGTGAAACAAGAACTCTGACTGATGACATTCATTATTAAGATATTCTTATCGTTAATTTAATTAATTAATTACTTAAAAATAAAATTATTAAATTATATTCTAAAGATGGATAATACATACATACATATTATAATCTTAATGATATAAATATCTGTTTAATACAGTTTAAATAATTAAATTAAGAAGACTTTGTTAGTGTTCTTATAGAAACTAAAGCTTAAAATGAAGACAATATTCTTGAATTCTTTCACTACAAAATAAATCCACAATAATTATATAAAAATAACAACAATAACTACGTACAATAATAAAAATTTATCAATATTTAGAAGAGTGATAGAGAGAGAGAGGTGAGCAAATATTTGAAAATGATTTTCAAATATTTATTGTGAGTTTTCATTCTCATCATCCTTCTGCGCGTTGATTGTTTAGGAAAACTTCAAACAAAACGTTACTCCCTGCTACAGTTAACATTTCAATTCCGATGTTATTTTCCGATGTTATTTGCCATTGAAGCTGTAAATAGAAAAGAGGAAAATTTTGTTCAAATTAAACATTTCAGATTGTATTTCAGACATCTTTTTTCTCATGGTACTTAGGCCAAGAAATTAAACAAGAGAAGCAAAAAATAAACAAAAACAAAAAAAAATAAAATCAAAGGGATTTTAAAGGATGAGAGAAGGAGGAAAGAGCCAAAACAAATTTATTTTTTGGCTTAAAATATTCATGGTTGGTCGTCATGAATAAATACAATAAAACAAAAACAAATAACAACAACTACAACAAATAATAATAATAATAAAAAAAAAAAACAAGTTATAACCACAAAAACAATCATTCAACGTCATAACAAACATTGGCAGATCACAAATACCCACCAAACAACCAACAAATATTTGACATGAAGCTGAGACTGTAGCTGTATGTGTGTGTGTGTGTTCGTGTTAAAGGCTTTCCATCCCCTTGAATAGAACAGATCAAGACCTGGACCATCGGTTGATTATTTGTTGTGTACGTAGCCAGTCAAATTTCCATGTTGTGTGTCAAAACCAATTTAAATATTGTCCCTTATTTTTGTTTTGTTGTTGGTGTTGGTGTTGTTGGTGTTGTTGTTTATATCTTTGTGGCTACGGGTCATGTAAACACACAAAATTATTCGAATTGTTTTTTTAAGAGGGGTCCCTTAATCCCATAAATTAGGAAAATATTGAAAATAAAAAATGAAAAAAATGAAGAAGAAAAGATGAAAATTATCCCCAATTGAAAATGAAATTGTTAAAATGTTTTTGTTGTTGTTTTTGTTTTTTAATTTTTCATATTCAATTGCTACATACATCAACGAAAGATGTTTATATCGATCACACTGACAGTAGAAATTGAAAACGTTTTCTATATCCCTCTACTCAACACCTGGTCCTGATTCGTAGCTGTACGTATGTATATACCGTACGGTATACTCACTTTCGTCCTTCTATCGTAGGCCGGTGATTGTACTTTTTGTTTTACTGTGCATGTTGGATGCGTAACATTGAACATTAAAGACTTCAGACTATTACATCAACTCACATACATACATATGTAATTGTCCATTACAAAACTTCATTCAAGATTACGGCCTAGCTTCTCACACCACTCATGTTGCGTGTGGTAATTTTATACGTGAGTGGCGGGACTTTCATTTTAACGTCGACTCCGAACGACAGATTTTTCGAGAAACTTTTTCATGGCAAATTTTGTTTCTACTCTCAGAGTTTTTTGCCAGAAATCTGCTGAGAGGAAGGAAGTCGCCGAAGAAATATTTTTGTTTCATATTTCGTTTTGAGGTCTGAACTGGGTGGCGAATCCGGGCTTTACGTTATATCAACTAACAATTTTCAAAAGAAGTCGCCGTAATCTAGTAGGGGTAATGTGTTGGCTTATTAGACGTGAGGCTGTGGTTCAATCCCTAGCCTAGACATCTCGAACCAAACGAAATATGAAAAAAAAAACATTTTTTTCGGCAACTTTCTCTCAGCATTCTTCTGGCAAAAACTCTGTGACTAAAGAAAATTTGCCATGAAAACTTTCGCAAAAATCTGTCGTTCGCAGTCAGCTCTAGATCCCGCCACTCATGGATAGTGTCTGTAGTAGTGTCTGTAGTGTCTCGTAGATGGTTTTACGATTGAAAGTATAGGCCCTAACTTAGAGTTTTGTCAGAAGGTAGTAATTTGTAGTATAAGACTCCGACCCACTGCATTGCAAGCATTTCCTAACCAGTAAACCTTAACTTGGTCACTGTGGTCCTGAATAAGAAGTATTCATTTACTGCACATATAATGGTTTCCTGGTTTACAACATATTATTATTGTATGTTCCTGTTCATACAATTGAAACTGCTTCTAATTTCTATGCCAGTGTGAACACTTTAATTATCAAACAAATTTAACGCTGTTTCTAAGAAAAATATCTTCAATCTTATGGGCGATAAAAAAAACTTTGAATTTATTTTTTGTGACACCTGTTAGTAGTTGTTGTAGTTTGTTTCTGTATAAAAAGCATCGATGCATGGTCTCATGGATGTTAGACAGATACGAACACACGCATCAAGTGTTGTGCTGTGCATGCCTTCACTTTCTTTCAATCTGAAAAGGTTATAAAATGCATCAGCAAATTGAACAATTTCTTAAATAAACAATTAAAAAAAATGGAGAGAAAAAACTCACATGAAGTCATTCATCTAAACGGCTGGCTAATGTTTTAATCCAGCCTTTGTTGTTGTTGTTGTCCATTAATGTTTGCCCACTTTCATGGGAATTGCAACTCTCTTTACTTTTTAAATATTTTATTAAAGTAGCGCCGACACCAACACCAATATTAACATCAACACTGACACTGACACCAACACCAAATCCATTATCATGAGCATCACATTGCACGTACATAGTAGATGGATCGTGGCAAAAACAATAACAAACAACCACTTTTACTTGCTGCTACTTCTAGCACCGTACAGTGATGTTGGTGGTGGCGAGTGAGCATGTTCTGATGAAGATGATACTGCTGCTGCTGCTGCTCATCATTGGTTTTCCTCTCAATCAGGCACTCAATTCTTTACGATGATGATGACACGTATATCCGTATGTGCGTGTGTGTTGGTGCTGTTTGTTCGTTTTTGTCTTCGTTTTTGCGTTTGTTTGTTTTCGTTTTATGATTTGTTTGATTTCCTCATTTTCGGATTCA
This sequence comes from Sarcophaga variegata, assembly GCA_932273835.1. Taxonomy (NCBI): domain Eukaryota; kingdom Metazoa; phylum Arthropoda; class Insecta; order Diptera; family Sarcophagidae; genus Sarcophaga; species Sarcophaga variegata. The sequence continues at coordinate 118,681,265 of OW026361.1, forward strand.
ATTCTCTTTCAAATTTACCGATCGATCACTCCATTCCTGTTCATCAATTCGTTCCTATCGACCATAAAAATACTGTTTTTGCATTCAATTATTGACCGCCATGGATGTTGGATGTTGGATGTTGAATGAAGATCTCATGTCCATATTGGTAGTTTGGTTGAATGGTTGAATGCTTGAATGCTTGAATGATTAAGATTTGTTGTTGTAGTTGTCATTGTTGTTGTTATCTGCTGGTTTAAATATTGAATTTACATCTTCATGGGTGATAAAAACGAAACGTTTTCTTACAAACTGTGTATGTAAACAGAAGAGAAATTTTTTAGGCTGTAAAATTCAATTTAAAAAAAGACAAAAAAACAAAATCAGAAACAGAAAAGATACTTAATCTTAGTATTACAATTAAATACTCTTTTTTACATTAAATAATCAATATCGAGTGATCAATATTTTCTTTTACTTTTGTCATGAACAATTCATGATGCAATTTCTGTGGCAGCTTAACATGGACCTGCATACAAAATTGAGTCACTAAAGAGCAGTGAATCAGGAGTCCTATTACTCGGTATTATGCTCCAAGGCTTGCAAACTATCCGATCAAGGATGCTGTGGAATTTACCTTACAGGATAGAAATTATTCCTAAAGAAACCTATGACTTCAAGAGTTATTATTGGCAATCGAAATCGCCGTAGTCTAGCAGGTAGTGTGTTGGCTTAATAGACGTAAAGCCAGGGTTCAAACCCGAGGTCAGACATCAAAACAAAAATATGAAAAATATTTCTTCGGCGTCTTTCTCTCAGCAGATTTCTGGCAAAAACTCTGAGAGTAAAATAAAATTGCCATGAAAAAAAGTTTTCCAAAAATCTGTCGTTCGGAGTCGACTTTAAACTGTACGTCCCACCACTCATGTATAAAAATTAACACACAAAACATAAGTTGTGTGAGAAACTAGGACGTTGAACATTGGGTCAATTCGACCTCCGGATACTGGTTTTCAACCTAACCTAACCTATGTTATGGTGACATACATGACGCTCTTGCTCTCTCTCTCTCTTCAAATATGCATCTTTCTGTGAAGTTGAATAACAAAATAATAATTTTTCAAGAGTTATTATTGGCAATCGAAGTCGCCGTAGTCTAGTAGGTAGTGTGTTAGCTTATTAGACGTAAAGCCACGGTTCAAACCCCAGGTCAGCCATAAAAACGAAATATGAAAAATAAATTTTTTTCTTCGGCGTCTTTCTCTTAGCAGATTTCTGGCAAAAACTCTGAGAGTAAATAAAAATTGCCATAAAAAGTTTTTCAAAAATCTGTCGTTCGGAGTCGACTTTAAACTGTAGGTCCCACCACTCATGTATAAAATTAACACACAGAACATAAGTGTTGTGAGAAGCTAGGTCGTAATCCGGGCTGAAGAGTTGTAATGTCTAATTATGTATGTATATTGAAAAGCGTAACACTGAAAAGAAAACAACACAAAAAAAATTTTTTAAATTAATCTCTATACCCCCACTGTAACCGTGGTCCTATGCGCATGCATATCTGATGAATACAAAAGTCAATGATTTCGGTATCATTCATTGATTCACCGCCTTTTCGTCGTGTTTGTTGACATTTTGAGCAGGAATTCTTGGAATCTGTAAAAATTTTAAAGCGATCGTTGTCGTTCGATATCTACTCGCACGGTTACATCCATTAGTCCCAGCACTTGTTAAATTTTTTTTTTATAAATTTCTGCCTTTTTTTAGTTTTTGTTCGTTTTTTTTTTTATATAAAGATTAGAGTTTTACAATTATTTACACGTATGTATTCTAAATGTATGGAAACAATAATAACAACAACAACAGCATAAATAACAACGTGTACAATTATAAATAAATTTTTATGTCTTTATTGGCGTGGGACAATGGCATGAATGGGTAAATATAACATGCATTACAACAACAATAACAAAAATAACAATCCAATAAAATAAATTAAAACAACATATACATACATACGTACGTACATATGTATGTACATAATTAAATAAAAAGGTATTTATGAGTACATGTCTGTCCATCCATCCATCCTTCCATCCAATTGACGACAGAATGAAACACAAATACAAACAAACTCAATGTATGAATGAATTTTACATTTATGACACTCTCTCTCTCTCGTACTGACTGCTCCCTCTTCCCTGCCTCTTCACCGATGTCGTAGTGCCTCGTTTGCGTTGCTGTTGGCAGTGATTTTTTTATTTTAAGTGCCTTAAAAAAACGTTGACGCATTTTGCTGTTGTGCTCTTGCCATTGCCATTGCTGTTCCATTCCTTTTTGCCATTTCACTTGGTATGGGGAATGGCTGCAATGACGATGACGCTTTCGGGTTGTTGTGCTATGTGCTGGTGCTGGTGTTGTGGGTGAGATATTGATAAGATTGCCAGAGTCAAACAAAACGATGACGAAAAACTGTGTTTAATTTCTTCTGTTTTTTTTTGTTTTTTTTTAACATAAAAGTAGTGTTCGTCATAATTTTCCTACAAATTCCTGGAAATATCAATAAAATTTAAGTAAATATTAACAAATAAAAAAAAGAACGAAAACTTAATTTATAAACAATTAAACATTCATTATTGGATTGTTTTAGTTACATTGGAAAAATGTGTGAAATGCCTTCAAATAATTTGTTTTGTTGACTCAGAGTTAAAATCAGAAAATGATTAAGAATTGTATGCGGCATGGCTATAGAAAAAGTCTCGGGGTAGCGGTGTAATTGCCTGTAACTCAAGCGGCAGCTGTGCTTTGGGCCTAATGCTTTCCAGATATTTGACTATTCAAGCACATAATTTAACGCTAAAAATGCTTGGTTTTCATATATAATTTGTCGTGCTTGCAAAAGACTTCGGACTAGTTCTGGAATAGTTTCTGGAATAGACTTGAACTCAGCGTTTATCTTCTCAAGGAATCCGAATGTCTTCAGTGTAAAAGCCATAACAAATCCTAGTTAACAACTTTGTTCCGAAGAATAGCTTAGCTTGGGCTAAACTAGCTATGTGCCTCATCGCACATAGCTTACTTGGGCCTTACTGTAACGCCGATATTATCTATTCCGCCATATAATACATACATACATACATAATTGGTCATTACAACCCTTCAGTCAGGATTACGACCTAGTTTCTCACACCACTTCTGTTGTGTGTGTTAATTTTATACATGAGTGACGGAACATACAGTTTAAAGTCGATTCCGAACGACAGATTTTTGAGCAACTTTTAATGGCAATTTGATTTTACTCTCAGAGTTTTTGCCAGAAATCTGCTGAGAGGAAGTCGCTGAAGAAATACTTTTCGTATGTCGCTTTGATGTCTGATCTTGGGTTTGAACCCTGGCTTTACGTCTAATAAGCCGACACACTACCTACTAGACTACGACGATGCTGCACGTCTCAACCATCCCGATAGTTTTATGAAAATGTGAATTTTTTTCAAATCGCCTTTGACTAGATAAGTTCTGCCACTAAATTCTGGATGTGGAAGAATTCTACTCCTCAGACTCCCAAGCGACGGGCAATGATGGAGAAGGTGAATGAGGAGAAGCTTCTGCAGAAGATATTATGAGGTGCATTCCCAGTCTCCTGGCGTAAGCACCCAATCGCCAGTGTCCCGTTATTACTGCTACGAGGCCCCTTAATTGGAATATTGTTAGGTTCAATGCAAATTCTGTCCTGCATATACCCATGTCGTGCTAGATCTGTCTAATGTTTCTAGAAGAAAATGAAATTCATTTGAATTTTCCATGGTGCTAGATTTGGCAAGTGCGTCGGCCTTGTCATGAAGTCGCCGCAGTCTAGTAAGTAGTTTGTTGGCTTATTAGACGTAAAGGCAGGGTTCAAACCCCACGCCAGACATCAAAACAAAATACAAAAAATATTTCTTCGGTGACTTCCTCTCAGCAGCAGATTTCTAACAAAAACACTGAGTGAAAATAAAATTGCCATGAAAAGTTTCTCAAAATTCTGTCGTTCGTAGTCGACTTTAAACTGTAGGTCCCGCCACTTATGGATAAAATTAACACACACAACTTAAGTGGTGTGAGAAACTAGGTCGTAATCCTGAGTGAAGGCTTGTAATGATTATGTATTATGTTTGTCGGCCTTGTTGTATCCATCGAAGTCCTCGTGTGCAGGATTCAAATGAGGGTAACCGTCTCCTCCAGACACACCCAGCTTTGTTGGACAATCTTAGATGTGATGCACACACTCTCTAATCCCTAGCCACCGTACGATGAGTTTCTATAACATTGGCAATCAACTGCACCAAGTAAAGTCTTTAACTTCATGCAAAATTAATGTATCTCACGTGCATACATACTATACATGCATATATGCACATGAGATATTAATATGTCACACTGTGACATTTTAAGTCATTACACTTACCAACTAATGTCAATAAACGTTAGAAATTTTTGAAAAAATTATTGAAGAAAATTGTTGCACTTAAGCGTTACAGAGTCGGCCTTGACCAGTTGTAGCTTTCTTTGTTGTTCAGCAAAAACCCAAATGAAAATAATTTTAATTTTCTCCAACAACATTTACGTTGTTTCAACACTTCAAAACTCATATAAATTTTAGCACCTTTTATTGACACAACCAAGCCAGCCAGCCAGCCAGCCAGCAAGCAAGCAAACCCTGCGCTCTATATGATGGCATATAAAAATTTACTGTCATTCACGAATATGAAGGGAATAAAAAGCACTCGCCATAAAGCGTGGTGGTGGTGGTGGTGTTATTGGTGTGGTTGATGATCATGGCGAAACATTTGATTTTAATGCCTGTACACTAATTAACTCGAAACAAACGTAAAAATTAATAACAAATTAGTGAAACACAATAACCAACTTGGATTCGCTGTTGTCTACATACAGGGCTCACCATATACATATATCGTATGTATGTGTGCGGAACAGACTGTTAACTGTGGATGTAAGGCTAGCATTTTTGGCTAACAAACAGATAGACTGGAGAGACAAAGTTTTGAAGGGTTTTGCAATCCAATAATCAAAAAAAATAAATAAAAAATTTCAACAGAATTTTGATAATAGAAGGGCTTTAGATTGAAAGCATTTGGTTACATGTACTCATATGTACATATGTGTTGCATTTTTCCAATTACCATTTAAATTTGCATTTTATCACAATTTGTTGAACGTTAAACATTAAATGGTAAACGAATGAAGATACACTGTTTAAACACACATTTTATCGCTAATTGAAGCGTTTACAGAATGAGCAAAAAAATATTCTGAAATATGTGTGGAACAGAAAAACAATGTTTTTGCATTAACCAAATTGCTTTGTGTGCCATTAATAAAAATTAATATACAACACATTTTACGGAAAATGAATATTAAAAATTAAAATTAAAAATAACCATCGGCACCTTGTATTTCGATAATAGCCCCTTGATGTCTTGTTGGGTTTAAACAGTACTGAACAGTTGTGGTCTTATAATGGCTTTGCTGAACAAAGTCAACGAACAGTGGCTTGTTTTTTTAAACGCCATGGAAGTAGTAGAGTTCTTAGTCCAAGATTTTACACTGTTCACATAAGACCTCTCACCTTAAATACTTGCATACAATTTTACTTGCCTGAGTCATATCTGCTTAATTTATAGAATCCTTTTGAATATTTTGCTTTTAATCAGGGCAATAATTGGAATTATTTTATTATATGTATTTGCAATGATGAGCTGCAAATAAAACTTTAAAAACTTTAACTTTCTTCACATGAGAACAAAGTCGCTTCTACATACATAATTGGCCATTACAACCCTTCAGTCAGGATTATGGCCTAGCTTCTCACACTACTCACGTTATCTGTGTGTTAATTTTATACATAAGTGGCGGGACCTACAATTTAAAGTCAACTTCGAACGACACATTTTTGAGAAACTTTTCAATGCAATTTTCTATTTACTCTCAGAGTTTTTGCCAGAAATCTGCTGAGAGAAAGTCACCGAAGAAATATTTTCATATTTTCGTTTTGATGTCTGACCTGGGGTTTGAACCTAGGCCTTACGTCTAATAAGCCAACACACTACCTACTAGACTACGGAGACTTCAAAGTCGCTTATACAACCCTGAAAAATTCGCTTCTTTCTATGGTGCACCATGTTTGACTCAACATTTTTTCCTATTTTTTTTTAACTTAATTTAATAAATATTTTCACTTGTTTATGAGCATAAATTCCAAATTGTTAGTTTTGTTTTTTTTTATAAAATTATTGTAGAAAACATATTTTTTGTAGCGCATTCAATGGCATGTTTAATTGTCATAAAATGTTTTACAAATTGATTTGATCGTATACATACGAGTATGTGTATATAAATTTTATGAATAACGATTCAATTTCGTAAATTAGTGGCTTTAAGTGGCTTTAAGTTTAAACTTTAACTGAAACCTATTAACAGAACAACAACATAAACAACATCGACATTCAAATCGCATCACAGTTTTACTCCAACTCCAGCAAAAGACGCACAAATGACAAGAAGTAAAAAAGGAAAGAAAGAAAGAAAGGAAAAATAATTCCAATATTTCTGTTTTCTCCGTCTCTTTCCGTGTGTTTTTCCTACTGTTCGTTGTTGTCGTAAATGATGCTGTGGCAAAATGATGAAGTTGCTTTAATGGAATCTCGTCATAAATTCAAATTTTATTACCACCAACATCTTTACCATCTTCATCTCCATCTCCATCACAATCTCCATCACCGTCACCGTCAGTATCATCACCAAACATCCTGGCAAGTTGTATGCGATTATGTTGTGTTTTTGTTGTGCCGGTAACATTAACACAACAGTAACAGTAACAGTAACAGTAACAACAACATAATCATGGCGTGCTACCAACTGCCGATTATGGCAGCTTTTAAATTTTTTTTGGTAATTTCAGCTTCACAGACATACGATGTTTATTTGTTTGTTTGTGTTGCATTTACATTTTGTTGCGTTTAATGCTCATATAGTAGATATGTATGCATAGGCCTCATACACAGCGCTGTAAAACATTCATCGAATGGCATTTGGAATTCAAATTGTTTATCATTTTATTTATGGAATGAAAATTAAGAAAGATAATCGAAAAACTCATAATTAATTGAGACATTTAGATGAGATTTTAGTTGCATACGATAAACAATTTTTAATAAAACAGCAGCATTCTTTGAAGTAGGTAGTCTGTTGACTTATTAGACGTAAGGCCGTGGTTTAAACCCCAGGTCAGGTTTCTCTAACATAACGAAATATGAAAAATTATTTCTTCGGCGACTTCCGCTCAGCAGATTTCTGGCAAAAACTCTGAAAATAAATAAAAAATTGCCATGAGAATTTTCTCAAAAATCTGTCGTTTGGAGTCGACTTAAAACTGTAGATCCAGGTGGTAATCCTGATTAAAGGATTGTAACGACCAATATGTATGTATGATGCCAGAGGTGACTCAATATAGAGGAGATATTGGCATACATTTTTCTGAAATTAACAGAAACACTAATTCTGCTTGCTCGGCTTTTATGACTCTCTGCTCATACACATGCAAATTATCGCTCAATTTCCGTATATTCTTAGAAACACTCATGTGTAAAATTAACACACAGGCAACATAAGTGGTGTGAGAAGCCAGGTCGTAATCCTGACTAAAGAGTTGTAATGACCAATTATTTTATGTTATGTAGCACACTTTATACGGTCTAGGTTAGGTTAGAGGACGTGTACTTGTCAATAAAGACAAGTACAGTACCCGGAGGTCGAATTGACCCATTGTACAACACGGTCTAGCTATATCAAGTTCTTCTAATTCTTCGTCTCAATTAAAGTATTATTTTTGGTACGAGATACGCATTAAGTTCATTTAACTTATCAAATTTTATCGAAATTAGTCATAAAATTTGAATCACCCATCAGATTAGTATAAATTTCTAATCATATTTCGCGATGGTAAACTCTAAAAAGATTAACAAAAATTAGCACAGATTACCGTTTATTACCGTCTATTTGTTTTCCATTGGTTTTATTAGACCCTCCCTCTTATCTTAGAAATGCTACAAGTTCCTCATTTATTTTATTAAAACAAAACAAAACAAAGCAAACATCATCATCATCATCGTTTAAATTAATTAAAATTTGAAAATCAATAAATCTAATCTGATATGTTCCATTTTTATGCATAAACTTCGTAACTTATTAATAAAAATAATAAATCGATAAAAAACTTAAGACAGGGGGGGAAGGAAAAGAAAAACCTGAATAATAACATGGATTCGATATAAATTTGTCATAGTTTATGATACAAAATGAAATAAAAAAAATATGAAACTTAAGAAATTTTATGTTTCAAAAAGAAAAAAAACATTTTAAATATTCACATACCGATGAAGGGGAGAAAAAAAGAAAACAAACCTAAACGCTATAGAAAGATAAGAAAAAAAGAAGAAGAAGCTGGAGACCACCAATGGACCACACGCAAGCAGTGAATCGAAAGCATTTAATACGCAAAATAAAATTCAAATAAAAACAATGAAACACAGAAACAAACACAGAAACAAACACAAAAACAGAAACAGTTTTACATTAAACAGTAACAGACAGTAACAGCGGCATTATCAATACTGCCACTAAGTGGGGGGAATCCAAAATTAAGAAAAAAAAAACCCAGAAACAGACCCAGTTTCTTATCGAATACTGAAGACAAAAAAAAATAACAAAAACTGAATAAAAAGATTCATAAAGATAAAACAAAGAAAAGCTGAAATTAAAATTCCTCAAACGATTAAACATAATAAAGAAGCAGCAGCGGAAGAAGAAGAAGCTTTAACACAATCGCTAAAAGGTTAATTAATTTGTTTTAACACCGTAAAAGTAACTGTGCCCACCACTATTCCACACTCTCCACCACTCAACACAATACCACAGCACAGCAGAGCACACCACACAGACTAAATTAGACCCTAAGACTGCATTTCAACGATTCAATTCTAAGCCTGCGTTTGCTTACCCGCTGATGGGGTACAACAGCCAAGAAGAGAGTGTTAATGGACAATAAAATCACCGGGTGATCTAAAGGAAGAGGAAGAGGAGGAGGAGGAGAAGCAGAAAGAAGGCGGATTGTAGCATTTAATGTTTCAGTTGATGTTACCAGAAGTTGTTTGTATTTGAACTGGATCACTGTTGTGTTGTTCTTTCGGTTTTTATTGCTACTGATGTTGTTGTTGTTATTGTTGTTGTTGTAAACAATTAAATAAAATGAGAAGAAGAAGAAGTGAAACAAGTCTTAATAATTTATATTAATTTGACATTTTTATAATTTTCTGATTGAAATTTAATTTCCAGGTAGTAACGGCAATCGAAATTTGTTCAACAAAATAATTTTTTTTTTCATTTGATATGGGTTACCGGTTTCACTTGTTATTAACACCACTACCACTGACATACTGGCTAATAGGGTCTTAGTCTTAAAGACAATTTGGAATATTAAGAATGAGATTTTTAGAAAACAAAGCACATCGTAAATTCATTTTCACTAACCAATATACCAGAGAAGTCGCCGTAGTCTAGTAGGTAGTGTGTTGGCTTATTAGACGTAAGGCCGCGTTTTAAACCCCCAGGTTAGACATCAAAATGGAATATGAAAAATTATTTCTTCGGCGTCTTCCTCTCATCGTTCGGAGTCGACTTAAAACTGTAGGTCCCGCCACTCATGTATGAAAATTAACGCAAACAACATAAGTGGTGTGAGAAGATAGGTGGTAATCCTGACTAAAGAGTTGCAATGACCAATTATGCATGTAATAAGCCAGAGATGGCTCAATATAGAGGCAGTATTGGCACACGTTTGTCTGAAATTATCAGAAACACTGAGTCTGCTTGCTCGATGACCGTTCAATTGCCGTGGAAACCGTTAAACATTACGTATCAACGAATATTATGTCAAAGATATCGATATATCGTGTGGAACGTCTATATTCGACTTGTTGTCTTAGATAATGTAGCGAACACCTCTTGAAGGAACATGTCTCACTTAGGAAAGCTTAAGCCAATTCTAATACCACAATCAATATTCAATATGGGGATAAAACGTTCCTTGCAGTAATCTTTATATTTAAGAGCTCGGTTAAGGAAATCAGAAAGTGAGCTGCTGCAGAAGTCATTTGACGGAATTCCAAGCCATTCTGCATACACTCCAACAAAAGGACAGTGAACTGTGAGTGTCGCTATTGTGCAATGGATGGCCATGGGACTTAATGGCAAAAGTGAGTGAGGTCTTCTTCTTATACACATGTGTCCAATTGAGTCTGGCAATATTGCACGTACCCTCCTGTTGCCAATATTCAAATTAACTAAGGCAACCGAAATACCAATGCCCTGTAATATGTTGGAGATTGCAGACTTCTTACCGGTTCTGGGCAGCACATCAGCCAAGCAGTTTCGAACGATATGCCTATGTCTCGGAACTAATATAAGAATTATTTTTAAATGATCCAAAATTTCCGTGAGAAATTCTCGGCATTCTTAAACAAGGATGGACGATGAAAGTACATTCGTTAAGGACTTCTATTTATAAAACATACTTCGTCCTGAAGAGTATTACGGTCGTCCTCTATGCCGTTTTTAATTAATCGATAACAGATAGAACACCTTATAGCCTTGATGACCGATTAAATTTAAAAGGATAATGATCGACTACTTAAAGTGTTAATTGAATTTGCAAGTGTCTCATTAATTAAATTGAAATTGAAATTTTCGAAAACATCCAATTGATCTCGTTTATCATTCAAACAGTGTAGCTGTCTGTAGCTGGTGTTGCCTTTGCTGTTGACAATTTACACTTGAACGTTAATTTATGGCTTTTATTGCTTAATTTTGGCATAATTGTCAGCTAAAAGCTTCTTATGAATATGTTTCTCGTTAAACTGAAATCGTCGTTTATTGCCACTCTCTATCGTATTAAAAATATTCGTTTTTTTTTGTGAACCTTTATGTGGGTGTGGCTGGCTCATTGGAAACGAATAGCATGTTGAGCAGCAAAAAAATAAAAAAAAATAAATTATGCGATTAACATCATCAAGCGAAACGACATTATCAGCATTGTCATCATCATTATCATCATAACCAACATCATCATCAACATCATCGAAATCATGCATTAAATTTTATGTTTATGATGGCTTTTCAAATTATAAAAAAAAAAATAAATCGTAAACGACAAACTCACTCTCTTTCGCTCTCTCTTTCTTTCACTCTGTCTGTCTGTTTGTTTGTTTGTTTGGCTGAATGGCTGATTGTAGTTTTGAATCCCGTCCAATAACACGCATAACGATTGTCATAAAACTGCATCCAAAGCATCCTTTTTGTGGCAGCTCACCAGTATCATGTTTCGTCAATATATGTATGACCAAACGACAGACCCCCGAAAAATAAATTGAAATGGAATTGATTTTCGTGTACGACTCGACTCCACGATATGATTGTGATGTTTTGTGATGCTTTGTGATGAAATTAAATGAGATGAGTTGAGTTGCGTTCAACTAACATGAGATGACAATTTTAAATACTCATTGCGTTCTTGCTTGCTTATCCACGCATTTAAAAATCCGAATAAAATGCATAATTAATCCGTAAATCCTTTGACCATATTTTTATGATGATAATTTTAATATGTTTTGTTAGTCGCTGCTCAAACTTCAAAACATTTTTCTTTTAATCACATTATTATGTGCGGCGGGTATTAAATTATTGAAAATTGCCTTTCTGATAGAAAATGTAATTTTTAATTTGATTTTGATATTAAATTTATTTATTTATTTGGGTTTGAGCACAAATAAATATTTTTAACTCTTTATGGCCCATTTGAAGTGACGCATGTGTTTGCTTCTATTCTGCTCGATTCTTAAGACAATGAATGTGGAAATTTAACGCGATAATAAATAAATTCAAGGTGGATTAATATGTCCCCGATTTCATCAATTTTACTCCTCTATTACTTGAAAGCCAATACTGTTCCTATCAACAGACAACTGTCAGTTGACAGCTGTCACTTGAAAGAAAAGGTCAGCTACAGTTTAATGTTTACAGTGGATAATGCCTAGCAAAGTCAAAAAATTGCATCAGATTGACGGATTCGAACATGCATCTGGTTTCGAAAGCGAAATTTATCTACATATGGAGGTATCCGCGATAAATGATCATGAGTCATACATATAATGATTACATCCCTTCAGTCAGGATTACGTCCTAGCTTCTCACACCACTTATGTTGTGTGCGTTAATTTTATACATGAGTGGCGGGACCTACAGTTTAACGTCGACTCCGAACGACAGATTTTTTGAGAAACTTTTTCATGGCAGTTTTCATTTACTCTCAGAGTATTTGCCAGAAATCTGCTGAAAGGAAGACGCCGAAGAAATATTTTTTTTTTCATATTTCGTTTTGATGTCTGACCTGCGATACGAAACCGGGTTTTACATCTAATAGGCCAACACACTACCTATTAGACTACGGCGACTGATTGCTAACATCATCTTTTATTGCCAACCGTCGTCTCAAAATCAGTACAGGCTCCTGAATGCTCTATCAAATCCAGGAGCTAATGGCATTTAAAGGCTTTTCAACTTTATTTTGCTGCAAATTGATTTGAAAGTGATTCGGTTGTAGGTTTCATTAGCTTGATAACATTTTCTATCCTATAAAGTAGGAAAGTATTCATACTAATATATAAAATTATTAAAATAGAAATGAAAATTGCTGTAAAAGTAAATGGTACTGGCCTGAACACTATATTCATTCAAGTGGAGATAAAGAAACAGTCGTTAATTTCAATTCTCATTCATTCATTTGATATTTTACTTATGTATGTTGACTAGAGATTGGTTTCCTTTAGGATGTTTGATCCCCAAGCAGAATATTGATTGTGGTATCACAATGGGCTTAAGAGGGACCTCTTGCTTTAACCGAGGTCCCTGACTAACCTAACCTATGTTGACTTGAATCCAAATAGAGAGCGATATTGTTTATGAAGTCGCCGTAGTCTAGTAGATAGTGTGTTGACTTATTAGACGTAAAGCCATAGTTCGAACCCCATGCCAGACATCAAGACAATTACAAAAAGTATTTCTTCGGCGACTTTCTCTCAGCAGATTTCTGGCAAAAACTCTGAGAGTAAATAAAATTTGCCATGAAAAGTTTCTCAAAAATCTGTCGTTCGGAGTCGACTTTAAACTGTAGGTCCCACCACTCATGTATAAAATTAACACACACAACATAAGTGGTGTGAGAAACTAGGTCGTAATCCTGACTGAAGGATTGTAATGACCAATTGTGTATGTATGTATGTATGTATGTATGTATTGTTTATGCAAACATCTATATCCGGCAAAAATGTAAAAAAAAATAATTAAAAGTGGGTGCCCTGGTAGTCTAGTGGGTAGTGTGCAGACTCTGCTCTGTGACACTACACCGAGCATATGGTCAAGTCACTCCGCTCGTATATAATTAAAATATAATATAATTTCAAACAGCAACAAACTAAAAATATTTAATGCAGCATCAAAATCTATTATGTTCTACGGAGCCCAAATCTGGGGTTTTAAAAAATATGACGAAGTTGAAAAATTGTTTAGGTTTTTTATAAAAAAGATGCTTCATTTACCAAGCAACACACCAAATTACATGCTTTATATTGAAACTGGCTTAAACTCTTTATACGTTAATACTTTAAAGCTCCACTTTGATTACATTAATAAAGCACTGCACATGCCTAGTTGCAGATTGCCACGTATTTTAGCTGAAAAGGTAATAGCAAAAAAGACGTATTGGGCAGAGGAATGGATCACTTTACGTGGAAATATTAAATTTGTACCCGACAATGCTGAAAATCCTATATGTTTATACTCAAAACAAATTCTAGACCTTTTATCAACTAAGGAAAGAGAAGATTTATTGGCTAACGCAAGAAACTCTCAATTTCACGATTTATATTCGCAGGTTGATTATTGCATGAAACCCCTTTCTGTTTTAGATTTGTCTTCTCGAGCTGCAAGTTTAATAATAAGAGCAAGAGGTGGATTATTAGATATTAATGCCAGGGCCTTCAAAAGTTCATCAGTTGGCCTGTGCTCACTTTGTAACCTAGACGCTACAGAAAACACTCTACACCTAATTGGAATTTGTCCAATATACTACGAGTTCAGATTAAAATATTTTGGAAAAACTACTTTAGATTTGAATGAAGTTCTGAATATATTAAATGGTGCTGAATATGATTACTTTACATTATATAAATATTTGGAAATTTGTCTTAAATACAGGAAACTATTATTAAATGAATTCGAATAAACTCTGTATATTATTGAATTTAATAACCTCTTTATTACAAATTGTATGAAAAAAAAAAAAAAAAAAAATCTAAGAAATTTAGAAACAACGTAAATAAATGAAATAACTCATAGCTTTATATATGCCAATCTGGCTCACAACTATCATGTTATGCCAAATATAGATAATATAGTAATATTTAATCTCTAAGATTGTAAATATGTAATATAAATATCTATTAAATAAATAAAATAAAATAAAATAATTAAAATATAATTTGTAATTGTATTGTAATTAATAAATACATCCATAAACAAAAAAATGAACACAAAAACTAAACAATAAAAAATATCCGCAAAAATTCCAATTTATAAAGTAAAAGTCTTTACCCCTTTTTAGACTTGTGCTAAAAGCCCCACTATAGACATCGATCGATATCAAAACAAATAAGCTGACCATCTGTTGTAGCCACTGTTAAGTGGGATCAGTTGTTATTGAAATTTCATTTTAAAACCAAAAAAAAAATAAAAATTTTTTTATTCATTAAAATGCCAAAAAACAAGTTCCATGTTTAATCAATTCAAATAATAAACTACTAACGACACAATTTGGTTAAAATGTGAAATTAATTTGTTTTAAATGCATTTCAATTAAAAAATAAACGTCAATGGAATTGGGCAGAAGCAATAACCATTTTAGATAGGCGATTAAACGCAAACAAACAAATTTTGACAAAATATTACGGCAGACAAAATTAAAATTAAAAACAAAAAAACAAAAATAAAAAAAATAATTGGAGAGGATAGCTAAACAAAAAAATGTTGAAAAAGAAAAAAGAAAAAAAATTAAAATTAAAAAAAAAATTGAAATTAAAATTAAAAATAAATGACAGTTTGACTTTCGGTTGACAAGTTTACTACACTGGCGCACATACAAGAGCACACACAGCTTCTTATGCTTAAAAGCAGCAACAACAACAACATCATCTCAACAACTCATAAAAAATGTCTTGTGAAATTTAAAAACCAAAAAAAAAGAAGAATATTTATGAGGGGAACAAATGCGAGCGTTCGTTCGCTGAAAACTCAACAGCATAATTAAATAAATTCATATTAAAAATTAAAAATTAATATTTAAAAATATAAAAATTATAATAAAATGTTCATCTGTTTTCATGACAATAAATGAAATACAACAACACCAACAATATCAACAACAACAACAACAATAACACTAAGTTAAATAACTCTATTAAGGCAAAAAAAAAAATAAACTTATTGAGTCTGATAATGATAACAAATAGCCATGTATCGATGGCGCAGAGAGTATCTGAACTACTGAAATGTAAATCGTTTAACGTTTATTCGGTGTGGCACATGAATATTCCATAGATTAGGAAATTCCCAATATAGCAACAAAGACGGTTCGGTCTTAAATTGTAAGCTTTAAAAATAGTTTTCGATCGAGAAATATAAGTAAAAAACAAAAACAAAAACAATAAGAGAAGTCTTAAAGATGTCTTAAAGACTTTAAAAAACAAAATGTTTTAAATTGTGTTGATTTCTTTAATTGCCAGTGACTAAACAAAATTTCAATTTATAACTCAATTTAAATATTTTGAAATTCATATTTATTATCGTACATTGGTTTATAAACGTTTTTCGTGTTTTTTTTTTCTTAATCGACAAGCAAAAAAAAAAGAAGACAATTTCAGACAGAAATCAAATTTATAATCATCACCATCACCATCAGCATCAGCATCATCATCATTGTGGTAATCATTGTGAATAGAGTTGTTGTTACCGCTAAATGTACGGATTTAGTTGTAGTAGTCCTCACCTTTTGACTAATTATGAATTAATGTAAACATTTTCATTATTGATTTTTCTTCTTCTTCTTCTTCTCCGTCTTCATCTGCTTCTTTTTAAAACCTAACTTAGTCAGTCAGTTAGTTCACTCGCTCAGCTGTGATTTTGTATAAATTCTCAATAAAATTGTATTTTAATCGCAAGTTATTAATTAATTATGTTGTATATTAGTTGCTTATTTACTGTTATTGTTGTCTTATGTTGTTGTCCCAATAGGAAATTGGATACCAAGTAGAGTAAATATTGCTACTCATTTTAGTCCAAACATTCATCAAAACAATTTCATTTCGAAAGTAAGGAGATTTACTGCGGCATTTAAAATGCTTCCACACTAGCTTATTTGATTGATTTTGGCCAAAAAAATAATCAGAGACAGCAACACAATTAACACAACACCGTTAAGAACAATAAGAGGTCGGCACCAGTGATCAGCATTGAATCGTTTTTTCGCTACTCATATGCAACAATATTGAATTTTAACCATGTACTCCGATTCATTCGTACTCACTACAACGTTGATTATTCAGGACAGGTTGCAATGAGTATGCGTACAACGTTGACATCAATCTCATACATACATAATTGGTCATTACAACCCTTCAGTCAGGATTATGGACCTAGTTTCTCACACCATTTATGTTGTGTGTGTTAATTTTATACATTAGTGCATATTTGAAGAGAGAGAGAGAGCAAGAGAGTCATGTATGTCCCCATAACATAGGTTAGGTTAGGTTACGTTAGATGACGTGTACTTGTCAATTAAGACAAGTACAGTACCCGCAGGTCGAATTGACTCATTGTACAACGTCCTAGTTTCTCACACCGCTTATGTTGTGTGTGTTAATTTTTATACGTTAGTGGTGGGTCCTACAGTTTAAAGTCGACTCCGAACGACAAATGGCAGTTTTATTTTCTCTCAGAGTTTTTGACACAAATCTGCTGAGGGAAAGTCACAGCAGAAATATTTTTTTCATCTTTTCGTTTTGATGTCTGACCTGGGGTTTGAACTGTAGCCTTACGTCTAATAATAATGTACAATGGGTCAATCTGACCTCCGGGTACTGTACCTGTCTTGACTGACAGGTACACGTCCTCTAACCTAACACGTCCTCTACGTCTAATAAGCCAACACAGTACCTACTAGACTACGGCGACTCAAACTCATACAATTTGAAATATTTTTGATTCATAAGCCTGCTTATTCAGATTCATAACTTTAGAAAAATACTTGTAACACTTATAAATGGTTCGAGTGACTCGAATCATCCATAAAAATTTACAATCTTAGTTGTTGTTGCATTTACAAAAAAAGGAAACAGACACATAAGCAAAATAGACAGAGCAGCAAGCAGAGCAAACAACACACAACCTTCTAGTGAGTAGTTCAGTGTTCGTACGCGAATTATACTTATTCCGAGCTTAGTGTATATGTTGAGTTATGGAGAGTCGAAATCAATAACATCGTACATGTTGTTAAGTATGAATATGATGAGTACTTAAAACTTTGAATATGAGTAAAAGTTCCATGATATTAAAATAAGTATGAATGCGTATAAGTATCAGAAATTATGAGTATGATTCGATTCTACTCATCTTTTTGAATACTCATTGCTGATCTCTGGTCGGCACAAAGAGAATATTGTGCGAATGTGACTATAGTTGTGAGAAACATGTGTATAACCCAGAGAAAAATTGTTAGTAATATTTTCAAGTGTTTTTATTAACCTAATAACATGTATATATAATGGAAAATATAGGAAATAATGTACAGAGGGTATTTAGCTTGACAAATATTCTTATAAAAATCGAGATTTCTGAATCCTACTGTAATCTTTCTTTTGGTGTATAATTGAAGTCTGAAAAAATGCGACATGAACTTTCTTTAGAAGCTGACAAGCAAATGAATGCATTTTTACGCTCATTTCTACGAACTTTATTGATGTTCGAGTCATATGTGTGTAAAAATCGAAGATGTTCGGCCTCCGGGGGCTATTGGAGCCGACCTCTGATGCAAACTCAGATTCAGCGAGTAAGCAGCTTGTGCAGCAAGACTAAGGCTTAAAATGTTACACAATAAGGGTGTTGTGAGAAGCTGAGTAATGGCCAATTAAGTAAGTAAGCGATTGCAGTATATTGTAAAAAATACATTTTTTTGTCATTTGTGCAAATAAATTGATGTCCTATTGTGGACCAAGTTCCAATTGGGTAAATGTCTTCCAAAATTTATTTTGTCTTGACAATATTAAATGAATTTTTATATTTTATTTATGTTGCTGTTGTTGTTGCTTGCTTGCTCTTAAAGGCAATCTTAAAATAACGAGTAAATATTTCAACAGTTTTGTTAAATGAAAATTAATTTCACATTGAAAATCAATGAAAAAATAAAATAAAAAATTCAAATGATTTGCTATTGGTTGTCAGGCTTTTTAGAGTTTTTGGGCCACCAGCTAACAATTTTCAAAAGTTTATAAATTTATTTGTTGGTGTTGTTGTAGTTGTTGTAACTCATTTGAATTGAATAATTAAAAAATTTTTTTTTTGTTCATTGCTTTTCATATACACTGAGCGCCAAAAGTGAGTAAACACCAATGAAATAATTCATTTTCTTAGGATAGCGAGAAAAGTAAATGAGAATAGTCGAATAAATTTCCAAAAATAAAAACGTTTACTTATTACTTATAAAATGTTAAAACAAAAAGAACAATTCATGATAAAGGAACTTTCTTTATACTTAAGAACAAAAGTGTTGACTCACTTATGGCGCTCATTGTATTTGAGTCAGTCAGTTGTAAAGATGCTGTTATAAAGATTTCAATGGACCATATAAACATTTTTATCATCATTTTCCATAAAGTTTATTGGGCGGTTTCTACTGGTTTCTTACGCACAGAGATTCCATCCATCCATACATACACACAACTATTTCTATCAGTTTGTGTGTGTTGATAAGTTATTTTTTTTTTGTATTTTATTTTATTTTAAAATATTTAATGATTTAATTTAAATTTATTACTAATAGAGTTGTCATTCGTCTAATATCTTATACTCCATACTCGCACACACACACATTCACGCACATATTTTTAGTTGACATTAGTGCGTTAGAGAATGCTATTTAGCCGGTGAGACTAAATGACTGACCACTGAATTTATGCCATATTATAGAGTCATTAAGTCATTAAAATATTTACAAGTTTCCGCTCGCTGTGTTGTAAATTCCGTTGTAAACATCTTAAGACGATTGGCAAAGGCAATCAATGACGATTGCCCCAAAAGGGACGGCAGAGAGGTACGGTATTTATGTTTTAGAAATTTCATGAGATTTTATTTCTTTTCGATTTTTAACAGATCAGAAATCTTCGTAGTTTTTTTTTTTATTTTATTAACGATTTTTAATTAATTGTTGCGATTTTCACATGATTTTTATTATGGGTTTTCAAAATGTAATTACATTTCATTTATTTACAATACAATAATCAATTAAAACAACAACAACAACATACAACAACAACATAAAATCATAAAAATTATAATCGTTTGTAGTTTCGTTTAAAATGCCATAAATTTATGAGATAAGCAATTAAAATGGGATGAATGTGGCTGGCAAAAACGACATACAAAACATACACTGTGCGCCAAAAGTGAGTAAACACCACTGAAATAATTCATTTTCTTAGGATAGCGAGAAAAGTAAATGAGAATAGTCGATTAAATTTCCAAAAATTAAAGCGTTTATTTATTACCTATAAAATGTTAAAACAAAAACAACAATTCATGATAAAGGAACTTTTTTTATACTTAAGAACAAAACAAAAGTGTTGACTCACTTATGGCGCTCACTGTATGTACATTTGTTGCACAGACACTCATTAGAAATAAGAAAATATGGAATGTTTCTAAGAGGAAATTAATCTATGAATCGATTCCACTGAAACTGCATTAAATATGAGCTGCATTTGTGGAAACCCTGGCAGCTTTTATTTTAAATTTTAAGAAATTTCAATTCAGCATAAAGTTTTCTTAATTAAATTTTTAATTTTCCTAAAATTGTGATCACAATTGCAATAAACTTTTTGTTTTCCCCTCTTTAAACTCAGAAGTCTGTATACTGTTCCCAAACATAGGCATGAGACAGTTGCTTTACGACAGTCAGATGCGATGCAATGAAATATGCAAAAATAGTTCTTCGCCGACTTGCTCTCAGCAATCGTCCGTCATAAACTCTGAGAGTAAATAGAAATTACCATGAAAAGTTTCTCAAAAAACTGTCATTCGGAGTCGTTTTCAAATTGTAGGTAGGTAGGTAGGTATAGGTGGCTGTCCATCCAAGAAAAATTTTTGGATGGACTCACTTTGGCCGCATTGGACACTCGGAGCTCCTGATGAAGCGATTCAGGCTGCCAATGTCAATCCTTGACAGTTCCTCCATATCATCCATGTAGTAAGTACCCAAGTACTTCCTTCTCCCTTGGCAAAGAGCCGGGCATGTACCCAGCAGATGAGGGACAGTCTCCTCTTCTTCCTCATCTCTGCAGCTTCTGCAGAAGTCGTTAGCAAGGTGTCCAAGACCAATGCGCCTCGCATGCGTACCCATAATGCAATGTCCCGTAATGACACCGACAACTACACTGAGCGCGCGTCTTTAAGTAGATATTAAGTAGACTCATTGTGCGCTCCTCATTCAGCCTTGGCCAGATTTTGCGAGCCGTTCTACCCGTGTCCGAGTCCGCCCACCTGTCGTTGACGGAATCGACGATCGCATTATCAATTATGAGCTTGCAGGTCCTCATAGGTGTGCCCAGATTTGAGAACTCATCGGAGAGTTCGATGGTCGTGGCCCGCCTGGCAAGTTCATCAGCTCTGCAGTTACCCGGAATACCACTGTGCCCCGGTACTCATACGATATGGACATCATAACGTTCCGCTATCTCGTCGAGATATCTGCGACAGCCGTACACCGTCTTCAAATTGTAAGTTGACTGACCTTGTGGATAAAATTATCACACGCAGCATATGAGCTGCCTATCTCGACCAAAAGTCTAATTCAGGCCTAAAGCGTCAGAAACTGGCAGGCAGACTCGCATAATAGTACAGGAATCGTATGCCTTCATTTAGAGCTGGGGTTTGGTGAAGAAACCCTTATGAGTCCACCTTAAAATGCTTATCTGGCAGCAAGTAATTGTCACCCCAGTGATCCTGTCTAAGAAGTCTAAATTTGTTGAGAAACAATTCACCCCAAACGATGCTTGTGATAATTGATTGTCTCAGTGCTTTATTTTCTTATGAAGCGACATGTCAGACGTGGAAGGCGCCGTAGTCTAGTAGGTAGTGTGTTGGCTAATTAGACGTAAAGCCAGGGCTCGAGCCCCAGGCCAGACATCAAGATAAAATAGGCGACTTCCTCTCAGCAGATTTCTGGCAAAAACTCTGAGAGTAAAAACAAAATTTGCCATGAAAAGTTTCTCAAAAATCTGTCGTTCGGAGTCGACTTTAAACTGTAGGTCCCACCACTCATGTATAAAAATTAACACACACAACATAAGTGGTGTACAATGGGTCAATTCGACCTTCGGGTACTGTACTTGTCTTAATTGACAAGTACACGTCCTCTAACCTAACCTAACCTAACATGTCAGACAATAACTTGTCCAATAAAATAATACGTATTTAATCCATCAGTTCATAATCAGTTTGGTTGTGCTAAATAATCTTATCAATTTTATTAAAAGTGCACATATTCTCTTAAACTAAGCACTTTAAGAGGCTGTACTTATAGTTTAGAAGAAGTTAAAATTTTTCATTACCCCTGTAAGAATGCTTGGACTCAATTATTTATTAAAAATAACGCACAGTCCACTTGTGTATGCAGAGAAAAATATGCCAGCCATTGAGAAAAATTTTCAAGTTTTTGAAGGGGTTTTGTTTTCTTCTTCTTCCATTACGCCTGGAGCAACATAAAGAGTGCAGGCATGTGTGTATGTTTTATCCTTTAATTGGCAATACTTTCATTAATTTTCTAATATTTTTTCATTCTTTGGTTCCTAGGTTCGTTGTTACGTTTATTTTTTGTGTTACTTTGGTGTATTGAAACAATTGTTTACTCAAAAATTGGATACTAACAAGTGAAGAGACCCTTAAGACAAATCAAACTTTACCCCAAAATCAACAGTATAGCAGCAACGACAGCAGCAGCAACAAATCTATTGTATTACGATGTAAATACTGATGATGATGCCAATGATGATGATGATAAGCAGGGAAGTGTTTTTTGTTGTTGTTTGTTTTTTGTTTATTTTTCTTAAGCATCAACAACAGGCTTTTTACAACCAACAATGTACTTGAAACAATGAAAGTTTCTACAATTTTGCATTGTTCACTTTACAGCCTGTCTAATATACTGCAACAGCCATAAACAATATTGCAAGCAAATGCAATACAAACAACAACTACCAATCAACCTGAAATTTCAAAAGCCGCCACTACCACAACCACAGTCACAAATACAGCCACAGCCACAGCCACATCCACATCCATAATATTTATAATTTAATGGTAAATGAAAATATGGCCTGGAGGACAACTACTACAACAACAGCACTAGTCGTAGTACTCACGTACCAAAATAGGTTTGTTTTTTTATACAAATTTCAGTTTCTTTTGGAAAGAGGTGCTAGAGAAATAAGCACGACCACAACCCCAGCACAATTGCCAGCAATATTGTAAACTGTTGCGATTCTTCAACAGCAACAACAGCGACTAACACCAGTGATAACAACAAGATGAACAACAACTGCAATAATTACATTGTGTTACTAAAATTTTACTTGGTTTTTTTTTGTTTGTTACCCTGTACAACAATCCACTTATCCTGTGGAAAGATAGAAAAAAAAGTGTAGAAAAAAAAAAGTTTGTTTATACAAGAGCCTACGCATGTCAAAATTACGAAATTATTTTAGGGATCCATTGCAACCCAAAAACACGAAAACTGCCACACCTGCTTGCATTAACATTTTCATACTTTCTTCATTATTCTGGAAGTTATCGTCTATTGTGTAATGACGTCTCTAAATTGGCATTGTTTATATCACTTCTCCTCATGCTACACAATTTAAATATCAACGCCTGTGATGGTTGGTTTGGTTTTGTACCATCACACAAAATTGTACCAAATTTTGCAAACATTTTAAATACGCGTACTTTGGACATACGTACGTAGGTCGGTCGGTCGGTCGGAGTGGTAGCTCTGTTATCACAAAGCTCACTTGCGCACGCATAGCGTCCCGTTGTGATACCACGGATGAACGCAGTCCCTGTACTAACCAAGTTCCACCAAAATCAGGGAAAAGGAAGAAGTTGGTCAGCGCAAGGGCTGCACAACAAAAGCGCGACTACCCCGCACTGGAAAACCAGCCAGATAGTTTGATGAACGAAGCTATATCCTTGATGTCAATAGATGATAGCTCCGTTAAGCTAACAAGGAGTGGGGAGCCAAATAACCTATATCTACACATAGCAAGAGACGGGCACTGGCAAAGAAAGTGAACAACAGTCTCCTCTTCCTCAGTGGACCTGCATCCACGGCAGAAGTCGTTGAAAGGGAGCCTCATTCTTTCCGCGTGTCTACCCATGACGCAATGACCTGTAAGCACGGCCACTGTAGTCGAGATGACATCACGACCAAGACCAAGTAATCGGTTGGTACGCCTTCTATCCATCTAGGGCCAGGTGAGTCTAGCGGTGGAGCAGGACTCCTCATTGACCCAGGATAGGTTGGCGTCCCGAAAGAACCTCCGCGCAATGGTCAACTTGACCGAGGCAAGTGGCATACCCAATTCAACATAAGATGATTCCGGAAGGAGCGCACCAGCTCTGGCGAGCTCGTCGGTCCTACAGTTTCCCGGAATTTCTCTGTGCCAGGGGACCCACACCAGAGAGACACTGGTGAGGCGCCCCGAGAGAAGGTCGAGACAGCGGCGACATTCTCTAACGATCCTAGAGTTAAATTGCCATCACCTCCACCTGAAACACACTGCAGTAGTCCGGCAGACGGAGAGAAATATTTAGGTCCAGTTTTCCAGAGTAGACACCGCTTCCAACCCCATTATCGAGTTTAGAGCCGTAGGTATATATATATACAAGACTTCCGGGGGGACGACCGTATTAGGATTCCAGTCATCACTACTCGGAATCAGAGAGTGGAAACATCTGTCAAGACAATATTCAGCAGGGAAATAGTCCATGTTCACAGGGGCCACTGGATCAACCTCCAGGGGCTATGTTGGAAATTTTGTTAGAAAGATTCCAACACCACCGCCCATCCTATTAAGTGAATGCGGTTTAAAAAAGTTATCGAACTCTGTGGTAAGTTCCATGAGAAATAAATACACTTGCAACATCTTACAATCTGGTGGAGGTTTTTATTACAGAAAATCTTGTATTCTCAACTGTCTGTAATATGCCCGCTCTATCCTTTTCGGTTCTATTCTATTCGGTTTATTAAATTTAAGAGCCGTAAAACTATTCTTAAGCTACACAGACCGAAATCTAGACACAGGCTTATCCAAAAGTAGAAATTTAGAAAAAAACGGACAAAACATAGATACTTTCTTTTACCCTTTAATGTCAGATCACACGCACTACACAGAACACACAGAACACACAAGTATGAAATTCTTAAGTTAAGGTTTACATTCATGCATCCCCTCTAATGAAAATGGAATGCAAATACTTGTGCAATAATGAAATTGTTGTATTCATTGATGATGAAAATATTCGTTTCGTTTGTATTGTGTATGAATGTGATGCGATGGTTGTACGAGTGAATATTGGCCTACGGCTCATTTGCTCGGAATGTTGACGATGACGATGACGATGAGTTGAATTGAATTGTGTTGAGTTCAGTTCAGTTTAGTTCAGTTGAGTTGCGTCGTAATCATGATATTGTTTCTGTTGTTGTTGCTGTTATTTTTGCTAATATCACAAGGATGTGTTTACTGCAGGCAAGCTTTCTGGTTTATAAACATGCACACTAACAACAATAACAACAACAGAAAATTTAAACAACAAATTTTTTCTTAATATTATGAGAGTATGTTCATATGGTTGGTATTTTTGTAATCGTTCAAGTCCTTGGTGTTGTTGTTATTGTTGCAACATTTTAGGGTTGCAACTTTGTGCGTAGGTAACCGAATACATGCCAAAGACGAAGAAATTGTTGAAGAACAAGCATAATATGGGAAAGAATAATAATATACACACATATATATGTATGTATGTATGCATATGAGGAATAAAGAAATAAAGTATGTAGTACCACCACCAATACATTCATTATTTGTATGCCTGCCCATATATTCTTTCGTAATTTAACAGCCTGCTCAGAATCCAAAATATCGGCGTGTGTATGTTTCTCTGTAGCTAAGTAGATGTGAATGTGCATGTGACTATTGCAACAATTGCAATTGAATTCTATTCAAGCATATGAATATTGCCATGAATACTATTACTGTCATTAACACAGCCCCTCCACCGCCGTACGAATTATTTGACATTCGTACGTACTTGCGCCAGAGCATATGAACCAAAAACAATGTATTTGCAAAAGTTTATAGAAATGGTAGTTTGGGAGGCCTTAAGGTAACTTAATTGTTTCCACGTACAAACCATTTTTTTTCATTTTAATTTGAATTTTTGTTTTTTTAATAAATTTCGCTTGCGTTTTTGCGTGATAAACTGAAACCAACTGGGGGAGTTACAATTGTGCACGTTGATATCGACACTGAAAGAAATTGTTGAGGCGGTTCTCTTATAAACAAAATTCATCATTAAAATTCAATACTGATCGGACACTATCATATTAATTTTAATAATTTGGACAGACCAACAATTCTGTACTTTAAACTGTTTTCTTTACAATCTAGATCAGAGCTTTGCGTAGAGCAATAATAACGCAGTCGGTTTTGCACAATCTGTTTTATATTTTCTGATTTTCTGCGTAAGTCACCGTGTAGTAAGTGGCGTATGTTGGCTTATTAGACATGAGGCCGTGATTCAAACACCAGCCCCAATATCTCGAAGGAAACTAAACGAAACGTTCTCTCAGCAGAAATCAGAAAAAAATCAGAGGCTAAATAAAATTGCCATGAAAGGATGCTCAAAACATTTAACAGTAGATCCCACCGCTCGTGGTTAAATATAACACACACGACGTGGGTAGTGTCAGAAGCTAGGCCGTAACTCTGACTAATTACCAATCAAGTACGAATTTCTGCGATCATTTCTCTGAGTGTATCTCCTTTTGTTTTTTATTTTTATCATCTACGCTGTTTTTATTGAAAACGAAAAATTAAAACTGACGACCTTAAAGTACACTCATCCGTACACACATGTAACATGCAGCATTACGGCATACAGCAGCACCAACAGGCATATAAAAACGCACATATTCATTCAACCATTCCATTCCATTGCAATTCAACCATCCACCCACCCAACGATTTACAAGTGCTTTATGGGCACTGGCAAGCAGGCTGACTGGCTGGCATCCTTCGAACAAAAAAAAAAATTCCTTCAATTTTTACAAAGTAATTTACAAGCTTAAAGCATTCTACACTTGTACTTACGTACATATGTATGTTTCTACGTACATTCATACTACGTGGGCAACCGGGCAGGCAGGTGGATGGGAAAGTAGGCAATACACTTTACATTATACAATATTGTACGAGTGTACGAGTATACGATGATACGTATGTATGCATACGTTTCAAGGCTCATTGAGCATGTTTATTAGCCAGCTTTTTGTGCTAATTAGCTACAGTACTTCATGGTTATTAAGATTGTGGCAAAGTGGTTGCAATTCAGCCAACAACACAATAACAACACACATATCTTTGCTCACACTGTAAATACATATGTATGTATGTATGTATATATCTTTCTTTATCTCTCTTTCTGTCTCTCTCTCTCTCACTCTCTCGCTTACTGTCTTTTTCTCTTATGCTTTACTCATCTTATCATTCTGTGGGCATGATTTTTCATCCTCCACCTCCTCCTGGATGTATGTGTAGAATAACTGACGGAATGAATGACAGAGTGAGTGAATGAATGAATGATGGAATGATGGAATGAATATTCATACTCATAGAAATATAATTTAATACTAAAAATTCTTTTCTTCACTTTTTTTTTTGTATTTTTGTTTTTCTGCTTCTTTTTCTCTTCTTCTCTGCATCATAATACAAGAAATTATGTTGATGATGTCGATGAAGATGTTGAATAATTGCATCGTTCTCTTGTTTGTACAACAACAACAACAACAAGAACTGCAACAGAAAACAGCATCCAGTGTAAAGCACTCGATTTGTTTTGTGTTATTATTACTGGATTCAGTTTTTTTTCTGTTTTTTTTCTTAACAACGTAAAATACTTTAAATCCACTTTACCAATTTCATTATGATGGTGGGGAGGGGGAGGGGGAGGAAGGATAACCAATGCTATTTGACTGCATTATATTTACTTATTATCTCATAATATTAGCAGAGTAATCTTAAGAATTTATCATTGCAGGCCTACTTCCCACTCGAAACCGGTCATGCATATGTGCTAAGAATTAAGAATTTTTACGCTCATGCCACATCTACGGGTCTTTGTGCAATAAGTGAAAGCGTCATCATCATCATTGGCAATTTCAATTTAATTTCATTCTCTCGCATTCTCTACTTTCGTTTATTTCTGTTTCAATTATATTCGTTAAATAGTGTTGATTTTGTTTACAAATTAAATATTTTTTGATTTTTAATTCATGAATTTCCTGCTTTTTGAAATTCTTTTTAATTACAGTTAATCGCAGCGAGCATAACGGAAACAGGAAATGATTTACGCTCAGTATCTTATAATATTTATAAGCAGCCTTAAGGTATGTTACATTATTTTGTAGTAATTTTCCTAATGATCTCTACACAACAACGTAGACTACAGGGTGCAATGGAATAAGCAATTATCGTGATAAATAATCAAGAAGAGCACTGAGTTTTCTTCATTATTAAAATTTCCTTTAATTTTCAAATTTAATTGCAAAATTCATTTTATTAATGAACTGTTAAATGTAAATATTCTAAGGGTGCCCTGGTAGTCTAGTAGGTAGTGTGCTAGACTATTAGCGTAAGGGTCGTGGGTTCGATTTCCACCAGAGCCTCTGGTCTGTGACACTACACCGAGCATATGGTCAAGTTACTCCGCTCTTATATAATTTGTAATTGCATTGTATTTAATAAGTAAATAAATAAATTCTAAATCAATTTCATTTATTTGTTATGATGAAAACAAAACAAAAAGTATGAATTTATTAGTAGTAATGATTGTGAGAAGATTATTAATGGTTGGATCGATTAAAAAGTTTTGATAGATGAGAACAGACATGCACACTTGAAGTTTAAAACAAATTGTAGAAATAAAAGTAGTCGCAGTAGTCTAGTAGGCAGTGTATTGGCTTGTTAGACGCTATGTTGTGATTTAATCTCTGTCTCAGCCATCCAAAAAAAAAAACGAAATACTTCTTTCGATGACTTCCTGCCTGCAGTCTGCCGACGAAGATTCTCAGAGTATATAAAATGACCAATGAAAGTTTTCTCAAAAAATCTGTCATTTGGAGTCGATAATAAACCGTATGTCCCGCCACTCATGGATATAATTGATGCACACAATATAGGTGGTTTGAGAAGCCAAGTCGTTAATCTTACTAAAGAGTTGTAATGACGAATTATTTATGATGTTTTGAACAAAATTTTTTTTTAAATGAGTCTAATAGGGCTAGAATGATAAAAGACAGATTGAATGCGCTGCATTTTATTTAGTAGCTTTCCATGTAGAAAGGAATTCCACTGTCCTACTCGTTTGTACCACCGAAATATTGTCACATTTGAGTTTAGAATAAGTAACAGAAACCAAGTAAATAAAGATTCGTATGAGAAACATCGCTAATTGCTTTTTAACAATGTTCACATCTGCTGTGTTAAACACTACAGTAATCCCTCGATTTACGTCGCAGTTGGTTCCAAAAAAAGGCGACGTAAATCGAAACGACGTAAATCGAATTTCATATTGCTCATACTACAAAGTAGTATGTTTTTAACAAGGAACTTAAAAAAGTTACAGTAATTCCTTGATTTACGTCGAGGGAACAAACAATTTGACAACGTAAATCGAAACAACGTTAATCGAGACGACGTAAATCGAAGTATTACTGTACTCGCTCTTTCATTTCTCTCACAACCTCTTTTCTTTCTGTGATAAGACTGCCTTAGTTGTTTTTAGAAATTGCAACATCATTTCTGATATTAAGACAGAAATATTATTTGCAGCAATCCGTTATTATAAGGAAAAGTAGTTTGCAAATAAGCTACGTACATATGTGCCTTAAAATTATGCGCGCTTTATTGAAGACTGACCAATAGTATTACCTTTTAAGACTTCAAAATACTTAGTGACACTAAAAATAAACTTTTTACCTGTAATACAATTACAAATTATATTTAATTATTACAAGCGGAGTGGCAAAGATCAGATGCTCAGTGTAGTGTAAGAGTCTCTGGTGGTCAAATGTTTGACCCTCATAGTTATAAACTAGCCCTGTCACCTTTAGATTACAAGGCAACCTTATCTGAACTATAATTTAATAACTTTTGTTCAAATTAATCTCCGTTTGATCTTAACAACCAAGGATTAACAATCAAGGATTGTAACATTCTTCTTACCAATGGATATAAGAGTGTTGAATATTCAAATTTAAAAAATATGAATTACTCAGTTAGGTCTCATGTTTTCATTCCGTTATTCTAATTATTTTTATCACAACATTAGTTTTTTTTGTTTTGTTTTAATTTAATTTGTTTTTTTTTCTAATTTTACAATTTATCACTCACTCACTATTGCTTATGAAATGCTAAATTCGATCATAGAAACAAATTAAAAATATTTTCAAGTCACCCTGTTTTACATTACCTTGATGTTTTTTTGCTACTGCGATCGTTTCCTTTACTTTCGACATTGCCAACTATTTCTTATGAATTCAAAACAACAACCAAAAAAAACACATCCGCTTAAGCACACTTTTCCATTTCAACAACCGGATGTGTTGTCATCTTGCACTAAATAAACAGTCAACTGAACGGCAAGCAACAGCCAATAAAGTCACGTTAAGGAAATTGAATGTGTTTGTTACCAAAACAAACTGATTGCCTTTCACACATGTTTGATGCCTTAGCAGGCTAAAAGTTTGAAGCGAATTTCCTTCAACAAGGATTTCGTTGTGTTTGATACACGTGTGTTCTATTATGAGTGCAACATGTTGTGGAATTGATTTTTGACGGATAGAAGCAACAGCGAATAAAAAGGATTTGCTTTGGTTAAATAAGTAAACGTGTATGCGTATGTGTGTGTGTGTTTTTTTTTTTTTTTTGTTATTGAGTGGCTGAGTGTTATGGCTGTTGCTTAGAAAACTAATTTTTTTTTTGGATTTTTTTTTTGGATTTTCTAGAAACAAAAGAACTTAAAAAAGAAATCCTCAGCTCGTTAAAAGCAGCATCAAGGCAAAAACAAAAAAAAAACAAAAAAAGGAAAATATTCTTCACATCAAATTAAATTCAATGAACCGTTTATGGCAAAATGAAGTTGTTTTTATTGTTGTAGTTTTTGTGCGTCTCCTTTAAGTTGGAATGTTTTGTTTTGGTTTGGTTTGTTTTTTGCGACATTGATACGCCCCATTACCCACAAATTGCTAAAGCAAGCAGTAGTCGTTGTCATCATTATTGTTGTCCCTGTACTAAGAGAAACACATCAAATGTTTTTTGGACAAAAAACCCGAAAAAATTCAGAAAAAATAAAAGAATGTTTTTATTACATTTTTATTATTGTTGTAGTTTTTTTGCTAATTTTTCCTGCTTTCCTTACCTTAAAGAGGTATTTGGAATCCATTGCCATTTGCGTTGGTATGTTTATTAGAAGAGCTTTTTGGTAAAGATATTCTACAAAGAATTTCATTTCCATTCCACATTACTTTGCAAATTGTGCACAGTATTTTACTGCTTTAATAATATTTACGGCAAATGTCCACATGTTCAGAGGTGCTCACTAGGCAGTACAAAATCAGATCATCCTTTGGATAGTTTAAAATGTTTGAATATGTTGAGATATGTTATGTATTGGAGGGAACTTATTTTCGTTATTTTAATGGTAAAAAAACCTCTAAGCCTACCGAAGACTACTAATCTTTGAGTAGGTAAAACTAAGCACAGTTTTGTTTGTGGATGAGTGTACTAAGCATAGAATAGCATTATGAGTAGACCCCATAGCTGTTGGAAACCTAAGGATATCGTTGTATGGAACTACTACTCAACATAAACGTTTGTACATATGTACGTATGTATGTATGAACGTATGTAGTTTTATTCGTAAGTGACTGTATATGATTAGAATTTCCCTTTTTATTTCCTCTTGCTTTCTACAAATATTTGAGTGAATATCCTTTGTTGTATTCTATTTCCATTTCTATTACTTTTATTACTATTTTTGCTTTGTTGTTTTTGTGTTTTTATTGTATTTCGTTTCGTTACCTTTAAGTGGTGCTATAAAATTCTGTCTTTCGATTGTAATTTTGCTTCTATTCTTGTGCACAATACAAATGTGTTGATTCACATTTTAGGTGGGATTTCTTTTCTTTTCTGTACATCCTCTCACTGTTCGGGGGAAATAATTTTGGCAAATAGAATAATAAAATAAAATAAAATCGAAAATAATATGAATGCGTCTGACTGAGCCAGAGGTATCCATTGCACGCATAATTTTTTAATCCAGCCGAGTCCTTTTTTCCCATCTGCTTTCGTTGAAATAAATTTCGTCCTTGCAATTCTGACAAGAGCAATACTTTGTTCCCCAAAATAAAATACTGGCTGGCATGAATAGAAATGTAGCAACGTTCGTTCAACTATTTATTGGTCTTGGAAGGATTCCTTTTTTATTTGAAATTTTATTTCTTGGATCACTAAAAGGCTCATATGTATGTTTTTTATTCTTCTTTATTATTAGAAATCCATAAAATAGCATTTGACAATAAACATTTGCTTGGCATTTGATTTAAATGGAAAGGAAAAATATTTCTTTCCTTTGTTTTTTTTTTTCTCGGCAAGAGATAAAATTGAGCGCTTCTCTGTTATGATAGTAAAATGCATCGTAATCTGGGAAAATTAAAGCAGTTTTATAAGACAACATAATTAAGTGATGATTGATCTTACAATTCGATGTGATACGAGAGGATCTATTCATGAAAAAACCAAAAATAACAACTGCGTACTATACTTACGCCGAAGTCGCCGTAGTCTAGTAGGTAGTGTGTTGGCTTATTAGACGAAAAGCCAGGGTTCGAGCCCCAGGCCAGACATCAAAATAAAATACAAAAAGTATTTCTTCGGCGACTTCCTCTCAGCAGATTTCTAGCAAAACCTCTGAGAGAAAATAAAATTGCCATGAAAAGTTTCCCAAACATCTGTCGTTCGGAGACGACTTTAAACTGTAGATCCCGCCACTCATGTATAAAATTAACGCACACAACATAAGTGGTGTGAGAAGCTAGGACGTAATCCTGACTGAAGGGTTGTAATGACCAATTATGTATGTACTATACTTACGCCATATGCCTCGGTAATTAAAATCAAAACGTCCTATGCTTTAACTGGACAGTTGAAAAACATTGGGCTTTACATCACGGAAAATCATTTGTCGTAACTTGTAAGCCTTTGGCCAAAATAAATACAATAATCATGCCTCTGCCACCTTGTTCACCAGATTTAGCCTCCGGAGATATTTTCCAGTTTCTAAGGCTTAAGGAATTCAGAGCATTTTTTAAAAGACTCTCGTAAACATTGTCAGAGACATCATAAGGTAAGAGAAAGATTTTACTTTGAAATTTATCGTAGTCAGCCGAGTCCTTCAGCCTAGAATTTCCAAAACCGTCCTGCTGTCATTGCCATATAAATACTGGTCGCTTATTACCCTAAATATTGAAAATTACGTGTAATTTCCAAAGGTGCAATGCAAACAACCTGAACGGTGCCCTAATAATCTAATAATTTCAACAGATTTTTTAATTTTCTTTTTGTTTGTTTGTAAAACAAAGCGTATGTAAGCCACTACGAAAATATGTACTTCAGTTGCTTTATTTAGTAGGTGTTTGCAAATACCAAAAAAATCATCGTCATCGCCATCGCCATTGTAATTGTAATTGTCATCAATTACAGCAAGTGGCCAAGTGGCCAAGTGTCACGTTAAGTAATTTATTTGTAAACTCTAACAACATAATAGTTTTCCAGGACAATTTTCAATAGAGAGCACTAAGACTTTCAATATGATTCATAACCTACCCAGGCACATGATTAATTTCGTATTGAAGGAGTGCTTGCTTGCGTATCGTCATACAGAATGTGTGTTGAAGTGTGTTGAAGTATTTTAAAAATTTAAATTAATTTTGTTTTCTTTTGTTTTTTAATAGAAAATATAGAATGACACACACACACACACACAGAGAGAGATTGATGACTCATTCATGCCTTGTTTATTGAATTTCCATTTAATTCCGTTCCTAATAAATCATTTGAAAAAAAACCATCGCCAGCCTAAAAGAGCATTTCAATGCTAAGAATGGTGGGGGGGGGGGGTGGTTCATTGACTTTGTTGACTCGGTTTAATGTGCCAGAAAATTGCAACCAAAAAAAATAATCTTTTCGTTTAGAGGTGGTCTAAACCGTTTAACAATATTAGCCAAACAACACATTTTCAATTTTTTTTCGTTTTAACCCTTAACGAAAATGAAAATATTATTATTACAGTTACTTTAGGCAATAAAAATATTTCTTTTTTTTTGTTAATCATAATACATTATGGATACAAAACTACAAAGTAAAATATAAGCTCTTGACGAATTCATAATGCCCTTCATTTCATTTCGCTCTCTTAATCGTCTTACATGATAGCGCTCGCTTTCTTAACAAGAAGATTAAGATACCCAACCGGGTAAGGCACAAGAGTGTTATCCTGTGTAATGTATGGAAATGAAGACAGATTATGTACGATACCACAGATGATGGTCTATATGTGTGAGAGTCATAGGCTCCAAATTGGGGTTGCAGAAGAGCAATTAGATCCATGCTTACTTATGCTTCAGTAGTGTATGGAACCTTATGCTACCTCAGAATAATTCAAAGCGTTTAAAGAACGTGTTGCTTTGGAATAAGGGGCGCCATGAGAACATCACTTTCTTTTAAGGTCCACACTCCAAAGATAACCTCTGTTCATGCAGTGCATTGGAGGGGGCATATGTATAGTCGGTAGCCTTAATCCTGAGCACTCAACAAGCCCACTTGATGGCTTATGTGGACCTTGATATTTCAATTACGAAATACTTTAGTATCCTACTGTTCTACCTCACATTGCAATACACAGACATGTTCTCTGAATGTAGCAAACCGGTAGTCTGGTATCGGGTATAAATCTTATATTGTCCACTGCGCAATTGGAGTTCTCGCAGGTCAGAGATCTGCAATGAGTATTCAAAGAGGTGAATAGAATCGAATCATCATCAGATTTTTGAGTACCTTTTCATGGCAATTTTATTTACTCTCAGAGTTTTTGCCAGAAATCTGCTGAGAGGAAGTCGCCGAATAAATATTTTTTATATTTCGTTTTGATGTCTGACCTGGGGCTCGAACCCTGGCTTTGCGTCTAATAAGCCTACACCCTAGACTAGACCCTAGACTACGGCGACTTCAGGCATATGTATATTCGGTAGCCTTAATCCTGAGCGCTCAACAAGCCCACTTGATGGCTTATGTGGACCTTGATATTTCAATTACGAAGTACTTGAGTATCCTACTGTTCTACTCCACATTGCAATACGCAGGCATGATCTCTGAATGTAGCAGACCGGTAGTCTAGTATCGGATGTAAATGGACTTAAAACTGGGCGAAAAGCATGAGGTGCGTCTTATATTGCCTACTGTACTATTGGCGTACTCACAGACCAGAGATCAGCAATGAGTCTTCAAAAAGATGAGTAGAATCAAATCATACTCATAAATTCTGATACTTACACGCATTTATATTTATTTTAATATCATGGAACCCGTACTCATATTCAAAATTTTAAGTACTCATCATCATATTCATACCTAATAACTCAACATATATACGAAGCAAAAAATAAGTATGATTCGCGTACGAACATTAAAATACTCACTAAAAGGTTGTGTGTTTGCTTTGCTTGCTGCTCGGCCCTTTTTTACTTTTTTCTTTTTTTGTAAATGCAACAACAACTATGACTTTAAATTTTAATGAATGATTCGAGTCACTTGAATCATTTATAAGTATTACAAGTATTTTTCTAAAGTCCTAAGTGAATCTAAATGAGTAGGCTTATGAATCAAACATATTTCGAATGGTATGAATGGTATTGAAGCCGCCGTGGTCTAGTAGGTAGTGTGTTGGCTTATTAGACGAAAAGCCAAGGTTCGAGCCCCAGGCCAGACATCAAAATAAAATACAAAAACTATTTCTTCGGCGACTTCCTCTCAGCAGATTTCTGGCAAAAACTCTGAGAGTAAATAAAATTGCCATGAAGAGTTTCTCTAAAATCTGTCGTTCGGAGTCGACTTCAAACTGTAGGTCCCGTCACTCATGTATAAAATTAACACACACAACATAAGTGGTGTGAGAAACTAGGTCGTAATCCTGACTAAAGGGTTGTAATGACCAATTATGTATGTATGAGTTTGATGTCAACGTTGCATGCACACTCATTGCAACCTGTCCTGATAAATCAACGTTGCAGTTGGTATGAATGAGTCAGAGTACATAGTTAAATTTCAATATTGTTGACACAGTTATATTAAAGATTTCATGAGTGCTTATGAGTAGCGAAAAAACGATTCATTGCTGATCTATGTCGCAGACTTAGCTGTTAGTGAGATGAATATTGTATCTCCTCTAAGTACAACAGGCAATTGTTACATACCCAACGAAAAGCCTACATTGCGAATCCTTTTCAGCTTAAGCGTTGGCTAAAAGCATAAAAACATTCGAAATAAAGGAAAATGTTTAAATGGCACGCATTTCGAACATAATTTATAACAAAATAAACCAAGACCAAGACTAAAAACAATGAATGGAAACCAAAAGGCAAATCAGATATATGTTTTGTTTTTAAAACCAAAAACCCACAGTCAAAACCAAAAAGTCAATGTTAAATACGCTCAACTACGCTCAAAACCACCATTGCCACGGGAGAATGAATGTCATAAAAATGTCGAATGAATGAACGAACGAATGAATGAATGAAGGCATGAATGAATGGATGGATGGATGGAGTGACAAGCATAATTTTCAAAATAGAAAATGTTTAAATGGCGTGCTTAGGAAACGTTTAAAAGATCCCACGAGTTCAAAAGCGGCTGCACTTCTTTCTTTTTCTCTCTCTCCCTCTCTCGCTTGCTCTGGCTGGTTTATTACTTTTTTGTTTTAATTTTTACGAAATTGTTGTTACAAAAAATCAAAAATAAATGAAAAGAAAAAGAGAAATTCTCTTAAAGTGTTAACCGATGATTTCAATTAAAAACGAGTAAATATTTACCCAAGAAGAAGAAGAAGAAGACATTTTCAAAATCCATATGTATTCGTATGTACGACTTGAAGAATTGGTCAGAAGTTGGAAGTAAAGAAGAAAAAAAAAGGAAACGTGGTCTTAATGGTGAGATTTCCTAATTAGAAAAAATTTAATGGAAAATTACACTCTCAAGTGTCTAAACATTGCAACATACTGCGGACATTTTTGAAAACAAATGTTGTTGTTGTTGTTGTTTTCGGTTGGTATTCCTATTGACATTGTTTGCCACAGACTCTGGTGTGCTGGTGTTTATTTATGTTTTGATTTCGAATTCGTCTTCATTTTGATTGAATTTCTTGGAAATGCCAAAGAGACAGGGAGAGACAGTATCTTTCTTTAATCATCATAATATCTGGATATTGATGTTGGTGTTAGTGTTGTTGTTGTTGTTGATATTTGTAATACTTATGTGGCTAATTTTGTGATGTTGTTGTTGTTGGTTTTGATATGGATTGGCGGCCTACGAATGACGCCTTTAAGTGTTTCATTTGTTTTGGCCCAAAAATTCATTGTGTTTGCATTTAATCAGTGTGTATGAGAGTGTGTATATGTGTGTGTAAATAGTACATAAAATAATTCATTAAAATTATTTTCCTTTGATCATCATGTTGCCCATTCCCATTCCCTTTTGTATTATGTTTGTAACGTTTCTTTCATAAATATTTATATTGTTTTTGTTTTTATTTGTATTTTTATTTGTATTTGTATTAGCATTTGTTAATATTGTAACGCATTTATTTATCCAAACATTATGTGTGTATGTGTGTGTGTGTATGTTTTCTTCTTTCAGTCAAAATGTATAAACTTTTACATTCCAAATCTAATGATTCCTCTTTATAATCTTACAACGCATTGTAACATTAATTGTTAGCCTCATTCAAGTGGCCAAAAATAATCAAATTTAAAGGCCTCCAAAGACTTTAGTGTGTTTATATCACACTGGCCTTTGATAATTTTATAGTTTAAATGCACACACATAAATATTAACTTTATTACAATATTTATATTCTGCCGTTAATTTCTTAACGATATTTCATAACCTACAAATTAATTTTATGCCTCAACAAAATGTTCTTTATTGGCTAAAATACATATATGCACGAAAGCCTATAAAGAAAGAAATTATAAAAATTATATCCCAGGCATATTGATTTCATGAAGGCAATGCAAAGTAGAGTAAAGTATTAGACGTGAAATCACGGTTCAAGCCAGAGATCAGTAATGATTATTCAAAAAGATGAGTAGAATCGAATCATACTCATGATTTCTAATACTTATACGTATTCACACTTATTTTAATATCATGGAAACTCTACTCATATTCAAAATTTGAAGTACTCGAATTATTTATACTGTTACGCAAATCGAAACGACCTAATATCGTTTAACAACAAAAACGATAAACAAAAGCCACACGATACAAATACACACTAAACTAAGTATACAATGAACGTGTTGGTTATCTAAAGCTGCACACACACTGTATGTACGACGAACCTGGTTGCGCCTGGTACCAACAACAACATGTATGTGACAAAAAGGCATAGACAACATAATCAAAGTACACAAACAACAATGTATTAGCAATAGAGCTCTCGAGAAGGCGAGATCACGAACATTCCACTTCAAGAATGCTCGTTAGACTGGTTGTGTGGGACTATAAAACGGCTGGACAAAGCAGGCAGGAGTCAGTAAGAATTCAGTCAGCCTTGTGTGAAGTAGCGTGTGATCAAAATAAGTCGTGGTTGTAAAGATCCAGTGAATACTTGTGTGAACTAGTAAAGTAAATAAACATATTATTATTGTTGTATCGTTAAGTTGTATACGGTGGCACATAAAAGTAGTGTAAAGAATAAAGAGAGTTTAAGAGAAAATAAACACATATTTGTTTTTACTTGGTTTGCAATTAACGAACTCTTATTTAAACGTTTTTAAAAAGGTAAAAACATAACAATACGTATTATAATTATTTTTCTAAAGCTATGGCTCTGATTGAGTAGGCTTATGAATCAAACATATGTCAAATGGTATGAGTTTGATACCAACGTTGTACGAATACTCATTGCAACCTGCACTTATAAATCAACGTTGTAGTGAGTCGGAATGAATCAGAGTGCATAGTTAAATTTCAATTTTGTTGACTTACTTATATTCAAAATTTTATGAGTGCTTATGAGTAGCGCAAAAACGACTCATTGCTAATCTCTGGTTCAAACATCTCAAACAAACAAATGTTGAGAAAAATGCTACTGTCGGCGATGTGCTTCTGGCGCTAGTCTTCTGGCAAAATCTCTGTGAGTAAATAAAATTACCATTAAAAGTTGCTTAAAAATTTAGTCATCTGTAGTCAACTTTAAACTGTAGGTTCAAACCGTCAAAGGTCTCGCTATCGTCTCCAGAGGCAACCGGCACTCTCGGCATTCAATCTTAGATTTTATGTGCACACTCTCTAGTCATCTACTTTGATTTCGAATTCGCTTGGCGACCTGGCCGCCTGTAAGGTTCTACAATAATCAGTTAATGGCCCGGAACGTCTTAGTAAATACAGTATTGTAGCATTGTATTCATTGAATCTCACAACATCCCGCTTGATTGTGGAAATCTTCATACGGTCCTACAATACTCAACCTATTCAGGTTAACCCAGGTTAAACGTTTTCAATGTTCATTGTTTTGCAGTTCAGAGCTTTTATTACAGATATTTCAAAAAGCACCCTCGTATAGGTTAGTAAGTGTCAGTACGCAACATTAAATGCAGATATTTTTTGCGTTACCAAACAATTCTCATGTTCATGTTTCGACGAGATTTTCATTAAATTTTCTGTTACTCAAATGGAAGAAAAGTCCTGTAACACACACACACATATATACCATTATAGCCAATTAAATTACGCATTTTCATTGGTTTTTCCTAAAGTATGTAGTCGTCTATATGGCTCATACACAAACACACACATTCACACATCAACTCCTCCTGTGGGGGTGTGGGGGACTCGCTCTGTGGTGTACAGTGCATTTAACATTGAAGCCATTAAATGCAAGTAATTTTTGCCAATTTTTATATGCCATACGTTCATAAAAATTTCACTTTTATTACCTCCCCCACCCAAAAATTAGGGAATAAGGGAATACATTTTTTATTGGCAATAGCTAGTAACTATGTGCGTGAGTGTGTATATGTGTGTTTGTATCTGTATTTGTATATGTGAGGTATTAAAAGTCCATTAAGTTTTAATTAAAGAATTCAGTTGATATACTTAACATACATACTTCTACCCTACCGCCCTCCCATCCTCCACTAACTCTCTTCATCTACTCATTTTCATTATTCAATTTAATTTTTAGTAGTTGCTGTTGTTGTATTTTATGATTTTCATATGTACATATGTACATATATGTACATATATGTATTTTTCATATTCATACATTCACATTCATTTATTTGAATCGTTATTTGTTTCATTATTATTACAACGATTACGATTACAATTACGATTACGACTGTAATTGCGACTGGAATTTCGAAATTGTTGTCGTTGCCGCGTATTGAGATTTTATTGCACTTTTTCTGACATTTCACTCTGGCATTGGGTTTTACTAACGTTTTTCTGTTCTGTTCTG
This sequence comes from Sarcophaga variegata, assembly GCA_932273835.1. Taxonomy (NCBI): domain Eukaryota; kingdom Metazoa; phylum Arthropoda; class Insecta; order Diptera; family Sarcophagidae; genus Sarcophaga; species Sarcophaga variegata. Next base: position 118,721,810 of record OW026361.1, read on the forward strand.
GTTCTGGTTTTATTTTTTAGCTTGTGATTCATTTCTGTCTTCTTCCCTTGTCCTGATTTTAATGTTTAGGGTTTATTTTTATGGTCCGTAGTGCCTGTGTTAGTGCACACATCATAGGAGTGAATACATGTACAATGTTTTACACGGAGACAACGAACGACGTTATTATTTATATTCATGTGTAGGACAAAAGAATAAAAAAAAGGAGAATAAAAATTATTATGATCCCGCATATGCTGTCATCAATTCTGCAAAAAAAAGAAAAAAATAAGAATAAAAGCAGGAATGGAATGGAATCATAATAAAAAATAATCATGTCAATTGTGGCATGGCATTATGGATTTTTCATATTTACGCTGATTACGGGGTTGATGACGACCGTAATAAAACAGCAACACTAGCTGGATGGCTGGCTGGATGGCTGGCTGGGTGACGATGACAATGACGCTGTTAAGGATAACGTATGTCTGTACGCGTGGAACGCCCGCATTTAATTCACACTTTGGAATTTGTGAAACTCAAGAGCTGTCATAAATGCTCATAATTCTGACATCTTTCCACTAATTTTAAAGATTTCATAATTAAAAATGGAATTTCTTTCATACGTTTTTTAGTTAAGAAAAGAGAAAAAAACATCAACAGGTAATAAAGTTTGTTATTTTTTGGTTATTGGTTTTCCTAATGCAGTTGATTTTCATATAATACGAAGTTATCGATAACTGTTTTATAGTTATAGTAAGACAGTTAGATTCTTATCTAAAACTTCGTAACAATCATTCACTGCCATGACATTTTTGTGTTAGCTTATATGGCATCTATCGAAGTCGCCGTAGTCTAGTAGGTAGTGTGTTGGCTTATTAGACGTAAGGCCACGGTTCAAACACCAGGTCAGACATCTCCAACTGAACGAAATATAAAGAATTTTGTACAAATAGACGCCGTGCGTTTTAATAAGAAAGCAAGGTTTTATGAGAATTCCATTTTAATCTTTAACTTCCAGGTTCAGAAAATAATTTTCTTTAGTTCAGTGTCGCCGTAGTCCAGTAGGTAGTGTGTTGGCTTATTAGACATAAAGCCAGGGCTCGAGCCCCATGCCAGACATAAAGCCAAAATATAAAAAGTATTTCTTCGGCGACTTCCTCTCAGGAGATATCTGGCAAAAACTCTGAGAGTAAAAACAAAATTAGCCATGAAAAGTTTCTCAAAAATCTGTCGTTCGGAGTCGACTTCAAACTGTAGGTCCCGTCACTCATGTATAAAATTAACACCCACAAGATCAGTGGTGTGAGAAGCTAGGTTGTAATACTGACTGAAGGTTATAATGGCCAATTCTGTGTGTATATGTCGGACTTCTTTTTAAATCCAACAAACATGTGGTGGTTCAAAGGTGGCTTGGTGTACTTGTCAAGATGCTTGTCTACAAATCCCAGCAATCCTGGTACAAACATCGGAGAGAGCGAAATCCAAATAATCCACCTAAAAGGCCCACTGATGCCTGCTTCAGAGATGACACATCAACGAACAACATCAGAACCAGGTCCGACAGCCAAACCTAATACATTATCACCGAAGGAATTGTTCCTAGGCAACCACGAATTGACACCAGCTGTCATCTTAGGCTCTGCGAAAGTAAATCAATCACCTTCTTAGTTGCAAAACTTGAATAATGAAATTGAAACTATTGTAACATGTTTACCATTTTCTCACAGACCGACAGACAGACTGAAGGATGAGAACCAAACAATATTTGATTTACAATTCCTTTGGAAAAACTTCATAGAAATCATAAATACCATCACCAAAGGCATTATATAACAAAACTGTCAATCATGTGAGAGAGAGAGAGAGAGTATAAATCTCTTAAAAACAATCAACGGAAGATAAGCGCCATTGGTTTCCAACAATTCATGTTCGATTACAAATGTTTGACAGTTTAAATGAGAGTGTGTTAATTATGCCTTTAGAACCGCCACAAACTGTCACAAGGGAGTTGTAACAAAAACTACCCGAAACACACCATAAAGAATGTCAAACAGAGACCGACCCTGTTGTTGGAGTGGCGTCAATAGTCCAAAGAAAATCAAATAAAAATGCAACATAAAACACATGCGCTCGCACACATGCATGCACACATATTTTTACACTCGCATAGGCAGTAAAATTGTTGTTTTGTTCGATTGCATATTGGTTTGAATCATGTGTTGCCCATAAAAGGGCGGCATTTCGCCTTGAACATCTTGACTTGAAAAGTGTAGTCCTTTATAAGGCTTTCAAATGCTTCAATACAACTTCGATGTGTGACCTGAATTAGCAAACGGCAACAACGTTGTGCGTAAAATACATAAAATGTGATTGTTTTTTTTGTGTGAAAATAACAACAAAATAAATAATTTGGTAATTAATGATTTAATGATTATAATAAAATTGTTGTTGTTGTTGTTGTGTTTTGTTTAAAAAGGTTCTTCATATCGTTAGAAGGTGTTAAACAATGTAAATGTTATCTTTATAATACACGATATAAATTTCGTTTATCTTTCCGAATGTTATTCGATTGAATCTAGCATAGAAATATACAAAAAAAAACACACATAATATGTACGTAGCTCAATTGTGAAGTAATTAAAAGGACATTAAAGCTTAAAAATTTAAACTGTTTCTCGTGGTATAAATTCTAACTCTCGGTGAAGTAAGGCCCCACTTAACGCTGCTCCGCTAAACGCTGTTTCAGTATTAGTTCGGTAGTACAAAAGCGGTGCACTCTATAGCGATGGTGTATCCTACGCATCTTTTTCGACGCTCTTTTGTTAGTCTGTTCAGAATAAAGATTCCAACTGTATTTTCCGAAGTCGCAATCACATAAATCACGCATCTTTCCTGCGTCACAGTTGATTTATTAGTTGCCTCGTTTAACGCTGTTTCGTTTAAGCGGGGTCTTACTGTACAATAACTAATAATACTACAAACACTCTGCTTTGAGTGCGTACACCCAGAACCCATACACTCACAAGTAGCATTTTGTCCCAATAACAGGGTATGGTAGTTTCTGAAAAGCACTCGTTTCTCTATGATATTTGACGGGGTTTCCAAACGAAAAACGATGATGACCACATCAAGTGTTGTACTCCGAACAGTTATTTAAATTTTAATGGACTTCATGAAGCTGCTGCCATTGTCAGTGCAGTGGTCTTATATACTCTCGGACTAATCGAAGTTTTTCGGACCCGGTTTCTCTTTAAAACCTTTCACTAAAGAGTAACCGTGTAATAACAGCAATAAAAAGTCTGTTTATGTTAATCAGGCCAATTGGCCGCATATTCCCCCCAATATGGCTGCTGTGTTCACACACACTTCTGTCAAGTACTGAGTAAAATTAATTTTTTACAAACAATCCATTCGCTAGATCATCACGATTAAACCAGGATATAAGGATCCTTGCCTGTATAGTAGTTATGCAATTCTAGGAATGACCATTGTAATCTGAATCCCAAGATTACTATGTGGCACTTAAATTTCTAAAAAGTCGCCGTTGTCTAGTAGGTAGTGTGTTAACTTATTAGGCGTAAAGCCAGGGTTCAACCCCAGGTCAGACATCAAAACGAAAATATGAAAATATTTCTTCGGCGATGTTCTCTCAGCAGTTTACTGGCAAAAACTCTGAGAGTAAATAAAATTGCCATGGAAAGCTTCTCAAAAATCTTTCGTTCGGTATCGACTTTAAAAACTGTGGTCCCGCCACTCATGTATAAAATTAACGCACTCAACATAAGTGGTGTGAGAAAGCTAGGTCGTAACCCTGACTGAAGGGTTGTACGTACCTACTTAAATTTCTAATTCACTTCAAATGTTGCCGCCCAACTTCAAATGCAGCAATTATTTCTGGTACAGCAATTATTGCCACCAATAGAGCGGCACAATCTAATCTCACGGTAAGTGTAAGTATTTTTCAATTCCAAGAAACTTATCATTTAACCACGTATAATTTATTTTGTTTTTGTTTCTAAGTACAAACATAAGGGATAAACTAAACCCAGTATTTATTGTTGTTCTGTGCTGCCTAAGAGTTTAGAACGTGTGCATTTAATTTCGATGTTTTTCTATAATTTTTCGTGGATAATTTCAAATTATACGATTATGTCAACAGAAACATTTCATTTTACTACACCAACAAGTGAAATTAAAAGAATTTTAGAGCAGAAGGGATAAGGAAAAATGGAAAACAATCGTACAGACAAGTCAGAAACTACCTCCAATATGGGTTTAATTCATACTCATAATGTACAATAATAGACGATTATTTAATGGAGAATAAACAAATCAAAGAATATCATTTTAATAATTAAAAAAGGTTTCATTTAATTTTTTAAGCAGGAAAAACCAAAAAAAAAATGTTTAACTACACAATAGAAAATAAAGAAAAACCCATTTATCAAAGGAAAAGCCTCAAAGTATTGTTTGCGTGAACAAAGAAAACTACTGATCTCATCTAATGATCAGGGTCAATGGCGGCAGCAAATATCATTGTCTTGTCGTCATCATCGTCCATCAATAGGATATTATTTTCAAAGAGACAACAGATCGACCCCACATTCAAATGGAATGAAAAATAAATGGAAATCAAATTTCACAAACTAAAAAAAAAAAGAAAAAAACTTTTATCCTCAAACAATCGCAGACAGCAACAGACATACGAACACTACTACCGACTTTAATATCAATTATCACTCAGCGAATAAACAGTGAGAGAGAAACACACCAAGCGATAGACAAACGGACACATGGAATTGAGATGAAATGAAGTTGGGCAGACAGCAAAATCATCCAATTGCCTGGCTGTCTGATGGCCTGCCACACATGAGATTGAAACTGTCAGTGTAACATGAGCACAAAAAACTAAGAAAGAAAGAAAAACCGAAAGAAACAAGAAAAATAGAAAAGAAGAAGAAGAATAGAATGTATGTATGTTTATGTGTGAGTGTGAGTGTGAGTGCGTGCGTATGTTTGGTATCCAAATCACTTTTTCGTCACTTTGTCAATCACATAGAGTGAGTGAGTGTTAAGCACATGAAATGATTTCATCTCTGCATTTAAGCATTCGATCTAAACATTCATTGTGATTTTCTTTGTTTCCTATGAAGCCTACTTATCGATAACTATTGTTGTCTGTTGTGCAGCCGGCATTTGGCAAATAATCCCCCTGCAATCAAATGATAAATTGGCTTGAAAGTATATTAACGTGCGAGGAAAACTGTTGCTAAACTTGACATTGATAACAAACTTTCTAATCGGAAAATTGCATTCCCGGAGGCCTTTTAATAAATCATTTACTTTCTCTCTCAAATGAAAGAAAGTCAAATGGAATCCTTGATAATTTACATCAACTGACAGACTACCAATATTGTTTCTTTTTCTCGACAAAAACAACAATTTGATAAAAGAAATTCAAATATTCGAATGCAAAATCATAGGAATTGTAGAAAATATGAAACGAAACGATTCAGTTTTCGAAATATTTTTTAAGGACCTTATAACAGATGGTGTACAATGGTCCAATTCGACCCCCGGGTACTGTACTTGTAGTAATTGATAAGTACACGTCCTCCAACCTATAACAGATGGTTGTGGGTCATCCAAAGAAGATCTACAGTAGAAGAACTGCTCTGGGGTCTACAAAAGCTTATTGGGTTATATTTGTGTGCAAGCCAGTGTTGCCTGACGTAAAGAAAAATCCCTACATGTAAGTATTTTCAATGTTAAAACAGGAGCGTAGAGGAAATCGCATAGATTTGTAGGTTATTTTTGAAAGAAATGGTATAGACTTTTATTTAACAGCACTGAACATGAAGATTCTGCGAAGATGATCAAGAATGGATCATTAGAACACGTTCTTGCCGCCTGTGGGATATTATTGCATCCCTCAAGGCAGCACCTGGCTGCATACCAGGTCCTCGATAGCGTATTATCCCTGCTGACACCGATCAGTATTCTGTAGTTTGTCAGGGGATCACATACATAATTGGTCATTACAACCCTTCAGTCAGGATTATGCACCTAGTTTCTCACACCACTTATGTTGTTTGTGTTAATTTTATACATGAGTGGCGGGACCTACAGTTTAAAGTCGACTCCGAACGGCAGATTTTTGAGAAACTTTTCATGGCAATTTTTATTTACTCTCAGAGTTTTTGCCAGAAATCTGCAGAGAGGAAGTCGCCGAAGAAATACTTTTTGTATTTTGTCTTGATGTCTGGCCTGGGGTTTTAACTGTGGCCTTACGTCTAATAAGCCAACACACTATCTACTAGACTACGGCGACTTATAAGGGCATCACGTTGATCACAATTAAGGAACTTAATACGATACTTTGGATACAATATAAATCTGAGAGAATTATGAGTATGACCTTGAAGACATTTTTGCTGGAATTAGATTTTTTGGTTTTTCCTATTCCAAAAACGAAATTGGCTCATGAAAGGACAGAGATCCCCAATGATTCAGTAACGCATTACCCTGCGAAGTTAAAGTTTAAAGCAGTAGTGTAGCAGGGGTTGAACGACCATCATTTTTTTAACACGTTGACTGCCGAGGTTATTTTCAGAAAACTGGCCACGCAAGCCAACATTGAATTTTTGTTCTTTTCCCAGAAGCCATTTATCGATACTAGCACTGATATAATACGATTTAATTCGTAGCTACACAAAAATGGCAGGTTTAGTGAGTACGAGATAACTCGTAGTTGGCTACCTAGAAGGGAACGTAATCTACGAGTTATCTCGTAGTCGGCATTCAACGTGTTAATTTCTTGCAAATTCAATTCTTTTTAACAGGACAACACTATTTTTCTAAATTGGGTGCCCTGGGTGTGCTAGACAGAGGGTCATGGGTTCGATTCCCACCAGAGACTCTGGTCTGTGACACTACACCGAGCATATGGTCTAAGTTACTCAGCCCGTATATAATTAGAATATAATTCGTAATTGTATTGTAATTAATAAATAAATAAATAAATATTTTCCTAAATTTCTCTTCTTTTATTTTAATTATCATTGATCATGTATTTGTAAGTTATAAATGAAAAAAACATGAGTAATTAATTAATGAGCAGCGTAAACGTTTGTATCAAACAAGTTGAACAGCAAAACAAAAATGCTCGGAGAACATGCCACAAATCCAAACACAACTGCAAACCAAATGTAAACAAACAAAACAAAAGAAAACAAAAACAAAACAAAAAAATTAAAACCAATATAAACAACAACAATAACACCACAAAACACACACTCTATTAATTGCTTCCCTTAAACGAATATTTCTAAAGGAAAACGTTGCATTCGTTGCTGCATTACCTGAAAGGGTTAAATTGCCAGCCTTTGATTTGCATGCAGCAAATGCTGCATGTGATGAAAGAAAATATTGTTTGTACAAGCATTGAAAATGTTGCAACAAAACCGAATCAAACATGTTTGTTATGTTCGATGTTCACATCAGCCAATGATGTCGGTTATGATGATGATGATGATGACGATGATGATGTTATTGTTAGAAATATTAACAACAACAACAACAAGAACAAAACAAACAGAAACGAAGTTTTTACGCTAAAACGATTGTTGGCCCAATACGAAACAGCCAGTCGAGTAACGAACGAGCAACGCGATGAACGTGTCATGCGAAAAGTGCGGGGAATTTTGAAAATAATTTTTGTTTGAAATTGAAAATTTTTAATTCAAAGAAATCTTAACTTTACTTGAGTGTGTGTTATTGATGTCGGAAAAACAAAACACCAAATCAAAATTAACTGTGAATTCGTGAAGAAAAGTTTGAATTTTTAACAGTTATTTACGCGAAATACGTTAATAAGTGATCTGTAAATGGAAATCAATTTTTTAAAAACTCGGCCCCAAAAGGGCTAATTTATTAGAGTGGTTTGTGAACAGCAATAGCATGATTGATGTGAATTTTCAATATGATTGATACGAAATTTGATTGTTGACTGTTGATTTCAAGTGTGATTACGCGGTTCATACTATATTTTGGTAGAGCGGTGAATGTAGTGTGCTCAGCGCCTAAACTTTGTTTATTATTTTTGATGAACGATGAAAAACAAAAATGCCGCTTGCCGATCGGTCGAAATGAATTGATTCACTGATAGTAGTGTTGTTGTGTTTGTAGTGGAAGTAAAAGGTAGTGGTAGCCGCCGATTAAACGGATAAATGTGGCATTACGCTTATACGACGACATTGATGATGTCGACGACATACAAACTCACTTAAGCTCACTGTATGCAACGTCATCGCCTGGACTTTGTCTGTGACTGTAACTCGGAGTCTCACAGATTGTCAGTTGAAACGTGTTTCTTTTTGTTTTTCATTCAGTTTCCTTGCTCAAGTTTTGCCACAGTTTAGACTGTTTTGCGGCAGTTGTGGCATTTAATCGCTTTTCGTACGAGTTTATCTTGAACTGTGTGTGCGTGTGTATATGAGTGCGTTCGTGTGTTGGAGTGCTTAAACGTTTTAAGACAAGTTAATGCGCGCATTTTGTCGGCCTTTTGATCTTTAAAGGTTTTTTCCTTCGTCTTGTTTTGTATTTTTTTCTTTTCTTTTGCTGTGATCGTCATCGAATTGTTTGTTGCCTGCCTGTTGTGCAGCTCCGTTGAAGACCACAACATAAGGCTGAAAACTGAACAACAAAAAGAAAAAAAACATACGAACTGTATTGTATTTACAAAGAGAGAGAGAGAGAGAGAGCGAGTGCTCATTTGTGTAGCAGGCAGGAAAGTGATCATATTTGTTGGAACATTTGTCGGTCGGTCGGTCGGTTTGTTGGGTAATATTTTGCGAACAAGTGCCGCCAAAACAAAACAAGAAAAAAATTAAAAAAAAAACAACAACAACAACAGCAGAAGAAAAATAAAGAAGGCCATCATCAAACAGACAAGCCGGTAAAATGTAATGTGAGGGAAATTGAAGTAAGAACTTCTTTTGACGAGACCATTCAAGACCATTTTTCTAAGGAAAACTACAAAACAACAAAAACAACAACAACAGATAGGAAAATAAAAAGAAAACGTTTTTCTATTTTACAAGAAAAACATAAAAGAAATTGAAATTAAAGAAAAAAAAACATCACAAAACAAAACGAAATGTTTTGAAAATCAATGCAATCGTAATCCAAAGAGGCTTCTAAAGAAAAGCCAAAACCGTAAAAAAAACAAAAATTTATAAACAAAAATTAGGAGAAGAAAATAATAAAAACAAAAAAAAAATAGAGAAATAAAAAAATCGAAACGAGTTGAAACAGATCAGACAGATCAGATCGTTAAAAGAATATCTCACCAATAAATAATAAAATTAAGAAACAAAAACCCATAAAAAATAATCCAATAAAAGATAACAAATAAAAATAAAATCAAATACTAAGTCGAAAGCATACATACATAAAAAGTGTCAAATTAATTAATTAATTAGAAAGTATTATTAAAACGTCACCAAATAAAATAAAAAAAAAATAAATAAATTAAAAAATACACAAAAAGAAAACAAAATCTCACTTAATTCTTAAAAGAAAAATCATCATTTAAATTAAAATCAAATCAAAACATTTAAATACGTGTCCGTATGTAATCATTCTCTCTGTCATTCAATAATAAATAAAAATAATCTAAAATAATAATAAAAAAAATTCTTAAATTAAATATCAATAAGTAGACGTAATTTATTAATTATTAAATAATCAAAAACAACAGCAAGTACTTACAAATATATATTTCCATTGCAAAAAAACAAATAAAAACAAATAAAAAACCAAAAACAAAAAATAATTATAAAATTAACACACAAATAAATAACTCTTCTTCCATCCTTCGACCCTTCTTGATAAAAAAAAAATATAAAATCGTTTTAACATGCATTTACTGTGGATAATATCATTGGCCTCTCTGGCCATTTGGCATTTGCAACTCATACATTGTGATGATCTCTCTAGCATGCACTCCCAAACACAGACCTCAAGTGGTGGTGGTGGCATACCGGGCCTGGGTGTAGGCGTGGCGGGTCAAGGTTCAATAACTAATCCATCCAACTCTCTAGGCAGCGGTTCTATGCACAACAACAATCCCTCGAATACAAATCTCAATCAGCTAAACGGCAATAGCTCTTTGCTTAATACTCTACTGCAGACGTCAGGCAATGCAGGCATGGGAGGACTCAGCAGTAATATGGGTAGCATTTTACCCATAAATGGCTTGGGCTCAATTGGTTCAGGTATCACCGGCATAATGGGTCATGCTGGAGTTGCGGGAGGAGGCGGAGGTGCTGGTGGTGGCGGAGTTTCTCATGGCATGGCTTCGGGCAGTAGTGGCGGCGGTGGTGGTGGTAGTGGTGGCCATCATCACGGCCATGCCTTAGCTGGTCTGGCCGGTTTGGGTATTATAGTACCTGGTCATCGAGGCAGTTCTACATTGGATACTGGCGGTCGCTATAATCCTACCTATATGGGTGGTGGCGGTAGCATGGATATGATGGGTGGTGGCAATGGCATGCAACAGGGTGGCGGTGGTCCTGGAGGCGGTTCTCAGTATTAGTGAGTATTCAAATATTTTTAACACTTTATTATGCTACAAATATTTATGAAAACACAAATACACAATGTACGAATGTATACACAAATTTATGCAGATTTCTGTTTCCTTCTGAAGTTTTTGATTTTTATTTATTTATTTATTACAATACAATTATAAATTATATTCTAATTATATACGAGCTGCGTAACTTAAACAATATGCTCGGTATAGTATCGGAATCGAACCCACAACCCTCACGCTAATAGTCTAGCACACTACCCACTAGACCACCAGAGCACCTTTTTTTGATTTTTGTTTTAAGTTTTTATAATGAAATACGCTTAACATAGATTAAGGAAATGTTAATGCGGGATGAGTCAAAAAGTCGGTGTATTTCTAGGTTAGAGGACGTGTACTTGTCAATAAAGACAAGAACAGTACCCGGAGGTCGAATTGACCCATTGTACTGTGTATTTCTAAGTGAAGCTCGAGTTTTGTTATATAAAAAAAATCATTTTATTTTTCCACATAGGCCCTATGCACTTGACTTAACGTTTCTCCAATTCGTTTATCCTTTCCAAAAAAAAAAAAAATTTCGAGATCATGAAATTGAGATGCGTTCATAGCTTGCGTCAAATGTCTTTCCGTCAAGTCATTCCTACATTTCGCTTCAGAATGTCACGGATTAGTTGAGCCCCTCTCGTTTTGTTTAATCATTCGAATTTAGTTAAAAGGCTGGTCATGATTTAGAAACGAATGTTTTAGCTTGACGTTGTCATCAGCAGTCCTAATCGGCTAAACGATGCACAGATTACGGTTTACATTACAGGATTGATATTAACGAAACCAGCGTACAATTAACAGTTTTCTCTGCCAGCAGGCGCCTAGCATGGTATAATCATATTTATAAAGGGTCCGCCAAATAACTTTTTTTTTGAAAATGCTTTAAAAAAAAAACTACTGAATATTTTCTCAAATTTCTTTTTTATTTGAAAGTACAATCCTTCCGGTTAATAATGGAAAATAATTCCATTCAAATGGCTGCCTTGGCTGGCCATGCAGTAGCCTACTCGATCGGTCCAATTTTTAAGCACATTATCGATTGTGTGCAGCTGTATTTCACCCAATGGCCTCACGAATATTGTCCTTTAAAGCGTCAATTGTCTATGGCTTGTCGGCGTAACACTTATCTTTGACGGCACCCCACAAATAATAGTCCAACGGTGTCAAATCGCAGCTCCGAGGTGGCCAAACGGCATCAGCTCTGCGGCTGATAATACGATCTTCAAAAACAGGGCGCAAAACATCGAGTGTAGCTTCGGCTGTGTGGCACGTAGCGCCGTCCTGTTGAAACCAAATGTTGCCAATATCCTCCTCTTCAATTTTTGTAATCAAAAATTCGTTCAACATGACCCGATAACGATCGCCAATGACTGTAACGGCCACTCCTTGCTCATTTTCGAAGAAAAATGGCCCAATTATGCCTCTGGACCAAAATCCGCACCAAACAGTGACTCGTTTTGGGTGCGTCGGCTTTTCAGTGTATGCGTGCGGGTTTTCTGTGCCCCAAATGCGACAATTTTGCTTGTTTACATACCCGCCAAGATCAAAATGAGCTTCATCTGAAAAGATGATTTTTTTTGCCAAAAGCGGCATCTTCTAGTGTAGACTACTGCATGGCCAGCCGAGGCAGCCATTTGAATGAAATTATTTTCCATTATTAACCGGAAGGATTGTACTTTCAAATAAAAAAGAAATTTGAGAAAATATTCAGTAGTTTTTTTTAAGCATTTTCAAAAAAAAATTCACCCTTATTCTGGTTGTCGTCGTCGACGCAAGACGATGTCGACTTGCGTCGACAATTTAAAATTGGTATTCTGTTTGTCGTTATTGACAGTTATCGATGACTGTCGACACACATTTGGTATTCTGTAAGTCAATACTAAGTCGATATTGTGTTGTGTCGACTCTGATTTTGTCGACGTCATTTTTGGTAACGACAAGTATTAAAAAATTAACTCTTATGGTGAATTTTTATTGTCTTCCGTTTTTTTCCTTAGTACAATAGCGATATGGATCGCTTTGATATCCATAAATACAGTTACATGTCGCCAAATGATTTCTAACAAAACATTCGGCATTCTGCTCACAGGTACCAGGAAATGGGTTTTTACACTTCTCATTAAGACATGCACTGTTCGACGGACAGTCGGAATCAAACATTCTGGTCGACAACCTTCATAAGGATTGCCAAATTAATCAGGTTAACATTTGCAAGATGCAACGCCATTTTGTTGGCGATATTGATTGTAAGGGTCGACAACTTCAGGTGGATTTTGTTGTATGGGAGAGCATAGCACAAATGGATTACCAGTATAGCTAGACTCACAATAGCACATTGGAGTGTGGCTATTAACACGACAAACTGCACTTTGGCCACAAAGTTCTGAGCAGCGATCCTTACACTTCTCGTTTGTTACGAGGGACATTCGGAGTTTGTAACGTATTCAGGGCGGCAATTAGGTGGTTGTCCTGTATACTCTGGTAAGCAAGTACATGAAGGTGTTGTCCCTATATCCTTACAGATGCTATTTGGACCACACGGTGAAGGTTGACAAGGATTCTAAGCAACAACATTCTTTTGAGGTTCAACTACAGACATAAAAAATCGTATTAATAGTTAAGTTTTCGCAGCAATTGTAATCCTATCAAACTTACTCATTCTTTGGCACTGAACAAATGGATTTCCTGTATAGGAATACAAGTACAGAACGGACTGTGGTTTACAACATTGCAAAGCGCAAAACGGCCACATATTCCTGGGCATGGATCAATACATCGCTGATTTTGACAGGCCTGATGATAAAAACCTTTTTTTTTCTAAATAAATGAATCGGCTGACTTAAATATTAGAGATGTGTGTTTTGTGTTATTACAATTTTCGATAAACAGTCGACGTCGGCATAGTACTGTTACAGAATACCAAAACAGTGTCGACGTGATGTCGACGACGATAGAAAACGATGTCGACTCAAAAACGACGACGACGACGACGACGACAACCGGAATAAGGGTGATTATTTGGCAGACCCTTAACTACTACACGGTATACTGCACCGTTTACTAAGTCCATCTATTGAAGACATAATGAATTTAATTATGCCGGAATCTGTTGTCACATAAGACTAGTTGGTCGTGTGTTGTATTATTAGACGTGAGGCCGTGGTTCAAATACTAACTCCAGACATCTCCAACAAAAAACGGAATATTGCTTCAACAACTTCTTTTCAGCAGTCTTCTACGAAAAACTCTGAGAGCTAAATAAAATTGCCATAAAAATGTTCTCAAGGATCTGTTGTTCGGAGTCGACTTTAAACTGTAGGTCCCGCCACTCATGGAACAAAATTAGGGCGTTATCTTGACTGCAGGGTAGTAATGACCGATTAAGTAACTTAAATAAGGCATGTGATTGCGAATAATGGCCGATCGTTATATCGGTTGCTGTTGTTTAAAACTCTATTAAATGTTCGCGTGTATATGGGTTTTAAAAGTGAAAAATCCCTAAAGGTAACTGTGAATGTGATTTAACAGAAACTGTTTATTGATTAAATTGTTTGTGAATATATTTCTCGTTCACTTTTCTCTTCTTACCTCTTCTCTTTATTTTGTTTTTTGCTTTTTAAAAGGAAAAAACTGTTTAAAAAAAAGTTATTTATTGGCCATTAGCATGCATTTGCTGCGTCTTAAAGATTCTTTTGTTCCTTTCCTTATCCATTTTTCCATTTTTTCCTTTTTTTGTTGAATTTTACATTTTTTTCTACTTGATTTAAGAAAGTAACAGCATTATTTTTTGACATTTGAATGACAGATTGTTGTGTTTACAGAGTCATGCCGAATGCATGCACACACTCACCGAAATAAAAATTAATTTCTGCAAAATGTGGTAAAAAAAAAAATTTTGTTCCCGTTTTTGCGTAAACAAGTGGCCAGCCAAGACATGCAAGATGTTTGAATTCCATTTAAATACGCATACGCGGGGTATTTAAAACATTTTTTATTGCAGACAATGAGGCTAATCAATCGTATTAAAATTTAAAAAAATTCCATAACAGAATGGAATACTCAATGCATTTTGCTGTTTTACAATAATTCTCTTAGATTCTCTGTTTAAAATATTTTGTTTTATAACAAATCTGACTATACATACACAATTGGTGATTACAACCCTTTAGTCAGGATTACAACCTAGTTATGTTATGTGCATTAATTTTTATACGTGAGTGGCGGGACCTGCAGTTCAAAACCGACTCCGAACGATAGAACTTTTGTGAAACTTTTTATGGCAATTTTATTTACTCTCAGAGTTATTGCCAGAAATCTGCTGAGAGAAAGTTGCCGAAGAAATATTTTTTCGTGTTTTGTTTTGTTGGAGATGTCTGACCTGAGGTTTGAACCGGGGCCTCACGTCTAGTAAGCCAAAACACTACCTACTAGAACACGGCGACTTCTAAATCTGATTATAATTTATTGAAATTTGTCTGCTAAACTTATTTATAATTAAAACAGATGACAATCATTTTAAATTTTTCTCAAAAAAATAAACCAATCAAGCAACCCCAGAACAACAAGATAACTTAAGAACTTTCACCAAAAAAAAAAAAAAAAATCGAAAATAAATAGAAATACAAGAAGAAAAAAATGCAGATGAACATAAATATTTGTGTGGTAATGCATTAATTTTAATGTAATGAAATAACGAAAAGCAACAAAATATGAATATTAAATATTACAAAAAAAATATTTGAAGAAATCCTCCCCCTTTGGCCTTAGCCTTAACACAGCCCGCTCTCTCTCCCTGCAATATAATCTTCAATTTCCCCAGATGATCTGTGTGACATTTATGCCGCATTTACGGACAATAACAACAACATGGAAAATGAGGGATTGTGTTTGTGTGGGAGAGAGGGAGGGGGCGTCGGAAGAGTAATAATTTATTTTCTTTGGGGAATTTAAACATTAAATGCGTTCATTCGTTCGCTCGCTTGCTCATCGTGCCTTTTGTAATGTTACTTTCTTCTATGCTGCAGTTTTATTACCGTTATTATTCACAAAAACACACACTTACGCAGCGTGCCCAAACAAGAGCTCTAGTTTTATATCAACACTGTGGCATCCT
The DNA here is from genome assembly GCA_932273835.1 of Sarcophaga variegata. NCBI lineage: Eukaryota > Metazoa > Arthropoda > Insecta > Diptera > Sarcophagidae > Sarcophaga > Sarcophaga variegata. The sequence continues at coordinate 118,737,544 of OW026361.1, forward strand.
TATAGACTCGATACGAGCGTACCTCTAAACAGCCACCGAAACCACAAATTATTAAAAAACAAAAACAACAAAAAATTATAAAAAATGCAAAATTATTGTTTTTGTTTTTGTTTTTGTTTGGTGGCATCATGTTGTTCTTGTGGTTAAACAATAAAGCGCGGTAAATGTAGTCGTTGTTGTTGTTGTTGTTGTTCTAGAAAATTTTTAATTCAAAAAGTGCACATAATTTATATTTTACAATAACAAGTACAACAACAACAAGAACAACAATAGACGACAACAGCAACAGCAATAGCTGTAGTACGGGCATCGCTATTAAATTGTTGGCCATAAAAATGAAACGTCATTGTCATCACCAGCATCAACATCCTTGTTTTCTACATCAGGCATCATCATCATCATCATCAGCAGGTACAATTTCTTTCAACAAACTCTTGTTGTTTCGCATTTATTCGCTACCAAATGGATCATGTGGCACAGATGAACGGCGAACGGCGTACGGCAAAACAAACATCCCCCTTGGCCTGGCTATAAAATTGCAAACAACGTCGGTACAAATAAATACTAGTTGCCATTGTTGTTGTTGTTGTTGTTGTTGTTGTATCGTCATTATTTGTCATTACATTGTTGCAACAAATCATAGGAATTCTACGGCTGTGTGGCAAGTGTAAACGCACACAGTGAGTGAGTAAAACAGAAAAACAAAAAATCGAAAAAAAACAAGAAATCATATCCAATGAATGAAAAATACCACCCACTCTTTAATGTAAATTTTGTTGTTATTGCCGTCGTAGTAGTTGTTGTTGTTGTTGTTGTAAATACAAAATATTTTTTTTTATCATTATTTTGTGGATTAAAAAAAAAGCGAAAAAGAAAATAAAAAAAAAATTCTTTAGAAAAATTCAAAATAAAAATGGAAAAACTGGAAAAACGGAAAATGTTTGCTAAACGATATTTCACTTGAATTTTGTTCGCTTTTTTGTTCTTTCTTTCTTTTTTTCAATGTTTTTTTTCGTTCTTTTTTTCAATTGTGCTGATAATGTAGACAAAATAAATTGTGGTTTAAATAAGTATGACTACGAAGCCATCATAAAATAAAGGCTCCAATTTTCTTTTTTTTTATTATGGTTACAATGCCTTACACCTAAATGAGGCCAGACAATTGGAATATTGCCTGTGATTTCTGTTACAGTGCTTCACAATTATACTCCCAAAATAAAAGGTTTAACACATCAGACGGTATTCTGCATATGGAAGCAATGTAGAATTAAAATTTTATTAATCATACGTTGTTTTACTTGGGTCGTATGGAATGATTTTAAAATTTAAATTCTATACGCACAACAATCGTTTCTGAAATACAACTGTTTCTCGATGTTATTTGTCTGGGTCCACAATTTTAGAACCCCTTATTATGAACAACCATAGCCACTGCTGGTGCTATACTACGTAAGAGAGGTTTCATGTCATCCCCACTCAATCAAAATAATTTCATTCGTATAAAACTACATCCATCTAGCTTATATACACTTAGGTTCTCCAGTTCTATATCAATATTCTAAAGTTGCATGGCCTTTTAGGGCATAATCTCCTTTATTTGACATCTGTTTGGTACTCCTAATGAACTAGCAAGGGCTTACGTACGTACGTAATTGGTCATTACAACCTTTCAGTCAGGATTACGACCTAATTTCTAACATCACTTATGTTGTGTGTGTTAATTTTATACATGAGTGGCGGGACCTACAGTTTAAAGTCGACTCCGAACGACAGATTTTTGAGAAACTTTTCATTGGCAATTTTCTATTTGCTCTCAGAGTTTTTGCCAGAAATCTGTTGAGAGGAAGTCGCCGAAGAAATACTTTTTATATTTTGTCTTGATGTGTGGACTGGGGCTCGAACCCTGGCTTTTCGTCTAATAAGCCAACACACTACCTACTAGACACTGGCTTAAGAAAATTCAAATCGCTGAAGTCGTCGTAGTTTAGTACGTAGTGTTTTGCCTTATTAGACGAAAGGTCATGGTTCAACTCCTGATTCAGACATCTCGAACAAAACGAAATGTGAGAAAATATATTTCTTTCGGCGATATCCTCTCAACAGTCTTCTGGAATAAACGGTAAGAAATAAAAATTCCGATGAGTTTCTTAAAAATCTGTCGTTCGGAGTCGGCTGTAGATCCCGCCTCACATGGATGCAATTAAAACACACATGGGTGGGGCGACAAGCTCGGTTTCCTCATAACAGTCTTCTGAAATAAACGCTAAGAGTGAAATAAAAAGTGCCGTGAAAAAATCTATCGTTCGGAGTCGCCTTTATCCATCACTCATGGATAAAATTAACACACACAACATGAGTGTATGAGAACCTAAATCGTAATTCTGACTTAAGGTCCTATCATGATAGGTTTGGCAGACAGATCTCGTTGTTTATAACCTACACAGTCTGTGAACTTGTATTGGGTGTAGTGAAAAGTTGCCGACTGAGTCAAATGTGCTTTAAGAGCCGGCGTTCCCTGACCTTTCCATGTTCAGCTTGTCTTCTGTCGAGAGGTTTGATTAGAGACCCTAGGTTTTAAAATTTCTCGTTTTAAACTTTGTCATCTCTAAACCCTTTAAAGGACATTTTTAAAGGCTTTAATTCAAAATGATTTAATCGTATTTGATCGTTTTTTAAATTTTAACTCACAAACACTACGGACTTTAAAATTATTGTAAAAAATTGTCGTATTTGCTTCGTATTTCCTTCACACAAAATGTGGAACATTTAAGCAATTATATGCTTCTCTAAATATATTCTATACATACATATGTATGTATGCATGTATGTATGTCTATATGTACGCATGCATGTAATTTTAATATCTTCTTTGGAGTACGATTTTTAACCCTTTTTGAAAGTACAAATGACTTCTTTATGACATGACATGCCACACAGTATGAACACTGTACGACGATTGTACACGGGGTATGTTGGTGCGTGTACTGTGTGCTGTGCAGCACATTTGTCTCAGCAAATTACAAACTAATCACTGTTAATCAGCTTAAATACTATTTAGCAAATGTTGCATTTTCATTTCAAAAAGGGAATATTTAAATAAAAATTTCATTTCATTTCCATTCACATTCACATTCACATTCAAAAGGTGTTGACATGACTAATAGACAACATGTAGGCTTAAAATTGAAACAAAAGAACAAGAAGAAGACAAGCAGACAGACAGACAGCATACAGTAGTTGGCATTAGCATCGTTGGGGGTTAGGGCAGGCGGCAGAGTAAAATACAAAGAAAGAGAAATAAAACAAAAATTACTATGAAGTACAGAACATGTAGGTGGTATGCCACCACACAGGCAGACAGACACTCAAGTAAATTAATATCCAAAAAATTTAAGAAAATTTTATTGAAATTATTATTATGTTGTTGTTGTTGTTTGTCGTCGTTCGTTCGTTTTTATCCTTTTTGCCAGTGTTTGTTTGTTGGTTTGTGTTTGTGTTGCTCGTTTTAAATGGAAACTGTTTTTCCCTTAAAATGAATATGTTTTCTTCTTCTATTTTTATTGTTGTATTAAAACATATTTTTTTACACAAACTGTGCATAAGTGGCATGAGTATCATCGGTTGTAGTTGCCTTCATTTTTGTTTTTTGTTTTTTTTTTGTTCAAAAAGGAGTACAGAATACCAACCACAAAGACATTGACTTGATTTAAATTGACACGCCTCAGACACATAAACTACTTTGGCGAATGAATACAAAAGAAATTCTCTTTTTCTTTTTTTTTTTTGTTATTGTTTTTGCTTATCATTTCAATTCTACGTTTTTTCATTATTTTCTTGGTACATTTTTGGTTGCCTTTTTCTTCTCTTCTTCCCTTTTTTTCTGGTTTTTGGCTTGAGCGAGGCAACGACGAGAAGAATAGAAGATTTTCGTTTATTGATAACAGCGAACTATTAATGGAAATAATATTCTACTGACTACGTTTGGTACAGGAACATAAAGTACCTAAGCATTGTCATCCATGAGATTGCGTTGCGTTGCGTTTGATTGTATGTATGTAAGAATGTATTTCAATGCTTGTGTTGGCTTCCAAAATGAAATTTCCATTTTCAATTATTTTCTCTGGCAAGGAGTAAGCCAACATAAAAGATCTTTTCGTGTAATTGTCTAGATAATGCATGGAATACAATTATTTACATGACTTGATTCGGTTCTTTTCTGTTCCTGTGCTGTTCTTTATTAGTTTCAAAGATTATCTTGCAAGGGAACATCATAATTTTTGTTTATAAAATTTGAAAATTTCAAATTCTTTTTTTTTTACACTGTATATCTCTTGATCTCTTACTAAAATGCGAAATAAAATAGAAAAAAAGGGGTTTAAAATCAAATATAAAAGGATGGCTATCACAGTATTCCGTACCTGCCTTAAATGTCAATAGAATTTCAAACATTTTTTAATCTCGCCTTAATCCAGTTCAGTAGTGAAGATTTCACATTTTAATGCATCGCCTGCTTTCGTTTGCACATTTAACTTTTCTGACATAATTTTTAACATCGTCAAGATCACAAGAGATAAAGATATTCCCTAATGGAGCTGAGCATGCAAAATTAAAAGATTATTTTTTTGTTTCTCGTTTCTTATTTTCTTATTTTTTTGTCAATAAAACTGAATTCAATACAATACAATACAGTGACTTCGATTTCGAATTTGTTTATTTGTCTTGAGTTCTACTGGAATTTTATTTGCTTTGATTAATCATCGCCTGCCTGCCTGCCTCCTCCTCAGTACTGTTGCCATCGTGATTATCATCATCATTTGCTTTGGCATTGAGTAAAGAGTTTCGCTTCTACATTTCCGTTGGCAATTTGCTTATTACGCAGAATAAATATGAAATCAATCGTAAACAAAGTTCTTCAATGAACGCATAAGATGACATTCAGAAAGTCAGTCAATTTGCTGGACAATATGCCACACAAAAATAAATTAAAAATTAAATAAATAATCTCTCTGTATACTCGTATATAAAAAAAACCAAAATTATGCAAAAAAAACGGATTATATCTGCCATTTAATACCAGTGGCAGGATCTAGACAGATTGGTGGGGCAAACAGACCCAGTGGGCTGGATAGTAATTCTGAAAAAATATGATATTGATAACTTGTATTTTTTTGGTCGATGATTTGCATTTTTTGATCGATAACTTGCATTTTTTATATATGTATAAAGAAAAACAAAAATTATGCAAAAAAATGGTTTATATCTGCCATTTAATACCAGTGGCAGGATCTAAATCAAACAAAATCGGATAAAAACATATTGGTGGGACAAACGGACCCAGTGGGCTGGATAGTAATTGTGCCAAAATATGATATCGATAACTTGGATTTTTTTGATCGATGATTTGCATTTTTTTAAAAAGATAACTTGCATTTTTTGATTGATTTATTTGGTCGATAACTAGCATTTTTTAGTCGATGACTTGCATTGCTTTCGTCGATAACTTGCACTTTTCAGCCGATGACTTGCACTTTTTGGTCGATGACTTGCACTTTATAGTCGATGACTTTAATTTTTTGGTCGATGACTTGCATTTCTTTGTTCGATAACTTTTTTTCGGTTCATATCTTACTTTTTTATTTGGGGGTTTTGAACCACGGTCTTGCATTTAATAAGCCAACACACTACTCACTAGATTATGGCGATCGTACAGAGTACCTACATATGTTCCTTCAAAGAGCGTTAAGTAGTATAAAAGTAAGACTGAAAAATTAATATTTTAAGGCTTGTTTTTCAACGCTGATAGCAACAATTACATTCTGGCTAAAAAGGATATCTCAAAAGCTAGCTTTTTAAGTTTATTTAAAATGTTAAGAAAATTTTCGACTCAAATTATTAAAAAAGAAACAAATAAAACCGAAGTAAAGATACTTCATATTTCACTTCTTTTAAGTTTTATGCTCATAAAGAAATAAATTTTTGAAATTGAAAAAAAAAAAACAAAAAAAATTAAATATTTGCCTCAAAGGAGATGAACAAAGTGAAAAAGTCTAATAAAAATCACAACAAAACACATTTAAAGAACAAGAAAAAAACGTATAAAATATCCCCAATGCATGAATGAATGAACGAAGTAAACGGAATGAATGAAAGAATGAATGAATGACTGAATGAATGAATGAATAGAACAAATATGTTTAATAAGAAAAGAAAAGAAAAACGCATTTTGTTGTTCTGTAAATATTAGATAAAAGTCTTCTTTTTTTTATGATTTAAAGTACGAGTACAACTCAAATTTCACAATTTACGAATAATTTTCTGTTTTTTTGTTTCGTTTTTTTTTTTGCCTTTAGTTTGTATATTTATTTTATAACAGAAAAAGCACAAATAAAAACGAATTTCAAAAGAAATGTTCAAGTATTTTAATAAAGAAAGAAAATTAACAAGAGTTTCTTTCAACAAAAAATAAAATCTAAACAAATGTTTATTCATACAAAAACAAAAAACAAAAAAAAGAATCAAAAATAAAATAATAATTCGGCGTTTTTTTGTTTGTGATTTTTCGTAAGAAGATGAGCATTTCATTAATTTTTCTTTTTTGGTTTTTGTTTTTGTTTTGTTGACTATTAAAGTTAAAAAACTTTTTAGTCATAAACGTACTCTACACCCATTACGTACAAAGACAATAGAGCACCCTTAAAACAAACGACATAAGAAACAAACAGGCAGAGAGAGAGAGAAATGACTTTCGGTTGTAAAATTTAACGAGAACAAGAAGTTGCAGACAAATATAGGAAAACTTTTCTCCTCTAAAACTAAATATTGAGCAGACATTATCCCGTTAAATGGAATAAAAGTTAATGAACAGCAGCAGCAGAGTTTAATGATTCGCCATAAAGACAGATTTTTTGTTGCACTGCCTTTGATTATGGCTCACACAGTTGTGTGTTGCGTATCAATTACAATGGAATTGAATATTTCTATTGAAATATTAGAAGTTTAGAATTGAAAACGAAACAAAGATTTAAAAACAGAAATTCAATCATTTAATCGCTTGGCCGTCATTCACTTCCTTCTGCACTTACCCAATCATTTGCTGGTGAATTCCAAAGGCCAGAGCTGTAAGTACTGTAATAGATTGTGATTTAATTCTGATTCAATTTTAAATGACAATAGAAAGGAAAATTTTATTTAAACACATTGCATACATACAATACATACAGTCACAGAAAAAAGTCTACATACACCATTGTATGAAATTTTTTTTTTTTATTTTTTTTTTTTTTTCTAATAATTTCTAGGTTATATTTTTTATATTCGATTTTACTTTCAAACAATCTTAATTGTGACTGTCATAGAGAAAGGTTTTTTAATTTGTAAAAAATCGCCGGGGAAATACACCGCTATATGTCTACTTTTTCCCTTGACTGTATGTATATGCATTGGTTAATCAGTGAAAAATTTAATTCATGGCAAGTGCAACAATGCTAGCATTTGATGTAAAGAGCACTGCTCTTTACATAATATTTCGGGTTAGGTTAGGTTAGAGGACATGTTCTTGTCAATTAAGACAAGTACAGTACCCGGAGGTCGAATTGACCCATTGTACAACGTCCTAGTTTCTCACACCACTTAAGTTATGTGTGTAAATTTTATACATGAGTGGTGGGACCCACAGTTTAAAGTCGACTCCGAACGATAGATTTTTGAGAAACTTTTTCATGGCAGATTTATTTACTGTCAGAGTTTTTGCCAGAAATCTGCTGAGAGGAAGTCGCCGAAGAAATACTTTTTGTATTTTGTCTTGATGTCTGGCCTGGGTCTCGAACCCTGGCTTTGCATCTAATAAGCCAACACACTACCTACTAGACTACGGCGACTTCAAAACATACATTATATTTCAAGAACAATGAAAATTCCAGTGCAGCAGTCAATAGAACAAGATACCCACAATGGAAGTATAGAACTTGCTTGACATGTGATTCCAATAAGACGGTAATACATGCTAAATGGCATGTAATATCCTAAAACTATTTAACGCAATAATGTTAATTGCTATCCTAATATAACCAATAAAGTTTAAAGATTGAAGCTTCTATAGGTTTATGAAAAAAAGTGTGAAACTGTTGACCCTTCATGTGATTCTATGTAAATGTCATTAAAATTGATCAGAAGTTTTAGATGTTTATGCGTTACAAACAAACAAACAACAAGACATTGATACATTTTTATAAATGAAATTGATTAGATATTCATTATGAACGTAGAATGCATTCTTTTAAACTCTTTTCGTGTTTTATCAACGTAATGACGATGTTGCAACAAAACAAAATGATTTGATTTGTAAATTTAAATGTTTGTAATACCATGCCATGCCATGCCATGCCATGCATGTACATGCATACATATGTATGAGTTAGTGTGCTGTAGTTATGATTGTTGTTGTCTGTCAAACATGATTATTACATTATTTGTAAAACAAAACATTGCTGTTGCTATTATTGCTTATTACACTCTCTCGCTCTCTCTCTCTCTCTCTCTCTCTCTCACTGCTAACAATACTTTCGCATAAATTTGCGTAGAAACATTGTTTGCTTGCAAGCGAATGTGTGTGTGTCGTGCATTTGGCTTTGTTTGTTCGTTTTCTATGCCTATAAGTCGACTACGATTTCTTATGCCATGAAGTATAACAACAGTCAACGACAACTTCATTCTCTAATTAAAACTAATGTTTCTCTTACTATAATTCTGTTGTTGTTGTTGTTTGTTATTGTTTGTTGCTATTGCTATTATTTGTGTGTGTATTTGTATATGAAATTGAAACCAACCCCTTATGATTGTTTTTTTTCTGCTGTTGTTTCTGCTGTTGTTTTTGAAAAGGTCGTATGTTTTTCAAACGGTGCTGTTATAGTAGTTGCTGTTGTTGTTATTGTTGTTGTCGTATGTACTAGTTGTAACCCCCTTCTTAAAGGGCAATTATTAAATTTTCATTACATCCCTTAATCAGCTTTTGAACAAAGTGATTTTGTTCTCATTATACTATTATTCTATATCATTGTGTGTGTATGGGTGTGTGTGTCTGTGTCAAGTATATTTGTTTGTGTGCATGTGTATGTGTTTGTTACTTGTTTTTCTTCGATTGTTTCGACTGTTATTTTCTGATATTCCGAATACTTTGTTTGTTTAAACTGAATAATGGTTGTTAAATTGTAATTGAACCCGGGGTTTTTGTTAGTGAAACCAAGACAAATATTGATTTACCAAGAGTACAGAGACACACAGAGAGAGAGAGAGGAAGACACACACACACACTTATACTTACATACATAAAAGAGAATGTAAATAAACAAAAAAACATTGTAATGCATAAAATTCATTTATTGAATAAGCGTAAGCATTAATTTATGTATGTATGTGCATAAGCATGTTTCCATGAGTATGAATATTTTATTGTGCAGATAAAATCAAAAGGAATTTGAACTTGAGATTGAATAAATAACTAGACAAACAACAACAACTACAACAGAAACAATAGAAAACGGGAAAATACAAGAATATTTTGCATATTTCTGGCATCGAATTAGAAGATAAAAAAAGGAAACTCCATAAAAAATAAAAATTATGGGACAGTTAATGAGTGACTTTTCTTTTTTGACAATTGTAATCTTCAAACGAATTTTTTTTTTCGATTATATTAAGGGTGTTACAAACAATATTAGAGAGAGAAAATGTTGAAGAGACAAGGTAATAACTTTAAAACCTTTCATCTTTAATTGTTTTAATTGTCGAAGACTTCAAGGTTCGTTTTTTTTTTTATTACTACCTTCACTAAATTATAAATTCCATAAAAATTTAGGAAGAGAATTTCTTTGCAAACATTTAGTCATGACGTAATAATGTCTCATATTTTTAATTTAACATTTTATATCAAACGTGTATGTATGAATGAATGTACAGCATGAAGGGCAACAATGCTGATCGCCACAATTACATAAGTTTTATATACATTTCTATACAACGTCATGAAGTCGCCGTAGTTTAGTATGTAGTGTGTTGGTTTATTAGACGTAAAGCCCGGGTTAGTATCCCAGGTCAGACATCAAAACTAAATATGAAAAAAAAAATATTTCTTCGGCGACTTCCTCTCAGCAGATTTCTGACAAAAACTCTGCGAATAAATAAACCTGCCATGAAAAAGTTTCTCAAAAAATCTGTCGTTCGCAGTCGACGTTAAACTGGAGGTCCTGGCACTCACGTATAAAATTAACGCACACAACATGAGTGGTGTGAGAAGCTAGGCCGTAATCCTGACTGAAGGGTTGTATTGGCCAATGTGCGACTGTGAAAACACACCCGGCTAGCTGCTGTCCACTAGGTTGAGTAGAACTCAAAAATACTTTATTTTATTTCTCCATAATATTTCCGCCATAATATATGCGAACTACTAATCTCTTTCAGCGCCATAAGCCCCTAATCTCAATAATGTTTTATTTTTATCTCTGCCTTGTAATAATTTCATCATGGTATTGCAGTTTTTTATATTGTTGGCACATGAGAGAAAAGTAATGTCCTTAAAGAAGCTTTAAAAAGTTTACGTGATAGCTTCTCTAATTCCAAGTTGATCCATTCGTAATCAAATTTCAAAGTAGTGAATTTGATGATGAAAAAATAAGAAAATTATTCTCCTCTAAATGGTTAATTGACATTCAATAGCTGCCTGCCATAATCCTTGCTTCTTATTCTAACATGACAGTCGCCGTTGATTAGTAGGTAGTGTGTTGGCTTATTAGACGTAAAGTCAGGGCTCGAGCCCCAGGCCAGACATCAAGACAAAATACAAAAAGTATTTTTTCGGCGACCTTCTCTCAGCAGATTTCTGGCAAAAACTCTGAGAGTAAAAACAAAATTTGTCATGAAAAGTTTCTCAAAAATCTGTCGTTCGGAGTCGACTTTAAAATGTTGGTCCCACCGCTCATGTATAAAATTAACACACACAACTTAAGCGGTGTGAGAAACTAGGACGTTGTACAATGGGTAATTTCTACCTCCGTGAACTGTACTTGTCTTAATTGACAAGTACACGTCCTCTAACCTAACCTAACCCAACCTGCTCTAACATTCAGTAAATATTTGCCATCGTTAATCAATACAAAAAAGCAACATGCATAAATTCATTCTAAAGGGTGTTTTTTATAGAGGTATAGAACTTTAAATTGCAATAAAACAACGATGGATTATTCGATTGACATGAATTTTATTTATCCGAAAGATAATCTTGTGGCATTACATTTTAAATATGATTTCTGGCATATGACCGCCACGGCTGGCGCGGATGTAGTCCAATCTGGACGTCCAATTTTCGATGACTTTTTCCAAAATTTGTGGCCGTATATCGGCAATAATACGGCGAATGTTGTCTTCCAAATGGTCAACCGTTTGTGGCTTTACCGCATAGACCAATGACTTTACATAGCCCCACAGAAAGTAGTCTAGCGGTGTTAAATCACAAGATCTTGGAGGCCAATTCACAGGTCCAAAACGTGAAATTAGGCGGTCACCAAACGTGTCTTTCAATAAATCTATTGTGGCACGAGCTGTGTGACATGTTGCGCCGTCTTGTTGAAACCACATCTCCTGGACATCATGGTTATTCAATTCAGGAATGAAAAAGTTAGTAATCATGGCTCTATACCGATCACCATTGACTGTAACGTTCTGGCCACCATCGTTTTTGAAAAAGTACGGACCAATGATTCCACCAGCCCATAAAGCGCAATAGCTTCTTCTGTACGCACCGTACAGCGTCTCTGGGGATGCGAGTTATCAATAACAGTAAACGTGGTGTGAAAACGTTCCATGGTTAATCGAATTAACTGCTCTGATGGACGATTTTGTCGACGATAAAATGGACGTAGTGCGCGATACGTTTTCCGCACAGAACCATTATTTTCGAAATAAAATTGCACTATTGGCAAGCGTTGTTCAGGCGTGAGTCTATTCATGATGAATTGCCAAACCAAACTGAGAATAAATCACTTGACAGCTGTTAAATCGATCGCCATCTTGAAAAGTAATGCCAACTTAAAGTTCTATACCTCTATAAAAAACACCCTTTATTTTCCACAACTAATGAAGATATTTTCCCACCAGGTACAGATGATACAGATGATTGTATCCATTAACCTTTATTTTGATTTGCAACAGAAAGAAATTTCTTATTTAACGATTTTCAATGAAACTTAAAGAATTTAAGAAAAATTCCGACATATTCGTCACATGGAAACATGGAAAGAAAAACTTGTATTTTTATATGATAAGTATCGTTTTACCCCAAAATGTTCATGAATGTTAAATCGATTTAGAAAAAACCGATAAAAATCAACGACAAGACAGTATTAAACAACGACAGCGTTTTAAACGTTTCTTCTTTTTTTTGATGATTTTCTTCAACGAAATATTTCCAAAAGCATGACGCTTACTTAATAGGGAGAGGGCTTAGAGCAGTAAACATGATTTTAAACGTTTTTAAAGTCAAGACAATTAAAGGTGTAAACTGTAATACAAGCGTGACAATGACAACAACAACAACAAAAACTAACAAATTAAAGCAGTTGCTGCCGTAAAAAAAATTCAATACGAAACAACAGTAGCAAGTTAATGTTGGTTGAGGCAAGAGTGAGTGAAACCAGTTAAATGAATAGAGCAAGAAAAAAAGGTAACAAAAAAAGTGTTTTTTTTTCTCTCAAGATGATGGAAGAAAATCAATGTTCAGATGGCTGAAATGGCATTTTTGAAAATCCCACCAATACTTGCCAGTTTACTTAGGCTATTACCACATCGATCCAAGAGTTGTTGTAAAAAGATGAAGTTCGGGAACACACCCACAGTTTAAATGCTTTTTTTTATTTTATTTTATTTGATGATCCGTCGTTCGTTTCTATTTCTTATTTTAACTTCTCATTTCATTATAAAAAAAAGGAAAAAAAAACGAAAAAAAAATTCGTCTTTGATCTTGACGAAAATTACGTATGAAACTGGAGATAAACTGATGCGATAACGATAATGATGATGAAGATGATGATTACCATCAGCATTGTCATAAGCATCAATGAATAACCGACAGAGTAAATTATTTTATTTTCATCTTCATTGTTTTTTTTCTAATTTTTATTGATTTTTTTCAACTATTCTACGCATTAAGGTTAAGTGTATGAGTGTATGAGTGTATGAGTGTGTGTGTATATGTTTCTAGAGTTTCTAGAAGTTGTAAAATAATGAAATTGAATCGAAAAGAATCATAAAAATTAACAAAGTCGAACCAACAACAACAAAAGAAATTCTTTCAATCATAAACACAACATCATAAAAATTAAAAAAAAAAAAAGAAAAAAAAACAAGAAAATCTTAAAACAAATACTACTTAGACTTGTTCATTTCGTTTCGTTTCTTTTTCTTCTCATTTCTTCAATATAAACTTACAACAATCATAGGAATTATTGAAGTAGAGTTTCTTCTTCTTTGGATTTCTTTGGTAGTCTCACTCAGTTAACCAGGCAGTCAGCTAGTGCAGGTGTATTGTAAGAATTCAAATATTTAACGGATAGATGGAGTTGGAGGGTTTTTATTTGATTTTTATGTTTATAAATTGAAAATAAAAGCAACAAAACGTGTTAGAGACGATCAAGGCAGACCGACCGACTGATATAATACCCTACAGCAAGTTATGTACACATTATGCACAAACAAAGTCAAATGTCAAGTAGGTTTTTAGAGAAGAAATGTGATCCATCAAGCCTTTCTACGCCAGACCTTTTGAATTTTTTTATACAAAGCGGTGAGGCTCCCTCCATCCATGTAATCACATTCAACTTTATTGTCTAACCCGGGTAAAGTGAAGCCTTCCATTTAAACTTCTTCTACATACATACATATGTACATAAATGGCCATTACAACCCATGTCGTGTGTGTTAATTTTATACATGAGCGGCGGGACCTACAGTTTAAAGTCGACTCCAAACGACAGATTTTTGAGAAACTTTTCATGGCCATTTTTTGCCAGAAATCTGCTGAGAAGAAGTCGCCGAAGAAATATTTTTTTCATATTTTCATTTTGATGTCTGACCTGGGGTTTGAACCTGGGCCTTACGTCTAATTAGCCAATACACTACCTACTAGACTACGAAGACTTTAAACTCCTTCTATTCCACCTAATTAGGTCTTCGTTACCCTCAACCCTCAATTTCTATGCATGCTTTTCATGTTTCTATGACTAGCTTTTATTTCAAACCATTCCCTACAACTTCAATATATCATCACAACCATTGCACTGTACTGTAGGGTATTACAGTTTCATGTTTATATACGGTTTGGTTATGTGTGGGGGCAGCATGCTGTATGGAATGCATCAATGAAATTATAAATTTCATGAAGGAAATACGTAAGCAAACGAAAAAAAAAACAGAAAACTTTGCTGCTGTCAATGGACTCAGGCATTAAAGAAAAAAAAAAAAAGATAAACAAAGAAAAAAGAGAACAAAAAAGGCAACAATTTCCCTTAAAGAAAAATTTGTAATAAAATTTCAAATCAAAGGATTTCTCATTTGAAATGTTTTCTTATTTACTACAACAACAACAACAACAAGTCTCATACTGAGTCACAGGTCGTGTTAGATAGTGTTTTAAAATGTCTTGAATGCCACAGCAGGATACTTGAATTCATTCATTGGCAGGCTAAAGTATCTTAAAAATTACTTCAAATAGTTTTAAGGACTAAATTTGATTTTAAATGCTATTTTTGCAAACCTTTCATCAAATTTTTCTTTTATCATTAGCAGAGAAAAGAAATTAGTTCCGGAAATTCCATGAATTTTTTTATATTATTTGAAGGAATTTTAAAGGAATGGAAGTAATTTTTCAATCCGGGCAAAGCAGAAAAGTATGCAAAAATCTCTTTCATAAATAGCAAGTAAATGAATATAATCTACAATAACGCTGTTTAAAAACCAATATATGTGCAATTCTCTTTCATAGTTTTTACACAGCCCACAGAAGCTAGGCCGCAATCCTGACTGAAGGGTTGTAATGACCAATTATGTATGTATATAACCCCTTCAGATAAAAGCGCTGGCAGAAGTCTTGCTACCCTAAGCACACTTTGCAGAATTTTCATAAGGTACTGTGGCCAGTCTCTGTCTACTCCTCCACGTCTCATACATACATACATAATTGTTCATTACAACCCTTTAGTCAGGATTACGGCCAAGTTTCTCACACTGCTTATGTATGTCGTGTGCGTTAATTTCTATACATGAGTGTCGGGACCTACAGTTTAAAGTCGACTCCGAACGACAGATTTTTGAGAAACTTTTCATGGCAATTTTGTTTACAGTCACAGAGTTTTTGCCAGAAATCTACTGAGAGGAAGTCGCCGAAAAAATTTGTTTCCATATTTCGATTAGTTGGAGATGCCTGTCCTGGGGTTTAACCCATATCTCACGTCTAATAAGCCAACACACTATGTACTAGACCAAGGCGACTTCATGTCTCATATACGGTTTATGGCTGTGGTATCAAGCAATAATAACTTAAGTCCACTTAGGTCAAATTGGGTTAGGTTAGAGGACGTGTACTTGTCAAATAAGACAAGTACAGTACCCGGAGGTCGAATTGACCCATTGTACAACGTCCTAGTTTCTCACACCAACTATGTTGTGTGTGTTAATTTTATACATGAGTGGTGGGACCTACAGTTTAAAATCGACTCCGAACGACAGATTTTTGAGAAACTTTCATGGCAATTTTATTTACTCTCAGAGTTTTTGCCAGAAATCTGCTGAGAGGAAGTCACCGAAGAAATACTTTTTGTATTTTGCCTTGATGTCTGGCCTGGTGCTCGAACCCTGTCTTTGCGTCTAATAAGCCAGCACTATACTACGGCGCACCAAGGGATGTGAATTTACTAATCAAATAAAAAACGTGTTAACCCGTGTAAGTCGTAATGAAGCCCCATTACAAATGCGACTTTCATTATAGTTTTCTGATCTTAGGCTTGTCCGCATAAGTATCTTTAATTTTGAAATAAATTTTTTCTCATTCACTTTCCCGCATTGTTTCATAAAGACTTCTGTGATTTGTCTTGCAAATATTATTTGTTATCCTTTACCATACAGCTGCGCCACATACAAATCCATTTTCAAGTGGAGCCAATTTGCCATTTGTGCGCCTGGGAAATATTTGTTAACCAACGTATGTATGTATGTATGTATGAGGAAATATAATAGAAAAATTGTCTCCTATTCATTGTGAATTAAATTTATTGCCTTTTAACACATTTTAAGCGTTTTTAAGACAACAATTAACTCAAGAGTGCCATTTTATGCTTTTAGTCACACCTTTTTTTGTTACTGACTGCACCACATAAGTAAACATTCCTTTACCATATGAAGTACCTGTACAATGGAACACACACACAAACACAATCATACTTCAGATACTTGAGCATACATGTGTACAAAAACAATCTGTCAGTATTCGTTACACTGTGCATAATACGAATGCAAAGTCTTGAGAGGTAAAAAAAACAAAAAGTTGCAGGAAAAAAAGGCAGCAGCGGCGGCATTTCAACCTGGGCACCTTTCATCTCAACTCAAGATCAACTAAAAAGACTTGAACACTCACTCAGTCACTCACACACACATAAACACTTGGTTTGGTAATGAAATACTGCAAGTTAAACAGCGAGTCAGTCGGGGCAATTAGGCATCAGTCAAACAGATAGAAGGCTGACACTGTGGCAAGCTGTTGCTGTTGCTGTAAGTAATCAAGGCAACAACAACAACAAAGGCAATAAGCTGTTGCTTTATATTGCTTTTGTCAAAACTGTGCTCGACTTAAGTTAGCAATTTATAAGCCAAAACAACAACAACAACAACATCAACATCAACAATAAGAGTAAATGAAAATACAGGCACACATACACACGCGTACATTTAAACGTATGCAATTACAACTGTAAATTGTTATATTTATACCCACCATACCTACTTTAGTTGCATGCAACACATGTATTCATGTGTGCGTATGTGTGTGTGTGAGTCTAGTACTCGTACTTACGAAACGCCTTAACATACACGAGGCTCTTTTAAAAGTACCGCAAAACGCTTTTTGCCAAGTTTTTCTAAAAAGTAAAGAAAAATCTGCAGAATTTTGCAAAAATCGCAGAGTGCATGTGCATGGAGAGTGTAAGCGTGTAACCGTGTGGCAATGTTGCTATTTTTGTTGCTCTTTGCTGTTCTAGCAAAACGTTGATACTTCAAAGACCGCCTTGTAGGCCTATTTGGTCTGTCCGTCCGTCTGTCTGCCAACATCAAAGCTACAGTTTTTTGTCGTTTCTTTTCTTTTTGTTTGGATTTTCCCCATTTTCGTCTTTTTTTCTTCTTCTTCTTCTTCATTCTTTTCATTAATAATTGCCGCCTTTTTTACTTTTGTTTTGTTTTTGTTGTTGTTTTTGTTTTTGCTTACAACATATTTTCTTACTGTGGCGTGTGGCCAAAGTTTTCTCTCATGCCTGTTGTTCCTTGTTCCTTGTGTGTTTGTATGTGTCTTACTGTCGTCGTTTTGGAGTGTGCAACAAATAACCGTGTGCTGCAAGTGTTCGTATGTTTGTATCCATGTATGTATGCATGTGATATAATTTGTGCCATGAGTCTTCTTGGCAAATAACCGAAAGTGTTACTGTCAGGCTAAGAAAACGAAATACCATGAGCGAAAGAAAACAAAAACAAAACCGCCAACTTTACACTCAAAAAGATGACACAGTAAAAACTGAAGCTAAGAAACTGGACTTCAACGTAAATACATACTTACATGCATACATTCTTCATATTCGTTTTAAAGCTTATGGAAATGGTATTAAATCTCTGATTAACGTTTAATACGTTAATGTAATCAGATGAACCCTCAGTAGTGACAATTATTGGAACATTTTCCATTTGATATACCTTGGAGATCTTGCTGGGGTAATGTTTCCTCGATCAGTGCAAATCTCCGCCTATAATTATGCGCTTTTATTTCTAGAAATCAGCACAGGGACTGCGTTTACCCGTGACATCACAACGGGCCGCTATGCGCGCTCAAGTGAGCTTTGTGACATGATCAAAGCTAACACTACGACCTAACCTAACCTATTTCTAGAAACGGGAAAAAATGCAAAATCCGGTCAATATGATATCTGAGGAGAGGTTGTGGTATTATTTTTGAGCAGGCCACAAGAAGTCGCCGTAGTCTAGTAGGTGTGTGTTGGCTTATTAGACGTAAAGCCAGGGTTCGAGCCCCAGGCCAGACATCAAAACAAAATACAAAAAGTGTTTCTCCGGCGACTTCCTCTCAGCAGATTTCTGCCAAAAACTCTGAGTGTAAATAAAAATTGCCATGAAAAGTTTCTCAAAAATCTGTCGTTCGGAGTCGACTTTAAACTGTAGGTCTCCGCCACTCATGTATAAAATTAACACACACAACATAAGTGGTGTGAGAAACAAGGTCGTAATCCTGACTGAACGATTGTAATGACCAATTATGTATGTATTGGTAGACCACAATTTCGAACATCTTTGGATGAGTCATACAAACATAATTGGTTATTACATGCCTTCAATCAGGCTTGCGACCTAGCTTCTCACACCACTTATGTTGTGTGTGTTAATTTTATACTTTTGATGGCAATTTTATTTACTTCAGGGTCTTTGGCAAAAATCTGCTGAGAGTAAGGCGCTGAAGAAATATTTTTTCATATTTCGTGTTAATATTTGACCAGGAGTTCGGATCGTGGCAACTCCCTACCTACTAGATTGCGGCGACTCCCTAGTCCAGACCTACACCACAGTTTTTAAAGAAAATCAGGAGCAAAACTTTGACATTTCATTCAGTCTTTAATTATTATCAGAATTTTTATTCTACAGCTCTTGACGGCAATGTAACGGACTCTTGCTGTCAAACTTTGCCACTTTTTGGCCAAAAAAATGGCTGATTGCATTAGAAATTACTGTAAAGGAAGTACGACTTCGTGATGATTTTTTAATTCATTGGCAGTTGATGGAGTGGAGAGTTTTTAACTCAAAGTAGTCTTAGGTTAGGTTAGGTTAGAGGACGTGTACTTGTCAATTAAGACAAGTACAGTACCCGGAGGTCGAATTGAACCATTGTACAACGTCCTAGTTTCTCACACCACTTATGTTGTTTGTGTTAATTTTTATACATGAGGTCCCACCTACAGTTTAAAATCGACTCCGAACGACAGATTCTTAAGAAACTTTTCATGACAATTTTGTTTACAGTCACAGAGTTTTTGCCTGAAATCTACTGAGAGGAAGTCGCCGATGAAATACTTTTTGTATTTTGTCTTTGATGTCTGGTCTAGGGCTCGAACCCTGGCTTTGCGTCTAATAAGCCAACACACTACCTACAAGACTACGGCGGCTTCAAAAGTAGTCTTACTGTCAGCATTTTATTAAGAGATGACAAGAACTCTTTAATAAAGCCTGACCCCAAAGTGTACCATTTAAACCAACATCACCCATATATATTAAACCTTACCTAATGCAATTTTTTGAGTGTACATGTAGGCATTTAAGTTTGAGTTTCAAACTGTTCTTGCGAACAGATGTTTGATTTAAAAATTATTTTTTCTGTTTTGGGTTTTTGCAATGAAACTAATTCGGCGTGAATGCCATAAATTGAGCTTAATTTTCAAGTTCTGAAAAAACTGGCAGAAGTAATTTAAAAATGCATTAATATTCAGCTCCTTCAAGTGGAAATATTTACTGTTCACTCTAATTCACATGGAATATTTCCAAAACAGGATTGCATTATGGCACGGTCATTCGAAAATGTGAAATTAATTTCTAATAAATCTTTTCATGTGTGATTTTGGATGATTGATTTTGACTCAAAGAAAGATTTTGGACTGTTAAAGGTGCAGAGCCACCAATAATTTCGTTATTTTCCTTAATTATCATATGATTGTTATTGTATTTTTATGTTCGTGGTCCCATAGTGCTCTAATTTATACAAAATTAAAGAGAAATAAAAAAATTGTCATTAATTTGTTCTACATTTTTACGTGTTTAAATTTACTTCCCGCTGTCTGTCTGTCTGTCTGTCTCTCTGTCTGTCTCTATCATGTTTGTATCAATCGTGTTTCTTTTGAAATAATTTTTGTTTTTTCTTCACTTCTCTTAATCATTTTATAACATAAACATGTCAATTTAAATTTTTCAGTTGTACAACACAATGACAATCAAATTTCTTTGGTTTTTTTCTCTTTTTTGTTTTTATTTCAATTTTTTTTTTAATTTTTTTCCTTCAATTACATCTTTTTTATTTCCACGCCATTGACTTCTTCGCCACAATACTTCAGACAGTTCAGACAACGAAAGCGGCAGCATTAAAACCCCCAGTCGTGTAGGTTTTTGTGTGTTTCACGAAAATCGTAACATGACCACAAATGAACTGGACATTGTCGTTGTCATTGTTGTTGTGGTTTTTGTTGTTGTTGTTGTTGTTGTTCATGTGTGTACAGATCAATATACAAATTAAGAATATGACCCTGAATGTCCCCCAAAAAAGTCATGAAAGAACGTAGTGTAGTTGAGTTTGAGTAGTGTATGAAATTCAAATAAAACAACAACAACAACATCATCATTGTCACATTGTTGTCTGATATTTTCTTTTCTGTTATTTGGAGAAAATTTTATTAAAGAATTTATCAGGCCACTTACTTATTTGCCATGTTGTTGTCATTAATAGTTCCCAAATGCCTGACTGTAGGAGTACCCAGTCGAATATACTCACTAATACAGACTTACAAGAAAAGTCAGCTGT
Source organism: Sarcophaga variegata (assembly GCA_932273835.1). Taxonomy (NCBI): domain Eukaryota; kingdom Metazoa; phylum Arthropoda; class Insecta; order Diptera; family Sarcophagidae; genus Sarcophaga; species Sarcophaga variegata. The sequence goes on from OW026361.1 coordinate 118,758,419, forward strand.
AGTAAGAGAATTTTAACTTTACAAGTATATGTGTAGCAACAACAACAACAACAACAACTTCATATGAATTGTTTTCTTAAGTGTTCAGAACAAAAATTCAATTTGCAAATCAAAACATACCACAAACGATTTATGTTTCTGTTTAAATATGTAAATGACTGACGACGGACTTACATAGCCAGTCAGTCATATCATATGAATTCATACATCCGTACATACGTATGTACATACATACATACAGTCATTTGCTGAAATATGTCAGATGTACTCAAACTGCGGTAATAAAATAGAATGCATATCCGTAAGATGACTACTCAGACAATTCATCATTCAACACACAGTGTTGAAACTCAATTGATTGAGGGTTTTTCAATAAGAGTTTGATATTTCATTTCAGAATAAAAGACGTATTTCTGAAGGGAGTTTTGACCATTTTATTGTAAAGCAAATAAACTCCCATGTGTGTTAAAATATACTGTAAATAACCACAGAAACAGTGCTTATTTTATTCTTAAGGACTCATGAAAGCTTGTCAAGGAAATTGCTTGGCTTTTAAGTGGATTACATACATACATAGGATTACGACCTATGTTAATTTTATACATGAGTGGCGGGACCTACAGTTTAAAGTCGACTCCGAACGACAGATTTTTTAAAAACTTTTCATGGCAATTTTATTTACTCTCAGAGTTTTTGTCAGAAATCTGCTGAGAGGATATTTTCGTTTTGATTTCTGACATAGGGTTTGAACCGAGGCCTCACGTTTAATAAGCTCAAACACTACCTATTAGACTACGGCGACTAGTAATGGGTGATTTTTTATGAGCTATAGGAAAAAATTTCAAAAAAAAAACACGTAAAATTCAGAAAAATGCATGAAATTTTTATTTGAATCGATAGTACGGTCCATATAATTTAATGTTTGAATATTATTTCATGCAAATGTTGACCGCGACTGCGCCTCAAATGGTCCAATTTTGGCAATTTTACTCTTTCCAACATTTCGGCCGGTATGTTGAAACCACATGTCATGCAAGTCAAGCTCTTGCATTTTGGGTAAAAAAAAAGTTGGATATCATCTCACGGTAGCGCTCACCATTCACAGTTACGTTACGATTCGCAGCATCTTTGAAGAAGTACGATCCAATGATGCCACCAGCCCATAAACCGCACCGAACTGTGACTTTTTCTGGATGCATTGGTAGCTTTTGCAATGCTTCTGGCTGATCTTCACTCCAAAATCAACAATTCTGCTTATTTACGTATCAATTGAGCCAAAAGTGAGCTTCGTCGCTGAACACAATTTTTCGATAAAGAAGTGGATCTTCGGCCAACTTTCCAAGTGCCCATTCACCAAAAATACTGCGTTGCGGTAGGTCGTTCGGCTTCAATTCTTGCACCAGCTGTATTTTGAAAGGCTTCACACCTAAATCCTTCCGCAAAATTTTCCACGTTGTTGAGTAACAGAGGCCCAATTGCTGCGAACGGCGACGAATGGTCATCATTATCATCTGGCCGATACAGCTGCGATATTTTCTTCAGTTCGCAGTCTACGTAAACGAGTTGGTTGTTTAATGTCCAACAATTTAAATTTGGTGCGAAATTTAGTCACAATAGCCCGAATAGCTGCTTCAGTGGGTCAATTTAACTGACCATAAAATGGAAGAAACGCGCGATGAACTTCCTTAACAGAGCACGCATTTTGATAATAAAATTCAATGATTTGCAAGCGTTGTTCGTTTGTAAGACCATTCATGGTTAAATTGTAGACCAAACCGAAGATGTTTGACAGTGAAACAAAACACGAAACGTGTGTGAGCTGTTTAAACCAGTGTTGCCAAAAAGATAATAGCTAAAAAAATCACCCGTTATATTCTAAAGGACTCACTAAAGTTTGTCGAGGAAACTTCTTGGCTTTTAATTGCATTATCTCTTTAGAATTCGAACTAGGGATTTCTGGACTGAAGATTCGAAGGTTCCCGGTGGAACCCTCTATACTGATGGTACAAAGTTAAGTAGCAAAATGGAAAATTTATTAAGAATGTTCATGTTAAACTTTCTTATGGGCTGCCACACCACAAGAGTGTTTTCCAAGCAGATGTCATGCAAATGTAGAAAGCGGCGCAATGCTTGTTGAATGGCAGGATTTTCTCCAAGAACCTTAACTACTCGGAGAACTAGGCAGCGATTAAGTTCCTAACGAATTTGATTTTACTGTCCGCAATGTCCATGAATGCCAAAGATTTCTAAGAGAAATTTCGAATCATTCAAAGGTAATTCTTATATGAGAGAAATATATTTCTTCGATGACTTTTTCTCAGCAGACTGCTGGCAAAAATGTGTATTCAATTGCAGTCATCTATGAAATAAATAGACTTTAGGACATTATATCGACGCCTCCGTTCTATAACATTCTAAATCGAAAAAGTGTGTTTTGAGTTATGAGCTCTCAAAGTTTTCACGCGACATTCGACTATATGTGTATTCTAAGTAGATTTTCCCTATAACTTCGGAACGGATAAGGGTCCGCCAAATAGCTTTTTTTTTAAATGCTTTAAAAAAAAACTACTGAATATTTTCTCCAATTTCTTTTTTTATTTGAAAGTACAATCCTTCAGGTTAATAATGGAAAATAATTTCATTCAAATGGCTGCCTCAGCTGGCCATGCAGTAGTCTACACCAGAAGGTGCCGATTTTGGCAAAAAAAATTATTTTTTCAGATGAAGCTCATTTTGATCTTGGCGGGTATGTAAACAAGCAAAATTGTCGCATTTGGGGCACAGAAAACCCGCACGCATACATTGAAAAGCCGACGCACCCAAAACGAGTCACTGTTTGGTGCGGATTTTGGTCCATAGGCATAATTGGGCCATTTTTCTTCGAAAATGAGCAAGGATTGGCCGTTACAGTAAATGGCGATCGTTATCGGGCCATGTTGAACGAATTTTTGTTCAAAAAAATTGAAGAGGAGGATATTGGCAACATTTGGTTTCAACAGGACGGCGCAACGTGCCACACAGCCGAAGCTACACTCGATGTTTTGCGCCCTGTTTTTGAAGATCGCATTATCAGCCACAGACCTGATATCGTTTGGCGACCTCGGAACTGCGATTTGACACCGTTGGACTATTATTTGTGGGGTGCCGTCAAAGATAAGTGTTACGCCGACAAGCCAGGGGCAATTGACGCTTTAAAGGACAATATTCGTGAAGCCATTGGTGAAATACAGCTGCACACAATCAATAATGTGCTTAAAAATTAGACCTAACGTGTAGCCTACTGCATGGCCAGCCGTGGCAGCCATTTGAATGAAATTATTTTCCATTATTAACCGGAAGGATTGTACTTTCAAATAAAAAAAGAAATTTGAGAAAATATTCAGCAGTTTTTTTTAAAAGCATTTTCAAAAAAAAAAAAGTTATTTGGCGGGCCCTTTAGAATGGAGGCGTCGATATGAAGAAGAAATTTTAGAGTTTTAGTAGTCGATTATTAATTATTTTAATTATTTTGTTACATAGTTTTGAGGCAATGTTTACAAAGGCTTCCTCTTGCTTTATTTTATGCTGAAAATTTAAGAAACTCTGGCTGAAATTAAACAAGAAACACAATAAATTGCATGCTTAGGTAGCGCCAGTTAAATTGAATATTTTTTCTCTTGTTTCTCTTGCTTTTTTTCTTTTGACTTCTGTCGGGTGTTCATTTCGAAGTAGACATACAAACTTACATACATACATACATACATAGAACATAAGAGGAGAAACAAATTGAGTTGTAGAAAATAAAAGTGATTTAATGAAATTAAATTAAAATAATTTAACTACTCGTGTACAATTTGTTAAATGTTGTTGTTTTATTCTGTTTCTGTTTAAACAATAATTGCTATACAGAAGAGTGTGTGTGTGTAAAATTATTCCCAGCGAATGTGTAGACGACATTTGCAGTCAATTGAATGGAATTCCAAGAAAACAACGAAATTTGTTTCCTTCAATTTGCAATCGTATTGAGTGTTGAATGACATAAAATTTGTCCACACACACATACACACAATGTCTAGTATTTTGGGAAAATATTTCGGAAAGATTGTGTTTTTTTCAATTTATTTTCAATTCTAACGTTTTATCACCTTTTTCGAGAATGTCAATGAATCCTTAAATTTCATTTTCTCTGCTTCTTTTTTTTTTCTTTTATGCCGACAAATAGAAAATATTTTCCATTAATTAGAAAACAGGAAATAAATCATAAATTGGAAAAAACTGTTTCACTTTTCATTTCATTTTTTTCTATTTTTTTTTTAGTTTTTTGTTGAATTTCTATTTTAATTGCCCTTGTTTATCTTGGGCCCCAAAACAAATGAAAACCGAACGTAGAAAATCCATAAGATCAGTGAAAAATACTCGTGCAACAAATGCGGATACATTACTTGTAGATACTCACGTATGTACGTATGTATGTACGTACATACCACCTAGAAAAAGTATGTGAAGCAAACAAAATAATGATTCACTTTCATGCCAGTGTGAGGTACCAATGGAGTTACGAGTACTATTTATAACATATTTTTAGTACTTTTATGTGTCTTTTTGCTTTTCTTTTCCTTTTTCTAACTGTATTGGTAAAGGCAGTTGTTGTTGCTGTTTTTTTTCTCTCTGACATTACACATTACAAGTCGTCATGTGTGTCGGCATTTAGTGATGTCATAAAATTTGATTAAAGGCACCGACGAACCCAACAATAATATACACAAACACGTGCTCATGTACTGTACTATATGTACTCTCCCCTAAGATTGATGGATGTGTAATGAAATTATCATCCTCACCCCTCACTGTCACCGTCCGCTCTGCTTTAAAATTAAAAAAAACAGTGATTTTTCATTCATAATCGTATTTATTTAATCCGATGTGAACTTCTTGCTGCATAAAAGAGATACACACAGTTACTAAAGTATACATACGGTTAACAAATTTCAGAAATTTTGTAACCAATCCGTTTTCGTTGAAAATCTTTATAGTTTCCTTGATGTTAAGACGGTATTTTGCATTGGTTAAAAAATTTCTGAAATTGAACTGAATTGTGGCCCTGCACAGGCCCTCAGTATACATGCGATTAACAAATTTCACAAATTTCTGAACAAATGCAAAAGACCGTCTTAAAATCGAAGAAAGATGTCAGACAATTATAAAGATTTTCAACGAAAACGGATTGGTTAAAAAATTTCAGAAATTTGTTAACCGTATGTATACTTTTGTGGCTGAGTGTACATTGGAATGATTAGATGTGTTGCTATTATGACTTGAAATGAATGGCTGTCGTTTAGTAGCAACTAATTTCAGTGACTCTTTTGGGGCAGATTTTTGAGGTTCAGATTTGAGATTTTTGAGAATTTTTCTGATTGCTTTGGCTAGCATTCCAACCAATTAAATTGCAGTGGCTTCTATTTGCATTCAGCATTATTTAAATGACCGCCGTAGTCTAGTAGGTAGTGTGTTGGCTTATTAGACGTAAGGCTACGGTTCGAGCCCCAGGCCAGACATCAAAACAAAATACAAAAAGTATTTCTTCGTTGACTTCCTCTCAGCAGATTTCTGGCAAAAACTGTGAAAGCAAATAAAATCGCCATGAAAAGTTTCTCAAAAATCTGTCGTTCGGATTCGACTTTAAACTTTAGGCCCCACCACTCATGTATAAAATTAACACACACAACATAAGTGGTGTGAGAAACTAGGTCGTAATCCTAACTGAAGGGTTGTAATAAGCAATTATGTATGTAGGTATGTATTATTTAAATGGTGTCGTCACTGTAGTCCAGTAGGTAGTGATTAATAGACGTAAAGATTTAATAGATGTAAAGATATTTCTTACGGCGGCTTCCCCTCAGCAATGTTCTGGTAAAAACTCAGAGAGTTAAATTAAATCATCATGAAAAGTTGCTCAAAAATCCTCGTCGTGCGGAGTCGACTTTAAACTCTTGGATAATATTTAAATCCACAACATAAGCTACATATGTCGTAATTGTGAGTGAATGGTTGTAATGGCTAATAACATAAGTAAGTGAATCAAATCGCTTCTTATCCCTACGAGTCAAGCGTAGAAATCTACTGAGAGGAAGTCGCCGATGAAATATTTTTTCAAATATTTTTTTGTTGGAGAAGTCTGGCCTGGGGGTTTGAACCGTGCCCTCACGTCTAATAAGCCAACAAACTACGTACTAGACCAAGGCGACTTCATGTCTCATATACGGTTTATGGCTGTGGTACCAAGCAATTACAGTCTCAGTCCACTTAGGTCAAATTGGGATGTGAAGTTATTAATAAAAAACATGTTAACCTAACCCATTACAAATGCGACTTTCCTTATAGTTTTCTGATCTTAGGCTTGTCCGTATAAGTGTCTTTAATGTCGCAATAAATTTTTTCTCATACACTTTCTCGAATTGTTTCATAAAGACTTCTGTGTTTTTTTTTCGGAAATATTACCATACAGCTGCACCACATACAAATCCATTTTCAAGTGGAGCCAATTTGCCATTTGTGCGCCTGGGAAATGTTTGTTAACCAACGTATGTATAACGTTGTATGAGGAAATATAATAGAAAAATTGTCTCCTATTCATTGTGAATTAAATTTATTGCCTTTTAACACATTTTAAGCGTTTTTAAGACAACAATTAACTCAAGAGTGCCATTTTTGGCTTTTAGTCACACCTTTTTGTTACTGACTGCACCACATAAGTAAACATTCCTTTACCATATGAAGTACCATATAAAGTACCTTCTTATCCCTACAAGTCCAGTGTTGTTTCCTGCTGCCATCGAGACTAAATCTCCATGTAAAATGAGCTTTACTGACGCAATAAGATTACCCATTCCCAGTAACATGATAAGGGGCCCATATTATACTTACACTCTCAGATAAATCCTTGGGGACCGGGAAAGATGTCGTGAATACGTTCATTATTACGGACTTAATTTCATCATAGTTGTCTTAGCAAATCAAAAAACTTATTGTTAAGGGCGATTTCCTTTCAAATGCTAATGATATTGCGATGACCTGTAATATTTGAGTCAATAATGAACAGTTTGAAGACTATTTTAACATTTTAAAAACTTGTGGTGGTATTGTGTATCTAATGCAATGAAATTATCTTTCGAATGAAGTCAGTCAGAATGTCCATGAATTCTTGATTTTTTTTTTTAATGATATGAAAATAAATAATTTATGTGCCTATAAAAATACCCCCGTTAATAAGGCATTCTATGCTAAATATGTTCGACTTGTGCTTGTACAATTAATTCGATCTCCTCCATCAAAACTGATTATGAATATGAATACCGAAATGAAACGAAACAAAACCATATCGGCTGATCTATTAAATTTAATTTTATTTGGAAAAATTTATTTTAATTTTTTGCTGCTACTGTTTTACGTCATAATGAATGATCTGAAGATTGATTGATTTCAAAACAATCAATTTTTCATATCACACTTCAATTGTTGTTTCACATCATAAAAATACTTCCTTGAAAACCAAACCCAACCAACGCAATGCATGTACGTACGTACATATGTACGTATAATTAATTGAATGAATTTAAATGACCATGAAATATAAATTAAAAAAAAATAAAACAATAATTAAATGCTAACTAATAAAGGAAAATAAATAAAAGATTCTTAATTAAATTCTTTTTTTTAAATTTTTCTTCTAAAAAAATCGCTTTTCGTGCCACTGTGTCTTTACAAGTATGCGCATCATTTGCATTTCACATGTGACTGAAAGCAACATGTGTTTGAAGTTCAACTCTTTGGGAAAACAAAATAAAATCATGAAAAAGCAAAGGAAAATAGAGTTTTTATATTCATTCGATTTGATTTGTAAATATTTTGCCAAAAAAAAGTCTATCAATTCCTATATAAAAAGTGATGGTAATTCTGTTGGGACTTCCCCATTATTGTGAGTTGAGTTGCGAACCCCCTATATTTTTTTAGACTGCAATTGCTTGCCAGTGTGCAGTATTTGGACGTACAAATTGCAATTTTTTTGCTTTTCATGTACAAAATGCTTACATGTCAGCACGTCGGTCTGAAACAAAAAATGTCCAAGACAAAAATCATTTGTTTTTGTTGTTTTCTACATATTTAAGCTGAAAATAAATATTCCAAAATAAAAATCCATTGCATTTAAATGAAAAAAATTAAAAAAAAAAATAATATTGTTTTCTTCTCTAAACACTGTATAAATCATTTCATAATTTGTTGCTGTTGTTTCGTTTTTGCCTGATGAGAATAATAAATCTTTGTATTAAAAAGAAGGAAAAGAAAAAAAGAAAGAAAATCTTTTCGTTTATTTCCAAAATAGATTCTCATTTACCACCTTTTTGTTTTAATTTGAAATAAAAAAAAAATTTAAAACAAAAAGAAACATGGGGTAATAAATTGTTTTTTAAAAACACACACACAGCCATACACCCAGCCATACCATATATTATGGCTAAGAAATCCAAACGAAAACCACAAGTTACAAAAAGAGCACAATAAAATGAAGCCAAGAAAGAAAAAAAATCCATCCATCTGCACTTCTTGGCCTGGCCCCATGTTCACAATGTTCACACAATAATATGGACTGATAAACTGTTTGTCTAAAACATTTAACACAGATGTTAAGAAATACGAAAAATTCCTTGAAGACCCCAAAACAAAAAAAAACAAAAAAAACATGAAAATCATACAACAACTATAAATAGCGGCACTGTGGTTGGCAAAAGAGGAATGTACTGTAAGCAGTAGGGCAGGGGGGGGGGGGGAGTTAAAAGGGCATAGCCGAAATGCATTTCAAATCAAAAGGTGTAAGTAACAAACACCTCATCTTCCTAATATTACAACAACACAAAATAATAAACAAATAAAAAGTAAAATTAAATGCAGATAGTTTAACACTGCACTGAACGAACATTTAATATGTTTTTACGATTTCTTCTTTCGTCGTCTTTAGCCAAATTTACTGCAATAAACAGGCGCACACATAGACAGAAAATGTTGTTCTCCTGCCAATAATAAGTTTCCTGCTTAATATTGCAAGTTTCTATAAGAAATTTATTTGAAGTTTAGACAAGTCGTGGGAGTGAGAGTGTTGTGTCTGCAAACTGTTGCAGCATTTGTCTTGCGAATAATCTATTGACGTTTCAAGTGAAATATTTTCCAAAAAAAATCGATTCCCCAAGCAAAAACGGGTTAAAGAGGTCTTGTATATGCAGAAAGAACAAAGTGGAAAGGGTTTATGTAATGTCCACGAACTACGTTCTTCGGATTTTAGTGTGATATAAACTATACTCCAGCAATAACAGGATTGTCAAAGAATCAATGCAATAAACGTCTCTAACTGGACTCACACATACATACACATTTTGCCAATATCTTGATGTATGCTGACGATGTAAAAGTTTTTCTCTCCTTTAATAACTTCATGGAGCATATTTATCTGCAAAGTGATCTCAATAATTTCTTTTTATGGTGCGAGTACAACATTATGGAGCTGAATATTAAAAAATGCAAATGTATGCGGTTCTCAAGAAATAATTTTATTGCGGTTAATTACTTGCTTGGAGGTCATCAACTGGAAATAGTGGACGCTTTTATTGATCTTGGGATCCTATTAGACACAAAATTAAACTTTGATGATCATATCACTTTGACTGTAAATAAGGCAAGAAACACTCTTGGCTTCATAAAACGTTGGGCAAAGGAATTTACTGATCCATTTATTACTAAACAGTTATACGTATCGCTTGTCAGACTAATTTTGGAGTATGGATCCATCGTATAAGATCCTTATTATAATGTTTACAGCGAACACATCAAATCTGTTCAGAAACAATTTCTACTCTTCTGCTTGCGTGGTCTTGGATGGAATTACTTGGATATGCCTTCATATACTAGCAGACTGGCTTTAATAAAACTGCCTACCCTTAAGAGTCGTCGAACAATGTTAAAAATGTATATCCTTCATGGTTAACCTGATCAATGGTAATATTTCCTGTGAATTTCTATTAGGATCTGTTAAATTCAATGTTCCTCGTCGTAACTTTCGCTGTTATAGTCCTATTTATATTCAATTCTGCAGAACTAAGTATGCTGTTGCTGATCCGTTAACGAGAATTTGCCGTCAATTTAATTATTTGTCAGACTTTGTTGATTTTTCTTTAAATTTTTATTTAAATAATTTTCTTTTATTGTTTTTCTCAATTCGTAACTTTTCATATTTTTATTGTAACTAATTGTTACTTATATTTTTGAATTGATTGTAATCCTATTTAATTTTTTTCGATTTGTGTTATTAGTCAGTAAGGAATTTGTCCATTGACTTAAATATATAAATAAATAAATAATTGGCCATTACAATGCTTCAGTCAGGATTACTACGACCTAGCTTCTCACACCACTTATATTGTGTACGTTAATTTTATACATGAGTGGCGGCAGCTAGATTTTAAAATCTACTCCGAACGACAGATTTTTTGAGAAACTTTTCATGGCAATTTTTTATTTACTCTCAGAGCTTTTTCCAGAAATCTGCTGAGAGGAAGTCGGCGAAGAAATATATTTTCATATTTCGTTTTGATGGAGATGCCTGACCTGGAGTTTGAATCGTGGCCTTACGTCTAATAAGCCGATATGCTAGTTACTAGACTACGGCGGCTCACAATTCTCTTATTTAGCTCACTATTTCTGCCAGAACTATCGTTACTTGACATCAAATCGATTTGTGAGTTCTTTAAACTCTTATTCTAGCTTTCAGTCTAATTCTAAGGCGGCCATACTTTAATGCCAAGCCTCTACGATGATTGTCAAGACTACTTACATAAACTTGTCAGTGATCTCTCAGGCATTACTTTATGCGGTATCAGAACGTTATGCATGAGAGAACTTTGATTTCAAAAATAAAAAAACAGTTACATCTCCACCTATTTTATTCAACAAGAAATACGATCTGATATCCGATATATGAGCTGGCTTGAGCTGGTAGATTGACTGCTAATGTTGCACAGATTTTATAATCTGCCAATATTACCGTATGCAATACCGTATGCTAAAGCTACTTATTGGAACAGTAGGACCCCGCTTAACGCGGGGGATGCATTCCAATAAGTTCCAGCGCTAAACTAAACAGCGTTACACGAGGCAACTTAGCACGTACATACGTATGTATACACCTAGTAACGTTGATGACAACTAATAGATCAACTGTGATGCAGGAAAGATGCGTTCATACTGTGGTTGCGACTTCGGAAAATACAGTTGGAATCTTTATTCTGGACATACTAACAAAAGAGCGCTGAAAAAGATACATAGTATATACCGTCGCCGTATAGTGCACCGCTTTTGGCCGTTTCATTTGCAACCGCGTAATACTGAAACAGTATTAAGCGGAGCAGCGTTAAGCGGGGTCTTACTGTATATTGAGACAGTGAAAGTTTCGAATATCACATTATCGATATATCGAACAGAAATTGAAGTGTTTTACTGTAGCAACGTACAAGATAATCAAGTCTGTATTGAAATGAAACGAATAATCTTAGTAATTGAGATTTGACACAACTTATCTGGATTATTGCGGTTCACTGCTTGATCTCACGAGCGTGAACATACTGGGAAATGTTATTTACGACAGCTGTATTGATGGGAGTTGCCTTTACACAGTAGATAATGTATTGGCTTATTGGCCGAGAGCCTGTGCTACAACCCTTGGTTCAGACATCTTAAACAAAACGAAATATGAAAGAAAATTTCTTTCGGCGACGTGCACTCAGCACTCTTCTGAGACAGTAAATAAATTTCTCGTTAAAAATTTCTCAAATCTGTCTTTTGTCGACATTAAACGGCAGGTCCTATTACTCATGAATAAACATAACACCCAGACAACATAAATGGTGTGAAAAGCTGGGTTGTAATCCTGACTAAGGTTTGTAATCTACAATAGAACACTGTTCAAGAGATGCTTAGCTCCTGTGGGAACTTGTAAATCCGGTGTTATAATTAGTTACGTTAGAAGCATTGACTAGTTCCAGTTTCTAGTAACCTTTTTGCAATTAAACATCTTATTTAACCGGATTTGAAATTTATTATACAATAAAGTAGCTTGCGGTGCATACACTCATTTAAATGGAATTCATTAAGTGTGACTTTCTTTCTGGTTTTTCCCAAGCCATCATAATTTATGATTTTCTTTATTTTATACATTTAAAAAAACAATAAAAAATACAATAAAAAATACAATAAAAAATTCCAATTAATTGCTTTCCATAGACGAAGTTAAACTTCTTTTCAATACGAACGAATAAAAATAATATTTCACGCAGAAATATCTTATTATCGAAAAGACATATTTTATGAAGAGTTTTTATAAAAAGATTTGCTTTCTTTCTCAAAGAGAAAATCATTTTGTGGCACTTAAATAAATAAATATTGTGAGAATTATTTGTAGCTGAATTATATGAATAGAGCAACATGGGTGATCAGTGATCAGTGATCATATTTTTTTTTTTTTTGTTCTTCTGCTGTAACATGTACTCATTATCACAACACAACACTATGTATACAAATACTTGAATTCAAAGATAACAGAACCCATTCACCCACCCACTTTCAATTTAACAACAACAATAACAGCAACAATAACAATTTATATTTATTTTCTTGAATGTTTTTATTTTTGTTCTTGTGTTATTCAAAGAACAACAAACACAATCAATATTTCCACTCAACAATATCATTAAATTCAATGGTTTTCCCTTTTTTCCAAAAGAGAATTCCCACACATTAGCTCTTGAATTCGTTTTAATTGTTTTCAATAATACTCGTATATCGATCGAATGATACAAATTATCGATAGTTAAGAGAGTGTGAGAAAGAGAGAGAGAGTGTGCGTTGTTTGTATCATTGGTCACTGGTTTGTTTAAAACAAAAATAACAACAATAAAAAAAACCAAAAAAACTGTTAAAGAGTGTTTTGTTAATTAAAATAATTCCGCCTAATAATTAGGCCAAACAGGCGCCATATTCCATGGAAAATCGAAAAATTTTAGAGAATTTTCATTTGAAATGAAAAGTACTCAAATCAGAAAAGTATGCACATACATACATACATACATACATACATATGTACATACGTACTTGTGAGTATTGATTCCATCTAATAACCACAAATTCTCTTTTAATCAGTAAATTGAAATTTATTGTTGTTTTCCAAACAAATCAACCAAATGCCCACACAATCAATTCAATCAAGTACATGATAATGATGATGATGATGATGCGGTTGCGGGTGCGGATGCGAGCGAGAATGATGATGATCCCTATGCCAGTGGATAATAATATGTGTTCGTTGTGTTGAAGTGTTAATATTTGAAAAGAGAGAAATCTCTTAATCTTCGATAAGCATGACCAATTAATTGAAATTTATCTTGAAAATTATCTGTGATTCCATTGAAGTTCATTTCATTTAAGGCATCTGGTGGATGAGTTTTTATTTTTGTTTTTATTTTTGCTTATGGTTTTAAGAGTTCACTTACAGGTTTCTCAGTAAAAGCACTTGTATGATTATACGTAAATTAAGAGTCAAAGTATTTATTTAATTATCAATCAATTAATTTTAACTTAAAAACCTTAAGACAGAAACTGTGACTGCGTTCCAAAATGTTAGTTGCTTTGTATTTGAACAAAGTATCGTGTTCCATAATGCCGCTGTACAAAATATATACAATGTATTCTATTTCAAAACGTCATTAATGTGTATTTTTAACGCAGGCAAAAAGAAATCAGGCATCGGATTTATAGTTGATGCATTGTTTGGTTATTTTGCATATCTACATAGTTTATATACAGTATTAGAATTGCATACAAACTTTGTATTGATACATTTTGGAAGACAGCTTGTGTTTTCCTACTTTAAACATTGAAAGAAAAATTTGCTAAATTTCATCGAATTATTCTTGAATGGTGATTTTCATTTTCATAACATTTTTCACTTTAAATCTCATTAATGTTAACAACGGATCATATCGTCGCAAAAATAAATAAAATTAATTTGAAATGGGTTAGAAGTTTTAAATTGAAATGAAATATTCTAAATACACATTTGAATGCACAAGAAGTATGATTACTTTTTCGAATAAATGAAATAAAAAATCCAAACGTATACTCTCCCATCTTGATAGTAAGTAACATAACATAATTGGCCATTACAACCCTTTAATCAAGATCAGAGATCAGCAATAAGTGTTCAAAAAGATGTGTAGAATCGAATCATACTCATAATTTCTGATACTTATACGCATTGATACTTATTTTAATATCATGGAACCTCTACTCATATTCAAAGTGTGAAGTACTCATCATATTCATACTTAACAACACGTATGATGTTGTTGATTTCGATTCTCCATTTACTCAACATATGCACGAAGCTTGAAATAAGTTTGAACCGCGTACGAATACTAAAATACCCACTAGAAGGTTGTGTGTTTACTTTGCTTGCTGCTCTCTCTTTTTTTTGCTTATGTGTCTGTTTTTTTCTTTTTTGTTTTGTAAATGCAACAACAACTAAGACTGTACTCGAATCATTTATAAGTATTTTTCTAAAGTCCTAAGTGAATCTAAATGAGTAGGCTTATGAATCAAACATATTTCGCATGGTATGAGTTTGATGTCAATGTTATACGCAAACTCATTGCAACCTGTACTTATAAAACAACGTTGTAGTATGAATGAATCAGAGTACATAGTTAAATATCAATATTGTTGACTCACTTATATTCAAAATTTCATAAGTGCTTATGAGTAGCTAAAAACGATTCATTGGTGATCCCTGGATATGTTGGCTGCGTCAATTATTATCCAAAAGTGGTGGGACCTACAGTTTAAAATCGACTCTGTATGCCAAATTTTTGAAAAACTTTTCATGTCAATTTTATTTAACTCCCAGAGGTTTTGCCAGAAGATTGCAGAGGAGAAGTCGCCGAAGAAATATTCTTTCATATTTCGTTTTGTGGGAGACGCCTGACTTGGGGTTTTAACCGTTATCTTTTACTAGTCTACGGCATCTTTAAGTGAATAAACCAGCACTATTAAAATATAATTTATAACAACAAAATTACTTCTGTCTTCGCGTCCTTCTAGATGAATATGAATAGTTCGAATGCAAATTTAATTATTTAACAATTTTGCTTTGCCTATTATAATCGCCATGGAATATCACTAAAATAAATAAACTTTCGCCCTTCATATGTATGTATATCACATGTATTTTGTATTCCCTAAAATTTATGCATGCATTTAGCCTTAAATTTGGTTATTTTCTTCATCCAAAATTAGTCTGAATAGTAGACAAATATCTTCCGCCTAAGAAAATGTGTTAACAATACCAAACGATAACAGCAACAAGAACAACAAAAACTCCATCAAATAAAATAAAAAGAAATAGAAAAAGAAGAATAATTTTTATGTGCTCATATACAGAATCAAAAGCAAAAGAAAAAATTTTTACAAATAAAATTACAAAAGAAAGGAACATATTTTAGGCCTCCCGATGTAAAACAAGCGAAAAAAAGTATCTTCAACTTGATAAATAAATAGTATTTCGTGTTAAATGTCTGGCGCTAATAATAGAGACTCATGGTAATATAAAACGAACAGCAAAAAAAGAAAGAAAGAAAAACTAAGAAAATGAAAAGAAATTTTAATAAATTTTGCACAATGGCTCTAGAAAGGATGGTAAAGTAAAGAAGTCAATTTTTCCATTAAAAAATATAGATTTTGTATATGAAAAGCAAGTAAAAAATTGAAATTTCATTTTATGTTTGAATGCCACAATTTAAAATGTCTTTTTGAAGCTCTTTTATTTTATGCTGAAGGCATAAACATACATATTTTCCAAATAAATATGTCATGTAAACATAAATGCTTGAAATATTTAATTTTTCTTTCTTCTCCTTTTTTCTTTTTTTTTAAGTAAAAATACATACAAACACACAGAAAAATTCCTTGTCTAACCGATATGCCTGGAAAAAGTTTCCGCTTTTCATTATGAGTGTGTATGTGTGCCTTTTTGAAAGTTTGTTTAGAAATTTTTAAAGAAATTCCTTCTGAACTCACGTGTACATTTTGTAAATTCAAATTTTATTGTGAAGAATGTTTCATAGCAACCTTCTCCTTTTAAATTATTGCCCCTCCTCTCCAACCATGCCAGGAGAAAGCTATAATCACACTGTCTGATGTATTTTTGATTTGAAATTTTTCTTTTTTTTGTTGTTTTTCTAATCAGGAATGCAATTTAATTTTTGTTGCTGAAGGAATTCTTTTACGATTTCCGTTTTAATGGATCAAATTTTTATTAATTTTTATTGCCTACCTTTTATGATACATTTTTGTTTTCTCTCTCTCGAAGCAACAAATAATATCATTGGAATCATTTTATGAATTTTGGGCAACATTTTATCATCATTTACATCCAATATAATATGACATCCACATATTCATCGTATGTGACAACACATTTTATGGGGAAAATACATTCATAAACACTCTCTAACTGTCTCTCCTTATATGTATGTATGCATGGTCCTCGTGGTAATAATTTATTTATGTGAGTGATGAATTTTCATGACAAACTGTTGAATTGGTTGGAGAATGTGAACATTTTCCAATGAAATCATTCAACCAAATTTGTTGCTGTTGTTGTTTCATTATATTATTTTACACGTACGTATCGAGTGTGAATTGGTTTTCTTTTACAACCTAAAGTGCATTAAAAATCATAATTATGAAGACGTTTTGTATGCTGGCGATAAGAGCCCTAAAAGTACTTAAGCAATGTATGTAAGTACAGTGGTACACAAAAGTAAGCATGCTAGGAACTTTGAATACTATTTACTTCAAGGGTTAGTATACTTCTCAAAGGTTTTTTCATCTTTTTTTTAAGACAAATTTATTTATTACAAATGAGTCCTTTTGTTAAAGAGGACATTTGATTGTTTATAAAAAAATATTTGTATTCCAGCTGTGTTACGGAAGCCTGAAGAGGCATACTGCAAAGCCTGGCGCCGGAGTTTTAAGGAGATAGAATTGCCTGTTGAACTGAAGTCGCCGGAGTCTAGTAGGTAGTGTGTTGGCTTATTAGACGCAAGGCCACGGTTCGAGCCCCAAGCCAGACATCAAAACGAAATATGAAAAAATATTTCTTCGGCTATTTGCTCTCAGCAGATTTCTGGCAAAAACTCTGTGAGTAAATAAAATTGCCATGAAAAAGTTTCTCAAAAATCTGTCGTTCGGAGTCGACTTTAAACTGTTGGTACCGCCACTAATGTATAAAATTAACACACACAATATGAGTGGTGTGAGAAGCTAGGCCGTAGTCCTGACTGAAGGATTATAGAAGTATGTATACTTCTTAAAGGTTTTTTGTTTTTTTTTAAGAGAAATTTATTTATTACAAATAAGTCCTTTTGTTAAAGAGGACATTTGATTGTTTATAAAAAAAATTTTTTTTTTAATTCCAGCAGTGTTACGGAAAACTGAAAGTAAAAGTGTCTGAAAGCAAAAATTGCCTGAACTAGGATATTTTGAAAAACTTAAAAAATAACAAAATGGCGGTATTCTAAAGTATGCTAGTTCGAGCTAAGACTAATCGTCCTAGGAAAATTGTCCGAAAATTTCAAAGATGTCGGTCAAGTAGTTTATGCTAAATCGTGGTCCCCAGATCGAAAAAAGTGAAACACGTTTAAATTGCGTATTTTCGTATCTTTTCAGGGAAAAGAAGAGTTTCACCTAAATTCTATGGCTCTATAGTACCTAAAACCGTGAAAAAACATAATATCTCAAAAGAAATTCTTTAGTTTTGAAGGCTTTATATAGCATCGCCAACTAATACCATTCAAAAGTCCTCTTGGCAAAACTGCAGTACAATAGGTTTTAATAAAGCCCCTATTAAGACAACTATTTGAAATACAAATTAATTCTCCATAGAGACAGGATCAGTGCCAAAGAGCTCTTAGTCTTCTAGATGAATCACATCCATATACGTTGTTCTAGTGAAACGTGTCATTCCTCTCCTATTATTCAATTAAATTCTTGACAGAATAAGTGTGTGCAGTTTTTCAGAACACTGTAAGCACTAACGTCTCAATCTATGTATTAAGAGTCAGTTCTGAAGCCAGATGCATGCACCGTATCGTAGAATTCATACTCGTCCAAGTGTTCTTTAATGATAACGTAGAGAAAAAAATCGTAAATTTGGGTATAAAAATGACAATTCAACCCCTCTCCCATTCAATGCTACTATCCGAGATACAATTTGTGTGTGTGTGTGTGTGTGTGTGAGTCCTTTAATAAAAATAAATACAAACTTATATTATTTCCGCCCCCTAAACTGTAAACAAAAATGAGCAAAAAAAGGAAAAAAAAACCAGCGATGGTAGTGAAAAATGTTATAAAGGGGGAACCAAATGGCGTAAATGGAATGAATGGATGGCTAAAAATACTTTGTAGCCATAAAATAACATAAGAAATTAAGCTCAAACGCAATCATCATTAAACTTCAACGTTTTCTACAACAGTTTTACGAGTAATTCTTCTCTTTTTCTTTTTTGCAGTTTTTTTTTTTTGCAAGGGGGTTTTCCCATTTTCCAAATAAAAAAAAAAACGTACGAATATAAACGATAACAATACGTACACCACACACACACACCCATACACGTACAATTACTTCTTTGTATGAATTTCATTAAAGCGTAACGTCCGTCGACAGAGAGTGGGAGACAGAGAGAGAGTGAAGAAAAAAGTTCAAGTATTTTTATTACCGCCTATAAATGATGCTCTTCCTGCTTACGTTTTCGTAATTTACAATACGTTGTTAACGTTATATATGCAACCCTGTTATAATTTTTTTTGTTTTTGTTTTATTTTATTATATTCTCCATTTCAAACTCTCAATTACACTTAAAATGCGTAAAGAACGCACTTTAAATGCAGTTTTTATGACCATGACGAAAATTTTTCGCAAAAAAGCAGAAAGAAAATGTAGGAACAGAAGAGAGAGCAAAAACATAATAATGGGGAGAAAACCACCAATTCTTTCTAGATGTTCCTGTTCGTATGTTTTGGGGCGAAAAGGTATTCAATGATGATGATGATGATGATGATGTTGGTGGTTATGATGTGTAAATAAATATACGGTCACGTAATGCACATAAGATTTCTCTTCATCATCTGGAACGCCAACCCATCAACAACACCAGGCCAAGAATAATGATGACTGTGACGCTGATGATGGTGATAAATAAGTTGCTGAATTTCATAGTTTACGCTTAAACTTAGAACGTACTATACAGCCATTTTTATTACCAACTTTTGTTTTGTGGGAAAAAACATCGCGTTTTTTTTTTGTTCTGCACTCGATTTTGTTGCGGTTGTCAGCAAATAAATGTGAATTTTCTTCTTCTTTCAGGTTGAAATTCTAGGGAAAAAAGTGTGTTTTTAAACGATTTTTAAACAAACAGCAGAAAAGTTCAAATCAAGGAAAACAAGGAAAAACAATATTTTCGTTTTCCATGAGTCATCAGTCATGGCAAGCAAATAGAAATTGTCGAAATAATTACATAACAGGTGTAGTAAGGGTGAAATCCATTAAATATTGTAAAAGAAAACCGTTTCGAACTGCTTGGTAAAGGCGAAAAATATGTTGAAAATCAGTTTATATGTGCAACAGGAATTCACTTCCAAAATATGATGACGAAAAGTATAAGTCCAGCATTAATATTAAGGACCTGTTTCAAGCTGCCTATATGAACTGAACCGGCACTCCGTTGAACTTCGCTTTGATGCAACTTTCACAATAATTCGCCAGTTTAAAAGGCATTTTTTGAAATATGACTTATTCACCTCATGCTCATTGTAAAATATTGTAACGTTTTTACCTTTTTAAAACGTTTAAAATATGAGCTCGTAGATAAAAAAAAATAAAAATAAATATGTGTTTAGTTTTAATTAAAATTCTTTAATTAAATTGCACAATGCCACTGTTTACAACTTTATGTAAACAACAACAATTGATTTTCTTTGTTACTCCTCTGTTTACACCCTTTGCATAAACAATAGCAATTACTAGGCAATTATTCGACACATCTTTGTAACGGAGATCTTCAAACCACGATTACTTTCTTCAAACACACAGCATCTTCACATAAGACTGACTGAACTTTTACTAACTCAGGTGCCTGCTTTGCCTTGCCTTTTATATGGCAGGATAAACAGTCTGATGAATGTCCTTTAAAGCGAATGTTCGTGAGCTCGCCTTCTCGAAGTTTCTCTAAATGTAAACATCGTTGTTTACATTCATTATTGTTGTTTGTGTATATTGTTTACATTTATTCTTGTAGTGTTGTTTGTGGATTTTTGTTTACTTGTTTACCATTTTTTTATGCTGGTGTTTGTTGTTATATCAAGCAGTAAGCAGTACGATAATTTGCAAACAGGTTTGTTTGCTGCATTGTTTTGTTTTTGTAGCTTTTGTTTATAATTTGATTGTTAAGCGATGTAAAAGGAAAACTAGTATCTTTAGTCTTCATTTTCGTAACAATATTTAATACTCCATGTCGCTCTATGTTCCAAATCACAATACAGACAAAGGCCGATAGTAGCATCCATTCTTTTTGAACTACTGTTTGCCTTTGTGCTGTCAAATCTTCTGAAATATTTGAAATTTTATGAGGGATTATAACAGAAAAATCCAACAAAACTTTATAAATTCATACGTTTTATGCGCACCCTGACCAATTGTTTTGATTCCCATTGCCATGCATGCTCCTTTGCCTCCTTCTCGAGAATGCGTTTATTTTTGTTGAATTTTTTTCCTCCCCCCTGTTTTCTATATTTAAACGACCTCGTGATACCAAAATTGATGACCATAATCTCTGATGCTCATATTACAACACAACGTTTGTAGAATAACAACAAGAACAATATAAAAAAAAATATCATCATATTCATTACATTCCAACAATGTTATGCGTTTTACAAATACATCTGCCACATACTACACTAATACGCGTATAAGGTTTGATATGCCAAGTGCTTTACAGACTCCCCGTCCTTAGTCTCCAGTCCCAGTGTTGTAATAGTGATGCGATATGGTTGGTATACATACATTTATTGTCATGTGCGCCCTTGCTTTGCAATGCCATCGGAACTGTGTTACTCATTATTCATAAGCCACATTTGCCATGCAGCAGATTTTTTATACTTTAATGTGTCAAATCATACATCAGCATTTGTTGCATTAACCGTATGCTAAGAGCTGGGTGCTGTATGCTTGTTCCGATGCTGATACTGGTGTTTGTATTCCCTTGTTTTCTGCTCCCAGCACACTCCTTGTCCTCACATCCTTGATAAGCTTGTTGATTTAAGTTTATTTGGTTCTTTTCTGTTTTTTTTTGGTATTTTTTTTATGGCTCTTGCCACATTTATGATGCATAAATTCGTGTGTATGCTTGCTCTTGTTATTGTGTGATCACAACGTTTTTCTGTGTTTTTATTTTTTTGGAAAGCGTCTCATGTTGCATGTTATAGCCATCTATCAGTGTTGTTGGCTAAAATAATCTGAATGTAAATACTTTTTCCCTCTTATTTTTTTCCTTTTTTTGTTGTTTTTAGTCTTGATTAATTTGAAGGAATTTAAAAACGTTTGTAAGAAAATTTTATTGCTGTCATCTGTGAACTTTGCTTAACGTCTTTCAAGATTAAATTCTGTTTTTTGTTTTTTCTTTTTGTTGGAAAATTAATCGTTTTCTGCTTCGATAATGAGCTGGCATTGTTGAAATGCAATTTCAAATAATTTTCCAATAAACCTCTAGATTTTATAGGCCTCTCTCTCTCTCTCTATTACCTCTTATTTATGGTAAAAACAACAACAACACGGCAGGCGAAAAATAATTAAAACCTGATCTTCATGACTGTGGCATGTGCCTTATTTTTTTTCTTTTTCTTTACTGAAGAGAAGAGCAACTGTATGATGGTATTTATCTGCCACCCATGTGGCTGGATTATAGCTGTTGCAGTGGCAAATATTTATAAATTGTTCAAAACGTGCATTTATCTTAACGACACACAAAAACAACAAGATCGTACTGTTCGATAAGCATGATTACACGACAACACCCTACACTATAAAGTATTTTTTGGAAATTTTTTAGTTCCTTACGTAACAGAAAGAGAGAGAAAGATTGCAACATGCTTCTATTGAAGCAGCTCCCCCGTTACCAGTAAAAATGATGTCAGTCTGGAAATCAAGCGTAGTGTGGTGTCATTAGGCAATTGAGTAGTAGAGACCTCTCCCTTACGGCAACACTAATAATTTGCAAGTTTCTCATTCTCCCCGTGCTTCTATTTAGCATAGAAGCATGGACTCTATTAACAACCTTGAGAGTATTCGAGAGGAAGTCCAACCTAGCAATGAGCAGCTGCATGAGCTCCCCAACGACATGAAAGTTGTACAGAGCATTAGCAGCCATCGGCTGCGCAGGGTTGACCATGTCATTCGGATAGAAGAGGATGCTCCAGCGGGACAGGTACTTGATGCGGAGATGTTGACGTAGAGAACGACTTTGTCTGCGTTGGAAGGACCAAATTGAATGAGTCCTGTCATCGATTGCTGTGGCGACCTGGCAAAGACGCGGAAAAAACAAAGGTACCTAGAAGGACGGGTTAAAGCAGTCCGAAATCCGTTTATCGAGTTGTTAATGGCCAAGGGATGTCCAGGCCAAACTGAACCACTTTTCACAGCAAATTAAATGATCGGAGGGACTAACAAGCGTTTCCCAATCTATTAAGAGATAAAACTCAGCTAATCAGCTTGCAATTCAAGGTTGTTTTTGAGGAGTTTCTTTAACCAATTACCGCACATTTTGCTAAACGCACTATAAGCCCCCAAAGACCCTGTAGCGATATGTGGGATAATCAAACGTTTGCACAATTTCCCAATTCCAATAATAAAAATATTTTCTGCTATTTTTGGTATTTTGATATATTTACATGTATGTATGTATGTAAATCCGTATGTTTATTTGTATTGTTTGTTGGGTTGTACAGGTTTTCTTGTAAAAACGTGTTAAAATCAACAACAACTGCAACAACCAGAAAAATTGTGGCTGATTGGCTGGCATCTAGACTGGCTGACACACATGCAGCATGAAATAGAATCTGACAATAACGGACAGACGGATATTTCCGTATGCACACGAAGTTACCCAGTAGTCATCTTAATGCTGATGATGATGATGATGCTGATGCTGATGTTGATCGTCATCAATTTAGACAAATGAAGAAACATGATTATTTTTTCCATGTATTTTTCTTGTTTTTATTGTTAAACGATGTAAAATATTATTTAAACTATAAAATAACCGTGTGTGTGTGTGTGTGTAATTTTATAATTCCATTGTTAAATACAATACATACAGTCAGTCAGTGGTGCAAAATATTTCATTACATAAGGACTGAGTTTTTACAATTTCATAGGCGTCAATAATATGCGACAGAACTGTTACAACTGATTACTTGCCGCGGTATCTAAGTATTGTAGTATAACTCTCTATGTTCCCTCGGAGTGGGGTAATGGCATAGAAAGTGTCAAACCAAGCTTGAAATAACTCGATGTCTTCTCAAGATCCTGTCAAGACTATTTAGACCCCATAGGTGTGGATAAGAGATCATCAATGAATCGTTTTTCGCTACTCATAAGCACTCATGAAATTTTGAATATAAGTGAGTCAACAATATTGAAATGTAACTATGTACAGTGGTGGCCTTCTAATTAGAAACGACTTAGCAACATGTATGTTTGTTAATTTGTTTTACAGTTTTCACTGTGTACCTGGGATCAAAGGCTTTGTTTGGAGGACGCCTTACATACCTTTTCCCATCAGATTGGGACAAATTAAACTTAGATTCGTCGCTCCAGAGAACTCTGTTCCAGATACATAGTTTCTAATTATAAGGCCACCACTGTATATACTCTGATACATTCATACTCACCACAACGTTGATTTATAAGTACAGGTTGCAATGAGTATGCTTACAACGTTGACATCAAACTCATACCATTCGAAATATGTTTGATTCATAAGCCTACTCATTTAGATTCACTTGAGAACTTTAGAAAAATACTCTTATAATACTCATAAATGATTCGAGAGACTCGAATCATTCAACAAAATTTCCAGTTTTAGTTGTTGTTGCATTTACAAGAAAAGAAAAAAGACACGTAAACAAAACAGACAGCGCAGCAAGCAGAGCAAACACACAACCTTCTAGTAAGTATTTTAGTGTTCGTATGCGACTCACACTTATTTTGTGCTTCGTGTATAAGTATGTTGAGTTATGGAGAGTCGAAATCAATAACATCATACGTGTTGTTAAGTATAAATATGATGAGTACTTCACACTTTGAATATGAGTAGAGGTTCCATGATATTAAAATAAGTATGAATGCCTAAAAGTATCAAAAATTATAAGTATGATGCGATTCTACTCATATTTTTAAATGCTCATTGCTGACCTCTGTTCCGTACCTAATCTCTAGAGATTTTCTTCTAGGAGATCAAGAGTAATTCTGTGTTTCCTTTCCCACCTTTAGTTCAGTTTGCCGTACAAGTCTGGTTTTAATTTAAAACTTTTGGAAACGGCTAGTGAGTGGAGCCTTTTTGTTCGTCGTTAGCTGTATAGAATAACTTCAGATTATTTTTTCTTTTTTATCTTAGACAGTCTGACAAACGGTAGAACAAACAAGAACATAAAAACGTAAAAACGTATTCTGATTGTATTTCTCTATCGTTAACAACTACAGCTGCTACTGAATCGGCTGCTGCTGATACCATGGAAAAGTAAATTCCGTTTCAAAGACAATTTTCCAACAGAACAACAGTGTGGCATAATCGAAATCGTAAATCATGATTTAATTAAAGAAAATTCAAATGAACTAAATCAAATCAAATCAAACAAAATCAAAACCAACCAAATAACAAATGATTTTCGATAAAAACTGATCCAAAATGGCATAAAAGAAGACAGAAAAAAATAACAAAAATTATTATTGAAATGCCATAATTTTTGTATGTGTGTGTGTTTGTCGAAAATCGAAAATTCTTAAAATTCCATGAAAGAAACATGGCTTCATGCTTTACCCCACTGTAAGAAATTATGACTAAAAATGTTTACAATACTCATACGTACGAAACACAGTCAAGGAAAGGTAGGTTGGATGGATGCCGGGATAAATGCTTGGATGGATGGATGAATGAATGAATGAATGAAAGATTGGTTGGCTGACTGGGCTGCTGCTGACTAAACATTTTTTACTAAACGGTCTTATTGTGATTGTTATTTTCGTTTTTATCTTCAATTTTATTTCTTCTTGGTCTTCTTGGTCTTTTTGTTTTGGGTAGGGCAAAACTGATTTGAGCTGATTTTGCCTGCTGTTGTATTAGGGATTTGCTTGTGTGTCGTAAAACGAAAGCAAAATGCAGTAAAAAAAAATATATTTTTAACGACATTCTTATGGCCAACATAGAGAAAGAAATGCTACTGGCTGGCTGTTCCACTGAGGCAGCAATACAGAACAAAATTGAAGGCACACGCAATTGTTAAATGCGTTTCTAAAACATAGCCATGGATTTCAATGCAACAACTGCATATACCTACGTACATACATACGTTATAAATACATATGTACAACATACAATTGTTCATTTTTATGCTTTCATATGAAAACCAACGAAAGAAATAAAAGCTTTGAGATAAACATTTCAGATAGTAGAACCGATTTTGTAAACTTCCATTGCATTCTAATGCCCATTTTGTTTTAAGAATCTTTTAACATAATTTTTAAACACATGTACACTTGTATTTATGTTTGTATGATTGTGCTCTGTCAGTGTCGGTGTCGGTGCCGATGCAACATTTCCGTTCTCCTACTATTGTTGTCTAAAATACGATCCAAATAAGTTTAAATTGTTTGAAATTGTAAACATTTTTTCGAAAGTTTCAAACATTTTTGATGGCCGTGTAAAGATTATTTTAATAGAGATCTTAAGCGTCAAGTTGAAAATTAACCAGGTACTATTACTCCTGCTTTTTTCTTAACAGCAGCTGTCAATAGTATTTGAAAATTGTATTAAATTTGATTTAAAACAAATCCGGGTGTATTTAATGAAGATCTCAAACTTCACACAGAACTTGCGTGTAATTGTACTTTCAAACATTGACAGCAGCTGTCAAAATTGAAACAATTTACATTAAAAGTTCAAGTTCATTATTATTCAATATTTAAACAATTTGTTGTGTTCATTTGTGGTAATTTCTGTTTTGGAAAATTTCTAACTTATGATTGAAAAACCATTGACATTAGCTGTCAAAAGCTGTCCGCATGTATATGATTGGTAACAAATCAAGTTTCGAGGATGTTTGTTTAGATTATTAAAAAGGCAATGAAATTACTTTTCCCTTCGGCCAAATATAAAACGGGTCTCTGAATGGTAGCAAATGGATTCTAACCTGCAAGCTACTGCTCGTTATCCACCAAAGATTCTTCTCGATGAGGACGGTATAACCCTACTAATCAAATAAAATAGACATAAATTTGCAGCACTTTCCTTCTTCTGTCCAAATGCATTGCATGAATAAATGAAATATAATATAAGTTGGAAAAAAGTCTATAAATCGTGTTCAAATTTAATTCATATTGTATCGATATTGCTTCTTGCTTCTGTCAAGAGTCGAGTACAGTCTCTTGCAAAATTTTGTTATGAAATTGGTCAGCTCAATCAAACGCTTTTCAAACTTTTAGCATTCGTCTTTTCGCATTTATCGAACATTCATTCGATAGTATTCGTTATTGATTTCAAACTCTGAATACGATATCTTCAAAACAAATCAGTTTTTCTGAGAGAAATCAATAAAGAATTATATTTTACAGTCAATCCATGGTAAATACCATAACTTACTAAGTCAAAAAGCTCTCCAGCTCTCTCTCTCTCTCTCTTTATAAAGATTTAATCGATTAAGCACGCATACCAATTAACGATGCAGAAATTCTTTAAAAATCAATTTGATTTTCATAATTTTTAATTATTTATCGATAACATTATTATTTATCGATAACATTATATTCATTTCACAATAACAATGAATTTTTTATGCATTTTTCACAGTCATTCAAAATAATTTTGTTGACTTCTTCAGTTCAGCCGTTCGTTCATTCGTTCATTAAGTCATCATTCGTTAGAAATTATTTGCAAAGTTTTAAAACCGTTTCCAGCAGCAGTTTATTGGTTTCCCACTATTGCTCTCTATAAACATGGGTCCATAAAAATTTTACGTAAGCGTAAAGAAGCTGAACACCTGTTCCTTCAATGCATGGCAACATTTTAGATGGGGAAATTTAAAGGAGTGAATTCTTTTATTACTTTGTATTTTATGCTTGCGACTAATTAAGAACATCCTACATTTACGGAGGAAATCGTTGAGATTGTCCCAATGGGCCTTAATGAAAATGAAATATTTTTTATAGGTGATGACGGAAAATGGAGAAAATACCAAGAGGTACCAGAACAACCACTTTGAACTTATCAGAGAAGAAAGATTTCGAGATTGATATTCAATGGCTTTCAGTAAACTAAATACATACATATTGGTTCGTATGTTGACACCAATTCTTTAGTCAGGATTACGACCTAGCTTCTCTTATCAGCCATGTTATGCGTGTTAATTTTATCCATAAGTGAATAAAATTAAAGTTAAACGTCAAAGACTGCTGGGAGGATGTCGTTTTGGTACGCGATGTCTGGCTTAATGTTTGAACCACAGTGTCTCATCTAATAAGCCAACAAACACACTGTCTAATAAACCACGGCGACTGTATTGAATACACTCTTTTAATATTCTGCATAATTAGGTGCCTTTATTGGACATAATTTTTTTTACTGCTTATGCTTACAAAATTACTGCGCGTGTGTGGCATTTTCGCATGCGTTGTACGAATTTTTAAAAAAGAGTGTTTTTTTTTCTTTCAAAACTAATGCTGTTGAGTATTTTTATGGTACAATTTGATGATGTGGTTAGTTGAGATATATCGCCTGTTCGGTTTATTACCACTTTATCGTCCTGATGCAGCTGCTGCTGATATTTTGAATAACGATGGCTATCACAACTGAACAAAAAGGCACTTTGCTTTGGCTTTTATGCGCTGAGCCATATTTAACTATTACAGTCAGAGTACTTAACTTTCAGTTATTTAATGGGGAAAAGATTTTTTCTTTTTCTTTCTTTTTTTTTTGCAAATTATTTCCACTAAATTGAAAATAACGTCCTTAGTATGACAGATAAAGATTAGAAAAAATCTTTATTTAAGTGTAATTGCACAGAACCAAAAAACAGAAATGTATGTTAATTGTTGGAGTTTTCTAAGAATTATAGCTTGGCATTAGCAAAATTTCTATCGTAAAAAATTTTATTTACGACTCTAAAACGCCTCATAAGGCAAGTTTTTCCATATCAATACACTTACACTCGAATACATTCATTCCATCATTTATTTCTCATTCCCTGTTTCTATTTCGATTTGTAGTTTTTGTTTTTCTATTTCTTCATATATTTTTAATAATATTATGCAGACGTTTAAACATTGTAAAATAGAAACGAAATAAACCACTTTGCCATTAAATGTAAAGAATTGAAGCCATAAGATGAGATGAATAATGCACCACAACTCCCTTCTTTGGATTGTAAAAATTGAAAATTCACTGCTCAATTCATTTTGCAATCAATTCAATAACAGCATCAACAACAACAACAACAACGTCTACAACAACATTATTCACAATGAGAAATACAAAGAAGAAGAAAACAAAACCCCCATAAAAATTATTGAAATGTAATAAAAATTGTAATTAATTGAAATAGAAAGAAGAGCGAGTGAGCAACAGCAAAAAACACAAAAAACAAAAACAAATTAATGAAAAAAGAAGAAGAAGAAAAAAGAGAATAAAATTATATGCAACATACATTATTGTACATACAATCTCTGTATGTAGAGTAGAGAAAGAGAGAGAGTGAGAGCGAGAGTAGATTAATATGAAAAGTAGGAATGTAGGATCATATTTTTGCCTTGCTTGCCACCCCCATATTTTTATTAGCGTTATCGTCATCATTATGTTGTGCAAGATTGAAGCGTTTTTAAATTGATTTCCTCTACTATTCACCGTATATCTGGATCTTAAATAGTGGCCGTTGATGCCAAAAGGCAATTAAACAATATGTCTTGTCTTGTCTTGTCTTCCTTTTTTATTTTTGTTGTCTTACAAAACAATTACTGATTAATTCATTTGAGTTCAATAAAGGCAATCATGTTACGGGTCCACAATAAAATTGTACATGTTTTCAGATTTACGATACGGAAATGCATGACAATTTTCAATGAAATTATTTTATTTATTCAATCAATTTACAATTAAGAGAAATACAATCAGAAAATAAAACAAAAAACTAGAAATTTATCATAGAAAAGAACGGGAAAATATTGGAGAATATTAAACGATTTATATAAACAAAGAAAACTTTGTGTAGGAGGTTTAGGGTATTCAAAATTCGTTCTAAACTGCTTAAATTAGTTACAGCTTTACACTACTTTCTATAGTATTTGCATGTGTTTTTTTATTTTTTTATTAAAATATCAATCAAAATCAATTAATTTTATGTTTTCGCTTTTATATTATTTTTATCAAATTGCTGCTGAAGAATGCTAAAATATACGAGGGGTGTTTGAAAAGTAAACTGAACCTAAAGCTCATGTTCCCATATGTGTTTATCTTAATGCGTTCATAAAGAAAATATATCCACTGCATCATTTTAATGCAAACAAGAATGCTCTTGATTGGTTTCTTACTGCCATGAGAGCTCAAAGAGTGGTCCATCATTATCAAAATCTTTTAACTTTTATGCCAGCAAGAATTTACACCAAAAATTTACAAGAAAATAATCCGCAAGACTAAGAACGACTGTTTGTATGGAAGACAAAAAAATCCAGTGTTGCTCCACACAAACAGACATTCGTCTAATACCACTCGTCTTACGGAAACAGTGTATAAAAAAGGTGCTTTGTGAAGGGTCCGCCAAATAACTTTTTTTTTTGAAAATGCTTTAAAAAAATTCCAAATATTTTCTCAAATTTTTTTTTATTTAAAAGTACAATCCTTCCGGTTAATAATGGAAAATAATTTCATTCAAATGGCTGCCTCGGCTGAACATGCAGTAGCCTACACGATCGGTCCAATTTTTAAGCACATTATCGGTTATGTGCAACTGTATTTCAACAATTGCTTCACGAATATTGTCCTTTAAAGCGTCAATTGTCTCTGGCTTGTCGGCGTAACACTTATCTTTGACGGCACCCCACAAATAATAGTCCGACGGTGTCGAATCACAGCTCCAAGGTGGCCAAACGACATCAGCTCTGCGGCTGATAATGCTATCTTCAAAAACAGGACGCAAAACATCGAGTGTAGCTTCGGCTGTGTGGCACGTTGCGCCGTCCTGTTGAAACCAAATGTTGCCAATATCCTCCTCTTCAATTTTTGTGAACAAAAATGCGTTCAACATGGCCCGATAACGATCGCCATTGACTGTAACGGCCACTCCTTGCTCATTTTCGAAGAAAAATGGCCCAATTATGCCTCTGGACCAAAATCCGCACCAAACATTGACTCGTTTTGGGGGGCGTCGGCTTTTCAATGTATGCGTGCGGGTTTTCTGTGCTCCAAATGCGACAATTTTGCTTGTTTACATACTCGCCAAAATTAAAATGAGCTTCATCTGAGAAGATGATTTTTTTTTGCCAAAATCGGCATCTTCTGGTGTAGGCTACTTACTGGCCAGCCGAGGCAGCCATTTGAATGAAATTATTTTCCATTATTAACCGGAAGGATTGTACTTTCAAATAAAAAAGAAATTTGAGAAAATATTCAGCAGTTTTTTTTAAAGCATTTTCAAAAAAAAACTATTTGGCGGACCCTTTATAATCCTTCCTCGAAGTGCTTTAAACGAAGAGAATTGAAAATGTTTGAAATAATTTCATACCAAAAATTTTTAATTTTTTTTTATGGGCTTCTGTTTATACATTTTCCAGTAGAAAATCTCAGGGGCAATGATTTAAATGCGTCTGTCATCAATCCCTTGGTGAGACCATCAAGCATCGATCATCTTGAAAACGTCAATCAGCGCATCATCAATATCACATTAACAGTGGCATTAAAATAAATGCAATGAAATTAAATTAAATTAAATGGATTGGATTGGATTGGAATGGAATTGAATGGTTTAAATGGTTTCAACTTAAAAAAAATATTTGATCGTTGAAACATAAAAATGATAACGACGGACGTTTCAACCAAACAAACAGAAGAGTGGAAGGAAATCTTATCGTCACTTTAAAAATTCAATTTCTCAACAAATAAAATTTCAATTTTGGGAAAAGTCGTAAAATTTACTTCAAATACATTTAAAACTATATGTATATGAGGCTGTGTATGTATGTGTATGTGTATGTTTGCGTTTTGTTTGGTTATGTATCGTTTGTATATTTATCTAATGGATGAGCATTAGAGGAGCTCAGTTACTAATTGCATTGCATTTCATTTGCTTTTTAATTTTTTTAAATCTTTTTTAAAGAACAACAACAGCAACAACAACAACAAAATTTGAATTGCAAAGAGTCCACATTATTTAAATATTTACTCCTATGTATTCGACTGACTGAGAATAGAAGGAAATTGTTGTCTTTTCTTTTGGATTTTGTCAAAAGGATTAACTTTTGTTTTAAACAATTTGTCTGTTTTAACAAAAAAAAAATAACTCTTTGTCTGTCTGTCTGTCTCTCTGTCTCTCTAACCATCTATGTTTGTATTTTTGTATTGTATGTTGTTGTTGTATGGCAATATTATTGCATACAATTAGTAAGTGCGTTTGTTTGTTTGTATTT
Source organism: Sarcophaga variegata (assembly GCA_932273835.1). Classification (NCBI taxonomy): domain Eukaryota; kingdom Metazoa; phylum Arthropoda; class Insecta; order Diptera; family Sarcophagidae; genus Sarcophaga; species Sarcophaga variegata. The sequence goes on from OW026361.1 coordinate 118,790,496, forward strand.
AAACATTTATATAATGGCCAGCCATCTAGCCATACGTCGTCCATCTATCCATCCGTCCATCCATTCTATAGAAGTTTAGATTTAGTTGTTTGTGTTGTTGTTGTTGTAGTTTTAATACCTTAAGTAATTTTGCTTTTAGCCCAACTATATTAACATTATCGATATCAATGAAACAAACTTAACTTATATGTCCATCCATACATTATACATACATATGTACATACCATACAGGTACAGGTATATTGGAAAAGTAAGGGACATACACCATCATAGCAAATGAGCGGATAATACTTTCGATAGTTTTATGTCTCAAAGAGTAGGTGTGTTCATTACATGTGTATTTTATACCGATTAAGGTTTGTTCTTTTCACCAGTTTATTTCATTTTATTTCATTGTATTGTATTATTTCATTCTTAGTTCTTTTTTCTTCTTCTTCTGATTCTTAATTTAACGAAACGGCCCATGTGCAAAATTTTTATGCAAATTATCTGTCGTCTGTAATCGATTAAGGAAATAAAACATATCGATTTCGATTATAATTGCAATTGATTTAAAAAAACACACACACAAATTGTGTATAAATTGACGAAGAGCATTCGATTCTGTTTGAAAACTGACTCAAGCTCTTTATAGCAAAATGAAGTACTAAGCCTGCTAACATTCGATTACGATTTAATCACGAAATATATTTATTTTAGAAAGTAATATTGCCCTCCAGGAAAGCCTGAAATACAGCCAGTTATCGCAAGAGTGCCTTAGAATCTTTACGGACAAATTGCATATGCTAGCGATAGCACTACGAAGAAACTATCGAAATATACACAGTGCTTGTAACGTTAATATCTGCCTATCAGCTGACAGTCTCAAAGTACAGAAATCCCTCGAATTACGTCGCAGTTGGTTCCAAAAAAAGGCGACGTAAATCGAAACGACGTAAATTGAATTTCATATTGCTCATACTACAAAGTTGTATGTTTTTAACAAGGAACTTAAAAAAGTTACAGTAATCCCTCGATTTACGTCGCAGTTGGTTTCAAAAAAAGGCGACGTAAATCGAATGACGACGCAAATTGAAGTTAGAGGGAACAAAAAATTTGACGACGTAAATCGAAACAACGTTAATCGATTCGACGTAAATCGAAGGATTACTGTAAGACTTCTTTGAAAACAATGACGATCAACAATTTACAGACTTTACATCTTGGGGAAAGTGTTGGTGTGCTCATATTCTTATGATTGGTTAAGGACGCCATTAGGATTAGAGAACATACGTGCCTTTACACAATACATACATAATTGGTCATCACAATCCTTTATACAGGATTACGACCTAGTTTCTCACACCACTTATGTTGTGTGCTTTAATTTTTATACATGAGTGGCGGGACCTACAGTTTAGTACAGTCGACTCGGAACGACAGATTTTTTGAGCATCTTTTCATAACAATTTTATTTACTCTCAGAGTTTTTCCCAGAAATCTGCTGAGAGGAAGTCGACGAAGAAATATTTTTTCATATTTTCGTTTTGATGTCTGACCTGGGGTTTGAACCGAGGCCACGCTACCTACTAGACCTTTAAACAATAGCAGAAGATTATTGTATTTAATAATTAACAAACAAAAGAAAAACTATGCCGCTATTAGAAGATAATCTTCGTTTCTTATGTTAATAACTGGTGTGGCATCAGTCAAACATCCAGAGTTATAGTTTCTGTTTCAAGTGCCACAAAGTCACCCAGAAGATGTTGTTTACTTTACACTTCATCATCGTCAAAGCAAATCTTATGTCCTAGCATTTTCAAATCATTCTATTGCCTGTAATAGCTTGACTCCTCAAAGTTTAGAAGCTTCATCATTCTTTAATGATTGTTTGATTCATTTTGGGCTGATGGTTACTCATTTCCAACTTAAGAAATGTTTTGCGGACTCTCCTGGCTATGTTAGCTAATATAAGACCACACTTGGGATTGAATTCTGTGTTATATCTGTAACCTTTTGTACAATGGGCTTCGGGTACTGTACTTGTCTTAATTGACAAGTACACGTCCTCTATCCTATGTAACCTTATTTGAATTTTTGTAAACACAACGTGGGTGGTATGAGAAGATTGATCGTAAGAAAGTAAGAAAGTAGTTATCATACAAAAAACATAAAAATGTAGCTTAAGGCCTTTTTCACTAATACAAACTACAAAAGCATTTAAAAGATTTTATGCATACAGTATATGTATGTATGTATGCGTATATTATATATAATATTACGTATGTATGTATATAGCTTTTGTATGGTAGATATCTGAAAGATATAGGATTTTGTTGTTGCTTTTGTTGTTGTTGCCTTTAGCGGTCAGTAGTTTTTCAATTGGTATTAAAATTCTATTACATTTTCAGCTTAAATATGCTCTTTTTTCTTCTTGTTCTTCTTCTTCTTGTTGTAATGCAATTCTTATTGTAATTGTTGTTGCTGTTGTTGTCATTGTTGCTATTGTTAATATAAATGTTGTCTTTCTACAATATATTATTGTAAATATGTACGTATGTATGTATGTATGTATACGCATTGTATTTATGGGTACTTGTAGGGGTTTACATGAAGATTTGCTACTTTAAGGGAAATTTGATCATATTACAGTCGATGAAAGAATAAACGATTGCTTATGCCACAGCCTATGGAGTGATATAGAGAGAGAGAGAGAAAGCTAAAGAGAGAAAGAAAGTCCAGCCATCAGTAAGACTCAAAAGTCTTACTTTTTAATTTCTGATGGATTCGTTGCTTGTAATACAATGTGTATACGGTTAATAAAACTTAACATTGTTCTTATAATTTTTTGTTGTTAATGTATTTCCTAAAACATTGGTAATCATTTCAAATAAATATTTATTTTTCATTTTAGTTTTCCATTTTTACACTCTTGAATGATTATTTTCATTTTGTTAATAATTTTGTTTTTTTTTATTATTTTATTAAAATATTGTTTTGTGGGCCAATTTAAACAATTTGCAATTTTAATTGGAAAATCTCACTTGAGTTTGGAAATAATTAAAAACTAAACAAATTTATAATGGATGGTCCAAACAAAAAAATAAGAAGGAGGAAAACAATTTCCAAATAATAATAATCAATTCAAATATTGTATGTACAAGCAAAAAAACATGAATAAAAATTAAATAAAAATAAATTAATTCAGCTGATAATTTGTGGTAGAACAGAGAAATAAATATAAAACAGCGGTGGGTGAATACAAATTACCATTCAGTTCTAAGAATACAAATTTAAGCAACTGAGTTCATTTTTAAAGATTAAAATTCATGATTTTTAATCTATCAAACAGCAAGAAATAATTTTAAATGCAAGTGTCCAGATCAGAGATCAGCAATGAGTATTCAAAAAGATGAGTAGAATCGAATAATACTCATAATTTCTGATACTTATACGCATTCATACTTATTTTAATATCATGGAACCTCTACTCACGTTCAAAGTTTGAAGAAGTCATCATATTCACACCTAACAACACGTATGCTGTTGTTGATTTCGATTCTCCATTTACTCAACATATACACGAATAACAAAATAAGTATGAATCGCGCACGAACACTTAAATATTCACTAGAAGGTTGTGTGTTTGCTCTGCTTGCTGTTCTGTCTTTTTTGCTTATGTGTCTTTTTTCTTTTTCGAATCACTCGAATTATTTGTAAGTATTATAAGTATTTTTCTAAAGTTCTAAAATGAATCTAAATGAGTAGGCTTATAAATCAAACATATTTCGAATTGTACGCATACTCATAGCAACCTGTACGTATAAATCAACATTGTAGTAAGTACGTAAGAATCAGAGTACTTACTCAAAATTGCATGACTGCTTATGAGTAGCGAAAAAACGGTGCATTGAAACCACAAGTCAGCAATGAGTATTTAAAACGATGAATAGATTCGAATCATACTTATAATTTCTGATACTTATACGCATTCATACTGATTTTAATGTCATACTTATATTCAAAGTTGGAAATACTCATGGTACTCATACTTAACAATACGCATGATGTTATTGATTTCGACTCTCCATGACTCATCGTATACACGAATCTCTGGTTGAAACCCATTATGTCTTTTTCTCCATAAGCTGAAAGGAAGAAAGCCGGTAAATATTTCCCTTTATCCTCCACAGGTATGTACCTCGCTTTCTTGAACGACTTTCCGAGAGAAATAGTTATTCTTTAAGGATCTGACAGCTGTCTTTGCATCGCAAAACCTTTTTATTTATTTATATGGGAATACATTATTTATGGATAGATTTTATGGGACCGTCTTTAGGTTTTTCTGTTTCAACAAAATTTAAAATACTGCCATTTTCATTTCAAAACGATTTCTAGATTCCATACCTCCACAATATTATACAACTATTTCGTATAGTATTTCGTTAATAAATTTTTATTTATTTATGTTCATGTGTGTGTGTTTTAAAAAGATTTTTTGATACTAATTAGCCTTAAAAGTCATCATTAGGGATAGTTTATGAGGCTTTTAAACTGGCAAACAAACAAAAACAGAAACAAGGAAAGTCATAAAGCCTATAGAAAAATTGAATAAAAATTCAAAATAAGCACAGAGTTTCTCACATATTATATGCTCATATATCCCTAACCACCAAACTTGCGTTCCACTAGCCAATTGCCAATTGACCTTTTTTGGAACATTTTTCTATTTTCTCTTCTTGTTTGTATATTCCAATTCAAAATTTGTTTGCTGAAAATCCACAAACCCATAAAATGGAAAAAAAGAATTTCCGCGAAATATTTCATCATATTTTAGCCAACATTATTTCAAATGGCCAAACAATGCCAATCAGTTTTTCATGATGAGTATGATTCTCTAATGATTTTCCCCTTTTTTCCTTAATCAAATCATTCCTATACTAAATCTAAAAATAAGGAGACATAAATTTTATTTGAAATTCTTTTAAATTTTCGTCTATTATTGTGGTTTTTCTTATTTTTATTTTTCATTGCTTTCTACATCAGAAGAAATTTATTGATTTGGAATATTTTTTGGGTTTAGAAATGCTTTTCCCTTTAAATAATACTTGAGGAAAACTACGAGGTGTGTTTGGAAAATAAAAGTAAATTAATTTAAATATATTGGCAAAGTAGTTCCAATATATTGATTGCCAGATTTTTCTTCTTATTTCGCCACAGGCAACACAATATTTCTTCATTCAAAAAAAGAAAAAAAATTACAATTTAAGTCATGTAAACAATTCATACATTTGTTGAATGCCATTAAATTTGGTTGTTATTAGCAAATTATTGTTTTTTGTTTCGAATTTATTGACCCACCCACTGTTTTATTTTGATTATTAATAAATTAATTGATTATTAACAGGCCTTATGCACTTCAATAATTCTTGTTTCATTTTTCTTTTTCTAATTTTGATTTAATAATGATCATAAAATAAAATAATTTATTAGAGAAACATTCAACAGTGAATGGAATATGAAATGTTTCTACATTTTGAATAAATTAAGTGAATAATCAAAAACGCAAGCTAGACAATCGATAAGTAGGAAAATGCAATTCCGGACTTTCACACGTTGCTCGAAAATACTAATTTCATCGTCATTTGACATCCTTCGATGCCTCTGAGGTATAATACATACAGTGGTGGCCTTATAATTAGCAACGATGTTTCTGGAACAGAGTTCTCTGGAGTGACGAATTTAATTTGTCCCAATCTGATGGAAAACCGTGTGTAAGACGTCCTCCAAACAAAGCCTTTGATCCCAGGTATACAGAGAAAACTGTAAAACAAATGAACAAACATACATGTTGCTAAATCGTTTCTAATTATAAGGCCACCACTGTAGATTGAAATGCTTTTTCCAACTCCGAAATCAATTCTGATTATTTTTAACACTAGATTTACCAAGAAATTTTTATACCTATTTATACCAACACCAGTCAAAATGACTGCTGTTCAAAAATAACGTTTTGAGTGTGTAAATTTTGTATGTGCTATAATGTTTTATAGAATTAATAAACAGTGATGGTAAAATATAAAATTAATAAAAAGTCCAGAGATGTAACTTAGTTTTTATTCAAAATAGTAAAAACTTTTTTCTGTGCGTTTTCCACAAATATATTTCTTACAGACGTCGCAATTTATTGAACTTTTATTATTATTGCAAAATCCTATTTGGCACCATTTATGTACTGTGCGGGGTGTTTTTAGAGGAGCAGTTGTTGGACAGTCAGCTTCCCTTGTTATCTCTTGACCTGATGACTGATAATCAAAAGTAAGGTCTTCAGCCGAACGAAACAAAAAATCCTTCCTTGAAATATTCTTTCCCGTTGTATTTTTATACAAATCCAGGATTTTATTCCGACCAAATCTAAAATATTAAAAAATACTTGAAGTGGCCATCTTCTAGATCCTGATTTCACACTATATGTCATTAGCCATTTCGTGTCATTCGATCTATGACGCCGACACCAAATTTGGTTTTATTATAAAAAGACACAGTTTTAGGTAGTTTTTTGCTGTCGGTATCAATTTTGACTGCTTTGTGTTTTGTACTCAATAAAATAACTTTTTAACAACAAATTCACTAAGATTTTTTGCCAAATTTCGTGTTTCATCTTTTCCTAGATAAGGAAAGCCATTTACGACGTACTTCGTTTCAACGTCAGAAGCCCGCCAGAATTTTTTTCCAAACTTGTTTTGGCATATACTGTGTAAACCTACATCTGGCTTTCGTTGGAAACAATTGTTCATCTACTGTAATATTTGCTCCTAGTTTGAAACAGTTTTGGCTGTTGACAATAAATTTGTTCCAAACAGTTGGCACTAACGCAAGTTTATCAGTTTGCAAGCGTTGACTCCTTTCATTTCTTGTATCGAAACGAATGAAACGTAAAATTTCTGTAAAGTCATAGTTTTTGAAAAGAAATCAGGACCCCATTGCTTGTTCCATAAATACGACTGCTTTAAACCTTTTGCTTCGTATGCACTTCGTGCATACAGTATTGCAATGAAAGCTTTTCATTTATTCGTTGGAAGTGTTGATATGCTCTAATATATGGTGGTCAATCAATAGTAAAAAGGCACTGTTTGGCTTCTCTTCCATAATATTTCTTCCAGCATATGCCCAGATAAATCTTTGAATATGCAATGAGTTGGTAACCTTCCAACAACACCTCTTTCTTTTGCTTTTTTTCCGAACAGTTCCACTTGCAGAAACTTCAAGCTGAGTATCGTCCCCGCTTTCATTATCTACTTCAGAACTAGAAAGAAACCGCATACACATTCGTTTTTGTATATTATGCAAAGGAGCACTGTCTTCTGCCATAGAAAAACATAACAGTCAAAATGACTGGTACCGGTATAAGTACCAAAAACAAAAATTATTTATTTTATTGTGGACACAAGATCAAAATAAGTTATCAAATTAATTGTATTTAGTTGTCGTTATAAAAGTCTTATAATAGTTTCGGAAAAAAATATTCACACAAAGTCAATATTTAAGGCTGAGAAGGCAAAACCAGTCATTTTGACTGGCATGGTAAATCTAGTGTTAAAAAAGCCGACTATTCTCCGTTGTACCTTCGCGGTTAAAAAAATATTTGTTAATGTGTTGAGATTCCAATTTGGTGAGTTTCGACGTGGTGAATACCTGTGATGTGCTTAATAAATTTAAAATTCAACACAGGTACCGTTACTTCAAAAAATGTATAACATTATCAGCAAGACGGTATTATCATATTATCACCGTATTAACATTAGTGAGGTTTGTGTCTAGAATAAGTAAATTTCACCTCTTTTAAAGTGGTAAATAAAAATCCAACCACAAATTGATATATGAACTATAGAGCGTATCTACCCTCCATACAGGGAGTATTTATTTGTCATAAACAAAACTTTGGGGATTTTCGGGCAATACTGATTCGTTGTCAGTTTATTTTTCATACCAAAACAAATACAACTCTTTGAGGTGGCTGACTCGGCTAAATTCCCATGACTGCTAGTGTCATCTGGCTTTAAGCAATGTTACTATTTATTTTTCTCATATTTAATGCTTAATATTTGAATGGTGGAAATATTGATTTCCTATATGTAGCTGAGGCATATGTTTATCCTCTAAGGGAAGTAAACCACGTATCATACACACACCTACTCTGTTACACCCATTTCATTTGAGAACTTTAGGAACAACTAATTCCCCATAACATCTTTATTAACTCTTTAATTTAAAAATAAAAACCCGTGATTACAATTCAATTTTTAATTTTCTTTCAGCGAACAAGAAAACTTCATCTCTGAACACACAGTTATGGCCGTTTTCACCTCGCAAGGGCAAGTTGGTGGTCCCTGTCGTTATATGCCAGCAACACGCCGGCAAAACCATCAATGCCGCAAAGAATTCGGTCTACCCGATACTATACGTGAAGCCAGACGTTTGGCTACCACTCACTGTGAGGATCAATTTCGTTACGATCGTTGGAATTGTTCCATTGAAATTCGAGGAAAGCGTAATATTTTCAAGAAACTCTACAAGGAAACTGCTTTCGTACATGCTCTGACAGCGGCAGCCATGACACATTCAATAGCACGGGCCTGTGCCGAGGGTCGTATGACGAAATGCAGTTGCGGACCGAGAAAACAGAATCGTCCAGATCAAACATTCCAATGGGGTGGTTGTAATGATAATTTAAAACATGGCAAGCGTGTGACCAGAAGTTTTTTGGATTTGCGTGGCGGCGATACAGATGAGGTCACCGAAATATTACGACATGATTCTGAGGTTTGTAGTATTTTGTTAAAAAGAACTAGCGTAAGAAAATGATAACGTTTTCTTTATCCTGTTTATAGGTCGGTATAGAGGCTGTATCCACTTTGATGAAGGACAAGTGCAAATGTCACGGTGTCTCCGGTTCTTGTTCAATGAAAACGTGCTGGAAGAAATTATCGGATTTTAATGCCACGGCGACATTACTAAGGCAGAAATACAATCAGGCTATACGCAAGGCACCAAATGCGCGCACAATGCGAAGAGAGGCTTCCTCAAGTCGAGTGAAAAAACCCAAACAGAGGCGAAAGAAAGTAAGTCATCTTATATAATTTTCAATTTTAAAAAGTCTTACTTACACTCTCTCTCTCTCTTTCTCTGCTTTAGCAACAATCTCAGTATACAACGTTATACTATTTGGAGACATCACCCACTTATTGTTCCGTTACAAAGGATCGTCAATGTCTGAATCCAGACAATTGTGCGAATCTCTGCTGTGGGCGTGGTTATACGACACGGGTTTTCAAGCAAGTGGAGAAATGCCGTTGCCGCTTCAACAACGGACGCTGTTGCCAATTGATCTGTGACTATTGCCAACGCTATGAAGATCGATATTTTTGTAAATAGATTTACTTTCTCCTTTACACTTTTACTCTCCCTCTCTCTCTCTCTCTCTGTCTCTCTTACTCTCTCACTCACCTACTCGATTTAGTGTTTAATTTTTTAAATCATAAATTATTCTATTCTATTATATTTTTATTATCCTTTATTTTATTCTTTTATTTTTATTTTCTTCATTCCTAATTTATATAAATATGTGTATGTGTGTGTATGTTGACAAATTAATAGGTCGTACGTAGTAGTAGAATAGAATCTTGATTGATGATTGATAACAATGCTGGTGATGATTTCATTAATGATAATGAATGATAAGGTTGGATAAATGAAATGACAAAGAAAAGAAAAGAAAAGTTTTGATTTTTTTTATAATTTAATTCATGTTTTTCGTTATTTTTTTTTTTTTGTATTCAAAAAATAATAATTCTTTTGTCGTCCGACGTCTACGCTATCACCACCATTCGAATGGCATTTTAATGAAACTTTGTATTAAATGAATCGAAATATTTTTTATTTATAATAATTGTATGATAAAATAATTAATTTAAATTAAAACTAAAGAACAAACAAACAAAACAAAAACAAAAAAAACACAAGAAACTGAAGTGGAAAAAGAATATCGAATTAAAGCAAAAGAAAAGGTGGAAATTTATTTAAAAATCAGTCACAAACATTTATTAATTAAATATTAATAATAATTAATTATAATTATACAAATAACAAATAATTAATAATTTAATAATAATAATATTATAACTTTAAATATTTTTAATTTATAAAATATACATTTAAGAACAACCAACAACAAGAACAACAACAAAACCAAAAAACAAATAAATAAAGAAAAACCATTTTCAAATAAAATAGAAAAAAAAAACTAAAAAATTTGTTAGAAATTATTTGAAAATATTTAAGTGTAGGTAGTACGGGTGTATCAGAGATCAGCAATGAGTATTCAAAAAGATGAGTAATATCGAATCATACTCATACTTTCTGATACTTATACGCATTCATACTTATTTTAATATCATGGAACCCGTACTTATGTTCAAAGTTTGAAGAACTCATCATATTCATACTTAACGACACGTATGATGTTGTTGATTTCAATTCTTCATAAATTTTGATGAATCATTCGAGTCACTCGAATTATTTGTAAGTATTATAAATATTTTTCTAAAGTCCTAAGTGAATCTAAATGAAGGTTATGAATCAAACATATAGCGAATGGTATGAGTATGATGTCAACATTGTACGCATACTCATTGCAACCTGTACTTATAAATCAACGTTGTAGTGAGTATGAATGAATCAGACAGAGTAGTTAAATTTCAATATTGTTGACTCACTTATGTTCAAAAGTTTATGAGTGCTTATGAGTAGCGAAAAAACGATTCATTGCTGATCTCTGGTATGTAACGGGTGATTTTTTAGCTATTATCTTTTTAGCTACACTGGTTTAAACAGCTCACGTACGTTTCGTGTTTTGTTTCACTATCAAACATCTTCAGTTCGGTCTACAAATTAACCATGAATCGTCTTACAAAGGAACAACGTTTGCAAATCATTGCATTTAAGAATGTTAAGAAAGTGAATCGCGCGCTTCTTCCATTTTATGGTCAGTTTAATCGACCCACTGAAGCGGGTATTCGGGCTATCGTGACTAAATTTCGCACCAAATTTACATTGTTGGACATTAAACCACCAACACGCTTACGTAGAGTGCGAACTGAAGAAAATATCGCAGCTGTATCGGCCAGTGTTAATGATGACCATCAATTATCGATTCGTCGCCGTTCGCAGCAACTGGGCCTCTGTTACTCAACAACGTGGAAAATTTTGCGGAAGGATTTAGGTGTGAAGCCTTTCAAAATACAGCTGGTGCAAGAATTGAAGCCGAACGACCTACCGCAACGCAGAATTTTTGGTGAATGGGATTTTGGAAAGTTGGCTGAAGATCCACTTCTTTATCGAAAAATTGTGTTCAGCGACGAAGCTCATTTTTAGCTCAATGGATACGTAAATAAGCAGAATTGTCGATTTTGGAGTGAACATCAGCCAGAAGCATTGCAAAAGCTACCAATGCATCCAGAAAAAGTCACAGTTTGGTGCGGTATCATTGGACCGTACTTCTGCAAAGATGCTACGAATCGTAACGTAACTGTGAATGGTTAGCGCTACCGTGAGATGATATCCAACTTTATTTTGCCCAAAATGCAAGAGCTTGACTTGCATGACATGTGGTTTCAACAAGACGGTGCCACATGCCACACAGCACGCGTAACAATGGACTTATTGAGAGACGAGTTCGGTGAACATTTTATTTCATATTCGGGACCAGTCAATTGGCCGCCTAGATCGTGCGATTTAACGCCTTTAGACTATTTTTTGTGGGGCTATGTTAAAGCGTATGTCTATACAGACAAGCCCGCTTCAATTGACGCATTAGAAGACAACATTGAAGCTTTTATTCGTGCGATACTGGCCGAAATATTGGAAAGAGTATGCCAAAATTGGACTAAGCGGATGGACCATTTGAGGCGCAGTCGCGGTCAACATTTGCATGAAATAATCTTCAAACATTAAATTATATGGACCGTACTATCGATTCAAATAAAGATTTCATGAATATTTCTGAATTTTATGTGTTTTTTTTTTTGAAAAATTTTCCTAAAGCTCTTAAAAAATCACACTTATGTGTTGTACGCATTAAAAACACAAGGTGACGAATTTTGTTAAAAATGTGAATTTAAAAATCGGCCGTTACATCTGGACGGCCAGTTAAAAATCTGTCAAACCAGAGATCAGCCGGTCTAGCTGTGGGTATCTGGTATCTTCATTGTTGTCTAAGATATATAAGTGGTTACAATCTACTAAGAAAATCTGAGTTTAACGCACGTCTGCCACTTATGTTAGACTAAGAAAACCAATAATATTTTGTTTTTGTTTTCTTGAATCGCTCAAGATTAATTCACTTTAAGAAACAATTAAATAAACCCACACATATTATCCCTAGCTTCTTGGACAGACTTTGAGTTTAAAAATCTACTGAAAATGATGAAGACGAAACGATTGATGCGTTATTTTTGAAAAATAAGAAGAAATGAATTGCAAGCACCCATGTACCTACATATAATCAGCGTTAGAGTGAAGCAAAAGTTTTGAATTTTTTTCTAAAATTCTAGACAAATTTTTTCGTTATACATCTCCCAAAGGACTCACTACTTTCAATTTCAATGAAAGCGATATTTGAATGAATTCGAAAAGAATATTTTCATTTCAGCCAGAAATTCTTCATCATTTATGATTAATTTCAAGTAATCCGAATTAAAACTAAACTTCTTACCAAGCCACCCAAAAAAAAACCACTGTGCCACTGGGCATCGTCAATATTTACTTACAGCTTAACATTCGAATGCACTTTTTAAGAATGCAATCTTATCAGTACTCGGTAAAGTGTTAAGAAGTAACGGTAATGGTAACGGTAGATAATAATCGAAATTGAAGATGATATCAAAACAAACACCATTTCACACAGACTAAATAAAACCAATACAGATCAGAAACAGCAGGCCGCAAATTAAAGATTTCAACGCTGAATAATTTTGTTTTCTTTTTAATTTTCTTTTAAAATTTTGTTTTTATTAAAAGATAAGACAATGTAATTGCTTTTTAAGGTTATAAATAATAATTTATTTAATTTAAAAGAAAAGAAATTTAAAAAAAAAAAACAAATACGAAATGAAGTGGCTCTAAAGAAAAGTGTAACAGTAGGTCAAGAGCATTTAATGAAGAAAAACCTATCAAAACATATGATTTCATTTTGATGAGATGACTGACATGAAATTAAAACAATTGAAAATCAAAGTCTTGTAAATATTTTTAAAATTGATCCCCATTTGATATATTAAAACAGCATAAAAGTAATGGCAGTCGTTTGCTTTTGTTTTGAATTTGAATTCTCTCTGCGATTATAATAACATTAATATGCATAATGCTATCGATAATATGCATCTTAATAGGAATCGTCATACATACATATGTATGTAACATCATAATAAATGTTATCCTATTTGTTTCTCTCTTCTTTTTGTTATTGTTTTAGTTGTAGTTGCTTTGCTTTACAAAAAATCAACAACATTTTATGCTTATTTTGTAAATATTCAATGAGACGCTGAATGTTGTCATTGTCATATTCATTGTTGTTGACATTAAATGCAGCAGTCAATGACAACTTATACATTTTTCAAGACCTTTAGAATCTACACCAACAAGGATATTTCATGTCATAATAGAGCGGCTGCACGTCCTCCTCGAGACACAAAACAAAAATCACACGCACACGCTCTCATATTGAATCTTACATATGTATACTCATACAAATACTAGCCCACACTATCAATAATACAACAGAAGGAAAAAAAGAAATAATGTTGGCAACAAATACACTGGCATGTGAGAGAACACAATATGCAAGTGTTTCCAATAGACTTTACAGCCCTGGAAATTGTCTCATATGCAGGTGCAATGTGTACCTGAATTAATTTCTAACGGTTTTTGTTTCTAAAATTCAATTACATTCCCTAAATACATATTTAAGGACCATTTAGACGAATTTATTTTAAAAAACTTCATTTGACAGTTGTTAACTGATTTTGTTAACACCTGACTCTTTCTACTAACCAAGTTTACAATGTTCTCCGTTATACCAGGAAATACGGAAATACTGACAGATAGCTTACTGAACCAAATACGTTACATTGAAGAATACCTTTCCACACAGAAAAGTGTACGTCAATCCTAAAATACCCGTAATGACCTTTCGATCATGGACCAATACACAATTCCCTAGTAAATTATTCTTTAACTGGCGGTTTAAATTTAGACAGAGCAGTTCGAACATAAAGTAAAAGGTGTTTTTTATAGAGGTGTAGAACCTTAAATTGCAATAAAACAACGATGGATTATTCGATTGACATGAATTTTATTTATCCGAAAGATAATCTTGTGGCATTACATTTTAAATATGATTTCTGGCATATGACCGCCACGGCTGGCGCGGATGTAGTCCAATCTGGACGTCCAATTTTCGATGACTTTTTCCAACATTTGTGGCCGTATATCGGCAATAATACGGCGAATGTTGTCTTCCAAATGATCAAGCGTTTGTGGCTTTACCGCATAGACCAATGACTTTACATAGCCCCACAGAAAGTAGTCTAGCGGTGTTAAATCAGAAGATCTTGGAGGCCAATTCACAGGTCCAAAACGTGAATTTAGGCGGTCACCAAACGTGTCTTTCAATAAATCTATTGTGGTACGAGCTGTGTGACATGTTGCGCCGTCTTGTTGAAACCACATCTCCTGGACATCATGGTTATTCAATTCAGGAATGAAAAAGTTAGTAATCATGGCTCTATACCGATCACCATTGACTGTAACGTTCTGGCCACCATCGTTTTTGAAAAAGTACGGACCAATGATTCCACCAGCCCATAAAGCGCACCAAACAGTCAGTTTTTCTGGATGTAACGGTGTTTCCACATACACTTGAGGATTACCTCCACTCCAAATGCGGCAGTTTTATTTGTTGACGTAGCCATTCAACCAGAAGTGCGCTTCATCGCTAAACAAAATTCGCTTATGAAAATCGGGAACAACGGTAATCTCGTTTTGGGCCCATTCGACGAATCTACGCCTTACTTGATGATAATGATGATGATTCATGTTGAATTGCCAAACCAAACTGAGAATAAATCACTTGACAGCTGTTAAATCGGTCGCCATCTTGAAAAGTAATGCCAACTTAAAGTTCTATACCTCTATAAAAAACACCCTTTACTTGATTTTCTGTTCTAAATTTTTTCGATAACTTGCCTTTTTTACAGTAAATTTTATCGATAACTTGCCTTTTTTACAGTAAATTTATAGATAACTTGCATTTTTACGTTTTTTCCTGTAGTAAATTTGTCAATGTTTATGTTGTAATATGACAATTATGCTTTACAAGCAATCTTCTCATTGTTTTGTCCCGTAAAGTAGTCCAACGACAATCGGAGATTATAAATTGTGAAATAATTGCCTGAATATTTTTTATTTATTTTTGTTTCTAATCATTTACTTATTTTCAGGAGTGTAAAAAGATTTATCATTGCTTTATACTCTCTCACTAGCAGTAAATCATCAATACAATCATTTCGTTTCGCAGTGATAATACACCTTGTGAATGTCTTGATAGGTTTTAACGATTTTGTTAAAACGAGCAAAAATCCACAAATACCAGAATGGGTCAGAATCTATATTATCATCATCAGCAGTACAATAATAAAAAACCAAAATAAGCAAATTAAAGTGTTATCTTTCAGACTGAAAACAAATATAATGACCTCAAGAAATATTTGTGTGTGATTATGACGACTAAAACGTAACCCAATTAGCCAATTGTTTTGAATTGGACAACTTCTTTACGGTATTGAAGGTAGTGAGAAGGTAGCACATCTCTGCATCAACCAAAAAAAATTAAAAACAAAACAAATTAAAAACACAATTCAATCAATGAATTTCTAAAATTACAAACTGCTCGTAATAAAAAAAACGAGAAGAAATTTTTCTTTTTATATTTGGTAAGCCACTCGATTAATTTCAGACAAATATGGCACGTTTCATAAAGAAAAGCATTAAATTTTATTGGCAAAAAAAAATGCAATCGAAACGAAAATAATAAAAATTTATGAAAAAGAACACTTTCTCTTTTTTCGTTCACTTGCTAAAGAATAAACAGAAGAAATTATATCCGATACACTGTAAAGCAAGTGGAGACAAAACCAACTATAAAGTACCCTACACCTTTCTTTACACTGATAATAATTTATGCATAACCTAAGATAACCAAGATAATAATTTTCCAAGTATTGATCACTTTTTTATGACTAGACTTGGTAATGTTATACGAAATAATTCACTACTTATCTAAATTAAGTGGCAATCCTCTGCGGACCTTGCAAAAACATTTGGAGAAGAGTGATGGCATATGCATGAACGTACAAAACAGGAAATTTGCGTTAAACCCGATCAAAGTACATTTATACGCCTGGATCCAACACTACAACGACGACTTCTGCAGAAGCTAAGATTACGAAGAAGTAAATTAGACCACAGAACATATGATCCGTTATAATCCCATACTATAGAACCAGTGACAATGTGTCTAGTTAAAACCTACATAATTGGTCATTACAATCCTTTGGTCAGGATTACGACCTAGCTTCTCACACCACTTATGTTGTGTACGTTAATTTTTATACATGAGTCGCGGGACCTACAGTTTAAAGTCGACTCCGAACGACAGATTTTTTGAGAAACTTTTCATGGTAATTTTAAAGGGTCCGCCAAATAACTTTTTTTTTTTGAAAATGCTTTAAAAAAAACTACTGAATATTTTCTCAAATTTCTTTTTTTATTTGAAAGTACAATCCTTCCGGTTAATAAAGGAAAATAATTTCATTCAAATGGCTGCCTCGGCTGGCCATGTAGTAGCCTACACCAGAAGATGCTGATTTTGGCAAAAAAAATCATCTTTTCAGATGAAGCTCATTTTGATCTTGGCGGGTATGTAAACAAGCAAAATTGTCGCATTTGGGGCACACAAAACCCGCACGCATACATTGAAAAGCCGATGTATCCAAAACGAGTCACTGTTTGGTGCGGCATAATTGGGCCATTTTTCTTTGAAAATTAGCAAGGAGTGGCCGTTACAGTCAATGGCGATCGTTATCGGACCATGTTAAACGAATTTTTGTTCACAAAATGTTGCCAATAGGCAACATTTGGTTTCAACAGGACGGCGCTACGTGTCACACAGCGCCCTGTTTTGAAGATCGCATTATCAGCCGCAGAGCTGATGTCGTTTGGCCACCTCGGAGTTGCGATTTGACACCGTTGGACTATTATTTGTGGGGTGCCGTCAAAGATAAGTGTTACGCCGACAAGCCAAAGACAATTGACGCTTTAAAGGACAAAAATTGGACCGATCGTGTAGGCTACTGCATGGCCAGACGAGGCAGCCATTTGAATGAAATTATTTTCCATTATTAACCGGAAGGATTGTACTTTCAAATAAAAAAAGAAATTTGAGAAAATATTCAGTAGTTTTTTTTAAAGCATTTTCAAAAAAAAAAAGTTATTTGGCGGACCCTTTATTTACTCTCAGAGTTTTGCCAGAAATCTGCTGAGAGGCAGTCGCTGAAGAAATATTTTTTCATATTTTTAACTGTGTACATGTATACGAGTATGTGCAAACGTGCTCAATTTACATCAACAAAATGTTTGTAAATTGATCTTCAGAATGAACAGTGGGACTGATTATTGAAATTCTATATACGGCCACTACCACATATAGAGTGTAGAGTATAAAATAATAAAAAAAAGTTAATAAATCTTACAAATTAGAAAAGTATTTAAACTTAAAGCTTTACAACAAAAAGTTTAATACGCTTTAGTTATTAACTTGAAACTGAAGTATTCAAAATCGAGAAGAAAATGTTTTTTAAAATTTCTTTATTAATTGCTTTAACCATTACAACAAATGTTTTATCACAGCCACTCTCAAACGAAAGGTAAGATTATTCGGACCACAGCCAATAAATTTATTATTTCACTCGTGGTTACCGATTCCAGTGAAGCAATTGCATCCTTAGAAGCCTCCGGTAATGATACAAAGTCTAAGCGTCAAATACATTTCATTGATTTTATGTCTGACCATATGGCACCCTTTAAACTATTGACGAATTATAAACCCTACGATGCGTTTATTTATTCAGATGTTGAACAAAGCTCAGCTGACAATAAAAAATCGAATCCAAAATGCGCTGAATGCAATCGGTGTCCTCATCGGCAAAATAATGTTGGCAGTTCTCAAACGATTAGAACTGTTTCTCCTTCGAATGCAGTACATCAAAATACCCCCAACAACAGCATTGTCAACAGATGGTTGCTTATGTATGTCCCAAATCCTTTTGTAGCCGTACCGCGTACATTTAGCACTCAGTCTATACAGCCGATTGTAAATGCCACAAGAGTTAATTCTGTGTTACTGAATGGAACCACATCTACTAACAGGCAAACTGAACGTTCAGAAACTACTGGCAGACGTAATAAAACAGTTTGTGTCGAACGCCGCAGATGTAAATGTTGTGGAAGAACCTCAAAGAAGAAAAAGGAAGAGAACTCCGACAATGGAAAAGCTTTTAATGAAAATGAATTTGAAAATGCCTTCAAAAACGATGAAACAGACGAATCTAGAGAACTTTTAACACGATTTCATGCTTTAACACGCCCTAATCTAGAAGACAAACTGCTTAAGACAGATACTACAGCAACAGGCAAAACTCCTGATAAAGAAAAAGCCACCACAGACCAATTTAAAAATTTTAACTCCAATAGAAGAAAACAAACTACTTCCTTAAAAAATATAGCCACTGATTTAACTGAAACACCGAGAACTAATACAACAACAACTAAAACAGATGTAAATACCAATCAAATTCACCATAATGGTGATACAATCCTCACATCAATAAAACATTCTTCTCTTGGCGCCGAAGAAAATGATTTTAAAAGACAAAATAACCGCAAAACCTTTGCAAATTTATGTTCGTCCACAACAAATAAAACAACACAAACAGTTTTCGAACATAATCCCTCAAAATCGGAAAATAATACCGTAACGAATATTCTGATAATTCAGAAGACAATTTCCAGACAAAATAGTAAATCAATCGGATCAAATGAGACATCAAAGTCCTCTACTAATGTTCATCAATTACAAAGTAATGACGCTTTGCTACATACGAGTATAAAGGATTCCTTAAGTAACTCTTCAATAACCGTCGTATTATCCAATCATGACAATAATAAGCCTTTAACGAGGGAACAACAGTCTTCGAAATCTAGTACTAAAGAAGTGGAAATGAATGAAAAGGAAAATCTGAATTTGGGTAAGTAAATTAAAGGTAAAGTCCAATATGGGGTTAGCTTTGGTTTATAGGGTTTAAAGGCTTTTGATTTGATTTTGGGATCTCTTTCTTACGACTACGATAAGTAGCACTCAAGCAATAAGTGATAAATCAGGCTTTCATACATACATAATAAGTCATTACAACCTTTTAGTCAGGATTATGACTTAGATTCTCACACCCCCTGATGTTGTGTGTGTTAATATTATAAAGGGTTCGCCAAATAACTTTTTTTTTTTAAAATACTTTAAAAAAACTCCTGATTATTTTCTCAAATTTCTTTTTTTAATTGAAAGTACAATCCTTCCGGTTAATAATGGAAAATAATTTCATTCAAATGGTTGCCTGGGCTGGCCATGCAGTAGCCTACACGATCGGTCCAATTTTTAAGCACATTATCGATTGTGTGCAGCTGTATTTCACGAATGGCTTCACGAATATTGTCCTTTAAAGCGTCAATTGTCTCTGGCTTGTCGGCGTAATACTTATCTTTGACGGCACCCCACAAGTAATAGCCCAACGGTGTCAAATCGCAGCTCCGACGTGGCCAAACGACATCAGCTCTGCCGCCGATAATGCGATCTTCAAAAACAGGGCGCAAAACATCGAGTGTAGCTTCGGCTGTGTGGCACATAGCGCCATCCTGTTGAAACCAAATGTTGCCACTATCCTCCTCATCAATTTTTGTGTTCAAAATGGCCCGATAACGATCGCCATCGACTGTAACGGCCACTCCTTGCTCATTTTCGAAGAAAAATGGCCCAATTATGCCTCTGGACCAAAATCAGCACCAAACAGTGAGTCGTTTTGGGTTTTCAATATATGCGTGCGGGTTTTCTGTGCCCCAAATGCGACAAAAATTTGCTTGTTTACATACCCGCCAAGATCAAAATGAGCTTCATCTGAAAAAATGATTTTTTTTGCCAAAATCAGCATCTTCTGGTGTGGCTACTGCATGGCCAGCCGAGGCAGCCATTTGAATGAAATTATTTTCCATTATTTACCGGAAGGATTGTACTTTCAATTAAAAAAAGAAATTTGAGAAAATATTCAGTAGTTTTTTTTAAAGCATTTTCAAAAAAAAAAAATTATTTGGCGGACCCTTTACATCAGTGGCGTGACCTACAGTTTAAAGCCGATTCCGAACGACAGATTTTTTTAAGAAACTTTTCATGGCAATTTTTTATTTACCCTCAGAGTTTTTGCCAGAAATCTTCTGAGAGGAAGTCTCTGAAGAAATACTTTTTTATATTTTGGAGTTTGAACCGAGGCCTCACCGTCTAATAAGCTCACCGTCTAATAAACATACTGCTTACTAGACTGCTGCGGCTACGGCTTTTACTGCCTTTAAGAAGGTGGGAAATAGAATAGAGAGAAAGAAATTTAGCTCCACTGTATTTTAATATCAAAAATAACACTGGATAAGGTATCTGCAGGAGCTTACTATACGAGATGTCATGAGTTCAAACCACAGCTCTGATATATAGAACAAAAATATTTGAAAAAATATTTCTTTCGGTGACTTCATCTCAGCAGTCTTCTGGCAAAGACTCTGAGAGCAAAAAAATTGGCATGAAAAGTTTCTTTTGTAGTTCCGATTCGACGTTAAACTGTAGGATAAAATTAATACACTTAAGATGGGTACACCACCTAGAGCTCGACCGTCATTCTGGCTAAGACGTAAAGCCAGGGTGCAAACCCCAGGCCAGACATCAAAACAAAATACAAAAAGTATTTCTTCGGCGACAGATTTCTGGCAAAAACCCTGAGAGTAAATAAAAGTGCCATGAAAAGTTTCTGAAAAATCTGTCGTTCGGAGTCGACTTTAAACTGTAGGTCCCGCCACTCATGTATAAAAATTAACACACACAACATAAGTGGTGTAAGAAACTAGGTGGTAATGCTGACTGAAGGGTTGTAATGACCAATTATGTACATATGTTTGTGAGCATGTGCCACCTAAATACTAGACAGTATTACTAATGAATAGCTCCGATGTAAAACTAACTAATGTTTGTAACACTATTTCAGTTAAGTCCCATGTACCAACTCCAACAGCTGATATAGGAAGGCAAGGAAGCAATAACACAAATCTATTATCCCAGCCTCACAATAAAGGTAAGAAATGACTCACTTAAGAAGTATCATTAAATATTTCTTTTGCAACCTTATTTAGATACCCATGTTGAACGCATTTTATCGGAAACAGATGCGGCCAAATGTTCTGAAGTGGAGTCCAGTTCACCTTTAAGTGTTTATCTGCAGAAAATTGAAGAATCACTTTCACAGCCGAAAAACGTTGTCAAAGAAAATTGGAAAATTGTTAAACAACAGCCGAAACGGAAAAACTATTCCATCGAAGATTGTATTTGAAACCTGGCTGCAACGTAATATATTTTTACTTTTTTACCTTTTACAAATAAAATAAAAAGAAATTTTTGTTTAGTTTTATTTAAAATTTTTTATTATTTGGACAATTCTGTGTGCCATTGTTCACAACTTGATGTAAACAACAACAATTGCTTTCTTTTGTTATTCCTCTGTTTATACCCTTTACATAAACAATAACAATTACTAGACAATTGTTCGACAGATCTTTGTAACGGAGATCTTCAAACCACAATTACTCTCTTCAAACGCATCGCGTCTTCACACAAGACTGACTGAACTTCACTAACTCAGTAGGCCGATTTGCCTTGCCTTTTATATGGCAGGGTAAACAGTCTGATGAATGTTTTTGAAGGCGAACGAATAAATTAACAAGAAATAAATATTAAATAAATAATATGCTGTTATATTACATATGTATTCTAATGTTTTATATTTGTTTTCGATTTCATTTCGATTAATTTTAATTTCTTTTTTATTTTGGAAGTCTGATACGTTGATTTGTCATGTTTCTTTTGTAAAATTATTTCGAAAATTTGTTGCCAAAGACTTTTCATCAATCAATCAAACTTCAAAAGCGTATAAATGACATTTATTTGTATACAATTTTTGGGCACAGTGGCTAACAAAAGTGCTTACACACAAAATAGTATCATTGAAGTTTTAATTTGCAAAAGGTAGATTTTTAAAAAGCCCTTGTTACATGCAATGAGACTAGGTACTAAGAGTAAATGAGCTAATCTGGAAGCTACATACCTACTCTATAACATACCGGATAGGTCAAGGACTGGTAGTAGTATAGAATGAGATGTAGAATGAAAAATTCAGAAACCACATGGTAATAGAGGACGGTACGCGCCGTTCCAGTATTTCGATCCTATGAGTTTGACTCAAAATTTTCAAAACAAAATGGAAGCTTGCACAGCTTTATGTTGCCAGAATCTTCTTGGGGAATGGCAAAAGAAGTTATACTTGGGGAAAGTGGAGAGAGTGGAGACTTTTCTCAATACATACCAATATTTGATCAGAGTATTCAGAAATATCTCCAGTGGTTATATTTATATGTGAGGCCACGGTTCACAAGTCGCCGTAGTCTAGTAGGTAGTGGCTTATTAGACGTAAAGCTAGGGTTCGAGCCCCAGGCCAGACATCAAAACAAAAATACAAAAAGTTTTTTTCGGCGACTTCCTCTCAGCAGATTTCTGGCAGAAACTCTGAGAGTAAATAAAAATTGCCATTAAAAGTTTCTCAAAAATCTGTCGTTCGGAGTCGACTTTAAACTGTAGGTCCCGCTACTCATGTATAAAATTAACACACACAACATGAGTGGTGTGAGAAGCTAGGCTGTAATCCTGACTGAAGGGTTGTAATGACGAATTATATATGTATGTGTGAGGCCACGGTTCAAACCCCATATTTACTTATTTTTTCTCTCTTTTTTTGGTAGACAGTGTAATAATACATGATTAATGACTTAAATTACACGCACACTTTTTCCCAAATATTACTAACGTCACTAAGTATGTTTTGGGCATAACATGCATTTTTTATTCATTCATTCATGGAATCTAAGTATATGAGCGGCACGCATTTTGCCACGGAAATTACATTAAAGATACGAGTTAAATATCGAACGAAATACTTACTGATAAGGCACTTAGAAGTCATGGGAATGAACTGAACTTTGTGAAACAAAAGAAAGTCCAATAAATCAGGGACACATTTGCATTTGCAGAACTGGTGTACACTGGTGGCTGTATTCATGTTATGCATTCTAATGGATTCCAGTAATATTTAGCATTTCTAGTTGATCCACGATGATCTATAGCGATCACGGAATTGTTTCCAAATTATTTTTATTAAGAAGGTTTGCTTAGAAGCTGCAAGAATAAATTCAAATTGGGGATCCAATTTTTGATAAAGGACTTCATACATACATACATATATGTATGGTTGTATGTACATTAGCGAATCTATTTTTTGTAACATCATTTCAGTAGAATATCTGTTCAACCTCTGACATTACCTTTCATACATCCATTACCTGTTCGTTATCGTATGTCTACAAACTTTTTTCTTTTTTAGTTGCTAGGCTAGGCCTACTAAGAAGCAAACCATTTGTTATAACAAAAAAAATGTACTCTTTCTACTACGGCTCATTACTTGATTAGTGTCTGTTTGATGCCTCCTCCTCCTGCGTCTAATTATAATTTATTATCGTGGTCAGTTGAAATTGTTGTTTTTTTGTGGACGGACACTATAATTGATATTGTCGTAATACAATCATAATTACTGAGCAAAAAAAAACAGAAAAAAAAGAATGAAAAAAGCCAATAACTTTGGACGTTTATCAGTCAATTGAAACAATGGACAACAATAACAACAACTACAGCGTAAATAATACAAACAATTGGCAACTGCAAGACGACAAGCAAAAATATTGAAAAACTTCCAAAGAAAAACTAAAGAAATAAAGAGGCACGCGTTCCCATTATGACTGGTGTAGTGATAGGAGAATAAAAAGAAACGAAAAAATTATAAAAAAAAGTGAAAATAAAATAAAAACATATGACTCTTTAGCAATGGATTAAAAAAACAAAGAAGAAAAATATTTACTATTCTTTGCAGAGTTTCAAAGGTATGAATTCTACAAGTTGTATGACATTCCGTTTGTATAACATACAAGACAAATTGTGAAGCAAATAAATAAGATACAGTGGCTAGAGGTTAGTCTCTGGTTATAGGCGACTAACTTTAAAGTGTAATAAATACTTACTTACCTAACCGGTCATTATAACCCTTCAGAACTAGCTGCTCACACCATTTATGTTGAGTGTGTTAATTTTAGCCATAAGTGGCGGGTCCTAGATTTTAAAGTTGGATCCGGAACACAAAATGTTTGGCAAATTTTTTATAAAATCAGATAAAAAATACAATAATTTTTCCAATGAAGTCACATACATAACATACATAATTGGCCATTACAACCCTTCAGTCAGGATTAAGGCCTAGCTTCTCACACCACTCATGTTGTCTGTATGTTAATTTTATGCATGAGTGGCGGGTGCTACAGTTTAAAGTCGATTCCGAACGACAGATTTTTGAGAAACTTTTCATGGCTATTTTATATTTACTCTCATAGTTTTTGCCAGAAATCTTCTGAGAGGAAGACACCGAAGAAATATTTTTTCCATATTTTCGTTTTGATGTCTGACCTGGGGCTTGAGGACCGTGGCCTACGTCTAATAAGCCAATACACTACCTATTAGACTCCAGCGACTTCAAATGGTCTCACCCAATGAAGTTACTCTTTTTAAAAAACGAATGCATACCTTTAAATTTCTGCTTGAAACTTAAGAATGAAAATGTTTAACTTTAACAAATTATTTTAAAAGCGCTGCTAAAAAAACTCAAAAAAAAACACAAATGATAGGCCAGTTGCTAAATTAAAAAATACCGTTAGATTCCTAACAGAATGAAGCACCACAACAGAGAACAACAGCTGTAAAGCAAAAGCCTGCGCTCTAAACGCTACAGAGACTAAGAGTATAAAGAAAAGAGAGTTTCAGCGGAATTTTTGTGATTTTTACATGCAAAAGGGTATATTTTAACAGAGAATATAATGCGGCTACTGACTTACTTACTGACAACTGACATTATTGAAGACTACAGAGTAGGGACGAAAAAGAAAATTTCTGTATTTCAGAATTTTATCATTTAGGCGCTGCTGATAGATACGAGTAAACGGACGTGTTTTTCATTAGAATCGCTAAAAAAAAATTAAAAAAGAAAAAGAATTAAAATTTTTAAAAAGAAAATTGTTTCCAAAAACTAGTTCTTACATAAAAAAAATATAAAAAAATATAAAAATTAATAAATAATTAAGTGTTATAAGAATTTTTAGCAAATTTTTTTAGTTACAAATAAAAAATAGAAAATAAATCATAGAAAAATGTAACCCACTTGCTGTGTGTATTTGTTATTGAAACCTAAAAAGTGTTTAAGTGTTACTCAAATTTTTTTTAAGACAAATCTGTAATTAATTAAAGAAGAAAATTAATTAAATCACAATTTATTTAGTTTTAATTGCTAAAAATAATAATAAAATAAGAAAAAAAATACAATTTAAAACAAAAAAAAATTCAAAAACAGAAATAAAGCAAAAAAAATTCGCATTTATTTAAGAAAGCAAAAAAGTGAAAGCATTTAATGTAACAAGAATTTGTACATGATCTAATCCACCAAATTACAACAAATAAATAATTTTACAAACAAAATTACAATAAATGCGTATGTGGTTATTTTTTTATTTGTTTCTTTCTACAAGTTAAAGGTGACATGACCCACATAATAAATCAAACCATAACACTATCAACGCCTCTGCCACCTCTTCCACTTTCGCGTAGCCATTAATAGTGACAGTGACAGTGTGACATAAAAAGAAGGCAGAAAAAACCAAGAAATGTATGTACCAAGAACCTTTAACATCACCTCGACATCGTATTATTAATCGATATTTAAAAATAAAATAAAAACCTGTCCAAATGGCCCAATCGAATCTATAATTAAAGAGCAAAGCGAACACATAGGACAACCCAACAATCCAAGAAAAAGTAAAAACAAATCGGAAAAACTAACGCAAAAGGCAGAAAACCAGCCCCCAAGAAAAAACGCTTTCAGCAAAACCAAAGAAAATGTAAAACATCTGAAAAACAAAACCAACAAATATTTCTCATCTCTATAACTTCCCCTGTCTCTCTCTGCCTTTTTATCTGTATCCCTGTTAAGGACAAAAACAGGTTAAGTTTCAAACCACTGCCATTTAAGTACACAAGGAAATAAAAATGTTGTTTTGCTTTTAATGCCAAATTAAAACAATAAAAAATACAACAAAAACAACAACAACAACAAATCTCATCAAAATTCAAAAAAATACGAAGCGGAAAAAGTTATGTTTTTGGTGTTAAAAATAAAAGTCATTTAACTTCAGCAGCGATTAGTGCGAAAATATGAAACGTACGTACATATGTATCTACATACATAAGAATGCAAGTTATAAAGGAATGAATTCTTTAATATTTTACTAGAAAACATCACACCTTAGTGCTAACATCTTGAATGTATCGCCTATTTTTAATGAAATTAATGCGCCCAAATGGGTGATGTGAGAAACCAAGCCATACTCCTAACTAAAGAGTTGTTTGTAATGGATAATAATGTACACACATATGTATGTATGCACGCGTGTAACCTATGCTCTGGAACCTATTCCGATAAGCACTCTCTAATATGTCCTCAACCATTGAATATTCTGTTTTTGCATGGATTTTTTTCACTTTCTAAAGCAAAATAAAAATCGGAAAATATGTTAACACGAGGCAAGATTGCTTTACAAAATTTCATGCATTTTATACGTATTGTGGTCAGGACTCGGAAGCGGTAGAGCCTTGGAACTTAATCGAATTTGTAGTCTTAGGTTTATCAAAAATCTGTCGTTCGGAGTCGACTTAAAACTGTAGGTCCCACCACTCATGTATCAAATTAACACACACAACATGAGTGGTGTGAGAAAATAGGTCGTAATCCTGATTGAAGGGTTGTAATGACCAATTATGTATGGTCTTAGGTTTTTGTATCCCCTTTCATTGGCATACTTGAGTGCCATTAACACTTGATGGACACTTTAAAGAAAATCAGAATCATTATTGATTCCGTTCCGGAAGTTCCGGAACGATAACAATCTGTGAGCAACTTCAATGAGTCAAAACTTCTAAAAATTACTTGACGATACGGCACCGCTTTTTCGGTTTCTTTAAGTTTTCGTCATTAGGGATTTACCAGAGTGTGGTTTGCCATTGGCTTGACCTTTCGAACTTTTTGGAAAAGATAACGCCACTTATGGTAGGTAGGTAGGTAGAGGTGGCTGCCTATCCAAAAAAAATTTTTGGATGGACTCACTTAGGCCGCATTGGGTCCATTGTGCTACCACAGTCATCCGTTATCCCCTAGTCTCGAAATCAATCGGAGCTCCTGATAAATCGATTCAGGCTCCCAATGTTAATCCCTGACAGTTCCTCCAGATCATCCATGTAGTAAGTACCCAAGTACTTCCTTCTCCTTTGGAATAGAGCTGGGCATGTACCCAGCAGATGAGAGACAGTCTCCTCTTCTTCCTAATCTCTGCAGCTTCTGCAGAAGTCGTTAGCAAGGTGGCCAAGACCAATGCGCCTCGCATGCGTACCCATAATGCAATGCCCCGTAATGACACCGACAACTACACTAGCGCGCCTCTTTGGAGTTTAAGGAGACTCATTGTGCTACCGCCACTTATACAATCTTTACTTTTACCAATCAAATACCATCGAACACTTTTAATATTTATACGGAGTAGAAATAAACTGATTATTAATAGGAAATGCCTGAAATATGATGATATTACATGGTCTATGATTACAATGCACAGAAAATGGCACCTATTGCCTCGATCTAGCTTAAAACTTCTGAAGTTAGAAGAAGACGGTGGTAGAATTAAATCTTTTTATGTCCATTAATGTATTCTGATCTTAGAGGAAGAATTCATGTATAAACATTCATTCAAATCACAACCGAAAAGACAAAAACTCTGCAATCTAGTATCCTGAACTGCAATCTTACCCACTTGAACTAATCAAAGTAAAGGGACTTCAGTTCTATTTGAAGGACTAAAATTTAACAATAAAATGTCTTCAGAATCAGTTGGTAAACAAGGCAACCAGAGTTAATATTCCTTTTGAAAAAGAAGTTTAATATCCCGGCAAAATTTCGTGCTTAAAATTGATTGAATATTTTTATTACCAATAGTTTACAATCGTCTTAAGAAGCCATTTCAATTGGAATTCATTTTCTATTCATAATAAAAAAATTTTTTTATTTCTAATTAAAGAATTCATTCCTTAGCACATCTGCCATTATGTACACACAATGTGTGTTATTGTGAATACACTTAGTCAACTGCAGTACTCCTATCCTATTTACAGAACTACAACATTAACAACAAAACAATCTAAATATAACAACAACAACAACAACAACAACAACAAAAATAGTCTCTAAACTAGGCCGTATCATTGGCACACTCTTGAAGCTCTATTGTGTTGGCTTCTTCTTCTTCTATTCACATTAGTTGTAACAGTTTCTTCTTCTTCTTACACTTTTGTTCATATGTGTGTGTGTGTCTCCATATGTACGAGTGGAAGTATGTATGTAATTGTGTAAGTGTGTGGGTTTTTGTGTTCATATAAGCAAACAAAGAATTCTTTTGGCATCCTTTTCCGTTGAATAAAAAAAAGAGAGAAAAAACCTGCTGCTGGTTGCTGTTCTCAACAAACACGCGCCTGTTGTCTATTTTTTTTTTCAAATCCTTTGGATTTGCTGCTGCTGCTCCGTAGCTGGTGTTCTTGGAAAACTAAATTAGCACGAACCATAAAGTACTCGACATAAAAGGTAAGTTTTATTTATTTTTTCTTTTCAATATTATACTCAGATTTAAAATAATTCTTTAAATTAAATTTTTAAAGAAAATGGAAGAAAGCACAAGAAACTTGTCACTCAATAAAATGAAGTGAGCAGAAGGAAATTGTGCCTTCTTCATTGAATTAAAATGAAGAGGAAGAGAAATAAGAAAAAATTCTAAAGGAAATAAAATGATTGATTGATTAATGTATTGTTGGAGTAGTAAAAAGCTTTTCTAGGATATATTTGATAAAATTAGAAACATTTTTTTTCCACTGAGAAAATTTTAACTTATAGAAAATGAGTGGAAATGAAATCGAAAGTGAACAAAATCTTTGGTGCCCCTTTAAAGGAAAGGCATAAACTTGTCGTATGACATTTTACCTATGACAACTCACATATTGTGATTTCGGATAATGCTCGGTATAAACTGATACGTGAGACTATCGACACCAAAACTGATAAGAGCGTGTTATGTCTGCGGCTACAATTGTACTCTCAAAAAATGTTTAAGTTAACTGTCTCACCTTTCTGTCACCGTGATCTAGTAGGTAGGTTATTAGACGTAAGGCCTCGGTTCAAACCCCAGATCAAGCATCTCCAACTGAACGAAATATGAAAATATATTTCTTCAGCGACTTCCTCTCAGCAGATTTCTGGCAAAAACTCTGAGAATAAACAAAATTGCCATGAAAAGTATCTCAAAAATCTGTCGTTCGGAGTCGACTTTAAATTGTAGGTCCCGCCACTCATGTATAAAAAACTCCCACAACATAAATGGTGTGAGAAACTAGGCCCTAATCCTCACTAAAGGATTGTAATGACCAATTATGTATGTATGTATGTCTCACCTTTCAGACAGTACTAATACTAACATAACGCTAGACTATCGTAATACTTGTCGTTGAGCAAATTGTTGGTATTAATCAGTAAGTAACCCCTAAGACAACTAATTTTTAAAAGAAATCGTTCGAGGCAAACGATCATATTCAGACTTTTGTTCTCGAATTTCTGATGTTTGACATCATCACTCTAATGAGAGATGGAGATTCGTTTTCCTGCATTCGTTTTGCAGGCGGATGTTCCCTAATTAACGGTTGAATGGTAATAATTTTGTAAATTTTTCTAATATAAAATAAGCACTCGTCAATTGTTGACGTAAACGTTAACATTAGTAATTCTATTTACTGTAATATAGGCTGCCTTCCAAAATGTATCAATACAAAGTTTGTATGCAGTTCTACTACTATATATAAACTATGTAGATATGCAAAGTAACCAAACAATGCATCAACTATAAATCCGATGCCTGATTGCTTTTAGACTGCGTTAAAAATACACATTGACGACGTTTTGAAATAGAATACATTGTATATATTTTGTACAGCGGCATTATGAAACACGATACTTTGTTCAAACACAAAGCAACTAATATTTTGGAAGGCAGTCATAATTCTTGTTTCGATCTTGCGTTAACTCTTGAGTTGAATTTATGTTGCAAACTTAAATTTTATATTCAAAGTCGATTTAAATTTAAGTTGCTTTGGAAAATGATACATACACTCTGTAATACAATACGTACACATATCTTTTTGTAATAAAATATGTCTCTTTAAAATATGAATTTATTACAATAACAAAATCCATTTGAATTTATCGTCAAGTATATTGGCTCCACTTATATACATACGTCTTAAACTTGATGAAAAATTTTAAAAATTTTATTGTTTCATGCTCTTAAAACAACATAACGAGTGCCGACATATTCTCGAAATAATTTGTAATTGAATTACAAGCAAAATACAAGAAATAAAAATCATTTTCTTAAAATTTTTTTTATTATTTTTGACAAGAGCCAAGCATCAAAGTAAAGTTTTTTATGTATGCTTTGTTTCTTTTTTGTTTCTTTCATTCAATTTTTTAATGGAACATTTCTTTTTTTTTTGGTGCTATTCATATTAATTTGTATGCTTTGTCCTCAATTTCATTGAATTAACATTTGAAATTAGAGTCTTCCCTGAGTCCCTATATTCTAAAGAATGTGGAATATTGAATGAAATGTTAATAATTTAAATATTTAAGCTTTAATGAATACAATATTGTTACGTAGAATCTAAATAATGATGCTTTGCTTTTACATCGCTTAACATTAAAATTATAAACAAACAAAAATACAACCTTAAAATCCAGCATAAAAAATCGTTAACAAGTAAACAAAAATACAACCTCAAACACCAGCATAAAAAAATGGTAAACAAGTAAACAAAAATACAACAACAAACACCAGCATAAAAAATGGTAAACAAGTAAACAAAAATACAACAACAAACACCAGCATAAAAAAATATTGTAAACAAGTAAACAAAAATATAACAACAAACATATGAACATGACAGAATAAACTAGAAGTGGCGTCATTCGAATTTTTCTTTCCTTTTTCCAACAGACGCATCTGGTGTTTTTTAATTTCGAATTCATGTGCCGGCATGCGTGTAAACTTTTTTTAAAGACTTCTGCTCTATAACCACTCTATTATACTCGTGTATTGATGGTGTTGGCCTAAAGAGAAACTTAAGCAATCGAATTCATTGATTTTGAAGTTTTTTTTTTTGTTTCATATCTTTTTTCACGGTATTTGTATCCTTTTCGGCAAAACGTTACTTTTTGTTAAAATGCTTTGAAAGTTTTTTATTGTTCTTTTTTTATTGGTTTCTATACGCATTACATTAACGATGAATAAGAATTTGTTACGAGAATATAAAATAAAGATTGAATCACTTTATATTTAAATGGCCATAAAAAATTAGATTTTTAATAAATTTTATTGCAATTTTTATGTCCTATCAAGGATTAGATATGCTCCATATTCTGCTTTATATTCATGGCTAATTTACTAGCTCGTAATATAACCTTAGCCGCCTTGAATGGCTTCCCATACGTATGAATTTTTTATTTTATTTAATAATAATTTGAAGTCGCCGTGGTCTAGTAGGTAGTGTGTTGGCTTATTAAATGAAAAGCAAGGGTTCGAGCCCCAGGCCAGACATCAAAATAAAATACAAAAAGTATCTCTTCGGAGACTTCCTCTCAGCAGATTTCTGGCAAAGACTCTGAGAGTAAATAAAATTGCCATGGAAAAGTTTCTCAAAAATCTGTCGTTCGGAGTCGACTTTAAACTGTAGGTCCCGCCACTCGTGTATAAAAATTAACTCACACCATATAAGTGATGTGAGAGACTAGGTCGTAATCCTAACTGAAGGGATGTAGTGACCAATTATGTATGTATGTATTTAACAATTCGAATACAATTACAAGCTGAGTAACTTCGACTCTAGGCTCGGTGTAGTATAAGAGATCAGAGCCTATGATGGGAATCGAACCCACGACCCTCACGATTACTTACTAAAAAATTGTGTGTTTGCTCTGTTTGCTGCTCTGTCTTTTTTGCTTATGTGTCGTCTTTTTTCTTTTGTTGTAAATGCCTAACAATAACTAAGACTGTAATTTTTGATGTATGATTCGAGTCAATCTCATCATTTATAAGTATTATAAATATTTTTCTAAAATTCTAGTGAATCTATGAGTAGGTTTTTGAATCAAACATTTTTCGAATGGTATGAGTTTGATGTCAACGTTGTACGCATACTCCTTACAACCTGTACTTATAAATAAAAATTGTAGTGAGTATGAATGAATCAGAGTGTGTAGTTAAATTTCAATATTGTTGACTCACTTATAGTGGTGGCCTTATAATTAGAAACTATGTTTCTGGAACAGAGTTCTCTGGAGTGACGAATCTAAGTTTAATTTGCCCCAATCTGTTGGAAGAACGTATGTAAGACGTCCTCCAAACAAAGCCTTTGATTCCAGGTACACAGTGAAAACTGTAAAACAAATTAACAAACTTACATGTAGCTAAGTCGTTTCTAATTATAAAGCCACCACTTTATATTCAAAATTATGAGTAGCGATTCATTGCTGATCTCTGGTCGCAACCAAAATTCTTTTAAATCCAAAAACTTCTTCTGGCCAAGTCTGTCAAAGTTATGCAATTTCCAAAGCTTTGTATAAAAACTATTTAAATTTTTATAAGACCACATAATTAGACTCTCTCACAAACACACGTTAAAAAGTCTTACAACAGCCACAATAATGGAGGGCATGTATGTAGTTTTACAAATTTCTTACAACCATCAATTGAATCAATTTGAATATGACATTTGCCTTCTACCAATTCAAAATAAAAAGAAAAAATAATTTTAATTCATTTGTTTGGTCTTTAATTACGGCTGTAATTCAAATTGTACTTGAACCTCAAATTACGAAAGCAAAATGAAAATCCATTTGAAGTCCTTCTGTCGAACCGAATCGAGTCAAATGAAGTTGAATACCATAATTCTGGTCTATTCAAAGTGAAAATGAATATGAAATGACAGTAATTTGTGTGTCTCGGTATGAGAGTGGAAATCAAAAGTAAAATTTATTTTATGATTGTGGTGTTGCACATCCACGTGCCTCTTTTGGTTTTTCTTTTACACTCTTTTTTTCCTCTTCTTTTCTTTTTTTTAACCTTAAAATAAACTTGAATTACGATTATTATTTCAATTTTATGTTTCTTTGTAGTGCGTTTGTTGCCACATTTTTTTTTCATTTCGTTTGCCATGAGCATGCCAATGATGATGACGAGGATGAATATTTGATGGAGATGGCAATAGTAATGGTGATGGTGATGGTTATGGTGCTAATGTTAGCGAATGTGTTTGTGATCACAAATGTGGGTCATAAAATTGTTTCGTGTGTGCGAAAATTAAAGTTCTAAACACGCCAACTGGAGACAGTTGAGAATAGAATACTCACTCGTACATTATTGTGTTAATAAATGAATGAAAGAATGAATGAATGGCCTGGTGTCGACTATGTTACTTTGCCTTTTTTGAAATATTTCAACTCTCAAGTCTACATTATAATTTTAGGCGCCTTTTTGACATTATTTTGAATGTATATTACGTATGTATATATGTATGTATATGAGTTGTATACATATGTAAGTATGTATGTATGTATGTATGTATAATATATGTATAAAAAGTATACTTATAATCAGAGTAAGCTGAGTTATTAATTACAAGACAAAATGCAGCGTAATACTTTGAAGTTTACATGGTTAAGAATTCTAAATAGAAATGACAAATTGTATCAAGAATACTTTAATTACAAAACACAAACAGCTATTCATTATCACGTTCTGTAAATGTAATAAATGGTCATGAAAAATTATGCCTACTTAATTGACCATAACAACCCGTTTAACGGATTTCAGCCTGCCGCAATACTTCCTTCCAGGCGCCTCTGCTTCTTGCACGCCTACGTCAGTTGATCACACCAATCGATGACAGGGCTTACTCGATTTGGTCCTTCCAACGGATGCCAGGTCGTCCTCTTCGCCGACTTCCGCAGACTCCCGCATCAAATACCCCTCTCGCCGGAGCATCCTCCTCCATTCGAACAACACGGCCGAGCCATCGCAGGCGCTGGATGTTAATACGCTGCTCAACTTCTATGTCGTTGAGGAGACCAAACAGCTCACTGTTGGATCGGATACGGAAATCCTCGCCAACTCGCACTGGACCGAAGATCTTGCGTAGGACTTTTCTCTCAAACACTCCCAAGGTTGCTGCATCAGTGCTTAATAGGGTCCATGCCTCTGCGCCATAAAGAAGCACAGGTAGGATGCGTGTCTTGTAGAGTGTTAGTTTTGTTGTACGAGAGAGGTCTCTGCTAGTCAATTGCCTATTGAGACCATAGTAGCACCTGTTGGCAAGAGTAATCCTGCGCCTGATCTCCAGACTGACATCATTTTATATGTTTATATGCTTGTTTATTTATAGGCGAATGACACAATATTTCCTGATATTAACTCTTCTGTTGATCACTTTTCTGATTATCTCGGTAAGACACTGGATTGTTTTATGTGTGATTCTATTGCCCTCTTCAACGTCTGCTAGCAAAATGACTTATTCAAGTAATCTAGTATTCCAATAGGCCTTGAGAGAGTTGGAAAGCCTGGAATCATTACTACAAGGACAATTCGAATGACTAATACATGAAATCTTAAATCAAATCATTTCCCAATGGCAACAAATATAAATTCATAACGCATGATTCACAAATCGATATTCATCTATAGCTGGTGGTCAACAGGGGGTTAACCTATGCCCATGAAAATGATTGTCATAAATTTCGTTGAAATCTAAGCGAAATATTATTCATGCACTCACATTAAATGCTGAAGAAATGCCTTATAAGCGTAATAAATATAAAAATATACGTTATTTTTATAACACGCATACATTTACAAAATAACACAACTACACAACAACAAATACATGTAAAATATGCCCTACGAACACTCTCTCTTTCACGTAAACAAACCGCATGTAGGGTAAATATAATGATATTTTATGGTTGTTCTTGTGCTGTTGATGAGAAACTTTTTATTTTACTCGTTAACATACACAAACAATTTTATATGTATACACATAGTTTCTGAGCCTCCACGTTGAAAAACTTTCTTAATGAACTTTTTTCCCAAACAAACAAACAAGCAAACGCACACTCTTGGCTGCCATTAAAGAAAATCAATAAAACATGTTTCATAAGACAACAACAAAATGCCAAACGACTGAGGCAACAGCAGTAACACCAGCAAGAGGCAACGAAGCTGGAAAACAGGAGGCTCGTTCTTAAAGTAAAAAATTAACGAAACGTGCCGCACACACACACACACACACATAGATTTAAAACCAATTCAACCATTGATTTGTTCTGCATGTATTGCCTTATACTTGCAGCACATTTATTCTATTACAATATTATACATACACACACAAACGTAAGCGCTATATGTATAAGTGTGCGTGTGTTTGGATAAACAATGGCCAATTGAAATGTAAATGTTATGGACGTTATTAGAAAGAAAGAAACGAGAGAATGTCGGAAATAAATGAATACAATCAACGAATTCAAATTGATACTTGTTGAGATTGCAAAAAAAGAAAAATGAAAGGAAATCAAATAAAATGAAAATGTGTAGTTCTATATGAAATTAAAAGTATACATGAGCCTCGTTTTACACGCTAAATTTGCTGAATAAAAATAATGCAAGAATGCCTTAGGAAAAACAGATTTTTATAAAGAAAAACAAACATCAAGATTAAGTTAAAATCAGTAGAATTTCAGCAGAACTTCACATGTGCAAATATGAAATTATGAGACTTAATTTAGAGCTTAAACACCCATAACTAGACCATAAATGTCTGAATACTCTGTAGCAACTGAAGAAGATTGTATGGCGCAATATTTATGTCTTATAGTTGAAAGGTCAGCAAAATAAATGCAAAATATTGACAGTAAATATGGTACAGCATTGATTGTAATATTCATAAGGCCTGTGTTGCAATGATTCTTCATAAAATTCATAAACAGGGGTATCCTGGTAGTCTGGTAGGTAGTGCGCAAGACTATTAACGTGAAGGTCATAGGTTGAATTCCCGCCAGAGATTCTAGTCTGTCAAACTACACTGATCATAAGGACTAAGCTACTTAACTCGTAATAATTCGATATAATTTGTAATTGTATTGTATTTATTTATTTATTTATTAATTACAATACAATTACAAATTATATTTTAATTATACATATACAAGCGGAGTAACGGAGATCATATGCTCGGTGTAGTGTCACAGTGCCACGACCCTAATAGTCTAGCACACTACCCACTAGAATACCAGGGCAGCCTGTATTGTAATTAATAACAAAAAAATTCATAATTTTCGTAAAGAACTCTCAAATCGAGTAGAAAACAAAACCTGTATTCCATAGTAAGCGGGAAGACTCAAATTGTTTATCATCATCATTTTATTGGTGGACCTGAAAACTGCCAAGCCTTCAGCAACCTGCAATAAACAATGAATAAAATTCTGGAAAATAATTTTAACATGTTGTACAAGATATTTTTTAGCAATTCGGTAATTCCAGTAGGGAATATTAACAGTAGGTTAGTGTGGTAGCATTGATGCCAAAAGCTCGCTTGTGAACACATATGGGCCCATTGTGACGCCAGAGGTGAACGCAGTCTCTGTACTGTCCAAGTTCTCCAAATCAGGGGAGCTGAAATTGGTCAACTTAAGGGCTGCACTCCCAAACAGTATCTTAAAATAAATATAAAATATAAAAATATAAACCCCAGAGAGTATTTATTTTATAACAAATTTGTAAAAATCTCTTTGTTTATACCTCCTATACAATTTCCACAAAACATAATCAAATAATTGGGTATCCTGTTTGCTTAGCAATATATTTTAAAAGTCCTCGTTGCAGTTGCACTATTTTCACAAAAACTTTATTCATTATTATACCTACAGCAGCTGTACTCAAGTTTTTAAATTTAAATGTAATTTTCCTGTATTTTAAGAGAATTTTACTCTTATGTAAATAAAAGAGTATAACAGTGCCGGTAAATAATTGTCCGGATCTCTTAAATAGATAAAATCATCATGTGAGAGAAATAATCGAAACAAATGCGTGCCTGCCTGCATTTTTATTTGTTTATGGTTTTCAATGCTTTCACAGAAACATAATCATAAACTGTTGTCAAGTAAATTATTTGAAAATGGTGTCCTTAATTGCATTGTAAAATAGTGATCAAATATAATTACTACCCGAAAATTTATTGGGTGGGGGAAAAAAGTTTACCGTTTATTAATTAACAATTGGTTGAGTTGGATTTTAAAAATTTATCATCAAATATGTGAATTGAGATCGAACATCTTTTAATTAAATCTTCAGCATTACATTTAATCTAAAATAATAACAAATCAGACCACAAAGAAACCTCAACGAATTTGTAATAAAAGCGTCTTCTAATCATTTTCATGACATGCTGTTAAAGAAAAACAACAACAACAAAAATATCACAGAATGCAAACAAAACCAATACAATGCAGCCGATAACAATAGTTGTCTCCTACAAATGCTGATATAATGCACACATGCTCTCTCACACACACACTTTCTTATGATTTTTCTCTTTCCCATATTCCTTCCGTTTAATAATACACAATAAAAACCGTTTTTATTTATTTTACACCGAACGATAGAAAAACCAACAAAACAAAATAAAAACATTAAAGAAAAGAGAAACAAAAAAACCCCCAAAATAAACAAAATATTTTCCCACGTTTTTTTTGTTGTTGTTGTTGTTATTGTTTTATGTGTCATTTTGGAAAAACTATTTCCACTGCAGGTCATTTTAAAATGATAAGAGATTATAGAGTCAGAGAAAGAGAAAGAGAAAGAGAGAAAGTGTGCTGATTACTTCAAAGCATAGGAAAGAGAGAGAGAGAGAGATAGGGAAAGACCGATAGGTAGAGAGAGAGAGAGCTTGTGATAAAGAATATAAATTTATTTTTAAAAGAGAGAATAATAGAGAAATGATTGCATATAAGAGCGTATTTGGCTCTGTGTTGCTATGAAAACCAAACACCATTTTCACACACACACTCTCTCAAATAAATAAACATCTCATGGGAACTAAACGCATAACAACTAAGTAAGTGACGTTAATACA
Organism: Sarcophaga variegata; assembly: GCA_932273835.1. NCBI lineage: Eukaryota > Metazoa > Arthropoda > Insecta > Diptera > Sarcophagidae > Sarcophaga > Sarcophaga variegata. The sequence continues at coordinate 118,829,422 of OW026361.1, forward strand.
ATGCATGGATTGCAATAAAAACGTTAAAAACCTTTCAATAGTTTTAAACATTAAGAATGATGACTCATCAATGATGAGGCGACAGTGGTTGATTTAAAAAAATGGCTGTGCAGATCACAGAGAGGCAGATTAAGAGTTTTCACAGCTGCTTCGAGGTGTACTAAAAAGATTTTTCTCTTAGAATTAGATAACAAATCTGGCATTATTTTGTTGTCTCTTTCTTTTCGATTTGATTCGAATTTTTAATTTATTTTATTTATCAATTATTTTCGTAAAATTTGTTATTATGAGTTGCTTCTTAAATCAATAAAAGTAAAGAATTCTTTTAAAACCTTTACGATTTATTGAATTTTATAAATTTCGTTAAAAATATCTTCTTTTAATTCGCAAAAAAAAAAATACAAAAAAATTAAATCTATTTTGTAAGTATTTATAGAAAAAAAAAACGCTACAAAGGCCACACTTTGAATGAATGCATCTTTCATTGGGTTTCCCCTGGTGTTGGCGTGGTATTGGTATTGGTTTTATTTAAGGGAAGAATTTTACTCAAATAAAGAGAAAAACATTTACTGACTCTGTTTGAGTATGAGCGGAGATGTAATGTAATGAAAAAGAAAATCATAATGAACAAAGAAAATTTAGTTCTCATCTTTTACTGCCGCCGCTTGTACTATGTTGTTGTTGTAGAATTATAAAAAAATGTGATGCACTCAACTATTTGCAACTTCAGTTTAACACGCTACCTTTAGAACGAATAAACCCACAACGATGCGTTAAAAATAGCGCTTCGAAAGAAAAAAATAGAAAAGTTTTCAAGTGAAATAAAAGGAAATTTATAAAACGGAACAGGAAGTTTTTACTTGATAGTGTAGAAGTGTATGAATAAAACGAGAAAAACCATTTCATTAATGAAATATTTTTCCTTTTTTTAAATTAAATTTAAAAAAAAGAAAATAAATTAAATGTATCTGCTAGAAAAGTAAACAAAGCACAAAGTTCTGTTCGTTGGTTTGATTTTCTTTTGCTTTAAAAGTGTTATTGAACTCACCGCTTATGAACAAAGAAAATTTTTCTCAGTCAGTCAACCAAATGCTAAATTGATGCCAGTGAAACATGCATATCTTCTATAAAAATTAATTAAATTAATAAATTTAAACAAATTTTAAAATTAAATCTACAATACAATACATATCACAAAAAAAAAACAAAAAAGAAAATTCAAGAAAAACCTTGGTTCTTTTATTCAATTGAATTGCCGATAAATTCAAATCAAATTTAATATTCAAAAGTTTTCGTTCAATAACGGTAACAAAGTAAAAAGTGTAAGAAAACTGTAGAAAAATACAAGACATAAAAGAGATGAAAACCCAAGAGTCTCCTCTGCCCAACCACAATGACAGTTCATATAATAATAATGAAGGAAACACGGATTCTACCGCCATTACAACAAACACTAACAATTGTGAAGAGTTGAAAGAACCGACAAATAATAGTTGCAGCAGTATTGATAACACCTCTACGGCATCAGTAAACTCTACAGCAGCACCACTACAGTATGTTCTCTGTCCACCGGTTAGAATGCATATCATTGCACCGCCACCCAAAAATGATACTCGGTAGGTATTCATATTCACAGACAGAATGCTTTTGTTGTGACCACTAAAGGAAGAGGGATGCTTTAGAAAACAAAAAAAACTTACTCTTGATATCATAACGATTGTTTTTAAAAAACTTTGCCATTTAACGCTCATGGAAATTCATAGACTAAAACGGAAAGGAAAGAAAAGTTAAAGTAAAGTTTTAAGTTATGTTTTGGTGAAAATATTGATAAAAAATTTTCCTTTTAATTAATAAAGTTATGTCCACTTAAAAAGAAAGTATTAAACGACTTTATGTGCTAACGTGACCATTAGCCTTTTTGACAAATCAGTTATCATCTGTCATCAGATGGTGATTTCCATAAATATTTATTTTTAATTGAGAATGTGTTAATTGATCTAAACGTGTCTGTTACAAATGTGCGTATACTTATAAAATTGGCTCTTTTATCAATAAGAACGTAGTCAGTATAATAAATCCTGTCATTGAAGTATCAACGATAATAATTGCAACAGTAATCATTGTATTGAAGGCATTCCATTTTAAAATTTCTCATTTTAAAATTACCTCCTACCCCTCGGTCAGGATTACAACCTAGTTTCCCTCACCAATCACGTTGTGTGTGTGCTAATTTTATCCATGAGCGGCGGAATCTAAAGGCGACTACGAACGAAAGATTTTTAAAAAAACTACATGGCAATTTTATTTACTCCAAGATTTTTTGCCAGAGATCTGCAGAGTAAATCGCGGAAGAGTGACAAAATACAAAAAGTATTTTTTCGGCGACTTCCTCTCAGCAGATTTCTGGCAAAAACTCTGAGAGTAAATAAAATTACCATGAAAAAGTTTCTCAAAAATCTGTCGTTCGGAGTCGACTTTAAACTGTAGGTCCCATCACTCATGTATAAAAAATTAACACACACAACATAAGTGGTGTGAGAAACTAGGACGTTGTACAATGGGTGAATTCGACCTCCGGGTACTGCACTTGTCTCAATTGACAAGTACACGATCTCTAACCTAACCTAACCTAAATCGCGGAAGAATGTAGTTTCCACATTTTGTCTCATGTCATGGACTGTTAAATGTTTTTAAGTTTCTTTCACAACGACCTGGTAGGTCTATGATAACAATCTGAATTATCTGCTGTTCGGAATGAAGAGATAAAAGTCTTGTTTTACGGTTACCACTGGGCTTGAATGAAAATCTATACAGTTTAGAATAAGAATATGAATGAAACGTGGGATGCTAGAATGATAAATTTTCTGCATGTCTCTGAATAAAGACGTTACGGCAATCTGTTTCTGTACCAGAGATCAGCAATGAATGGTTTTTTCGCTATTCATAGGCACTCATGAAATTTTGAATGTAAGTTAGTCAGAAATATTGAAATTTAACTATGTACTCTGATTCTTTCGTACTCATTACAACGTTGATTTATAAGTACAGGTTGCAATGAGTATGCGTATAACGTTGACATCAAACTCATGCCATTCGAAATATGTTTGATTCATAAGCCTACACATTTAGATTCATAACTTTAGAAAAATACTTTAAGTACTTATAAATGATTCGAGGGACTCGAATTCTTGATCAAAATTGACAGTCTTAGTTATCGTTAGGCATTTACAGATAAAGAAAAAAGATGACACACAAGCAAAAAAGACAGAGCAGCATGGAGAGCAAACACCCAACCTTCTAGTGAATACTTTAGTGTTCGTACGCGAATCATACTTATTTTGTGATTCTTGTAAATGTTGAGTTATGGAAAGTCGAAATCAATAACATCATACGTGTTGTTACGTATGAATATGATGAGTACTTCAAACTTTGAATATGAGTAGAGGTTCCTTGATATTAAAATAAGTATAAATGCGTATAATTATCAGAAATTATGAGTACGATTGGATTCTACTTATCTTTTTGAATACTCATTGCTGATCTCTGTTTTGTACAGAATTTTTTTTAAATTACTATTTGTAACAACAAACAACGCAGAAAGCAATTTATTAAGCGGGAAATCATGGCCAAGAAAGAAATATTTTAGTCTTCTATTAGGTTTTTTAATTCTGTGGCTGCTTTCATATGTATTTCTGATTGGCTTTCGTTATACAATGGAAATTTACAAAAAAAAGAAAGAGAAAAAATTTAAAAAAGATGCTTTAGTTTTACAAAAATAGTTTATGCTGAATGCTAATTATTTAATAACAAAAAATCAAAACAAACAATTAACACTTTTTTATAAATCGCATGAAATACAATTTAAAGCAAAATCGTTGTCAAACTGAGACAAACATCTCTTTGTTGTTCTGTTGAATTAACAAATAAGCAAAAAAAATTAATTTGAAGAAAAGTTAATAATCTTTTGAAAAATAAATATTAGCAAATAATTAAACACTTGTTGATAAACTAATTAGCAATTGTTAAAATTATAAAATAATATTTAAACAAAACAAAACAAATTAAAATAAAACAAAATTTTGCAAATGCAATGCAATGCATTGGAAACAAATTAATTGTGATACATTTTCGTTATTGTTGTAAATAATGAAAACTATTTATTATTTATTTAGTATAATTAATATTAATTACAAACGTTATTATCAATACAAAATTACTGTTTCAAATTGCAAATCAACATTTTCAATTTTTTTTTTAAATTTTTCAATTTTTTTTTTTTGATTTTCTGTTAATTTTTATAAATTTTGTTGTCAAAAGTTTAATGAAAATCCCTTTTGTAAATATTAAATTGAATGCAAATACAACAAATACAAGAATAAATCAAATTGATTGAATTCTTTTATTATCAGCTGTCAGCATAAACAAATAAAAACAAAAAATTTTGAAACAAATTTACGGCAAATTTAATAAATAAAAAAAAAAATTATTAACAATAATGAAATTAAAATTGCAAAATAATAACTGATACAGCCATAAAGCTCATGCAATTTTATAAAAGTTTTTAATGTCAGTCAAACTCATAAATAATGATGAACTTAACTAAACTGAACTGAATAGATACTAGAAAAATAAAATTCGTGTTTACATTGACTGAATAATAGAAAGTTTTAGAATCATTGTCAAGGTTGTTAGTTAATTAGTCAGGGTGAGAAAGGTCACTGTAATTTGAGATTATCTTTGATGCCAACCAACTGATAGTTAAAAAATATAAGGCAGTAGTAGGTTTATAAAAAGAAATAATCTTTAAACTAAACAGATTACAAAATAAACATTCAATAAGAACAGAAAAAATTAATTTTATTTATTAATTAATTCTATAACATTCTAAGTCGAAAAAGTGTATTTTGAGTTATGAGCTCTCAAAGTTTTCACGCGACATACGACCATATGTGTATTCTAAGAAGATTTTTCCCTATAACTTCGGAACGGATCGGCGCATTTTAACCAAATTTTGACAGCATTTAAGTTAGAGAACGTAGAATTTAAAAATGCAAGAACATTAAAAACGTTCTAAGTACACTTAGAACGTCATAGAATGGAGGCGTCGATATGACCTTCAATATCTTTTTGCGTGTAATGACTCAACTCTTAAACAACTCAACATATTTTCATGTGCCAGAAAACAATTGTAAGCTTGAATTGACTATTTCATATCACTCTGTAGCCATATGGAGGACACAGACCTGTAAAAGGATGCATTCTAGATGTCAAATTTTCACAGCAGGTTTCTGGCAAAATCTCTGAGAGTAAATAAAATTGACAAGAATAGTTTCTCAATAATCTGTCGTTTGAAGTCGACTTTACACTGTAAATCCCGCCACTCATATATAAAATAAACATACACAACATGAATGGTATGAGAAACTAGGTCATAATCCTGACCAGAGATCAGCAATGAATCGTTTTTTCGCTACTCCTAAGCACTAATGAAATTTTGAATATAAGTGAGTCAACAATATTCAAATTTAACTATGTACTCTGATTCATTCATACTCACTACAATGTTGATTTATAAGTACAGGTTGCAATGAGTATGCGTACAACATTGACATCAAACTTATACCATTTGAAATATGTTTGATTCATAAGCCTACACATTTAGATTAATAACTTTAGAAAAATACTTAGAATACTTATCCAAAATTTACAGTCTTAGTTGTTAGGCACTTACAACAAAAGGAAATAGACACATAAGCATAAAAGACAGAGCAGCAAGCAGAGCAAAGACACACAACCTTCTAGTGAGTATTTTAGTTTTCTTACGCGATTCATACTTATTTTGTGCTTCGTGTATATGTTGAGTTATGGAGAGTCGAAATCAATAACATCATACATGTTGTTAAGTATGAATAAGATGAGTACTTCAAACTTTGAATATGAGTAGGGGTTCCATGATATTCAAATAAATATGCATGCTTGTAAGTATCAGAAATTATGAGCATGATTCAATTCTACTCATGTTTTTGAATACTCATTGATGATCTCTGATCCTGACTGAAGGGTTGTAATGACCAATTAATTGGCCTTTAAAAAGCTTGAAAAATATCTGAAATGTTCAAGAAAATTTAGAAATTATGGATGTCATGTGACCGTAGACGATTTATATTATATTCTTAAAAAAACTCCTAACAGACTGACATTATTTTTTGAGTGTATTCCGCTAAGTATAATAAATAATCCCAATTTAAATTAAGAAATTATTTCCCATTACAAGCGTATTGATGACAGTTCAATTAGTGCCTTTTTTTGTATTGTACAATTGACGAAAGTTATAAAAATAAATTTTATTTTTTCAAGAATTAGGAAAACATGTACACAACTAAACTAAAAACTCTGTGTAATTGCAGCAATAAATTTGATATCATTTGACAATCATTACCGAACTGAGTTTTTTTTATTTTTTTTTTGCAAATAATTATCGTTCACTTGAATGTTATTGTCAACGTTTACAATGTCTCTACAATTTAGTTGCTTTAAACAAACAAATTTACACTCGAAACATTTTTCATGAAGTCATTTATCATATTTTCATTCTTCAATTTCATTTCATTCGTTATTTATTTTCATTTGCAAAATTCAAGTATTTGCGGAAAACTGTAACTGATTGATGGGTGGGCGGGAGGTATGAATATGCCAGAGGGATGCTTTAATTATAATCCACCATTCCGCTTTTTAGTTTAGCGACACTCAATGACCTTTAGGTCAATAACCACACTTGTATCGTCGTTAGCCTGTTTGTTTTTGTTGTTGTCATAACATTGTAGTGCAATATTTTTTTCCTGTTATTATTGTATTGTTGTTGTGCATAATAAAGAGTAATTGTTGTAAGTGAGTACGAACACAATACGTAAAGAATTATAAATATTTATCGTTACATAAGAGAAACACCGTTTTAAGAGTAAAACTATGAAAGAAAAAAAGAGTTAAAAAATTGTATTCTATTACAGAGCATACTTTGTGGGGCATATGACTGACTAGTGTACAGTTATTTTGAAATTGATTCCCTTTCCAATATTGTTAAAATATTTGAAAATGTTCTCTTTATACTCCAATTCATGCAAAAGTACTAGCACTTGAGTTCTGTTAAGAATTCCTACACACCCTCACTGTAAACCTATTCCGTTTCGTAATCTCTCCATCGACCAACAGCATTAAACTAAATTACAAACGTAAATATTTGATTTATTTAAACAAATTGCTCATTGAACATATAATTTTTCCTTTCTATTTGCTTTCAAAAAAAAAAACTGTTGCTGCAGAATTGAACGGTCGGTCGGTTGATGAAACTTTTGTCATTGAATTTGAAGATTTTTGTCCACAAAAGATGAAATGAACACAGTATTGTTAACGCATGATATCATATAATATCTGATATTTAAGGTGCATTAACGAAATTAAAATAGGTCCACATTTCTTAAGTAGGTTAACCACAGGGCCATTACATTTTGGGCGAAAAAAACTTGAATAATTTGTTTTCTGAAGGTTTTTCTGGTGGCTCAATAGAGGTGCAGTTGTTTGTGTTCTCAGCTTCATATGATTCAACTACAGACAGTCAGAATTGAAAGCTTAACTGCAGGTGAACATAGCTTAAGGTAGACGACTAATTGGCAATCCCACCAAATACGCAGGAAACTTTTTGATCGTAAAGACTGCCTTGGTCACTGTACGCGCTTTCTCTCAGCTACTCGACAAGTCCCACTTCCGCTTGTCATTGTCAAACATATCCATTTTTTTCTCAAGCTGCTACCAATTAGATTAGAAACGAAATTAAGGTTCAAATATTTAGATTTTCTAAAAAAAAACGTACACCCAAATTTTTTCATGCACACTCCTAGGTAGTTAGGTAGGTAGGTAGAGGTGGCTGCCAACCTGCCGTTGACGGAATCGACGATCGCATTATCAATTATGAGCTTGCAGGTCCTCATTGGTATGCCCAGATTTGAGAACTCAGCGGTGAGCTCGATGGTCGTGCCCCGCCTGGCAATTTCATCAGCTCTACAGTTGCCCGGAATACCACTGTGTCCCGGTACCCATACGATATGGATGTCATATCGTTCCGCTATCTCGTCGAGATATCTGCGACAGCCGTACACCGTCTTGGAGTTCATCACGTTAGAACTCAAACCCCTGATAGCCGCCTGGCTATCAGAAAGTATGGTAACGCTCCGCTTGGAGACCCTTCCATCCCCAATAATACTCGCCGCAGCCTGTGTGGCCACCACCTCCGCCTGAAAGACACTGCAGTGGTGTGGTAGTCTTATAGACTGAGCTATTCCAACCGATTCCGAAAAAATTCCACTGCCAACCGCTCCTGCACACTCCTAACGTTAAACGAATTACTGTGCTACCACTTTAGAAACGAAATTAAGGTTGAAATATTTAGATTTTCCAAACGAAAACGTACGCCCAAATTTTTTCATGCACACTCCTAACATTAAACGAATTACTTCGCTCCCGAAGTAGGTGTTTAAATATAATATTGAATATATTTATTTATGGTATTTGAGTTTCCATTTATTTAGATTATAACGTGATCAAATGAAATTTATATTATTTGATCTCAGCCTCCGATTTTTTTGTGGATTTATTGGGGTGTTAATGATTTTATTTCAGCAAAACTGAACATAAAAGAGTTCTAACACCTTTTAAATGGGTTAAGACGCATTTCATAGCGGATTAAATGTATTGGAAAATATCCCACGTCTTTGCAATTTTCTAATTCAAGGAATAAAACAATTGACAGGAACTTTGCTTGCCGCCTAAAAACTTTTTGCTTTTACTCAACCGAAAATGAGGAAATTTCAAAATTCTTTTATCTTTTGAACAAATTTAAAAGGAATATTTTGGTGAAAATCATGCTTATGTATGTACATACCAAATAAACAATTGTTTTCCTATATTTAATGTAATTCATAAAATTTATTTATTTTCGATTTTTTTTTAAAGATTTTTTAAAAAACCATTTGAAAGTCTAAAAATGTTCTCATGTCCCAGGGACAAGGGGACTCACGCAATAGGCTTTTAAATAAATATTTGAAAGGAATTTCTTTTAAAACAAAAAATTATATTCCCAACGTGTTTTGTGTACATATTTGTTGTAAAGTTGAAATGAGAATTTATTTTATTCCTTGGGGCATAAACATTTCGCATTATTCTACATCATGACAACAAGAGAAGCTGAGTGAAAGTAAATAAATAAATTATTAATAAATAAATAACAATTTTTTTGGTGGTCGAAAATGTATTTAAAAAATAAATCTTTTTGAATTGCGGTGGCCATCCTCCTATGCCATACGTGTGGGTGCCTTAAAATATATGTATGTACATGTACTTATAAAACAGTGCAGTAATGCAATGAATTCTTCGAAATCAAAGGAGAAAAAAATCTAAAAAATCTGTGTGATAATATCGACGCCTCCATTCTATAACATTCTAAGTGTACTGAGAACGTTTTTAATGCTCATGTTTTTAAATTCTACGTTCTCTAACTTAAATACTGTCAAAATATGGTTAAGATGCGCCGATCCGTTCCGAAGTTATAGGGGAAAATCTTCTTAGAATACACATATGGTCGTATGTCGCGTGAAAACTTTGAGAGCTCATAACTCAAAACACACTTTTTCGACTTAGAATGTTATAGAACGGAGGCGTCGATATGTCCTAGAATATTTTTTTAATTTATTACGACCAGTAGGTTAAGAAGAATTGGAAGGATTGTTCAACATGACCTTCTAGAAATTGATCAACGAATTTATTCTGTACTCCACTGTCAACAATTATCGATATTTCAACATAAAAGGTGTTGTGTTTCATTATGATAACGTAGAATCACAAACATCTTTGATGACTCCGCAAAAATTCAGGGCTTTCCTGAGGAGTTCTGATACATTCACTACATAGCACGCAGATTGCATCTTCAGATTACGACTTGTTCTTGCAGAATTTTTTAATGAAGTAAATTGTATTGCCTTACAAGCCTGCAAAATGCAATTCCATCAGTTTTTCACTGAGAAAATCAGAAAGTTATTGTACACACTGATAGCTTTAGCCCAAAAATAGAAGAATGTTATCGTCGTAGTCTAGTAGGTAGGTAGTGTGCTGGCTTATTAGACGTTAAGACAGGGTTTGAGCCCCAGGCTAGACATCAAAACGAAATTCAAAAAGTATTTCTTCGGCGACTCCCTCTCAGCAGATTTCTGGCAAAAACTCTGAGAGTAAATAAAATTGTCATGAAAAGTTTCTCAAAAATCTGTCGTTCGGAGTCGACTTTAAACTGTAGGTCCCCGCCACTCATGTATAAAATTAACGCACATAACATAACTGGTGTGAGATACTAGGTCGTAATCCTGACTAAAGGGTTGTAATGACCAATTATGTATGTATGTATGTATGTATAGTCACAAACGTCTTTGATGACTCTGCAAAAATTCAGAGTTTTCCTGAGGAGTTCTAATACATCCACTACATAGCCCGGAGTTTGCATATTCAGATTTCGACTTGTTTCTGCAGAATTTTTTAATGAAGTAAATTGTATTGCCTTACAAGCCTGCAAAATGCAATTCAATCAGTTTTTCGCACACACTGATAGCGTTAGCCCAAAAATAGTAGAATGTTATCGAACAAAATAGCATAAACTTGGTCTTTATTACACAAAGTTTAAATTATGAAAATAATGTGTTTAAGTGTTGGTCAAGTTTTTAATTTAAATATTTCGAATATGGCCTTAGGTTCACAAAACTGAAGAGTTAACGCTGTATATTTTACTTTGGTATTAATATAGGAAGATAGCAAAAATAATTTTTGAAAAACTAAAGAAATTATGCCAATGATTTAATTCTTTACAAGCTCTGTTTAATGCGTGCGTCCTTTCGTATTTGTTTTGTCTTTGAATTGTATGGCTCAAGGTCAAAAATATCGTTTAATTCTCTGTAAATATTTAAAAAGTTTCAGGCATTAACAGTGGATATGATGCTACACTCTTTAAGTGGAGGAAAAAGGAAAAAAAATTGAAAATTTTAATAATTTTTTCCCCAACAAAACGGAAAGAAACCGAAGAAGATAAATACACTCAAAAGGATTTCTTTAATCATTATTGCTGCAACTGATTTAATTTAATACAGTTATGGAATAATAAAGTGACAGATTCATTTAAAAGTAACAGTGATAATGGTAGCATATGCCAAGAACACTATAAATGAACGTTTATTAAGACCAATTATAATTAATTCTAATGAAATTGGAATTATTCCCCCTTATTATGCTATTTAAATTTCATTTAATGTGTATATGGTGGTGGTCAGTTTGATCATTAAAGTAAACAAATGAAAAAAATTTCCAATTAAATTAAAGAAGGCATTGACGTCAAATGTATGATTTTTTTCTCCAAAAATAAAATTCCAAAACAATTATCACAGATGGCCATCCAAAGTTAGAAACGTGATAATGAAACGTGATTATAAATGCAATACTGTTTGCCATTAAAATAAATAAAAACCAGAAAAAAAGTAAATACTTAAGCCAAAAATAATAATTTTATTTAATAAATATATTAAAAATAATACTCGCAAATGCGTCACATGTTTAGATTTTGACAGCGTAAATAGAAATCCTTTTAATACACCACAAGTACTTGTGATTATTTCAAACAACTAAAGATAATAAAAACTAAAAAAACTCTACTCTGGTTGGTTTAAATATTAAATCCACATACATACATAAACTTATTTGTTTGAGAATAGTTTTGGTGTTAAAGAATTTGTTATCAGTTTATAAAGATTTTATTGTTGTGATGTCATTGCCATCACTTTATAGTTTATAATCTCTAAATAATAGTTAAAGATAATTACACTCATTATTTACTTATTTGTTACTATTAATTATTTTAATTAACATCAATAAAATCGCATTTTATATTCTTTTATCTGTAATTAATTTATGTATACCAGAGATAAGCAATGAGTATTCAAAAAGATGAATAGAATCGATTCATACTCATAATTTCTGACACTTTATACTCATTCATACTTATTTTTATATCATGGAACCTCTACTTATATTCAAAGTTCGAAGTACTCATCATATTCATGCTTAACAACACGTATGATGTTGTTGATTTCAACTCTCCATAACTCAACATATGCACGAATCACAAAATAAGTATGATTCGCGTACGAACACTAAAATATTCACTAAGACTGTAAATTTTGACGAATGCTTCGAGTGACTCGAATCATTTATAAGTATACATAATTGGTTTCTCACACCACTTATGTTGTGTGTGTTAATTTTATACATGAGTGGTGGGACCTACAGTGTAAAGTCGACTCCGAACGACAGATTTTTGAGAAACTTTTCATGGCAATTTTTATTTACTCTCAGAGTTTTTGCCAGAAATCTGCTAAGATGAAGTCGCCAAAGAAATACTTTTTGTATTTTTGTTTTGATGTCTGGGCTCGAACCCTGGCTTTACGTCTAATAAGCCAACACACTACCTACTAGCAAAGAAAATAAAGTATAAAGAATGTGCATTTTAACATATTTTGGAATATTTTTCAAAAATATTTCTTGACGCGGGGGGAAAGATAGAAGGGAAGGTTACAGAAACCAAGAGCGTAACAATGCGTTGTTCTCATCATGCGTTGTTCTCATCGTGCGTTTTTGTTGTTTGACCACTTTTTTAATTTATTTTTCTGGTGTTAAAAACAGACGTCGGCACCAATGTCCCTCAGGGTAAAACATCTTCGATTTTTTACACACATAGGACACGAACATCAAGAATGTTTTTTAAAAAGAGCGTAAAAATCTTCTCAGCTTTTAAAGAAGAAGGTTCATGTCGCTTTTTTCAGACTTCAATTATACACCCAAAGAAATATCACAGTAGTATTCACTAATATCAATGAGAAATGATTTCGATTTTTGGAAGAATACTTGCCAAGTTAAATACGGTGTCTTTAGGGATTTAATGCAGTACAATTTTTCTATATTTTCCGATCACATATACATATCATTGGGTTAATAAGTAGACTTCAAAATATTATTACGACTTCATTTATAAGTATTCTAAGTAATTTTCTAAAGTCCTAAGTGAATCTAAATGAGTAGCCTTATGAATCAAACATATTTCGAATGGTATGAGTTTGAAGCCAACGTTGTACGCATACTCATTGCAATCTGTACTTATAAATCAACGTTGGAGTGAGTATAAATGAGTCAGAGTACATAGTTAAATTTCAATATTGTTGACTCACTTATATTCAAAATTTCATGAGTGCTTATGAGTAGCAAAAAACGATTCATTGCTGATCTCTGGTACAGAAACACATTGGCGTAACGTCTTTATTCAGAGACATGCCGAATATTTATCATTCGAGCGTCCCACATTTCATTCGTATTCTTATTCTAAACTATATAGATTTTCATTCAAACCTAACGGCTCCCGTAAAGCTAGACTTTTATCTCTTCATTCCGAACAGCAAATACTCCATATTGTTATCATAAACCTACCAGGTCCTTGTGAAAGAAACTTAAAAGCATTTGAAGTTTAACAGTCCATGTTATGGCATGAGATCTGGTCAGACATCTGGAACAAAACGTCTTCGTCGACTTCCTCTCAGCAGATTTCTGGCAAAAATTCTTGGAGTAAATAATATTGCCATGAAAAATGTATAGTGTTTCCTTTATAATATTAACAATGAATTTAATTGTTTTGCTTCTATGGTTTATTAGAAAAATTAATTTTATTTCATTACCTGAAATCTAACACAGTTTTTAACACTTTAGCAATATTTTCTCCTTATTTTTTGCTATCATTTTAAAATATTTCAATTTAAATTGAAAATCTTTTGGAAAAATAAACATTTTTGGAAGAGTAAACAAATTTCCAAAAAAAAAAACAAAATAATTTTAAACCAATAATAATAAAATAAAAATAATAAATAATTAAAAAAACTGAAGGAAATTAAATCATTTGCCATTTAAATTGTACATACATACAATAATTGAAGTAATTTTCTTAAAAAAAATTTATTTATTTATTAAACCACATATGTATGATTATAGACATCAGATAGATAGGAAAAATAAAGAGATTTTCGAAATGAAATGAAATGCAAACAGAGAGGAATAAAAGTGAAATTCACTAGCGAATAATTAACGGTAACAGTAATGTTTACTCGGTTGACAGAAAAATCTAATCTATTGACTTGACAGTCAGACAAATAATTATTCGGTATGTCAAGCGTAAAGAGTGATTTGTGTTCTAAAAATTGAAAAAGAGGAAAAACGGAAAACGGAAAACAACAAAATTCACTCAGCAAATAATCATAAACAATAAATTGTAGCAAAATTATCGTAATTAATGGAAAATTAAAAATAAAAATATATCTTTTTATATTGTTGTTGTTGTTATTGTTATTGTTTAACAGGAAAACATGTGTAAAAATTATTTCAGAATTTCATTTATAAAGACGCCGTTCAAATGTAAACAATTTAACAATTTCAATTGTATTTAAACCATTAATAAAACAAACAAATTATTGTACACTTCTATTGTATTTGTTTAAAATTTTCAACGAATTTTGCAGCCTCATCACGTGACTAAATAAATCACAAGCAAAAAAATTTAAAATTTTTAAGGAAATATACCAAATATGTACAATAAAAATACTTGTACAATAAAAACGATATTTCTCACTTCATCATTATCATCATCATCACTAACGTCTACATATTCCTCGTATCCTCCAAATAATAATAATAATGACTTTATCTTTATATTGTTGATATGGAATTGCAATCATTGCCATTTCGATTTATTAAACGTCATTAAACTCTTGTGATAAATAAAATAAATACGTATGATACGACGATGGTACTCAAATACAAACAAATAAATAAATAAACATTCGTCTTGATATGATGGAATTTAATGAAAATGAATTAGTTTTACAATCTTATACTTCAAAAAATATTCAAGTGTTTGGCCCTAGTCCACTTTGTTCGCCATTTTTTTTTTTGCGTTTTTCGGGTTCTAGGTTGCCAATATTTGACTGGCGATAACACGCAATTCGTGCTGTTTGTATGACTTGAACTTGAATGGATGGATGGACGTCATTAAATTAGAAATTTAATTTGAAATTTTCGACAAGAAATGTTTTAAAATTTTTAATTTTAAATTTAACAAATTTGACTTATTATCAGATAAGAACAGCAAACTCAAGTGGTCTTTCGCTGTGGTCAATAGAAGAAAACGGGGTGAGTGAGCGACTATCAAGTGAGTTAAACAAAAACAGCAAATTAGATGTCAAAGTGTCATATAGAAAGTGTTATTGTTTAACAAAATTGATCACTTTACACCCTGTGAAGTCCATCTCTCCACTTATAACTTCACTCTTAAAGATTTTATTTTTGTACTGCAAACAATATCGTTTAAATTAACCTAAGTCTTGTCTTATCAACAGCAGGCTACCAAAATACTTCCAAGCCCATTAAAATTTCAATTTGGTAGCTTTAGAGCTCTTCAAATACCGGTTTATACCGATATTTTAAAGAATTTTTCTTAAGTCAACAAATAACTGTGAATAGTCAATAATTTTTATGGCCCAAATTTATGAATCCGAGTAATAAAATTAACAATTCAAAATAATAATAAAAAACAATTAAGAACACAAAGGTAATTTCAAATGTTTAAAAAAAATTATATTTTCAAGATAATAAATCCATAAGTTTAAAGCGAAAGGAAAATGATCAATAAAAACAAGGCCATAATTGGCCAAGCCCTATAATATACTAATTACTGATCAAATTAAGATAAAAACCAAGAGATTTGCAATTTAAAGAACTAAATAATGGATGGAGAAAGTCAAAAATTCATATCTATCTGAACGAAAGTATATACTGCACGAATTATCTCTAGAACAGTGTCTTTCAAAATGAATTTTAATTTGTTTAAAACATTTTAACCCCATATTTTAAAAAATTACTTACCCACTTACCTAATTGGTCATTACAACCCTGACTGAGTGTTATGTGTTAATTTTATCCATGAGGGACGGGACCTACAGTTTGGAGTCAACTCCAAACGACAGATTTTTGAGAAGTATTCCATGGCAATTTTATTTTATTCTCAGAGTTTTTGCTAGAAGACTGCAGGCAGGAATTTGCCGAAAAAGTGTTCTTTTCATACTTTATTTTTGTGGGCGACTTCGGATAAGGGCACAGCGGCGCAAAAGATCTGGCCGAGGTTGGATAGGAGGCGCACTGCGACTCTGCTTAAACTGCAAAGAAGTAAGCTCAGTACTGTTATCGGGGTTATTACCGGGCATTGCATTATAGGAACGCATGCGAGGCGTATTGGTCTTGGACACCATGCAAATGATTTCTGCAGAAGCTATGCAGATGAAGAGGAAAATGAGACTATTCTTCACCTATTGTGCACATGTCCGGCACTTAGTCGGAGGAGAAAGAGGTACCTGGGTGCCTACTACATGGACGATATGGATGAACTGTCGTGTATGGATATTGGCAGTCTGAGTCGCTTCATCGGAAGCTCCGAATGGTTCCTGGAATAAGGGGCAATGAGGAACTGTGGTATCACAATAGGCCCTGTGTGCGGCCTAAGCGCCTACCTACCTACCTATCATACTTCATTTTGTTCGAGATGTTTGACCTCGCGGTTTGAACAGTAGCTCACGTCTTATGAGCCAACACACCATCTACTAGACTACGGCTTCAAATGAAATGTCAAATCTAAATAAGATTCTTCTGAAATTTGTTTTTTCGTCAAGCCATGGAAATCAATGAGTTGGTGACATGGAACTTAACTTTAAGAGACTTATGAAATATAATTTATACGACGCCTGTTTTAAGAATCAAATGAGGAAATGAAGATTCTTTTAAAGATTCAAAATATTGTAAATTGGCTTTCGTTGGGATACTTGGTTAATATTATGACTTTTTTGTTTTCATTTTTCAATAAATTTATCAGTTCGTTCTTTGCACTGTTGTTTTAATGCAAGCCTCTATTTATATTGCATTATAACGCAAATTGAGATTCCTTTTTCTCGTTGTAGCCTCTTTTTTCCAGTTTAATACACAGAAAAACAACTGATAAGATGAAAATTATGTATGATTCATTTAAATTTTCAGCTAAAAATAACAAAGACATCAATATTATAATGCAAGAAATAAAATTTAAAAGACTGCTGAATTATTGGTTTCGATAAAAAGTTATTTCGAAATTTATATCAAATTTTTTTCTCCAGGAATATATTTTTTTTAGGTATTATTAGATTTGAATTATAATTTCTATTGTTTGATAAATTGAATAATTTAATTGAAAAATTTTAAAATTTTAAATATATTCATAATGTTAAACAGTTATTCTTAGTTTTAACATCAATGCATTTAATTATTCCCCTAACCAAAGACTGGTTTCCATATATATATATATAATATATAAATATAAATATATAATATATAAATTAAATAATACATATATAAATTAAATATTTAAAATTTAAATAATCTTTTTACTTAAAGGTCATTGTACTGTCATTACCTATTAAATATTAAAAAAAAAGAACAATGTTTAATCGTATATCTTTTAAAAATTAAGAATTGTTTACTTTTTCCATTATTTTTTTGCTGCCAACTGTCAAAATTTATTGCACATAACCTTACTTAATGAGCAAATATCTACGGTTATCGCAGAGACCTGTGTATTCAGTTGTAATATTAATCACAATAAAAACAAATTAATAAATATTTGCTCTAAAATACCTATACAATATAAAAAAGAAAAAAGATTAATAAAAAAAAAATTCAAAAGAAAATAAAATTTATGGGCAATAATTGGCATTTAATCGCTCGCCATGGCATTGTAAAAATAATCAAGAAAAGCGTTAAACAACAGCTTAAAAATTGCGTGGTATATATTAATATTTGTTTGTTTTTATAGTTAAAGCAGGCAGCACGAGACTTTAGATTAAATTCTCCGTATTTTTCTACCACTTATCGCATTGAAATTCAACTTCAATTATTACGCGTTTATTTAAAACCGTACATCTGTTAAATCATATCAACACTGCCAACTCTGTAACAGTCTAAGTTAAATACCTTAATCGCTTACAAAATCCAACATGTTGTGTCTCTCAATATAAACCCTTCTCTACCTATGTATATCTCAATCTCAGTTGTTTTTTTTTCTTTTTCAAATACCAATAGAGAACTAGGAAAACAAATTCAAATTCTTTTTGATTTTGATTTTGATTTTTACTACTGATAAATCAAGAGCAACTTACACTCATACACATACACAAACAGGCTATAATGCCAATAAACTGAATTCTAACCAATGCTGATAACAAATTTCAGCAGGCAGACCCTACAAATCTCTCTCACATAAAAACAACAAACGAATACAATGTCTACGACGCCTAAAGATAACGCCACCCGATGTGTAACGATTGTGGGAAAATATGAATGGGTTAGGCGATCGTATACGGACGATGACTGTGTTTTACGTATGGAAACCGATTAAATGGAATTGAGTAGATTGCCAAAGAATAAGAGCAGCAAAATTGGTTTGTTATTAACAGCAGCAGCAGCAACAACAACAGCAACATCAACTCTATTAAAAAGCAAATACAAAAGCGGCAAAAATAACACAATTTGTGTGTTTTTTAAAACATTTCATATCGCAACCGCCAGTAGTGTTGTATCAGTCAATGTCTCGATCGAAGAGTGTTGTTAGCGTTTAAATATATTTTTTTGGGGTTTTTTTCTGAATTTTTAATACGAAATTTTTCTTTTTTCAATACAATACCGTACTAGATTATATCGCAAAAATTTTCTAAACCATTTAAACCCTTATCAGTCGATATTTTTTAAAGAATTTTTTTTTTGGCTCGTGTTATAAGAAAACAACAACAACGGAATGATTGTGAGATTCGTCCTCCTATTGATAACTCGGATGTCGTAAAATTATAACAGTTTCGGTTAATTTGATTTATACAAAAACAACAACATTACGGTCGTTATAAATTATTAAATAATAAACAATAACAACAACAACAAAAAAACGTTAAAAGTGCACCTATAGTCAGTGAATTTATGGCGCTCTCCCATTAGTTCTTATTTAAAGGAGCTCTAGTTAAGACGCCTCCACAAAACAAAACAAAAAAAGTTTGAAATAATAAAAAAAAATATAAACAATAAACGTAGAAATATTTAAATAAATTTTTATAAAATTTAAATTTATGACCGAATATATTGAATTGTAAGTGGTGTTCGTATTTAATTTCATATAATTTTCATTTTTTATTATTTTATTTTCTAAAATGAAAATAAAGTTTTCAAGTGCTGGTTATAAATAAAAATTATAGTTGAAAGCATAAAATACAAAAGAAAATCTATTGCTTTAAAAAAAGAAAAAAATATATTGAATTTAAGTGGTTTTTTAATTCTACGAAACCAATTAAAAAATTTAATTTATCAAAATGAAAAAAAAAATGTAAAACAAAAGGGGAATAAAAGATCTTATCAACTAAAATATAAAAAAATTATAATAAATTGCAAAAAAAAAATTAATTGTGAACCACACTTTAATATAATACTTTAAAGATTTAGTGCCTGTTATCAGTTTAATAAATTAAATTTAATTCTTTTAACATTTCAACAATGTTTTATAACATCACTTTGAACAAATCCATTTAAATACTTTTCAATTGTTTTAGACTGTCTGGAGCTGGCAGCTGTTATTTAATTTAAACAAAAATAGTCGAACTATTTGGAATTGAAAAAAATATTGAAGAACCAAGTGTGTTAATTTTGTTTTGTATTTATTTTTATTTATTTATTACCTTGAAATTTACGATTTCTATATTGACTCTTTCAATTATGATTTAAAAACCTTAAATTCTTTAAATAAACTTGAAGGGAATTATTTGCTGTAATTCTTATCATATTCAAAGTCATTGTCCGGCATATGGCTATGAATGAAATCCATTTTTACAAGAAGCCCTTAAATTTCAAAATATTTTAATTTCTTTTTTATTATCGATAACATTTATAACTATAACGGTTACTTTTGATTTTTAATTTTTCATACAATTAATTAAATCGAAATAAATCCAAACTTCATAGTGAAAAAATTTAATTATTAAAAAAGAATTTCTTCTACAACATTTTCAAATAATAAATTGAAATTTTCTTTTAGAAATTGTTAAAAGAAAAGCGTTAAAAAATTTTTTAAAAATTTCTAAATTTTAAAAATATAAAAAATAATTAAATTTTTTATTCCTTCTATGCAAGAACAGGCGAATGAAAAAGATGACAACAATTAGGAAATTCTAAAAATGAAATTCTTCCTTTTTTGCCCATTGCTTCTATAAGTTAAACGACTAAATTTATACGGAAAAAAATTCTTAATTTTTTCTTGTCTTGTAGATGCTACTTGTCTGTAAATCATGGTCAGCCATGATGTAAACAATCCTTAATGCAGTCTTTATTACGTTTGTTTTTTGTTAACTTTTAATAGAAATTTATTGCCTTTATTAATACATTGTATGTCGTCTATGGCGTATGGGTATACAAGTGATTAATTCTAACCAATATCTTGCACGTATAACGCAAGTTTTAGCTTAAACGTATCAAATATGCCATAATTATCGCGTCTGCCTTTGAAGCGAGAGAGGATACGAACGAACGAATATAACCTTGGCGGCCAAACCAGAATTTATTGTCATTATTTTTCTCCGCAATACAGTTTCCAACAAATTCCAACACAGTTCTATTTTCAAAAGGATCATAACTGGCACCAAACTGTAGCACGAAAGTAATGTTAAAGTTTTCAATTAACTTCTCTGTTTCAGTCTCATTCAAAAAATTTAAAAAGAACTAAAGGGTTAATCGAAATGTATTTGGAAAAGGGTGTAAATTTTTCGTTATACGAATCCTTGGTAGTTAGTGAATTCTATACGACATCTGCCAAAGGAATAAAGGAAAGAAACTTCAACTTGAAGACCTTAAACACACCCATAATTGGTAATTACAACCCTTCAGTCAAGATTACGACCTAGATTCGCACACCACTTATGTTGTGTGTGTTAATTTTATACATGAGTGGCGGGACCTACTGTTTTAAAGTCGACTCCGAACAACAGATTTTTGAGAAACTTTTCATGGCAATTTTTATTTACTCTCAGAGTTTTTGCCAGAAATCTGCTGAGAGGAAGTCGCCGAAGAAATACTTTTTGTATTTTATTTTGATGTCTGGCCTGGGGCTCGAACCCTGGTTTGACGTCTAATAAGCCAACACACTACCTACTAGACTTCGGCGACTACTGAAGACCTTGAAACGTCATGCAAAATAAGCAAAACTTTCATTGAAATTTCTTTTAGAAGTAGAGAATTCTATAACACTTGTTCTACCACAGCAATAGCTGCTAATATTGAAAAAAAAATAGAAAAAACCAAGTTATTGGTGTGGCTAATTAAAAATGTAAAAAAAAATTAAGAATGTTAAGAATTTTTGCAAAGCAATAAATATTTAAAAATTAAATTTTAAAATTTTGCAAAGCAATAAATATTTATAAAACAAGACAAAACAGATGTTAACTGCAATTTGTTAATATTAAGATACAATAATTAAAATCATTTTTATAAATAAGCGATATTTAATTAACAATTCAATAAAAACAATTGTTTATTAATACGAATATATCGTTAAATACTAATTAAGAAAATAATAATAAAAAAATTAATTTCTTATGTTTATATTAAAGAAATTCTTAAAGTGTTAATTGTATATCAGTAGCATCATTAATGAAATAGATCGTGGTTAATGCTATTGCGACGTTTCTTTTTCTTATGTCCCAAACAACTGGATAGAGTATACGACTTGAGTAACTTCTAAGAATCCACAACATCACATTCAATACTTTTTTAACATTCTGTAGTCGTCTGTTGTTCATGGCATTTCCTTCCATTATTTTAACAAAATTTCATGCAATCTTTATGTCATAAAATCATCGTAGACTTTGACAATCTCTAAAATTCATAATTTGACGTGAACAACAAGTATGCTTTGCCTGACACAGGGAACATTCACACAGGAAATACGAATCAATGTGAAACTTTTCGTTCGAATTATTTCGCAAACAAAAACTCCCACAATTCAATTAAACATGGGAAAGTGTATCAAGCCACCCGAACATATTTTAGTGTGAGGAGAGAAAACATAAATTTTAAAAATTAAAAAAAATATAATTCGTACATAAAAAACAAACTCACAACCGCAATAGAGAAAATTAAAAATTAAATTTTTAATTTCTAATCACAGAAATGTTAATTTCTAATTAAAATTCTCGTTGAACGCTATTCTCTTAACTACCGGTCCTGATGCACTGTATAGAATCGTGAGAACAAAGAAACGTTATGGGTTTTCAAAAGCTCATCACTTATACGAACCGATTTAAATGCAAAAATGGAAATATTTTGTTTAATTAATTATTTTGTATTCAAATAATTAAAAATAGTCTTTATTATTAATTTTTGTTTTTCTGTGATTCATATTTACTGTATGTAATGCTAAACAAATTGTTTTTTATGTAAATTAACAAACAAAAAAGTGAATACCAGTCATCATGGGATTTGTTTCCTATTGAGTATATCGAATAATTTATTCTTCAATAATTATTTTGTTATTAAAACACTTGAAGAAAATCTGTTACGAAACAAAATTAAAATATTGCAACGTATAGAAGATTGTGATAAAAATTTATCCATTATTCTTGGAGGTTTTGGAGCACAGTTGGAATGAACTCATTCCAACAGTTCGATTTTGTAGGCAAATATATAATTTCCTTTAATTAAAACCCACGATTCCATTGGCAAAGAAAATCACAATAACTATTGCAGTCGACGTAGATGTAACAGGTGGAAAATCTTTTTGTGAGATTCTAGTTTGGTACTTATAAAAGGTGAATATAGAAGAACCTTCTAAGTTCACATAGGTTAGTTTAAGTTGCGGACGCCTTAGAGGAAGAAGTCCCACTTAAGCCAGTATTCAGTATTCATTGTTTTACTACAATTAATTCTAAAAGTCAATGGACCATTTTCTAGAAAAAACCATCCCGGGTCAAATATAAATTGTCGCAGTAGTCTAGTAGGTAGTGTGTTGGCTTATTAGACGTAAGGCCACGGTTCAAGCCCCAGGTCAGACATCAAAACGAAAATATGAAAATATATCTTCGGCAACTTCCTCTCAGCAGATTTCTGGCAAAAGCTCTGAGAGTAAATTAACCTGCCATGAAAAAGTCTCTCGAAAGGGTTGTAATGACCAATTATGTATGCATGTATGTACTATTTATATTAGAGAGTTCAGTCAAAGATGTCAGAAACCTGCGTCTCTTTATGAGAAGAGCAGAACACTGACACATGTGGTAAACGACAGTATTTTCCTCCTCCTTCAACCCACAACTACTGCAGAAGTCATTTGTTGGAATGCCAACAGAACAGTGGCCTCAATATTGAGCGTTGGATTTAAGAACAGAAGTGAGTCAGTACGCTTCTTATACATACGAGTCCAACAGCAATATTGCACGTACCTTCCTGCTACCAACGAGATAGAGTTTCCCGTAAAAAGAGTAGACAATATCCAAATTAACCAGGCCAGACATCAAAACAAAAAGTATTTCTTCGGCGACTTCCTCTCAGCAGATTTCTAGCAAAAACTCAGAGCAAATAAAATTGCCATGAAAAGTTTCTCAAAAATCTGTCGTTCGACTTTAAACTCTAGGTCCCGCCACTCATGTATAAAATTAACACACACAACATAAGTGTTGTAAGAAACTGGGTCGTAATCCTGACTGAAGGTTTGTAATGACCAATTATGTATGTATGTATGTATACGTACGAATTTTAAGTTTGATAGGAGAAAGTAACACTGTGCAGAAACACTCTAACTGTCAATTTTTAATTGCCTAGTTTCGGTTACGCCGCGTATTAATAGATGGACAGTTGATCCATGAGGTTTTTGTCACTAACTAATGTTTAACTTTTAAATCGATTTTATTGTTTTGCAGTCGTCCTTACTCAAATCGTTCCAAATGGTTTCCAAAGATATGTTAAGACGAACTGGAAAATATTCAATATTTTATTGACATTTTCGACAATTAACTTTCTAAATCAGGATCATTACACTCCACTGTATTCCTTGCTTATGTTTATTTCTTTAGCGAAGAAAAACTGCAAACAATACAAAGCTATTGCAGTGGTAATTGAATAGAAAAAAAGGTGGTCGTTTTGAACTTGAAAATTTAAAATTTTTAAAAACAAAAAAGCCTCCAGAACTGCTGTTAAATTGTTGTTGAAAATCCTTTTTCTAAAAAAATAAAAAATACGTTCAAGTGTTTCTGACTTTTCAGTGACACCGAAATTCAGTTCAAGGCTGGTCCTTGCTCTTAACAAAAACAGAGAAAGAAACAACAAAAATTAAGGCGTTTTTTTTTCTTTTCCATGTTTTTTGTTTATAAAAAAAACATATTTTGTAAACAAGTGGTTTTGTTTTAAATTAAAAAAACTGATAAATTTTTATTATTTTGATTTTTTATTTATTTAAAAAATAGAATAAACACTTTAATAAAGTAATTTAATTCTAAATTTTTTTTATATCAACACAGATTATGTAAATTTTGCAACACGAAAATGGTTGTGTTTTTGTGTTTTTGTTTTATTCAAGTGTAAATAGTAAATTACAAAAACAAATATGTACAGATATCGGTTTTGTTTATAGGCGTCATAATAATTGTTATTGCATAACGTTTATTTATTATTGCTGTTATTGTAATCGGTATTAATTTATGCAGATTCTCAACACCAGTGACAACAACCACAACACAACACAACACATCGGATACAAAACAAAATATGCACAAAAACAAAATAACTTGTAAAGTTTCATAATAATGAACGACTAACCAATGAAGATTGTTGTTTAATTATATTCTTATAAAATAATATGTAAGCAAAACGTTCTTAATAACACTAAAGCTCTAAGGGTTACAGAAACTTTAGGGAAGTTAATCAAAAGTAAAGTAAAGTTGCTCTGAGGGTTACTGAAACTTTAGCAAAGTTAATCAAAAGTAAAGTAAACTAAAACCATGATTTGGGATGAAGCATTTTCATTATTCTGAATATGCAAAAATATATAAAATATATAAACAACAATAATAATAATAATATGACCTGAAATAAACTTTAAAGATAAAATAAAAAAATATTCCCTAGAAATATTAAAGCATTTTAAATGACGCGCTAATATTTCATCACTCTTTATCGGGTATCTTAAATTCGTCTCAACCTGTTTTAATTGCTTTCAGATTGCTTTGATTCTTCTTATTTGGTACGTAATTTCAGTGCAAAATAAAATGCAAATGATGTGTCTCTCATCATTCTAAGCTTATTTGCATAAGTTCTCATATTTGTAGGTGACGTTAGTACTTAACAGATATGTATGCAATTACGTACTATCTGATCAAAATTTCAAATTATATGCCGGTTTTATTGAACACAACTAATAAAGAATATATCTCTCACCATAGCTATTTATTTAAACAACTAGCGTTACAAACATATGTATAATATTTGTTTAAATTCATTTGTATTTAAATAACAAAAGAATAAATAAATATTAAATAATTTAATTTATTAATCGTTACTTTGTTTATTCAAGTTCCGGTTTTGATATCAGCAAACTCTCTCTTAACTCTTACTTATTGACAGTAATTCTGTAATTTAATAAATTTTTTTATCATTTTGCTTTTCTTTCTTTCAGGCCGTGGACAATGCATAATTCCAGCGGTGATGATGAGGCTTCCAAGGATCCCCGTATAGGTGATCAGGATTTTACACAACAATTTACAGAAAATGATTTTGAAGGTAAGTTTGAAAAGAGAATAGTAACTGATGCACTTGAGACCTGAATTGGGATTAACACACATTATTCCGAGTACGTATTTGCAAAACAAAACTCGAAAAGTTGATATACGTACGCTTTTATTGTGTCGCATTATTAACTTAATGTTTAGTGTTTTCTGGGCGGATGTTACTTTTGATTTAGTCGGATAGCCAGGTTGCGATCGACTCCCTCACAAACGTCATCGTCTTCGGCGTGCATTCTCGCCCATAAATAAAATAAAATGGATTTCCCAAGGAATTGCCGATCATTCACAGCCATAATTATTCAGTTTGTCTTAGATAAACTCAGTATTTTTCGGTCGATAAGGGTCGACATACACTGCTGAAATATTGTGTATCAGAATAATACTGACTTTGGATATGACTTTCTGTCATATTTCACTGAACTCTTCAAAGGATTACTGAAATAACAAGAATTATTTAAGAGTCAGGATGATGTTCTATATTATTATGTGGTAACACAAAGGGGCTGCCTTCCAAAATGTATCAATACAAAGTTTGTATGCAGTTCTACTACTGTATATAAACCAGGTAGATATGCAAAGTAACCAAACAATGCATCAACTATAAATTCGATGCCTGATTGCTTTTTGACTGCGTTAAAAATACACATTGACGACGTTTTGAAATAGAATACATTGAATATATTTTGTACAGTGGCATTATGAAACACGATAATTTGTTCAAACACAAAGCAACTAACATTTTGGAAGGCAGCCAGGGTCTAACCTTTAGCTTGCGCGGAGTTTAACTCTTCGAGAAGGGTCACACAACACTCCTTTATTATGCCTCCCGATGTGATGCAATTGTTCACATGCAACGCAAGATACGCATTATAATGTATCGAAAAAATAATAAAGATTTTTATTGTAAATTCTAGATTACTTGAACATATTTTTAAAGATTTTTTTGTTATGCTTATAGGGATTAAAGTCGCCGTAGTCTAGTAGGTAGTGTGTTGGCTTATTAGACGTAAGGCCATGGTTCAAGCCCCAGGTCGGACATCAAAACGAAAATATGAAAAAAATATTTCTTCGGCGTCTTCCTCTCAGCAGATTTCTGGCAAAGAAAATTGCCATGAAAAGTTTCTCAAAAATCTGTCGTTCGGAGTCGACTTTAAACTGTAGGTCCAGCCACTCATGTATAAAAATTAACACACACAGCATAAGTGGTGTGAAAAACTAGGTCCATAATCCTGAAGTAGGTTTGTAATGACCAATTATGTATGTATGTATGTATGTATAGGGATTAAAATAAAATATTTTAATTAGAACAAACAAAACATAAAGAGTTCCAATGAAAATTGTCATCGTCAAGAAGTACCAAAGACCAAAACGAAGTAATTTGATTTTTTCCTTATACCCTTATTCCCTTAGAGATTAATTTTAATCTGTATTAATTATAACATATTATAAATTACTTTAAATATTTAAAAAGTCAATGACAGTATAAAAAAAATTAATAACTAAACACTGATCTAAATGATCAACGTGAACTGAATTTTTCCATTTCGCATTAATTTATTCAGTTTATAAAAACTTATATTAATATTTACGAGATATTGTAACAAATTGTCAGT
Source organism: Sarcophaga variegata (assembly GCA_932273835.1). NCBI lineage: Eukaryota > Metazoa > Arthropoda > Insecta > Diptera > Sarcophagidae > Sarcophaga > Sarcophaga variegata. The sequence continues at coordinate 118,857,038 of OW026361.1, forward strand.
GATGAGAGTACAAAACAAAGAGTCTATATTGCTTAGAATATTCCCAGCCATCGAAATGAAAGCATATTCCCGCAGACTTTCCTAAATTTATACACCAAAGTCAATAACGTATGTACATACATATGTTGACGTATGCCAAAAATGCGTACAGAATAGTTTTAATAAAACCAAATATGACACCAGATAACGGCTTAACGCTTGCAACTGGTTATTCTAATTTAATGACCACCACTAACCAGCCTATACAGGTGGCAACAACACATTCGTGAATTTAAATTTTATTGCGTAAGTCAGCTGTCCATGAGCGGAGCGTGGAACATAGAAAAAAAGTGTCAACAATTATTTTAACGCAAAAATATTTTATTAAACAAAAAAAAAAAAACACACTCAAAAAACGTAACTAAAATGTAAATTTTATTTATTAAAAATGGCCTTGTTTACGTCTTGTTTATTCAGGTTATTTTAAACCAGAAAAGCATACCGAAACCCAGTAAATCTGGTAAGTGCTAGAAAGGTTTGGTTTTAAACAAACTACAAGACATGAATGGGTATGTTTGGCAATCGCAAAAATATTAAAGAAGTAAAATAATACTTATAAAATGCATATTAATTATTATTTCATATGATTTTTAATTACTAAAGCAACAATAGAAAATTTATAGAACAATATTAAGCAAACCTAGTGCACACTGACTATATTTGATGGTTTCAGGAGTTTAAAAAATATTTGAATTTTTGTTTAATTGGTCATTACAACACTTTAGTCTGGATTACGATCTAGCTGTGCACACCGTCCATGTTGTATGTGTGTTAATCTCGTAGGATCATCCTACCTTTAACTTTTAAAGTTAAGTTTATGTTTGACCAGCAGCTTCAAATATAAACAAAATGGACAAATACAACAAAAAAAGAAGCCCGTAGTTGCCACTGCGTTTAAAAAAAACTTTAATTGTTATCGACATATCGAAGTCGCCGTAGTCTGGTAGGTAGTGTGTTGGCTTATTAGACGTAAAGCCCGAGTTCGTATCCCAGGTCAGGCATCAAAAATAAATATGCAGCAGATTTCTGACAAAAACTCTAAGAGTAGATAAACCTGCCATGAAAAAGTTTCTCACAAATCTGTCGTTCGGAGTCTACGTAAACTTTAGGTCCCACCACTCATGTATAAAATTAACGCACGCAACATGAGTGGTATGAGAAGCTAGGCCGTAATCCTGACTGAAGGGTTGTAATGGCCAATTATGTATGTATGTATGTATGTATGTATGTATGTATCGACCTTGCTCCGGCACTGCCATATTTTTTTAAAAAAGTTTACGTTATTTTATCTGTAGGTTGTAATAACGAAAGGAAATTAAAGGTGACTTTAAAGTTCACTTTAGCTAAAGTTTACTTTAACTAAACCCAACTTTAACGGCAAGTTGTAATAATGGTCCTTAATTGAATTAAAATTTCCCATTTAATGGAAAAGTTACAAATTTCTTTTGATAACATTTTGTGTGAGTTTTATGTGATTACGTATGTATTTTGAATGATTTTTATATTATTTAAGCTCTTTCGTATTTTAGGCAACGATATAATAGTAATAACAATAATTATGCAAGCATTCGATAACAACTGAGTTATCGCTGACAAGCATATTAATTTTATGCAAATCATTACTCGTACATAGTACAAGTGTTAAACAACTCGAATATACATATGCAAAATAGCTTTTAAAAGAACTTATTATGGTACATACATAGTATAGTATAATTAACTTTTTTAAAAGCCAAACAATCATTTAATCATTGGAAAGAATTTTAACAGTTTTCAACTTTAAAATAATTCGATCAGAGATTTTTAAATGTTCATTTTTTTATTTCAAACTTGTCGTCAATTAATCATTTTTATATTTTTATTTTATGATTAACGTTTATTTTGTTTATTTTTCATTTTTATACTGAGTAACGTTTTATAAATATTTACAAACTTATCACTCGAGCTCACATGTTACAGCTTCAGCTAGTCACTTACTTACCATGATACCAGGCAGATGATGTACGAAAGATTTAAATTGAAAAAAATAGGCAAATATGTGTGATACAATCTTTATTTTGACATTTGCCAAAGATAAATGTCATTTCAAGGAAATAAACAACAGCTATTTGATAGAATTTCCAAGAAAAACTGTCATTATAAATCAAGTGAAATGAAATGATAGCGAAGGATTTGAAGGACACATTTAATGATGGCATACTTTAGAGGGTCTGTAAAGCAAACTGAATAAAATTTAATCTTTTGACGCCCAAGTGTCTCTATTATATTGTGAAATACATTTACAAATACGCAGCAACACAACCGCATGTAATTAAATAAAATGTTATTATGTATGTATGTACATATACTTGTACATTTATTTATTGAAGGCATATACATACATACGCAGAATATTTTAATAAAATCTGTACTTAATTTCAGAGTGTGTTGCTTTTATGTTAAATTTAATATGAAATTATTATTAATGAAGTTTACATTTATGAATTTCGTTATGAAAGTGATTTAATTTAAATTTTCTCTTGAATTGAATTGAATATTTGCAGGACATCGAGCACATTCGGTTTATGTGGGCGTGCATGTACCGGGCGGTCGACGTCACTCACAAAGACGTCGCAAACATCATCACAGTAAAAGTGAAAGTAGTGGCGATGAACGACAACAAGAGGTGGAAAGACCAGGTAAGAAATCTATTTTAAAATTCTAAAAGTGCAATTGAAGTCACCGTCGTATGAAAAGTAGGCAATGTGTTGGCTTATTAGAAGTGAGGTCTTGGTTTAAACTCCAGCCCAGTCATCCCCTACAAAAGGAACTATGAAAAAACATTTCTTTCAGCGACTTCCTCTCTGAGGAAGTTTTCTGGCAAAAACTCTAAGAGTAAAATAAATTTGCCATGAATTTGTCGATTTTAACCTGTAAGCCCCACCACTGATGGATAAATATAACACACACACACACACAACATGGGAGGTGTGAGAAACTAGATCGTAATTCCGACTGAAAGGTTGTAATGCCCAATTAACTAAGTTAATGTATGAGGGGAAGATAGAATGATCGCACTAGGCCCCGTTCTATTCAACCATTTTGAGGGTAGAAAACGAAGTGAAACTGTAAAGAAGGATGTAGGTTCTCGTCGTTTTTACTTACTTACTTACTTAATTGGCCATAACAACCCGATTAACGGATTTCGGCCTGCCGCAACACATCCTTCCAGGCGCCTCTGCTTCTTGCGCGCCTACGCCAGTCACACCAATCGATGACAGGGCTTCCTCGATTTGGTCCTTCCAACGGATACAAGTTCGTCCTCTTCGCCGACTTCCGCAGATCCCCGCATCAAATACCCGTCTCGCTGGAGCATCCTCCTCCATTCGAACGACATGGCCAAGCCAGCGCAGCTGCTGGATATTAATACGCTGTCCATGTCGTTGAGGAGTTCATACAGCTCACTATTGTATCGAATGCGGAAATCATCGCCAACTCGTACTGGTATTCTTAAATCGTTGTCCTTTGAACGTTTGCCGTGGTCGTCAACTTTTGAGGGGATCTTTTTTAGGTCTGTTGTTCCGGTTTTCATTGGAGCAAATTTTTATGTGGTGGGTTCCCACACCCAAATTTAACGTCCAGGGGATTGGACTTCGCTGCACGCATTAGTTAACATCTAGCGGGTGCTAGAATGCCATCCAGGAGGGGCCACGAGGAGGCTGTGTGTCAACTTGAATACAGCAAGACAAGGATCGTCCCGGTGGTCGCCACGTTGACCACAATCAGAAACTTTACCTCGTTTGCATGCATTCCATCCGTCCTCTCGTCTTTTTTAACCATTTTAAATACACTCTCAAACAATACTGAATGAATTAATTTCAAAACTTTCAAAGAAATATTTGAATACAAAATGTCATCTACTTAATGCCTTCCAATAGGATCTACTGGCACATACAGGGACTCCAGGCACATGTTATAATTGAATTCCCTTTTCTTCACTTCATATTAAATACATAATGTAGTCAACAATTGACTGAGATTGATAGAATGACGTTGCACTCATTTACTTATACGCCACTTAAAACTACACAAATGACTGCAAAACATTTAACATGTTTAATTCAGCCTTATTATTCAATTTAAAGTATCGTTTAAGCATTTAATTTAACTTTAAAAAAGCAGCGCAGTACAGCACAGTACAGCACAGATACTCGCTCGTACTTAAACTTGAAATTGTGAAAATTGTCATTCGACACGCAATTCAAATTGTGCAATATTTTCCAACATCTGTAATAAGAAGGCAGGCAATCAGTTAATTGCTGCAAATAAAAAGACAAAGAATTGCTACTTAATTTAAACAAGATAATCTTACTTACTTACCTAAGCATTTGCAAAGGTTTTCTTAATTATTTATCAATTCAATTCCATCTTCTTTTCTAGTAACCCCACCTGCACAGCGTGTACAGTTCATTTTGGGTGAAGATGCCGACGATGGTAGCCACGTATCACATCCCCTATTCTCAGAGTATTTAACACTGGTTAAGGAAGGCGATGAAATTGAATGGAAAGAAACCGCACGTTGGATTAAATTCGAAGAGGATGTAGAAGAGGGAGGCAATCGTTGGTCGAAGCCACATGTGGCCACTTTGTCATTGCACTCGTTATTCGAATTGAGAACCCTACTGTTAAATGGCTCTGTTATATTGGATATGGAAGCCAATACATTAGATTTGATAGCAGATTTGGCATGTGAGCACATGGTCAATGCCCGAGCATTGCCAGCGGAATCAAGAGATAAAGTTAAAGATGCTCTCTTAAGACGTCATCGTCATCAGCACGAGTACAATAAGAGAACCAAATTGCCAATTATACGCTCATTAGCCGACATTGGTCGCAATCAATCGTCATCGAAAAGTAAGTTGCAATAGTAAGATTTAAGTTAAAATGCAAAAAAAACGAAACTTAAATAGCATACAAGACAGAGATAATCATTAAAAGACATTTTTTATGGATTTAAAAAAGAAACAAACGCTTATGACAGTTAGCGTTCCATCCCATACATCTCGAACATACATACATATTCCTTTAACATTGAATGTGTTCTTACATCACCATCATCAGAATTAAATCGAAACATTTTCTTCCATTACTTCCATAATTATTTCCGTAGTATCCTCTGTATCCCTGTACAAACATTTTTTTAGGAACGTTTCATATTGTTTGATAATTGAGTAGCAAACCTTGGACTTCTTTCTGGAAAGTATTTAAGCAAAACAATCACTTGTAATTACTTAGGGTTGTTTATTGTTTAAAAATTTCATTAATTAATCGAAAAGAAAAGAAAAACACCATAATAATAAATGAATTTTTTCTTCTGAATGTATTACAAAAAAAATAATTTATATTGCGTAACAAAGATTTACACGGCTCTTCGCACACTTTGCATGTGAATGTATCGTCGTCAGGACTTGATAGCAGTCAACAATATGCCACCAGTAGAGATCAGCGCGGCTGCTACCTTTCGGTACCCACAGGTACACAAGTGTATTAAAAGAAAATCAAATCTTTTTTCTTTTTTTTTTTTGTATTAGAATTGCAATTAAGCTTGGTTTCTACAGTAAATAGAAATCGTAATATTTTCTTTTAATTCCAAATAATAAAAGACTATACACCATTTCCAATTGTGTGTACGATAAACAAGAACTAAAACAAAAAAATAATAGGAATTAGAACTGGAGCCACAAAAGTTATCTTCTCGACTCTCTCAAATATCTCCAGGAATCAGCACTTAGTGGATGAGTCTATCCACGTAGGATATTGTGTTGGTCCTAAATATGCCGATATACATACATATATATACATATATATACATATATATACATATATATACATACATATATATGTGTGTATACATATGTATGTATATATTGTAGAAGGCAAGGAAATGGGGAGAAGTAATTGTAGACATTTATTTACGAGTAAATTCGCCTTTTCTTGTACGCTGTCGGTAAAGTTCAAAAAAGACTTTAAAGTCAAAGTTAATTGAATATTATTTTCGTTCGTTTATACATAGATTTTCACCGTAGCCTAGTAGATACTGTATTGGCATCTCAAATAAAAAGAAATATGAATAAATATTTCTTCGAAGACTTCCTCTCAGCAGTCTCTCTGAAAGTAAATATATTTTCCATGAAAAGTTTCCCAAAAATCTGTCTTTCGGACACCGCACACCATGCAAGATGGTGTGAGAAGCGAGGTTGTAATCATGACTAAAGCGTTGTAGTGATCAATCAAGTAAGTTAATTAAGAATGCATGAAGTTGGCTTATTAGACGTAAAGCCTCGGTTCAAACCACAGGGCAAACATCAAAACGAAAATATGAAAAAATATTTCTTCGGCGACTTCCTCTCAGCAGATTTCTGGCAAAAACTCTCAGAGTAAATAAAATTGCCTTTGAAAGTTTCTCAAAAAAAATCTGTAGTTTAGAATCGACTTTAAACCGTAGGTCCCGCCGCTCATATATATAATTACCACACATAACATCAGTGGTGTGAGAAGCTAGTTCGTAATCCTGACTAATGGGTTGTAATGACCAATCAAGTAAGTTCAGTAAAAATGCATACATCTTCTACGATGTGTAATAAAACAAAACCTTTTATTTTTCCAAAGAGAGTACTTCAAATAATACAAGGGCTTGGATCACTCTACTGTTTGTTAGAAAGATAAGCTCTTGTACTTATACTTTTACTTTAAACCTCACGTTTACTTCTTCCATAAAAATTTAAAATGTTTCAAAAATTACTAAAAAAAAAAAAAGAACAATTGGAAATGGTGTATTAATTATCTTGTAACACCCTGTACAAATGCGTAATAGCACTACAATTTTGCGTCCAACTTAAATTTAGCCTTTGCTTTGAGTACTTTTAAGCCATTTTGTAGAAAACCATCAAAGACTACGATGTCAATTCAAATTTAATAAAAAAAAATAAATCTTCTGTAATATTCTTGGCTATTTTCTATAACCACCAGAACCACATGAGCATTTAACCAGCATTTCACCAGCATTTATCAGCAAACATTCATGACATTATCGTTGTAGTTTGGTATCAACAATCATCAGCCAATGTGCATATGTATTGTATCCTAAGCAAACATAAATGAATCTTATACAAATTCATCTTTTATACATACATGCATACATACATATGTACGTGCATATATGTGTGTATGTATGTATGTATGTATGTAGATATTCACAATATCTGTTAATATCATCATCATTGCCTCACAATCAATCACAAGAAAAGTTAGAAGAAATTTCTGCCATACATTTGTATAAATAAAAATAAATATCCACCACCACTACCATTCATGCTAATCTAATTGATTTAGATGATTTTGGTCACATTGCAACGTGTCATCTGGGAAACATTGGTGTTACCACATGGTTTCATGTGGGAGCAGCTACGACAGCCTCCCAAAATACAAGTCAAGCTAGTTGTAGTTCTCATGGATTATCGACTAACAAACATAACAAAGGTTTCGTTTATAATAATTTCATATCTACACTCTTTTTTTCTAAAATTTTTTCTTAATCCAAAACATTTCACATCTTTTAGATATTTTAACTCGTGTTATCCTCATTGCATTTTTTTAATCAATTTTCGAAAATATTTAAACAAAACAAAAAAAACCACTCTTTTGTACTCTCAAATTTAAATATTCTGCAATTTGTATATGTTTTATATCTCTTCCCCCTCTCTCTCTCTCTTTATCACTCTCTCTCGTGTTACTCTTACGTACTCTACATATTTATATCAAAAATATATTCTTATTGTACTGTTTGTGTCTCTGATACTGATTTACTGTTCATTGTATATAGAATTTCCAAATTTATCTCTATTTGAATCGAATTTTTTTTCCTTCTATTTCAAAAGAATGTTTTCTTTCATGTATTTAACTTAAATTATACAAATCTTAGCATATGTTGCCACTTTTCGAGTTTTTCGGAGGAGCAATAATGATCGATTCTTTAGGTTGCGGTACCCCTTATATAAATTCGTTACTCAACCAATGTTCGTTGATGTTCGATAAACCATACAGTAAAATTTAAAGTCGCCGTAGTCTAGTAGGTAGGGTATTGGCTTATTAGACGTAAGGTCAAGGTTCAAACTCCAGATCAGACATCAAAAAGAAAAAAATATTTCTTAGGCGACTTCATATCAACAGATTTCTGGCAAAAACTCTGTGAGTAAATAAAATTGCCATGAAAAAGTTTCTCAAAAATCTGTCGTTCGGAGTCGACTTTTAACTGTAGGTCCCGCCACTCATGTATAAAATTGACACACACAGTATGAGTGGTGTGAGAAGCTAGGCCGTTATCCTGACTGAAGGGTTGTAATGGCCAATTATGTATATATATATGTATACAATAAAATCCTCTTTAGACAGTTTCTAATTCAATAGTAAAGAATCTGAGTAAAGAAACATAGTTCGGTAGGCATAGTGTTGGCGTATTAAACCCTTGGTTCAAACTCCAGTTTATATATCGCAAACGAACTAAATTTGAGTCTTCTGGCAAATAGTCTGACAGTAAATTAAATTGCCATGAAAATTTTCTTAAAAATCCGTTCGTGGATAAAATTCACACACACAATATGTAAGGCGTGAAAAGCTAGGTTGTAATCCCCACTAGAGGGTTGTAATAACCAATTAATTAAGCAAGTAATGAATCAAAACAGCAGTGATAGACCTCATGCTTCGAGTGTGGAAGTGTGATTTTTCATGTAAAATTCTAAGGGCCATTATTACAACCTGCCGTTAACTAAAGAGATGATTTTAACTGGCAAATTAATTGTTTTTCATTATTATAAGTGGACGGTAAGGTAGAAGTGAGCGTTAAGCTAAAGGGAAGATCACCCTACCGGTAGCTTTTAAAGTTAAGTTTATGTTTGAACTTGCCATTTTATATATTATTTTCAAGACGGCAACTTCAAATATAAACAAAGTGAGCAAATACAACAAATAAAAGAAGCCCGTCGTTGCCACTGCGTTTAAATAAAACTTGTTTAATTATTTTAATTTTGTTATCGACATTGCTCCGCCACTGCCATTTTTTTGAAAAAGTTAACTTTATTCTATCTGTAGATTGTAATAATGATTGTAATAACTTTAGCTAAAGTGAACTTTAAAGTCACCTTTAACTAAACCCAAGTTTAACGGCAGGTTGTAATAATGTCCCTAAGACTTTCAGTTGAATGTTCACTTTAAAGTAAAATTAAAAGAAAAAATTATAGAAAAGAAGAAAATTAAATAGAAAATCTATTCAAATGATAATATGTTTACAATTTTTTAGTTTCCACATCATTTTTATTATTATAGACATAGACTGCCAATGAGTTGCATTCTTAGTTTATTGGACGCGTTTAAATTTGATAGCCTTGCAGTTCTCATTCTGTTCCATTCGCCTTTTAGTTTAGATTAGAAGCCATTTTATAAATTATGGAAGACATATTTGAACTTAGTTTTCAAATTCTCTCAACTACTAGAACAATCAACGGGGGTTTAGATTTTTTAAACGTTTTTTAATATTATTATATATGTATGTAATGTAATGTATTCAAACAATATTTGTTTGTATAAATTTTAAATTGGAATACCCAAAACTGATATCAATTGGTTTCTAGTCACGTTGGTGTCACGGAAAACAAAATTTCCTTTTGAAAATTCAAATATTTATTTAAATTATAAAAACCCAGTTCAAATAAAAATTAAAATTAATAAATTAAAACAAAAAATAACTGAATAAAATAAAATAAAAAACACCAACATTTTAGTGGAAGATCATAGTTTTTCATCAGCACCGGGTTTGACAGCAACATCACCCTTATCATTCACGGCCAGTTCGAATGGGAATAAAAGTGATGACATTGGTGCCATGGGTGGACGTTTCTTAACCGTACCCAATAGCATAAAGACCCACAAGAATTTAGTCGCATCAAATGGTAAAAACATACATAAAATATCCTCACAACATATTAACCAAGTTTTGATTATTCCAATTGAAACCAAAATTAACTTTATTGTTGAAATTAAAATTTATGCAAAAAAAAAGTTACTTTATTTTGTTCATTTTGTTGTTGTTTGTCTTGTTTGTTTGTCTTAATAATTTTAGAAAAAAAAATAATAATTGTATATGAAAATTCCATTTTCAAATATTGGTTAATAGAGATGATATGCTATAATATGCTATATACTATTTTGTGCAAAGCCACCACAGCATGTGGTATTATAATTATTTAAAATTCGTACAAAAAAAAAAAAAACAATAAAAAAATCAAAAAAATATCATCCCATACATAGACAAAGGCTAAGGCTCTCTCTGTTTTATAGCCATCACTAATCACACACTCACTCACCCTCACTAACACTCACTCACTCTCTCTCTCTCTCTCTTTCTCTCTTTGTTTCTGTGCATTCATTTAAAACACTTGTTATGTTTGTAGATAATTTATCTCTCACTTTATATTATATTTTCATGTTCTCTTGAAGCTTGGTTGTTGTTTTATTATCACCCTCTCTCTCTCTCTCTCTATCACTCTCTCAATGCTTGTGCGTATTTTACACCATTTCCATACATATGTATTTATCAATATATTTTTTTTATTTTCTGTAGATTTTTTAATTAATTAAAATTTTTTATTTTATTTTTCTCCAACGCACGTTTATTATTTGATTTTTTATCAAAAAAAAATAAAAAAAAACGAAAAAAATTATTAAAAATTTTGTTGCTTTGTTGTAATCGATTAAATTTTTGTTTTTGTAATTGTTGTAATATTTTGGCAATTCCCTTCTGTATTGTTAATATTATGTGGTAAAAACAAAATGAATATTTTTTGTTTTTTGTTTTGGAATTAAAATTTGTTATTTGAAAAGAAAAATTAAAAAATTTACGTAAAAATAATAAAGTGCCCATTATAACAGAGGACATGATCAAGAGCCCCAGTAGCCAGTCAATACAACGCAATAGCAGCGGCACTGATCTAAGTGATCATCGTGGCAATATGAATTTTATGCGCAAAATACCGCCCGGTGCCGAGGCCAGCAATATACTAGTAGGTGAAGTGGATTTTTTGGATAAACCCTTGGCTGGCTTCATACGCTTAAAAGAAGCCTTCATAATGGGTGATCTTACCGAAGTACCGGTACCCACTAGGTATTTAAGAGATTTCAAATTTTTCGAGTATGCTTTTGAAAACTAATTTCTTTGCTTGTTATACAAACAGATTTATTTTTATACTCTTGGGTCCTCCCGGCAGTCAGAGTAATTTCCATGAAATCGGTCGAGCCATGGCAACTCTTATGTCTGATGAGATCTTCCACGAAGTGGCCTATAGAGCTCGTAAACGTGATCATCTTTTGGCCGGTATTGATGAATTTTTAGATGCGGTAACTGTGTTGCCTCCAGGCGAATGGGATCCTACCATACGTATAGAACCACCTGCTGCCATTCCCTCTCAGGAAGTACGTAAACGACCGGAGCTGCCCAAAGAAGAAGTGGATGAAGAAGAGGAGGAACAGCGTTTGCGTGAAGAATCCGGTTTATCTAGAACGGGCCGCTTGTTTGGCGGCTTAATGAATGATATTAAACGTAAAGCTCCCTGGTATATATCGGACTTTACCGAGGCTCTCTCTATGCAATGTGTGGCTTCCTGGATTTTCTTATATTTTGCCTGTCTCTCGCCCATTATCACATTTGGCGGTTTGTTGTCTCAGGCTACCGGTAAGAATATGGCTGCCATGGAATCATTAGTCTCTGGCTTTGTATGTGGCATCGGTTATGGTTTATTCTCGGGTCAACCCTTAACCGTTTTGGGTTCTACTGGGCCCGTGCTGGTCTTTGAAACCATTGTCTATGATTTTTGTTTAAAACAAGGCTGGGATTATATGACCTTCCGTTTCTGGATAGGCACATGGATAGCAGTGATATTACTTATACTCACAGCCATAGATGCTAGTGCTTTAGTGTGCTATATAACCAGATTTACTGAAGAGAATTTCGCCACTCTTATAGCATTTATATTTATAATTAAGGTATGTACTCGACCCCACCACCTTCCTTAAATTTATATTTATATAATTTTTTTTTGTTTTTTTCAATAATAAAGGCTGTGGAAAATGTTTTGAAAATTGGCAAAAAGTTTCCGGTCAATGTGGACTTATATGATTGTGTTTGCACACCGCCTACCGGAAGTAATGCTACCATTTTGGATTATGCCAAGTATGAGAAGAATTATTGTCTGGTGAGTCCACTTTTGTGTATTTAATTTCATTAAAATATTATTTGAACGATGGAATCCATAACCAATTTTTGCAGTTAAATAATGGCACATTAGTTGGCGCTGATTGTGATCTTCCTGACACCTCAAATATATTCCTTATGTCGGTCATTTTATTCTTGGGCACTTTTATTATCTCGACGATATTGAAGGACTTCAAAAATGCTCTATTCTTTCCCACCATAGTGCGCCAATACATCAGTGATTTCTCAGTTATTATTGCCATTGTGAGCATGAGTTTCTTGGACTTTTATATGAAAGTGGAGACGCCTAAACTGGAGGTGCCACACGAACTGAAACCGACATTGCCAACAAGGGATTGGATTATACCACCGTTTACTGAAAATAATCCCGTCTGGTCGAGTGTGGTGGCCGTAGTACCCGCCATGTTGGGCACCATTCTAATATTTATGGATCAACAAATCACCGCCGTCATTATCAATCGTAAAGAGAATAAATTGCGCAAAGGCTGCGGTTATCATTTGGACTTGTTCATCTTGTCAATTTTAATACAAATTTGCAGTATTATGGGTTTGCCATGGTAAGCATTTTACACAACCACAATTACATTCGCTGCCTTAACACATTAATTTTCTGTGTTCTTCCATAGGTTTGTGGCGGCTACAGTCTTAAGTATTAATCATGTGAATTCGTTAAAACAAGAATCGGAATGTTCGGCACCCGGTGAAAAACCACAATTCTTAGGAGTACGCGAACAGCGTGTAACACATGTTTTGATTTTCCTCACGATTGGTCTATCGGTTTTCCTCACGCCCGTTCTGTGTCACATTCCAATGCCTGTTCTGTTCGGTGTATTCCTTTACATGGGTGTTGCGTCCCTAAAGGGATTGCAATTCTTCGATCGTATTTTAATCATGTTTATGCCAGCGAAATATCAACCTGATTACATGTTCCTTAGACAAGTAAGTAAAAGATAAGAGATGAGATTTAGTCGACAAGGGTAAAATATACAAAAGACATAAATTTTTAGTATTTATAATTCGAATTCGAATTCGAAATCGAATTTATTATGTATTAATTATGTTTACAATTTATATTTCGGTTAATAGGTTCCCATAAAGCGTGTCCATCTGTTTACTTTGATACAATTGGCTTGCCTGATTGCTTTGTTTCTGATCAAATCGTTCTCTTCGACTTCAATCTTGTTCCCGCTCATGTTGGTGGTCATGATTGGTATACGTAAAGCACTGGATTTGGTCTTTACACGCCGTGAACTCAAAATACTCGACGATATTATGCCCGAAATGACAAAAAGACAGAATGCCGATGATTTGCATCAACTGGACGCTGAGGTGGGATTTTGTAGGAAATTAATACCTTGTTTTGGTGGTAGAGGTGGGGCAAACTCTAAAAATGAGAAACCCACCACAAATAGTAGCAAAATCAACATTAGAAATGGTAGCATAACGCAAGCTAATGAAAAAGAATTGGAAGCACAAAGTACTCTATTGAAAAAGTGAACCAAGTGAAATGAAATTGATACGCATTTAAAGATTGGAACTTGTTTCCGTATACTCAATTTGAAAACTTAACTCAGTTACCAAGCGGAATTTTGAAGCAATTTTTAGGGTTTGCACTTTTTTTGCCTCATTCTCATTTTGCATAGCATAGGAAAATAGCAATACATACATATATACATATAGAACTGTAAACATTAACATTAACACTCACTGCTCACTGTATCATTTAAGTACTCACTCAATCACTCAGTCAGTCAGTCACATGCTCAATGTACCTCCCCTCACTGGGTAAAATTAGTGTTCATAGGACAAATAATTTCAGGGCAACAATGTTTACTTTGCTACTATTTCGCACAAACGAATAAGAAAAAAAATGGTGGGAAGATGATGGTCAACTTGAAAATTGTTTTTAAAAATTAATCACCACTTTGTTTAACTTTTTTTTTGGTTTTGTTTTTCAATTGAATGTGTTATCTTTTATGGCACGTTTATTTATTTTATTTTATTTTTTATTTTTTTTATTACGTTTTCCTGTATTTATAAGTTATTTTTATACGTAATGAAATGCACTGTAGTAGTTATTGATAGATTTTTTTTAAATTTTGTAAGCTTAACTATTTTTAAAGTTTTTAATTTAGAAAATAAAACAAAATTTTAAATTATTTTTCATTTTATATTTATAGTGTTAAATTAACTTAAATACGTAAGCAAATCAGTATTTGTTAAATTTATAAATTTTATTTCAAATAATTTTTCATTTCCTTTCTATTTATTTAAAAGGCAGGCATGAATTAATTTTTTTGTGCATTTGTTTTATGTTTAAAAAAAGAAATTATTTATTTTGTTTTTATATTTTTATTTTTATTTTTGTTTTTGTTTGTTCATTTTTTAAATTATTAAATAATTTTTAATATTCAAAAAACAGTCATTCTCTACTACTTCACTATTTTGTATCTGATATAGTGTTTAATGTTTTTAAATTAATTTTTTATTTTTTTATTATTATTGATTGTCTATATTTAATATTTAATTTACATATGTTCATGAAAGAAGAAAAAAAACATTTACTATATCATTATTATAGTTTTTTTTATTTAATTTTAAAAATAAAATAAATGAAGCAACTGCTAAGTCAATATAGAAACGTACCTAAAACACGTACTACTACATTACTAGACCTACATATTTATATGAAACTAATAAGATAAAATATACATATTTTATATTTTTAATAATTTATAACAATAACACAAGAAACAAAAGACAATGATTACTCAAATGTGAAATAATTTCAAAAATAAAAAAATAAAAAAAATTAAATTTTATAAAAACCATTGGCTAACAAAGAAATGAAAAAATTTATAAAAACAAATTAAGTGATGGCGCCCAATTGCCATCATCAAAATAATGCAAACAAAAATTAAACCTAATCTACCTAAATTAGCTGTTTTATTAGCGTTAAGCTTTATGTAATTGAAACTTAAGAAACAAAATTTTATATACTTTTAAGTAATTGTTTTTTTTTTTATTTTTAAATATTTACCATAGAGATTTAAAAAAAAGAAATAGCAAAAATTAAACATAATAAAAATTCACAAAAATATATATCCCCACACATATATAATGTTTACTTTCCTTTTTATAAATCAAAAAAAATTTCTCCAAAAAAAATATGGATGGTTACACCTTATTTTTCTTTACATTGGCTACTCTATTTTTCACTCTCTATTTAATTTTCCTCCTCTATTTTACTCGTATAATTCTTAATCTTTCCTTTTTATAATTTTTAAGCACACTATACTCACTCACTGTACTTACTTGCAGGAATTGGACATAAATTCCATTAATTTTAGTATAGAAGGCTAGTGTATTAGTTAGTTAAAATAGTATTGGTCAATTCACACAAGCCGTTGTATCGTTGTATTTATTGTATTGTTGGAAGAACATACAACAGTGTATGATTGTTGTTGATATTTTTCATATAAAAATCCGATACACATATACACATTTTTTCCATATGTTTTTAAAAGTTGTATTGGTTTCGTGCTATCAAATTGTGTGAATGAAAAAAATATGTATATGTTTTCATATGTTTTTAAAAAGTAGTGTTGGTTTCGAGCTATCAAATTGTTTAAATGCCACGAGATACACAATACAGCATAGCATTGAGCATTTACAAACAAACAAATGTATTCAATACAACATACGCGATACAAAGTCGTGTGAATTGCCCATATATTTATATATTATACTAGTACATTCGCTAAGTAGTAGTATTAAGGCATTCATAACACGATTGATAATCAACAGCCTTACGATTCCTGTTTACAACTCTCCTAAAAAACAAAAAAAAATATTTTGAAAGTTCTAAAGAGGCTACAGAACTAAATCCTATTGTTTAAAAAGAGGAATTAATTGTGTATAACATAGTCTCGAATTAAGGTCAACCCTTCTAGAATCCTTTTCATATTAAAAGAATTCCAATTCCAAAAAGTTACACAAGATAATTGGTTCTCACTTGGCCCCAGGTCCGCAGAAGGTTTTTGTCATCCACACATTGTATTTAATTTTATATTCTGTTTGTTTAAACAACGCGGTATAGAGATTAATACCAATAAAACTAATAAAAATAATGCGTACCTTTTCACATACTTTATGACTAGAATATTGGTATTGCAGCTTATAGGTATTATTGATACGGTGTTGAAGGCGATAAAGCACCAGTTTACTTAAAATGGAACCAACATTGAGGCTCGTTGCAAAACACTTTAGCTTTTTCAAGCTTTTTTTAATAGGCTTTAACTGAATGTTTTCTCATTATAGCTAGGTTAAGTTAGGTTAGGTTAGTGTGGTAGCTTACCGCACTTATTTAAAACCCCGTTTTTATGCCAGTCTTGAGCTATTCAGGTGAAACACCTGAAGTTGAGTTGCCATAATTATGTAGATTAAGTTCCTTAGTACGCTTGTTTTTAAACCCCCCCCCCCCCCGGGGATTTTTCAATAGGTCGCTAAATAAACACATTATTTGGTTTTGGTGTTCACCCAACCACCTACACATAACAACATACATAGATAAGCTAGATTTACGATTACAAATTTTATTTATTTTTCTATACAATACACTACAAAAATACTCACGTACATACATACACGTAATAAACTCGTTTAAATATGAGACGAAAAAAGAATACCAACCAAATACACCAAATACATCCTATTATTTTAAGGATCATCATAATCACCATCATCAGCAGAATGATAAGTATGACAAATACAATTACACTTTAAATCCTGGACCAACAACAATACATATACCGCTAGCCAATGGAGCCACCTCATCGCCAACGTCAAATCTCAAGTCAAGTGTTACGCAAGACGTACAAAGAACCACCATATGGCAGCAAGTTAATAAGGACGGCACATCGGCCGATCAATTGATAATACCGACAAGCGCTAAAGTACGACAAATCAATGGCAGTCAAAAGTAAGTTTAGAATTAATTCTCGTTTTGAATTTAAATTAAAGTAAAGCTTAAACAAAATTAAGAATACTTCCGATTGATAATTAGTGCTAGTTTTTATTATAGTTACATACATACATATTTTGTTAAGCTAGTGCTATTTAAACTAACTAATGATGTTACGTTTCATTTTTGTTTTTCTTTTACATCTGCTTTGTTTATTTTTTTTTACATTAAAATTGTAAAATAAAAATTATTTCCAACTTAAAAACGTCTTAACGTATCGTTTCCTGATACCCCTGATAACTTCTGTAGTAAAAACAATCAACGTTTAACCACAATGAACGAAGAAGATGATGACAATGCTGGTGCTACTCCTAAAACTCTTATAAAACCCACACTAAAAGCCGGAGATATGGTGAAGGAAAACGCCAATAATGGTACCAGCATCATTATAGATCTAACGAGAAATGATGTAACCCCGGTTTAGAGTTTTTGAAATTTTTGAAATATGAAATTCTAAGAAGAAGAAGAACAAGAAGTGTTCAATGGAAAAATTTTGTCAATACGAACCTTTTTTAACCCATAACTTCCCCTTGTGTAGCATCTTAAAATATTGGAAAAAAAGTAGAAAATATTTAATACTTTGCAATTAATAACTGATCTGTGTAAACAATTAAATACGAATTTTTATAAACAAAAAATATTTTAAAGCATTAATAAGAAACTAATATACATACATACATACATACATACGTACATACGTTAATACATACATACATATATACGTACATAATCATACTAAAGTTTAGTTAACGATTTAAACTCCATTTAATAAGGGAAGAGTAATTTTAAACTATTCTTTTAGATCTTTATATCAAAATACGAAATTAATTGTGTAGAATCGACCAAGTAAAGATTAGGATTCTGTCCTCTCGAATGCAGTAAATTAGGTGTCTCATTTGAAGTATAGAACAAACAGTGGAACTAACTCTTTTATTACATTTTTAAGTACCCGTATATACATACGTACGTAATTACACAATAATTTAAACAAATTGCCATTTAAGGTAAATCATAAAATTGTTCACAGTGTAGATATTCCCATATACTTCTGACTTTTAAATTATTTGAATATGGTTTTTAAAATTAATAAAAAGCGAGCATTTTTTAAAATCAGTTATTAGAATAGAAGAAACGAAATGTGGAATGAAAAATATTTAAAATTTTGAGGGTTTCATAGACATGGATGGCGTCATAAAGGATCCGCCAAATAACTTTTTTTTTGAAAATGCTTTAAAAAAAACTACTGAATATTTTCTGAAATTTCTTTTTTTATTTGAAAGTACAATCCTTCCGGTTAATAATGGAAAATAATTTCATTCAAATGGCAGCCTCGGCTGGCCATGCAGTAGCCTGCACCAGAAGATGCCGATTTTGGCAAAAAATATTCATCTTTTCAGATGAAGCTCATTTTGATCTTGGCGGGTATGTAAACAAGCAAAATTGTCGCATTTGGGGCACAGAAAACCCACACGCATACATTGAAAAGCCGACGCATCCAAAACGAGTCACTGTTTGGTGCGGATTTTGGTCAAGAGGCATAATTAGGCCATTTTTCTTCGAAAATGAGCAAGGAGTGGCCGTTACAGTCAATGACGATCGTTATCGGGCCATGTTGAACAAATTTTTGTTCACAAAAATTGAAGAGGAGGATATTGGCAACATTTGGTTTCAACAGGACGGCGCTACGTGCCACACAGCCGAAGCTACACGCGATGTTTTGCGCCCTGTTTTTGAAGATCGCATTATCAGCCGCAGAGCTGGTGTCGTTTGGCCACCTCGGAGCTGCGATTTGACACCGTTTGACTATTATTTGTGGGGTGCCGTCAAAGATAAGTGTCACGCCGACAAGCCAGAGACAATTGACGCTTTAAAGGACAATATTCGTGAAGCAATTGGTGGCTTAAGCTGCACACAATCGATACTGTGCTTAAAAATTGGACCGATCGTGTAGGCCAGCCGAGGCCGCCATTTGAATGAAATTATTTTTCAAATAAAAAAAGAAATTTGAGAAAATATTCAGAAGTTTTTTTTAAGCATTTTCAAAAAAAAAGTTATTTGGTGGACCCTTTATATTGCACATCTAAAAACGAAAAAACTTAGCAGAATAGCAATTAAAACATTTTTATAACCGACAATATACATACAGTCAAGGAAAAAAGTCTACATACAGCCACCAATATGCGGATTTCACGGACTATTGATTCATTTGAGAAACAATGCAACAATGCAAGTGTGTTTTTCAGCGTTTTATCGATACTTTTGTTTCGGAAAGTATCAGTCTAATGGACGCAGACATTAAATATTATAATAAACAATAAGCTGAAGTCGCCGTAGTCTAGTAGGTAGTGTGTTGGCTTATTAGACGTAAGGCCACGGTTCAAACCCCAGGTTAGACATCAAAACCAAAATATGAAAGTATTTCTTAGGCGACTTCCTCTCAGCATATTTCTGGCAAAAACTCTGAGAGTAAATAAAATTGCCATGAAAAGTTGCTCAAAAATCTGTCGTTCTGAGTCAACTTTAAACTGTAGGTCCCGCCACTCTTGTATAAAATTAACACACACAACATAAGTGGCATGAGAAACTAGGTCCATAATCCTGACTGAAGCGTTGCTATGACCAATTATGCGTGTGTGAATAAACAATAAGCTTTTGTGCAATCTTTAGATAAGGTATCGGAATCGTTAAATTCAATATCCAATCCCGCCAGTACAGAGCCTAAGATCAGTTAGCCGAACAGTAATCGATTGTGAGGTCTTAAACAACTAAGAGTTATTGTGAAAATAATACAAAACATGAAGCAAATATTCACAAATTTTTAAAAAACCTTTTCCCTTATTGAATAAGCTAACGTTAACCGCCTAAGGTCCATCATATACTTTACCACCCCACATATGAATTTAAAATAAATATCGTGTATTCAACTCTAAAAACTGTAGGAAACTTACAATATACTGATATACCACCCATTTAATTAAATTAGAATCGACATCTAAAACTAAAAAAAAATTATGAATTGGAATAAACGATTTACATACTCAACTCAGTCAATTTGCAAAAATCAATTAAAAAATAAGAAATTGGGCATAAAATTCGATTTCGATAACTATTTCCCACTTTTTATGTATCAACCACATCATATCGATATTAATTTTAGACAACCATTATGAAAAGAAAAGTACAATTTAAATCATTAAAAAATTTTAAAAATGTATTTTTTATTTTATTTTTTAATTTTGTTTTTATTTCTTTTAAACAAAAATATATCGATTACAAAACAAAGTAATTTATTCGCACAACTCAAAACAACCCAATATCAATTTAGAATAAAGTTTTAGCGAAATTAGAAAATATTTACATATGAAAATATTTAATAATTAATGAAAATGAATATTTTAATTTGATTGTATGTATGTGATCCAAAATATATTGTTTTTGAAAAAAGCTTTGAATTTCAAAGGAAAAAGTTTAAAATATTTATTTATTATTATATAAGGCTGTGTATTTCTTTTTAATTTTTAATTTTTCAGAACAAAAACCAAATTTGGCTAAAACTTAAATATGTCGTCTCTTACATAACAGTATTTTACATTAATTTGCATATTAATTATAATTAAGAATAAATTTTAAATATTCAAAATGAAAACCAAAACATATGTACAATATTTAAAATAAAATATTAAAAATTAATAAAAAAAAAATAGAATTTTGAAATCCCTTACACATTGTTTTATTTTAAGAAAATAATGTTTTTCATATTCTCTCTACTCTCTTATAAGATGCTAGCTAACATTAATGAAATTTAAGATTTTTAATAATAAATGCAATTCATTAAAATGCAATTCATTTGAATTAATTTTTTTTCTTCACCTACTTAGTATTTAGAAAGTGTTGTTGTTGCTGTTGATGTTGTTTTTTTTTTTTCTTTCCTTTATTATTAATTATTATTTTTTTTTTTTTGGTATGGAAACTAGATGTCCAGCACTAATTGCAAACGCAAGAAACACAATATTTTCATCGCCATTAAAATAGGTGTCGAAGTGGAAACCTGCTAGACCGACTATACAGAAAGTGTTAAACTTATAGAGAAGAATCCCCCGTCATCTTAGCCAGTAGTTTCCCTTCTATTCCTTTCTCACCTCATCCACCGCCATTGAAATATGTACGTAAAATGCATGTTAAATTTTGTGTTCCGTATTCCGTATTATATTTGTTAATAAAGAAATATTGTTTATCAATAATTTTGAAACTAATTTGAAGCTTTATTTGAATTTCAGCACAAAGCATTTAATTCGTCGATGCAAATATGGCACGGATATACAAATACAAGTAGTCGACACTTCTATATCTCACCAACAGAAACCTCGGTTTGAGTCAATAATTTAAATTCGCGCCAACAAAAAAACAATATGTAAAGAAATCTCAATAGTTTATAATTTATATATGTATTTATGTATATGTGTTCACCCTTATCAAACCATATCCCTTGTTAAGAAAGAACTGAAACAAAAACAACACAACAACAACAGCACTTTTCAAAGAGAATTAATACTACAAAGCAAAACAAGATTAATTATGAAACTTAATTGGCATATCACGAATATTAAACGATTTTTGTTTGAAAAATAAACATTTTTCAAACCTATTTACTGTATATTAAGTTTTTAAATCATAGCCTTCCGTTAAAACAGTTAAATAAATTATTTTTAAACTACCGCCTTTTATTTTAAATCAATTGGTAACGAAAAATATTTTTCAAATATTTATAAGATTTACAAAAAATTTAAAAAAAAAATAAATGGAAATAATTTTACATTAAATTTTAATCAATTCTTAATATCCAGCTCTGTCTGTAAAGCAGGGGTTACCAAAAATTTTATGGACGTTTATTAGTGAGTAAGAGAGAGGCAATAAATTGAGGGAATTTATTTATTAACGTCAAAGAAAAGTGTTAGCAGTAATTGATTAATATATATGTATATATGTTTCTGAGTGTGTTTCCAGTGTGGTGAGTTTTTCAAAATGTGGTGAATTTCTCGGGTGTGGTGAATAAATCTGAAACTCACCAAAGTGCCGTTATTCGAAATGGTACTGTATTACCATATATTCGTGTACTGTATATCGTGATTTGGAAGGTGTATATCTAGAATAAGTGATTTTCACCTCTGTTAGCGGAGACATTCACCGACATGTCTGATTACCATATTTACTGCGTTACCAACGATGTGGTTTCTGTTTGGATTAAGGATAATTAATCTCGATTAGTGAAACGCTGAATAAAAGTAAGTACACTCAACGAACGAGTAAGAAGTGTTGCCATTGTGTCATTCCGTTTAAAATTCTAGAAAAATTTAATTAGAAAATTGCCTTCAAATATAACTAAATTTAAATTATTTTGTAAATGAATTTTTGAATAATTTCTTTCTTTTAAATTTTATTCAAAATGCTTGCAAAAAAGCAAAAAATTGGAAATTCTTTGTCGAAATATTTATAATTTTTGTGCTTTTTCGAAAGGCATATCGGAATCTAAATTTAAAATCAGCAAAAATTATTAAATTCAGCACCAATTACATTTTCAATACGTTTTTTTATTACGTATTATATGGTTTGCACTTTTCAACTATTAATGGGGTCAGCAACAGTCCAAACTAATGCTAAAGGTCTTTAGCCCCAGTTAGCCCAACTTCCATGCAACGTAATATATTCATTTTTAGAATAGGAAAAACAACGTACATTTCGAAATGAACGTATATTTCGTAACGTTCCGTTGATATTTGACTAACGGGAGGGACTTTTACATTTCGAATCAACTATTCCATTCCGTACGTGTATTAAGGCTAAATAAATATTTTTTTATAAAAGTAACATTTGATGCAAAAAGGAACTCTTTCAGTTATAGTTCAGTGCTATTTCAAAATTTCAATTTTGCAACACTGTATGAATGGTAACCACTGCTGTAAATCTAATTGATTGTGTTTTAACGGTAGTTTTTTAAAACTACAAAAGAAACTCAACGAAAAATGGTTAGTAAGTCTTTTAACAGTATTATCGATATCGTTACAGTGTTATCTAATTTTATAATCGCGTTAACAGCATAAACGCTTTTTTCAATACTTTGCTCCCTTGCAAATGATAACTTCCCATTGTGCATGACAGCACATCAGCTGTTCGTTTCTTTCGTTCTCCTAACTGTGAGCTGTGAGTTACACGCTGTTTGTCTGTTGGTGTTGCGGGTTACTGGTTTTTATATTTTCTCAATTCTTGTCATTTTGTAATTCATATAATAAATTGTAAATAAAAACGAATAAGAATGACTCTAATAAAACGTTTAGTGAATAGTAATTTAATAACGCGTTTGAATACCATCAAGACCTTTAATCAAGTAAGTGGCCAGGCTCATAAAAATCCTCTACAGAAAATTGTTTTCTTAGACGAGAAGAGGTTATGTAATTAAAGAAATTCCGCATAAAACTTGTTTAAAATAAATAAATTTCATCTTTTATATCCTTTACAGAATGGTTACTGTACGCATTTAAAGTTTGCAGAGCATAAACCGATTGAGAAAATACGTAATATTGGTATATCGGCGCACATTGACAGTGGCAAGACGACTTTGACAGAACGTATTTTGTTTTATACCGGTCGTATTGCCCAAATGCACGAGGTTAGAGGCAAAGACAATGTGGGTGCTACCATGGATTCAATGGAGTTGGAAAGACAAAGAGGCATAACAATTCAATCGGCCGCCACTTATACTTTGTGGAAAGACATAAACATCAATATTATCGATACACCCGGACATGTAGACTTCACTGTGGAGGTAGAGAGAGCTTTGCGTGTTTTGGATGGTGCAGTTCTAGTACTGTGCGCAGTAGGCGGTGTTCAAAGTCAAACCCTAACCGTAAATAGGCAAATGAAGCGCTACAATGTGCCTTGTCTGGCCTTCATCAACAAGCTAGATCGTATGGGTTCAAACCCCTACAGGGTTCTGTCACATATGCGTTCGAAAATGAATCACAATGCCGCCTTCATACAGTTGCCTATTGGCTTAGAAAACGATTGTAAAGGTATTGTAGATTTGGTAGGAGAAAAAGCCATATATTTCGATGGTGACTATGGCACCAAAATCCGTTACGATGAAATACCGCAAGATATGCGTACGGAATCTGCTGAAAGAAGACAAGAACTCATAGAACACTTGTCCAACGTGGACGACACATTGGGTGAAATGTTTTTGGAAGAAAAATCTTTAACAGAGAGTGACATTAAGGCTGCTTTGCGCAGAAGTTGTATTAAACGCGTCTTCACCCCAGTAATGGTAGGCACAGCCTTAAAGAACAAAGGTGTCCAACCTTTATTAGATGGTATTATTGATTACTTGCCCAATCCGGGAGAAGTAGAAAATCTAGCCTTTATTGAAGAAGATGGTAAAGAGCCTCAGCAAATAGTGCTTAACCCAGCTAGAGATGGAAAAGATCCCTTTGTTGGTTTGGCGTTTAAATTAGAGGCGGGCCGTTTTGGTCAACTTACATACCTAAGATGTTATCAGGGTGTCTTGCGCAAAGGTGACAATATTTTCAATGCTAGAACCGGACGTAAGGTTCGCATAGCACGTTTAGTGCGCTTACATTCCAATACCATGGAAGATGTCAATGAGGTATACGCTGGTGATATATTTGCCTTGTTCGGTGTTGATTGCGCATCTGGTGATACTTTCACTACTAATCCTCGTGATGGTTTATCTATGGAATCTATCTTTGTACCTGAACCAGTAGTTTCTATGGCCATCAAGCCCAACAATCCCAAGGACCGTGACAATTTTGCCAAAGCTGTAGCCAGATTTACAAAAGAGGATCCCACTTTCCAGTTCTATTTTGACAATGATGTTAAAGAAACGCTGGTCTCCGGCATGGGTGAATTGCATTTGGAAATTTATGCCCAGCGCATGGAGAGAGAGTATAACTGTCCTGTTACTTTGGGCAAACCTAAAGTAGCTTTCAGAGAAACTCTAGTAAATCCCTGTGAATTTGATTATTTGCATAAAAAACAGTCTGGCGGCTCGGGTCAATATGCTCGAATTATTGGTGTAATGGAACCTCTGCCTCCCCATCAAAACACATTGTTGGAATTTAGCGATGAAACTGTAGGTACCAATGTGCCCAAACAATTTGTACCCGGCGTAGAGAAGGGTTTCCGGGAAATGGCCGAAAAGGGTATGTTGTCGGGCCACAAATTATCCGGAATACGTTTTCGTTTAAAAGATGGTGGCCATCATATTGTCGATTCAAGTGAATTGGCTTTCATGCTGGCTGCCCATGGAGCTGTTAAAGAGGCATTCGAAAATGGTTCTTGGCAAATTTTGGAGCCCATTATGTTGGTCGAAGTTACAGCGCCCGAAGAATTCCAGGGTGCTGTAATGGGTCAATTAAGTAAGAGACATGGTATTATTACCGGTACCGATGGTGCCGAAGGTTGGTTTACCGTCTACGCGGAAGTACCTTTGAATGACATGTTCGGTTATGCCGGTGAATTGAGGTAAGTTAATAAGTCCTTAATAAAATGCAAAAGCGACTTTCACTGTTTTGTCTTTTTAATCAAAATTTCTTACAGATCCAGCACCCAAGGCAAAGGTGAATTTACTATGGAATATTCTCGCTATTCTCCCTGTTTGCCAGATGTACAAGAGCAAATTGTGCGACAATATCAAGAGTCTCAGGGTCTGGGACAATCCGAGAAAAAGAAGAAGAAAAATTAAATTCATTTTAGTCTCATTCATGTTAACTTTAAGAAAAATTATATTTAGTAAACGATAACCAACCAATCATTATACTTACATTAAAAAAACAAAATAAAAATCTACAACTTATTTGTACAGCTGTGATATCAAACAATGTTTTTTTTTTGCTACAATGTTTTTTGAAACGTTCCTATTTCCCCATCAAATGTGGTTAACGATAATCCCACAACGGACTCGAATATTACAGAAGTTCTGTGATTCTAAACGCAAACAATTCCCGAACAAACAATTCAATTTCCTTATCTTATTATACATCTTTATTAGTTTAAAAATAGCAACAGCCCATGATTAAAACATATTTAAACCTGGTCCAATTTGAATTTCTTTTCCTTAGCAAAAGCATCGGAGCGATGTAATTGAAACAATAAACGCTCTTCAATATGTTTTACAGCATCTACGGTTAGCACCAGTGTGTCATGTTTCAACATAGAATAACAATTCAAACCATAAGCTGGCATTAGATTAACGAAACCCAAAGGATCAGTAGCGTGACAAATATTTTTGGGAAACATGTCATTTCTGAAAGTATAAAGGATATTTCAGATTAAAAAGCTTAATATTCATCAAAAAAAAAAAACTTACTTATCAATTATCAACACAGATGGTCCCCAATTTCTTTCCTTTATTAAGTCCAACATAAACTCTGGATCTGTACTGGGTATCTCAACATCTTTAATAATATGCAAATCATCCTGGGCGAGTTTAACACTTAAAGTAGATGTAAGACCCAAAACTCTCTTGAAAAATGGCAACATGTAAAAGTGAGTTGTAGGAGAACGGGGACCATGAGCAACGCCTCCACCTTGAAACAAGGGAGATCTTATGGAGCCATGTCTAGCTCTACCACCGCCCTTCTGCGGCCATGGCTTTCGACCACCACCACGCACTTCTGCTCTAGACTTGCTTTGGGCAAAGCTTACATAACGGTACTTACGCTGCCATTCAATGTTCTCTTGTATCACATCCACTCTGGGTTGTGCGGCAAATATATCCGGGTGTAATTCTATTAAACCCAATTTTTCCTCATTTATAGAGTCCACATTCTCTATCCAAGCTTGGCGGCAATCTTTTAGATTAAACGGAGAATATTCATCAAAATTTTGTGACAATATTATAGCCGGTGCCTTTGGTTTAGGCACTTCTTCTTTGGGTTCTTCCTTAACCTCTTCAATGGAACTCCTGGCGGTGTTTGTTAATGATATTGTCCTTATGGACGGCAGCAACCTTAAAGTCGTTTTATTCAATAAATTTAACATTTTTGTGTATCTAATTCGTTCAGTTAGAGAAAATACACACAAATCGCGTGCAATTTAACAAAAAAAAAATTATTTTTGACAATTCAAAACAGCTGTTTTGATGCAGAGTTGCCAAATCCATATTTTTAAAATTACGAATAGGATGGACGACTGTTTTTATGATAACTGGGAAAGTTGTATTTTAAAAAATACAATTTTTTGATACAATTAGTAATAATTAATTTTAGTATTAAATAATTAATAATTATAGAATTATAATTATTATTAATTTAAAAACAATAATAAGCTCACACGCATTAATATTAAATAGTAACCAATTATGTTGCCAAGATATACTTAAGTGGTACGAAAATAGTAAATTCAGACGAAAAACAAATCCTACTGTTCATTAATTTGTAATCCTATTAAATGTAGTCTTTAATCTATGTCCGTTTAGCGAATTTTCATCAAAAAAGTACTGTAATTTAAGGTGGATAATTCTGAAGCTCTAAACCAAGCTCCCAAAGCCTCAAACTAGTCATCATAAAATTTTGGAAGCGCTAGCTTGGTGGTACCTTAACACTACACAACTGCCTTCTATTTAGACGTTAGCTGTATAACAGAACCATTTAATGACTCCCTGCAAATTGAATTCAACACAGCAAAACCTTCCTCTATGCTAATCCTGCCTTGGTCCCCTTTTTCCACTGTTCGAACGAGATCTTTATGTTTGGCGTTTGTAAAAATTTACCCAGTCACTATTGGCTTCAGAAAGAGATTAATTTTATTGAGATTCTCATTCATATACGTTATATTGCATTAACTCGTTGTTTTTAGTGCAATTTTTATCTCTTAGCTAATTGAAATAGTGCCTACATGACATTCAGAGTTCATGTTTTAATTCTTTTTAGCGATATTTTCGGTAGTTGTTCATCAGAAGTATAACCTCTGAAAATAAATTTAGTGGAACCATACTATTTAAACCCATCTTACTTTAGAAATCTAATCAGCATGACCATAACTAAAGAGAATTGCATTTATCACTTTTCATGTAATGTGTAGCAACTACACTTAAGTCCTTTGAATTAATATGAATTCTATTCTATTTTAAAAAAATATCATATTAAGACCTTCATTAACAAATTAATAAACATATATTTCCTAATGTTAACTACTTTACTACTGCTGCATCAATTTACATCACGGTTTAAAAATATTTTATGGGTTTTTCTTTACCCACACACGCTATGGTCAAACTTTCTTCAGTTTTATGATAAAAACTCTATGGTCTATCAAATTGAATAAATAATAATTCTTAGCGTGAATTTATAAAAGTAATTTTATTTACTTTTTTTTTTTCTTGGGAATTACCTCAAGTCAAAGGTTCCTTCTAATCTAAATTAAGCATATTTTTTCAAGGCTATGTAAATCACCGGCCAACCAGCTCTCTAAGTTTGTTATCATCAAAGACAGAAATGGGAACTGTTTCTATTATTATTATAACTTTGAGAGAATTTATCAATTAAAAAAAATTTTGTTGTTACTTTCTTAAATTTTCCTTTTCTTAAACTTTTAATAACCAAATGAACTTTGAACCGAACGAAATTCCATATTACTAAGAAAAATATCCATAAGAATCATCATCAGGCGACGTAATTCCACACCTTTTATCAACACAAGATAAATATCGAGTGCGGAAAGAATAACCCGCTAATATTTCCGCAATTATGATGATGACATGCATACATGCGTACATACATACGTATTACACATATGCATGAATTCTTTATGAATATTTTACTATACATACTCATAGTTTAAGTGGCGCTAGAAGAAATAAATATCAGTCAAGAATAACTGTATATACGCATGTACTGCATAGTCTTGCAAGCATGTGTGTAAATAGTTAAGCGCAGCAACTACTATTTAGGCCTAGTTGAGGCATCATCCAACTAAATATAGGAGAAATAGGCACAGTTGGAAGAATTAATATTTTTATCTTTCTCTTTTATCTCTGTTTCACTTATAAGCAAGCAGGATGAGAGAAAGAGATTATCCTTGGTTGTCGTTTGCAGTAAAGAAGACGAGCAAAAAAATTTCCAACGATATTTATTGAATGCTCATTGCTTACCCGGAATTTCCAATGATAAGAACTCGACTACAAAATTCTCGTGCAATCTAGAAATGTATTTGAATGATTTTTAGTTTTAGTTTAACATTCAGAAAACCAACATACACACACGATACAGAGATTAAAAGAAACCTGAATCATCTTAAATTACATGTGTTTTAGAGTAAAAGCTGCAAATTGCTGTGTTTTTCTATTCGGTTTTTAATAAATTGATCATTTGAATACAACATTCAATACAATACATTGTGCTATTATCTCTTGACGTTGATGATTGATGGTGATTGTGAGATTATTGTTTTTTAGCAAGTGCTTGAATGAGAACATATTTTTTTAAATAATTTTTGTACTTTTAATGGATGCAATTATGGACTAGAAACATAAAGTATGTATTAACAGCATTAAAAGCATTTAATTTTTAATAATAATTTTTTATTTTATTAAATATTATTTTTTAATTTATTTTATTCGTTCTCTTATTTAATTTTCTGAACAACACCTTTATCCACTTTATGCCAATTTTAAAAATGATTTCCGTTTTGTTTATAATTTGTTACGCTTTTTTCTAACTGTGAACATTAAGTACAACTCTGTGTACTTATTAGTAATTTGTTAAAAGAGTGTACATCGAAAAATAAAATGCACGAAAATATTAGTCTCAGCGAGAAAGCGAACGATTTAAGACGTGTTCAACATTATAAAACAAATAAATATTCAAGTGGTTTCAATCGCGTTACAAATATAGTACAATAACAACAACATAAATTAAAAAAGAAAAAACACATTTGAGCACTTATGAAAAAAAGATCAGAAAACGCTTGAGAAAAATTGCAAATAAATAGAAAGCTATAAAAGAAAAAGTGACATAATTGTAATATAGCGGTTAAAAAGAAAAAGGTATAAAACAAATTAATAGCCAAAGGTTATACTATTTTTAAAAATTTAATAAACAAGTGGCCATTTTGATTAAATTAACAACCGTCGTTCACTTAGGAAACGAATAAAGAAAGAGAGAAGAAAAAAAGTGATTAAAGCAAAACTTAAAAACAACGTCAAAAAAGCTATACTTGTAGCTTTTGTTATAAAATCTAGAATATTTTAATGCAATGTGAACAAAATAAAAAAGAACAAATAAAACGCAACTAAAAATATCCACAAGTTTCGATTTGAAAGCTAAAAAGAGTGCAATAAATTAAAAAATAAGTAAATGAATAAAATATTTGCTCGTACAACAATTAGAAAAATATTCTAATTTTCTTATTTCCACTTTTCTCTGTGTACATACAACTTAAGACAATAACAACAAGTGTCAATTTCCTATTTATTCATTTTAAGCAACGTTTGTTTGAAAGGTGAAGAGCGAATTAAGAGAAGAGTGCAAGTTTTATTTTTGTTTGTTTTGTTTTTATCAGCAGATTGAAAATTTTGTAATTTATATTAAAACCACAAAAGAAGTTAGCATTTAAGGTACTAATTGTGATATGTTTTACAAATTACCACTAAATGATAACGTTAACAAGCATTGATAAGTACTAAGAATACCCCAAATTTCAACGGTGTTGTTACAAATTTGAAAAATTAGTATAATATTTATCAGTTCCAACTAAAAAATAAATAATTTCGGAGAAAAAATAATCGGGAGTTTTTTAATACAAAGAGCTTAGGTCAGCTAAGTTCTTGAACATACCAATAATGTTTTTTTTTATTATTAAAAAAACAGATTTCGTACGACTCTAGTGTAAACCTATCAGTATTTAAATCACATATTCTCTTTCCTTCTCTTCATCTGTCTATTATTTATGTCAAAAAATCTCAATACTTAAGTTGTGCTCTTTCCGTTTTACTCTCATTTAAACAGCATTTTACTAAATATCGAAATTGAGATAAAGAACAATTAAATAAAAAATTAAATAATTTAAAAATTATAAACACAATTAAGATACAGCAACAAAATGTGGAATCCAACACCATCATCATCAACAGCGTCATCAAGTGATAATAAGCAGAACATTAGGGAACAAGTAGAAGTAGACGATTGTAAATGTAGTGGTGGTGGTATTGAACAATTAAATCAACAGCAGCAACAATCAAATAACAGTAAACACAAGTGCATATTACTTGAGCGTCAAGGAGAAGCAGAGGACTACGATAAAAAATTATCAGATTTGTCAGGAGAAACTATAGATTCCGGTTTCATTTCGGGACCCCAAACATCTTCATCGGCCTATTTCGAAAAAGATAACGAAGGGCAAAGTGGTGGCGGTGAAATTAAAATATTAAATATACCGGAATCTACAAAGCATCAACCACAACAGAAAGAACAACATTATCAACCCAACTTGGATTCGGGCATAATTGACGAAGATTTCGAAGGTGACGACTGTAATTTACAAGAGCAGAATCAATCATCAGTTAATAGCATAGAGCAACCACCAAAAATGTTACTTCCAAACAGCGTTGAATCTGGCATATCAGAATGGTTTTGTAATTTGAGTTTACACAATAATCCCAATGCTGCCAATATTAATACACTATCATCTGCATCTAATTCGCTTACAAATCCATCTATGACGGTTGCCGGTACTGGTTTAAATAATCTGGGTGCTCCAAAGCAACAGCAAACCGTAAATAAATCATTTGTATCGGCTCCTTCTGCATCCGCCGGTTCAACTGCCCAACAAACAGCCACCATATCGCAACAAATAACTCCAACTAATGCTTGGGAGAAATTTTATCAGCAAGATGATGACGGAGACACGTAAGTTCAAATTTCTTTTATTTATTTTAATGCCATTAAGACAATTTATGACGATATTGATTGAATAGATTTTGAATTGAATTGAAAAAAAAATGTAACTGAAAATGTAACGAATTAAAAAAAAATGCGGATCTAAAGTTTAAACGATTTTATAAAAATCTAAAAGCAAATATAAGTTAGAAATCAAGAAGAACCTAGTAAAAGATACACCAGATACACGTTATCAGTCTCTTAATGTACATATTAGCTTAAAGATAAATTTATACATGTTAAATTGATGAATAGTTAGACGCCTCTAATATTTGATTCAAGATTAAACGAATAATTATACATTTCTAGGAAATTAGCTTTACACCAAAACTCTGAAAGAACAAAAAATAGTCAAAAATATTTCAAATTTTATTTAAAGACATGTCACAAACAATTGTTTGATGTTATGGAGGAAGCTATAGGTTCCTCTTCCCAATACTAAAGAACATTTCATTCATTGAATCTTTTTAAGCTGTCCCTTTCAATACATGTACATACGTAGCCATATATACTTGTATTATATTTTTACAAACAGTCCCTAAATATAGTATCATAAACTCGATTTCCCCCTTTTTTTCATTTCCTGCACAGCAACTTGCCATGCTGTGTATATACCAACAGCAAAACGTTGATGAAAGAGACAGATCACAGATATAAATCACCTGTTACATTATGGCTTGTGTTAAGTTCCGTAAAATTTCCCAAATATTTTTTTTTTTAAAACAGCTGTGAACAGGTTTTTAAGTCAAGTTTTGTTTTCACTGCATGATGTTTGCAATTGTCAAGGATTAGGAGAAAACTTTAGATTTTATAGATAAATCCGATATACAATGCAAGTTTTTTTACCTGATTGTTTAAATGAAATATTTTTGAATTAAATTAATTTCTTTTTACTTTTTTTTGAATATTTCTGTTATTAGACCTTTACATTTGGCCTGCATTTCGGGTTACGTTGATGTTGTTGCTGCCTTAATACGTATGGCTCCACATCCTTGCCTATTTAATATTCAAAATGATGAGGCACATACCCCATTGCATTTGGCTACATTGACAGCCCAACCAAAAATTATCAGAATGCTACTAATAGCTGGAGCAGAGGTAAGATATAAAAAAGGGATTTTATTTTTACAAAATCATAAAATAAAAATAAATGTAGAACTCTTACAAAACGGACACCCTTTTAAATTTTAAATTATCCTCCTTTTGAACTAATATCGTTTGTTTTTTAAAATATTATTCATTTGATAATTTGTATTGTACAGTGTCTTATTCAGTGAAACTAATTTATTATTGTATGTTGTTATTATTTTCTTTACGGGCAAAAAAAAAATAATTATGTAGCCAACAATACGCGATCGTCATGGTAATACAGCATTACATTTAGCCTGTATATCCGGCGAAGAACAATGTGTGCGAGCTTTAACTATTCCAGTCAGT
Source organism: Sarcophaga variegata (assembly GCA_932273835.1). NCBI lineage: Eukaryota > Metazoa > Arthropoda > Insecta > Diptera > Sarcophagidae > Sarcophaga > Sarcophaga variegata. Next base: position 118,890,786 of record OW026361.1, read on the forward strand.
GCCTCCGAAGTCCATGAAGCCCATCGTCAGTATGGTCACCGTGCCAATGACAAATCCTATTTAAAATGCGCACAATTACCCTCCGATTTGGAAATTTGCAATTATGATGGTAAGTAAATAAATTAAGTCATCTTATTTTTTATTTTTACTATAAATTTTAATACACACAAGGCTTTTCCAACAATAACCCGTTAAATTAATATTTTCTAATTTAATGTTTATTTATTTTTGTTTTTGATTTTAAATGACGTTTATATTTATAATAAATTTTGTTTCAGACGTCCCGTCTTTTTGTTAGTATATTATATTCTTTGTCGCCTTTTCTTTTTCGGCTAGCCACAGTCATAGACATTTTTTTCTGCAAACAAAAAAATATATATTCATTATATTTAAAATATATATCGCATACATACATTTCATTTAAAAATAAATGCACACATATGTGAAATTTTTGCCTTTAAGAATTTTCCGCTTAGCTGTCTGCTTTTTATTCTAAAGAAAATTTTTATTGTCCGTATCTATTTTTATACACGATACTTGTGAGAGATAGATATACATAGGTTTGTTAGTATAGCATATTCTTGGCTGTAAATATAAATTAAAATACAAAAATTCTAAAGGAGAAAAGTATGGCATTGTACAATAATAAGAGGGTTCATTAAGTATTCAACTCAGTTTAAAACTCAATGTTATTAAAGGAAAACTTGGTTTCATAATTAGTGTGCTACTTTTAAATTTATGAATATATTTTTAAAATTGTATTCTACAATTTGTATTTTTCTTTTTATTGCAGCAAATTTAGATCACTCTTAATGTTTTTCATATGTATGTATATATGTACATATACATATATTCTTTTATATAAACATACATACATATTTACTTGACGTCAGACAGTAAAAATGAAAATTATTCGATCACCGGCCGATCATTAAGAAGTGTTTTCCAATTTTGTTTTTTTCTTTTAATTTTTATTATTTTGTTTTTGCTTCCTTTGACGTCAGCCCACCCGTATGTGGAATTAAAAACAGTTTGAATATTTAAAATATAGAAATGTTGTATGCAGCTTAAAGTAATTAATATACGTACTACTAGTACATACAATCAATGGCAATTAAAGTTAAAAATAATTGTATTTACATTAAATTTGTAAATGACAAAGCAATTTGTTTTTTAAATATTTTTGACTTCATTGCTAAAGAAATTTAACCATCCGGGAAATTTAAAATAAATTAAAAAACTTCCCCCACTTTTAGGAAAATTCAATTGTGGTTTATAAAAAATTCATTTATTTTTTTTTTACTAAAATTTCTTAAGACGTACTTTTTATGATTCAGTAGAAAAATCCAAAATGTTTATAAATGTTTCAATAAAAAAACCATACTGCGAGCCTGTATCTGAAAAAATTCTACATATTTCTAATTTGGGAACAACTAATTTATATATTGATTTTTTTTGTTGTAAATAAACCGCCCTCACTAATACTTCTTCCGCTACTTCATTTATATATGTACATGTATATATTTACATGACAATACAAAAATAATAATAATAATAATAACCTTCATTTGTAATTCAACCTCTGACAACTAAAAGGAAGAAATAGTTTTATTGACTGAAAATATTCAAGGTTTATTTATACACACAATAAATTTGTTAGAATATATGTACATAAATATAAATAGAAAAACAAAACCCAAAATAATTGAAATTATAAATTAAAATTCTGGTTGCTGCAATTCTTTCTTTTTAAATTCAAACGTGAAATAAATTCAACTTGCATTTCAACTCTTTTATTAAACAAAAGTGTATTAAATTAAATACATATATATGTTTAAGCATTTACTTCTGTGTCTCTATCCGCGTTATGCCAGCCAACTACAACAAACATTTAATATTTATATGTATTATTTTTGTCATTGCTGTTCAATTATTTTACACATCTCCACTCGTTTTGCCTGCCCAGTTTGGCATTTTCATTTCTGTTTTATTTATATTATTTTGGTATTGCTTTCGCTTCTTTAGCTCTGTTTTACTTTTGTTGCTGGCGCTGGCTGGCTGTTCGGCTAAATATAAAAATATTTTGGGTTTTTCCCATAAAAAAAAACAACAACAACAACAAACGACTAAACAGAGAAGAAGAAACATTGAAATTGTGTTGAACACCATCATAACCGCTGCCACCACCACCTCCATCAAAATATCATACCCGAACGAACCATCATCCTAAGCAACACAAACAAAAGCTGCTTATAACATTTTGGTAGCCAGCCGTCCGTCATAACATATGAATCAAAATAGAAATGTGATTTTAGTATTAATAAAGTAAAAGTATATATATATATATATACATACATACATATGTATGTGTCTATATATTGTATTATAAATTAGTATGGATTCATATGCTTCTATCAACGTAAACGGTGTTTGACGTATTCACGTTTTTTCCTTTATATTTTCTATGTAACAGAAAAGTATTTGTAATATTGAACTTACACCGTATTAAATACATTCAACTTAAAAGGAAATACATTTTAGAAGAATTTCTTGTTTTTTTGGCATAGCATTTGTAAAATCACAAGAAATACTATGACGTTGATACCGTTACTATGATTGTATGATTCTTTTAACTACAAGCTATCGAAAAATGTAATACCATATGAATTTTCTTTTGGCAAATCCGTTTACCCAGATCATAAAACTTTTTTGATACTGTATGAAAGCAATTAAGATATAGGTATGCATGTCAAAGAGACCAATATCATAAAATACGCAGATAATATATTGATTTTAATAATATAACAAACAAATCTGAGTTACTAAGGAAAGATAAACAACCAAATCTAATGAAAATTTGAAAGAGAACAAAAAAAAAAGAAATACAATCAGTTTTAACACATGTTTAGTTAATTGATTAATGTCTAGCATAACACCACCTCCCATGCATGACTATACTTGCCCTATTTCAAACCTAATCGAATCTCTAATGGCCCCTAAAAGTTTCGGTTTTCGTTTTTTTGAAGTATATTTTGCCAATTTAATACTAGAATGCTATTCTACATACAAAAAATTAATAACGATTTATTATAGCTTTCTTATCTAGACTGTTTTTGTGTAATTAATATGGGTTTCCCCAAGAAATTTTATAAAGCAAACGTTCACATATTGATAAGGGAAAAGTTGGGCCATGTTATTTTCATTGGAACTAACGAGCTTAACAGATAATTTATATTGTTTTGCAATGAGTTAACTAAAGATAAAAAATATCTACAAATATATATACCGACCGAACGAGCGGCAACGTCATAGAAAATACCATTTAAATTAATTGATAACTTCAGAAAAACCAAAACAACTATAAACCAAGTTAATTATTTCGTCGTAGATTATAGCAATAACAAGGTTTTTTCTAATTCTGATTATGAATTACTTGCTAATTACTTATTTTGAATATATCATCATTTTCAATTGCAGAAAAACTGTTACACAATTTTTTTACGCACTATTAGAATAAAATAAAAATATATTTCTAGCTATAAAAAGATTGCAGTTTGATGGTGTTTTTAAAGAAACTAAATTTAAATAGAAATATTCTCTTAATTTTTAATACACGAAGCAAGTTGCGAGGGCCGGCTGTATTTTAAGATTGGGTGTAATTTGCAATTAAAAAGTAAAAAATGAAAAAAATTAAAAACTTTTTTTTATTTTCTATTTTTTTTTAGTTTTTATACAGTATTATTAAATAATATTTTCTGGCCTTTCGCATTGGCAAATTACCAAAAAATGTATAATTATATTGTATGTAAACAAAATGTGTAGTATAGATTTGTCTAGGTTTTATTTGGCATATTGTACTAAAAGAAAAAAATAATCATGTGACCATAATATAAAAACAAAGTGTGCACATAGCTACATATATCTTGAAATTAACTAATTTTTTTCTTTTTGTTTTTGTTTTATTTTCTCTACTTTATTCATGTTAAAAATGTAGAGAAAGAAAGAAAACTTTTTTATAGAACTTTAATCATGTTTAACTCTCAGCTTCCGACCTTTAAACAAACATCTTCGAGTTTTGCTATTTAAATTTTTTTTAATTGCGTTTAAAACGCAATTATTTGTTTTTATTACTTCATTTACTGCCGTCATGCATTAAAATAGGATTTTCCTAAGATAATTTGCACAGAAATTCTTATTAGAAGATTTAAATTTAAATGCACTAACAATGTCAATAACTTATAATGATTTTTTTATTGCAAAGTAATTGTTTTCATTCAATTTGTTTTTTACAACTAAATCACATGAATCAGTTTAAGCAAATTAAAAAAAGACATACAATTAAAATAAAAAATTAATTGAGATGGTGACGACAATGCTGCATGTCTAAAAATGTTAAAACAAATATATATTTAAAGTACCACAATAAAAATACAATTTCATTCAATAATCTTCTTGATTTGTTTTTTAAATGATTTATAATATGACATGATGTACTGTATTTGATAAATAAAAGTAATAATAAAATGAATCAGGGGTTTAACCACCATCTCATTTCTAATCTACACTCATGCATGACAACATTCACAACGTGTTCAATAGAAACAAATATGGAAAGCCTTTACCATATAAGAAGTTTTTATTTTATGCCAAGATTTGACAATGCACTATCTAAAGTGTATATGTGCGTGTGTTATTTAATGGGGAATTCCATACGTCATTATTTGAAACAGAAAGCAATAAGCAAAACTTTAAAACATTAATTACGACAATTTGAAGAAGGCTTGTCTAATATTATTGAAATGCAAATACATATGTCTCTAAGGCGGCATATAAAGGTGTACAAACAAAAATTTCTGTTCAAAACCGCAAGTGAATATTTTTAATGACAAGTTTTATACGTTTCGCCGTTTATATTCTTTCATCTTTTTTTTTAGAATTTTTCTTTATAAATTTAAATGAGACTTTTAAGAAACTCTTTGAGACATCTCGTCTCTTAAAATGTTAGAGTTTATGGTTGATGACTTGTTATGTTTTTCGTGCAGCATTTATTTTTAACACTGATTTGCTTTTTCTTTCTTTTTCAAATACTGGTTTTTGTAAAGTTTTAAATGATGCCCACATACTTATACACGCTTATTTAATTTTGGAAATTCCCACCCAATAAAAGTGTTGAGCATCAGACAGATCCAACTAACATTATGATAATTATTATTGTTATCATCATCATCATCATTATACTTGTGTTTAACCCTTTGGCAATTTAGTAGACCGCAATAGATCGTTTTTCTATTGCCCGTTAAAAGAAATTCCCCTTGTTGTGTTAGCTATGAGTAAGAGTAGCTACGATACTTTCGACAAAAAGAAATGAATTGATTTATTTTTAATTTTTAACGTCATAGTGATTTAAAAGGAAATTAATTATTTAGTATGACTATTGTGAATGTTATCTTCCAATAATTTTCTCTTTCAAAAAAAAAATCAGTTTTTAAAACTTAAAATTACAAACTACTACCCATTATGGGTTATATATATATGAACTGCTGTTGTATGATGGAAAAAATCAAATTCTGAATTAATTGTTGATCCAAATAAAAACGTGTTAAGTGATGTTTATTAATGGTGTTATGCTGTTCGTTGTTGAAAAGTTATAAAATGACAACAGGGGTTTTCCTCAACGATTTCTTTCTTTTGTTGTTATTATGCGCTTATAACTTTGTAAGCGGTTAACTTGTTTATTATTGACATTTTTATTGTTTATTTTAATGTGTATGTGTGTGTGTCTGTGTGTTTTTTTTACATTTATTGGCTCATTACACATGTGGGTTTATTCACTTTTTCTCTCAGCGGTTTTTACTACGCGTGAGGTGTCCGACCCCCTTTTTTCAATCAATTTTTATTTATTTTTGTTGCCATCGCACTCCTTGTATGTGCGTTTAAAAGTGGGTTTTACAAAACAGCCAGGTTTTTTTCATTGTCAGCTTAATTTGTTATATATTTTTTTGCACAAAGCGGGGGAATTTCAAGTCACGCTTAAAATGTTGATGTTTGTGTAGTAAACACTTATACATATATATGTATGTGTGTGTGTAAGTTTCCTTTTAAAAGAGAATATGCATTTCTTTGCGTTTATTTTTTTTTTAATTATTTCTGCTGCTGCATAATGAAATTGAAGGGAAAACCACACTCAACTTGAATTTCGAAAGTTGAGGGTTTTTCCTTCGGTTTGTCTCTAAGCAAGTGGCGAAGAAAGTTTTATATACACAATAAAGACACAATAAAGAAAAAGAAATGAAACAAAGCTTCAGATTTGGCAAATAAAATAAAAAAAATCTTAAAAACACATGAAAATCCCGATGCAATATAAAATGTTGTAAATATTAATATTATAGTCAGTTCATAGAAAGTCAATTCTTTAGAAATGAAAATGTATTATGATCGATTAAAACATTAAAAATAAAAACTCCCCTGAATACGTAAAAAAATTTTTGGACTAACATGTCTTAATAAGAAGAAATTTTTTTGGAATTTTTAATTATAATTCCTAAAATTAATATTGATTAACTACCATTGACGGAAATACCAAGACAATGTAAGATCAATAAAAATTTTCTAAAGTTCTCAAACACAAACCGTGTGGTTAATAACTTATAATAATTTTCCTCTTTAAGTTTGTAGCAAAACTTAATTTATTGTTTAACAAATTTATTTATTTTCACAGTAATGTGGTTTTTCCATTAATATATTTATTAAATATTTGTTCTTGGAAATCTCTATAAAACAATTAAATATAAATACACATGCGAGACTAAAATTGCTTAAAATTTTTTTAACTTGACTTCTTAAAATAATTTCTTTTCTCATATATACTATATGTACATGTTTTTTATATATTTTCTTTTTTATTTTGTTACAATTAATAAAATATGTAGAAATCAATGAACTTTGTTAAATGGTTTTTTCCAAATTCGGCTTTCTCATAATGAAGGACAAATTGTGTTTCAAATTATTGTTTTACTGTTTAATCTTCTATCATATCAGAGTTTTAATCACCACATTCTAAATTCCCATTAATCAGAAGCTGCTGTACAAATATTTGCTATAATTATTATTTTTTTTTTATTCGCCTTCTTTTGTATTTTTATTTGGGTTTTTTGATGAGAATGCGGAAATTCTTAAGTTTTATTTTAATATACCCTAAATGATTCCGCTGAAGATACTTAAGAACAACTGTGAAAATAAATGCTTAATTGTATGAATAGGATACTGGCGTTTATGTTATGTTGTATCAACACTTAAATTGAATGGAAAGTAATACATACAGAAATGAATTGTTTTTACCACATCGCTTACGAGCAATTAAATGCATATTGATTGATAAGTAATTAATGGAATTGATAAAATATAATCACTTTATAGTAAAAATGAAAAACATCAGTACTATTCAGTTCTCTATTTATTTGTTTATAACATCCATTCTGCATTTCACAATTGATTTCATCAATTATAATCATAGTAAATGTTGTTATTGTTTTCTTTTTGGGTTTTTGCTCAAAATGTTTGTTCTGACTAAGCACATATCAAGATGTTAATAACCGTTAGAATCATCCAATGAATGTTTTCTCCTTTTTTTTATTGATAAATTCAAAATCAGGTTAGACCACAGGGTTTTTTTGCGTTATTCAACAAAATTTCTAGATTTATAATGTTATGTTTGTATGTATGTGTGTATGCGTTTCTATTTGAATTTAAAATCAATTTATTTTAATCTTATTAAATCTTCTTGTTTGAATCAAACAAAACAGACTTTAAAAAGTTTTAAGAATGTTTTTTTTTTGTTTTTTTATTCGATTTTATAATTTATGCTAATAAACTATATTGAAACCAAACTATTTGGTTTAAATTTTATATCATTTCTTTATTTGTTAGTTCTATTATGTCTATCTCTGTCTACTCTTTCTTTATTTAGTAAAAGTGTTAAGCATTTCAGTTGATATTACTCACTTTTATATTGTATAAACGTTATTTAAGGGGGGAAATCCCAAAACAATCTTATTTATAATTTCACAAAAATATCAAGTGAACTGAAGTTGTTTGATATTTGATTATGAATCGAAAAGCAAGCAACAAATTATTACGTTTTTATTAATTTGCAAAATATGGCGAATTTTAAAATTGTCAAGTGATTTTTTTTTTCATTAAAATTGTTAAGAATCTCACAATGGTATTAATTTGTCTAATATTAATTGATTTCTTACAATATTTCATACATACATACATGATTACAGACAACAGTTATTCATCGCTCTTTGTATGAAGTTTTTAATAAAAAAAAATATAAAAAAATTAAAAAAATTGACATCAGCAAAATTAAAAATATTTGTGACACTATTATGCGGCAATAATACAACAAATGCAAACAAACAATCCGCATAAAATATTTCCAATCGATTTTAATCAATCTTAAGTTTTTAATTTATTCACTGGCGTAAAATAAAAGCGTCTGGTTAAGGAAGCAAAATAAAAAGCAAAGTGGGAGAGGGGATTATAAAATAAAGTAAATTAATACGCCAATCATTTCCTATTGCAATTTAAAAATTAAGCTAAAGGAAGGAGGGAATTGAGACTATTATTATGTTCATAACTGTGCATAGATGGATCATAGTAAAATATGAAACAAAAACAATAGTAAACTACAACCAGTTTGATCGTTTTCTTAACACCTTTCCCAACTTTAACTCTTTTTATGTACGTTTAATTTAAAATCTGTCTCTCTCCCTATTATAGATTTCAATATGAAATGAAATTCACATATTTTGCATACACGAGTTTAAGTTAAAAAAAATATTGTATATATTGTATATATATTTTGTATTGTATAAACAATAAAATAAATATAATAAAAAATACCAAACAAGACAATATAAATGCTAGACATTTTTAGATTATTAATATATTCACATATAAATATAGGCTATAGGGGAGACCCAGAGGGAATGAGTATACGCCATATACTACCATCAAATGACGTAAAATTACATGTTTACAACAACTAATGATTAATTTTTTAATTTTTTTTTATATTATTGTATGTGTATGTGTTTTATTTTTCCTTTTATAATTAAATTCCATTAAAATAAATTTTATAACTGTGAGGAAAACAAACTCAAAGCAAAAATATTTGCAAATTCATTATTGACGGTCGAATCTAATGATCGTAGAAAATCTAGTTGTTGTTTTTTCTTTTTGAATGAGTAAAACGGAGATGATTACAAGAAAAAATTTTATTACACACGTGTTTGGAAAAAAACCATAAAAAAAATATTTCAATTACGTACATATTTAAAGAGAAATGGAGCAGAAAGTCCATAAATATGCGAAATTCAAATTCCCCACTTTGTCTAAATATATAATTTACATAATTAAAATCGTATTTTGTATGAGTGTGCATATGTTTTTAATATTCATATTCAATATATTTTTAAAATATTTATGTTAAAACAAAAGATAATCTTGTTAATGTCTCCCTTAATGTAATCATTTTAATTAATCATACAATTTTACTAAATTTAGAAATAACAAAATTAGAATCGTATTAATTTATGATCATTGAACATGGGCATACATTAAGTTATTTACAATAAATTATTTAAATTTTTTTATAAAATGTTTGTCATGATTATAGAGCACAATGAAAACAATTCCTATAAAGTTTAATGAGATTTCAATTGATATTTTCTTTTTTTATTTTTATCGTATTTGCATTTCTTGAAGTTGGTTTTGCAGTTTGTTTGACTTGACCTCTTCGTTTGCTGCTTCAGTTTCTTTTTTTAGGATTTTTTATTGAATATTATTTGTATGGCGTATTATTGTTGTTGTTTTTAAATGTGTATAGAAATTTTAAACTTTTTTTTTTTTTGTTCAACTCGTTTTTATATGATGGGAATTTCATGGGGTTTTTCTGCACCATACACGTACAACACGTTATAAATACACACATGCCTGTATATGTATATATTTACGTTTATATGTAAATGTATGATATCAATACCTTAATCAAAAACAAATATTATTGTTACAGGTATTGGTTGCGTTGTTAAAACCCCTACCAAACAACTCAGCCAAATATGTATTGTGTTCCAAACAATCCATCTCTATAACCATCCATATCATCTCCACCTCAGCATTGTTGTATCATTATTGTTGTCGTCAATACTATTGTGTTACCTTCGTTTCTATTTTACGTCAAGTCTCTCTCTCTAGTATTTTATGTCTACACACTACTACCTATTCTCTTGGACGGGCAGTTGAATTAAAAAAAAAAACATTTAAAAAGAAAAAATGATTTAAACAATATGCAAAAGCTTAAATAAACAACATAACCAGCTTATTATTCAAATGATTTATTTACAATAGAAAATTAATAGTTGCTGCATGAATTGTCTTTTATGCATAGTAGAGATTCCATTCATTCATTATTCATTCACTATCTACGTACGTACGTATATTGTCTCATTAGCGAAATGAAAATAGAAAAAGCTTTTTTATTTTAACTTGGCAAAGCTTTTCTAATTCTAACGTTAGATTTCAAATTTAATTATAAAATTTTAAAGAATATTTTTTAAGTAATTTAAGTATTTAATTATTTTATGAGTAAATTTTTTAATTTGTTTTAATTTCGTTTTCTCATTTCAGGTGAACGATGTGTTCATTTAGCTACACAAGCTGGCTTTATCAATATATTGCGTATTTTAGTGTTATATGGCGCTGATATTAATGCTAGAGTAAGTAGAACATTTAAGTGATAAATTAATGAACTTGATTTTAATTCGATTTATTTATTTTGTGACATTTTGCAGGAAGGCAAATCTGGTTGCACCCCCTTACACATTGCCATTAAGTGTTGCAATGAAGATTTGGTCAATTATCTATTGGATGATTGTCAGAAATTGAATATAGAAACACCTACATATGCCGGCTTAACCGCCTATCAGGTGGCCTGCATATTGAACAAATCAGAAATGCTAGAAATTTTAGAGAAACGTGGCGCCGAACCCATAACCCCACCCGACAGTGACTATGACAGTAGTGACAGCGAACTAGATCTTGACGATTCAAAGGTGAGCTTCTAAATTTAAAACCAACAATAAAAACAAAACGTTTTTGAAAAAATCATTAAACAAGTTAAGGATATAAACACTGAACTGGCCTTCGGTTTATTTCTGAAATCAAAAATACAAAAAACAACAACAAAAACAAATTTTAAAATAAATTTTAAAATTATAGCAAAAATAAAAAGAAAAATATACAAAATAGAGAAATTTTTTAGTAAAATCAAATATACAAACAAACAAAACAAACAGCAAAATACGTTAAATTAAAAAAAAAAGTAATTAAAAGAATGCTCATAATGTTTATAATTTTCTATAAAAAAAAAAGAATAATTAAATACAATACAGTTCTATGTTTTAGTAGAGCTAATATACATATGTATGTATGTATGATAATACCATAGAAGGAAAGAAAAAATGTGCATTGAATATTAAATTGGTTTTAGAATTAAAATTGAAATTGATTAAAATATGTAGTTTTAAGTATTTTAAAACAAAATTTTTACTTAAAAACAAAACAGAAAACTTATTAAAAATATTGTTAAATTCCTGTCATTTTGTATTAATTTCAAATATTAATTAATGTGCATATGTATGTGAACAACCAACAAAATAATTTTTTATTTTATATGAAACAAAACTAAACTTAATTAAGAAAAAAAGGGGACCAAAATTCTTAAATACCTGTACGTTCAACCTTAAAATAAAACCAAGAATTTTTGAAAAATATGATTAAAATTAAATTGTTTTAAAATGAAGTTTAAATTATTTTAAAATAGCTTATTATTCTTTAACTATAGTCCGATTTGTTTTTTTTTTATTTTCATCCTGTGTTATGTAACTCTGTGCGTGTGCGTGTATGTTATGTTTATAATAATTTTTAAGTTTTTTATTTTTCGTAGTTTTCTAAGGAATCTGTCTGACGTGTTTAGTTAGTTATTAGTTTATAATTTTAGTTGTCAATGAAATTTCTCATTTACTTATGGATTTAGAATAATTATTACCAGAGTATCAAATTAAATTGTGTCGTTTTCTTTAAGCTAAAAATCTATTTTATAATGTCTAATGTTTAATAATTTTTAATATTTGACTGAACTAATTATGTATTAAAATAAATATCAACCAAAAATATTAAAAACTAATAAAAAAAAATAAAATAATTCATTGTTAAAAACAATAAAATCAATTGTGATTCTTTTTATTTATGGAAATACAATACATATTGTAAATTTGTTAATGATAATACGGCACACTACAGGTATGTAATTTCAAAATATTGTAAAAAGAAAATTATTTTGTTGGTTTGCTTTTTAGTTAATTATAGTATTTAAATAATTTATTAAGCTTTTATGCATGTACTCAGTTAAAATTAGAAAAAATATACAAAATATTCAGAACCTACACTGAGCGCCAAAAGTGAGTAAACACCACTGAAATAATTCATTTTCTTAGGATAGCGAGAAAATTAAAAGAGAATAGTCGAATAAATTTCCAAAAATAAAAACGTTTACTTATTACTAATAAAATGTTAAAACAACAATTCATGATAAAGGAACTTTTTTATACTTAAGAACAAAACTGTTTTATACTTAAGAACAAAAGTGTTGACTCACTTATGGCGCTCACTGTATATTGGATCTAAAAAACCCTTTTCAAAAACCTTCATTTAATTTCAGTTATACAGTTAGAAAATCTAACTGTTAATACATATTCTAAATTTAAAAGAAAAACCAGTAATACATGCATACATAAAAGCAATAAATAGATTTTATTAATAATTTGCTAAGATTCAGAAAAATTAAAATCGCCTCACCAAACCGAACCAATTCTCTTTATCTTTGCAATATGGAAACATTGAGATAATTGAAGAAAAAAAGTCCAGAAGTTGTTGATATTCTTATTTTGTTTAATTAAATTTCAATCAAATTCAAGCAAGCAATTCTCTTGTATTTACGAAAAGTCTTTCGTAAACAACAAATCCAAGTCTTTATCTAAATTTGTAATTTTTTTTTTATAAAAATACCTTTACTTGCAGCTATACAATCGCTTTGGAGATCCCGGTTACTTTATTGGTTACAACGGTGGCAACGCCATGACAGTGGCTTAGTTTGTCTTCCCTTTAACTGACGCATACACTCTCGCCTGCAGTGTTTCTAGCATTAGTCCATATGATAATAATAATAACAACCCAATAATTAAGTTAAATTTGTTTTGTTAAACACGCTCTTAAAAGAAAAAAAACAAATATTGAAACAATTATAATCGATTTATTCACAACCCCCCCCCCCCCTCTGTATAAGCCTTATAATATTATTAAATGGAAACGAAAATTTATATACGAAAAAACAAAACCTGTCCTCCCTTTTCTTTTAACGATATTTTGTTTATATTTTCCTTTATAAAATATTTACAAAGAAATTTTTTCATAACTTTAATACGTTTCACAAGGTTTGTTATAAGTTCTCCATTTACTGTCTGTTCTTAATAACTTTTTACATCTTAACAACTATGAGTGTATAACTAACAATGAATGTTTTAATTTCATATTTATGTACGTATCATAACATAAAATAACTTTTAAGAATGTATACATACATACATACATACACTCTATATACCACATATGAATGTATTTCCCGAACATTAATAAACAAATAGTGTAGTATGTATGATTATGTATTAACGAAACCTATTAAATATAATATTTTATCATTTTAAAATGCAAAAAATATATGACAAGTAAATATTTATACGTAAAAAAAAATATTATTTTTATTTTTTATCCTACTGAAGGTTTGATTTTCGATCACCGAAATTTTCATTATTAGCTTGACTGAAATTTTAATGCTGTAATTCGGTTTCGTTGCTGCCGGGCAACTGAAAACTAGTAGTTGTCGAAAAAAACATTTTTTTACATGTAAACTGTGGAAAACTTTGATAACTCTTGGCAACTGGCAACGCAGTTGAAGTTCCCATTCGTGTAAAGTAGGTCTCTCATAGAAACCCTAGTCTCTAAAAGTTATGCTATTGATTTACATTGCTGAAGCAAAGTTTTCACCAATTAAAAATTTGTGCCCATAGAATGGTAAAAATTTGTGCCCATAGAGCGGAAGATATAGCCAACCACTTGGTGCTTACTTCAGAATATAAGGTGAATTCAAAGTCCCGTGTTATTACCTTTGTGTTTGATGCGATGTTGTTTTGATGGAATTCAACTATTCTCCTACTGATCGAATTTAAAAGTTCATCATAAAAGACACATTTTGTATATAGAGCACTAACCACCATGTTCGCAAACACCCCTTTAACTTCGAGGACATAAAGTGGCGATAAAGTAAAATGTATGTATAGTGCGTGATTCTATCATGACATTCTTTTACAGTTATTAACGCCACGATTTTTCAATCAGTGATGCAATAGATTTTGAATTTTTGGCTAAACGGTAACGATACGCTGATTTACAAGATGATAAATGTGTTCGAAGATAACTACAGGAATTAAATTTCCTTCCTTCTTTTGTTTAAAAATAGTTCAACACTGATTTGGTTTTGTTAAGTTTTTTTTTGTTTTTTATTTTTTAAATTTATTAACAACAACATTTCTTCTAAGAATTTATTATTAGTTTTTTTTATTGTTTTTAGTTGGTAATTAATTAATTAATTTACGGTGTATGTACATATCGACGCCTTCATTCTATAACGTTCTATAATGTTGCATCTATAATGTTCTTGCATTTTGAAATTCTACGTTCTCTAACTTAAATACTGTCAAAATTTGGTTAAGATGCGCCGATCCGTTCCGAAGTTATAGGAAAAAATCTACCTAGAATACACATACATACATACATACATCGTATATCGCATGAAAACTTTGAGAGCTCATAACTCAAAACACACTTTTTCGACTTAGAATGTTATAGAACGGAGGCATCGATATGTACTTACACTTTTTCCTGAGCTACATATTTTTTCTTTATTTTTTTGTTTTATAAGGTACAAGTGCAAATGGAAATAGTTTCGCGTAAATGGCTTCGGACATTATTTTGGTTATTTTTCGGTATTCAACAAATCCATCATTTTATCTTTTATGTTCCGTTTTCACTCGCTCAAGTTTTTTTCTTTTATAAATTTTTCATTAGATATGATGGAAAAGTTTTAAAAACGCCTGAAGGTTCGAATGAATTTCAAGCACATGTGAGAGTTTTCGGGAAGAGCTGCCAAAAGAACAATTTTAATAGGTTTAATGAAGTAGAGCCAGACAAAGTGTGACTGTAATTGTCCACCATGTTAGCAAAAAACAAAAAAAAACACACACAGTTAATAATTTATTTGAATTTTTGAAATTTTTGTTATGAAATTATTTATTTATTGGATTAATTAAAAAAAGAAAATAAAAAACAAAATAAAAGTATTGACAAGAAATTATTTGCAATAAATAAGATCAAAAACAACATACATCTGGGGCAGCAAATAAATGTGCAAGTTGAGTGATAAAAAGGATAATGGACGAAATTCAAACAACGAATTGAATAATTGCGGATCTTAACGCTTTATGATGCTCAAAGCCTTGTCCAGAGATAATCCGAACGGCAGAGCATTCATTTTAGGTGCTGGTGTTGCTGGCAATACGTAATAGGCTAGCCAATGTAACATTTGCAAAGTTCCTTTCTGGTAAACCAATGTATTTTGCCAACAGTTCTTGAGACGATTACCAAATGTTTCCTCTAAGCACTTTTTCATCATTCTTATTTCGTTTTGTAGTGTCTCCATTTCTTGCCTCATACGTTCTTCTTTGTTTTTGTATTCATGCGCCAGCATATCCCTTGATCTGTTGGAATGGATTATTTTCATTTTTTTTTTAATCTGTTCAAAAAGAAGTCTTAAGACCTATCGATTAAAGATCGTCACTTACCGATTCAGATTTTTAATGTATTCTTCAGATTGTTTCAGATCGTTCCGGAATTTATCTATTTCAGAAATTTTCATTTCGATCTCTTTACGTAGATCGTTTTCCTTTTGCAATGCTTCATTGTTCAATTCGCAAATCTATATAGTATTGGAAGATAATGACAATTTCTGTTACTCTTAGCAATTATTTTAGAAGAGTGGTTGTAAATTCACCTCATTGATAAGTTCATTCTTTTGATTTTCAAGTGTTTGAAGTTTTCGCTGTTCCATTGATAACGATGCCTGCAGTTCTCGTTGTACAGTCATGCTCTTGAAGAGATCGGATTTGGTTTGAGCCAGCAAACTGTTAAGACTTTCAAATTCCTGTTCTTTACTTTGTAATTGTTGCTCCAGTAAGGCATTATCAGCTTTCAGGCTTAATACGGATGTTGTTAAACTTTCGCAAGATGACTTTGTGATATTAATGTCCTCCAGTGATCTTTTGAGTTGACAATTGAGCTCATCGTTACGCTTCTGTTCAACTCGAAAAAGTGAATTGAAAACATGCAATTGATTCTTTGTTTTTATAGCCTGTATGTAATATATGTATTTGGGATATAAATTTAAGGTTGTATTAAATTCATTGTCACACGGTCACTTACAGAACGTTTTAGATCTGATACTTCCTCCATTAGTTGTTTTACTTCATCCCGTCTCTTGCGCCAGGCATTCAGCATAATTGTGGCGAATATTCGCATACCAGCCATCTGGGGATCACGAGCTTGCACGCCATAATAATAATCCTGATTGTACATCTTATGAACAAATGAATTTCGAGAATATGACACAGCTAATTGCCCACCACCATGAGATGCAGACATTAATGCCTTATCATTTAAGTGATTATCTTTGTTATTGACGGGTGACGACGGTACTGGGAAATTAATTTGTCGCCTCGTGTGATTAAAATCCATTTGCGAAATAGACTTTCTCTGATGAAAAGCTATTATAATTCCTGTCTTTTGGCGTATCAAACTTGTACTCGGAACGTTTTTCTTATCACTGATCTCAGATTTTACAGCAGCGTTCTGGGCCTTGGCAATGTCTACCAACGGAGATGGCAGTGAGTAGTCGTTTGTAGTAAGCGAACTGCTTGACGATGACGGTGTAAGTATCAAAGCTCTTGGTATATGAGATGATTTACTAAGTTGCAATGCGTTCGGTAATTTCTGCTGGGAACTTGGTATATCAAAATATTAACAATTATTTTAGTTTACAAAAATATTTTTTCTCTTTTTTAAGGCGTTCACTTTTAATACAATTTAAAATAGCTACTACATTCGCTGTATATTAATAACCGAAATATTTTAATTAATTTACTTAAATTTTTAACTTTTTCAATAAAAACTTTGAAAAATAAAAAAAGAAATGCTAAAAACTAATTTTCTCAAAGACGAATAATTTACAAAAAAAGAAAAATCAAAAGTGAAAATTTTATTCGTCTGTTGCTTTGAGAAATTTTAACATATTCATTTCAAATGAAAGCAATTTTTCGAAATTTTTGCTTTTTTCATAGAAGTTCATTGATAAAATTGTCAACATTTAGGACACTTACGTCAGTGGCCTTAGCGATGTTTTCTTTTGAAGTCTCTTTCCCACAGATTTTCGCATTTTCTTTTTGCTTTGTAGGTCAGCAGTGGTTTTCTTCTTAACAATATCCCAATGACGATTAGTATTTCTATTGTCTCTAGAAGATCTTTGGGTTACTTCCGATGCAGTCGAAGTATTTTCCATTTCACTGGAATTTTCCAGGGGCATTGAGAGAGGTGGTACAGCGGCAAGTATTTCCGGCATCTTTATTTTTTATTTCTAATGTATCGTAGTCTTTTTCGTTGTTCTCTTAAAAGTTATTAACGCAAATAATTAAGTAGCGGGTTGAATTAATAAATATACAAATAAATAATAATAATACAATTTCTATTGAAAATTGTTTGATATTTTATTCAAAGATCTGGTGTATTGTTTACTTTGGTTTAATATTGAACAAAAAAAAAATTGGATTTTGTAAAATCAAGACATGTTTTGATTAAAAAAGGTAAAGAGCTCTGATTGAATAATAGGAAGAGAGTTTTAAGTCATTTAAATTTAATTTCTGTGCGAATTAATGTTATAAAAAAAAGGAGAACAATCCTTCACTTATACTCTTAGGAAATGCCTTTCAAATATACAATGCCAAATGGGTTAAATGGAGTACTTGACCTTAAGATACATAGTAACGTTCAAAATTACATAACATTATCATTTGGTTGTAATTTCTAAACTGAAACCTTATTTTTATAAATTTGTTCCATTTTAATATACATAAAAATAAATAAATAAATTTTCTCTGAGTTCTTTGTGGAGGTACCCACAATTTTGCGGTGGAAAAATATGGAGTCACCAGAAACTTTTCACTATTTTAATTATGTTTTGTGAACCTCATTAATTAAATATAAAAAACATCAATTATTTTTATAAATTATTGCTTAAAATTCATAAAATTCCTAGCGTTTAGCCAGATGTATGCTCTCTACTATATTTGTACGTAATAAAACAGAAAGGAACAAAGAAATTTGATAAGAAAAATATTCTTTCCTTAATATTGTCCTTTAGTTTTGTAATAAAGCATGTAAATATTAAAAAAAAAGTTATTTTTCTTTATATACGTATTTTTTTCTTTTATCAATCATACATACATACATAATTGGTCATTACAACCCTTCAGTCAAGATTACGACCTAGTTTCTCTTATCAATCATAGTTTTTATAAATACTCGTAAAATCAATATTCTATTGCTTAAATAAAATTTATAAATATGTACATAAAAATATAATAAAATTATTTGCAGGACAGTAACACTTCTCGCTACAAAGAATGATGACATGTGATACAAGGTGGCCAGGTACAATCACTATGTGGAAATAGATAGATTTGAAATTTGAAGGTCGTCTGGATTTAGTTGCAACATTTGCTGATCTTCAGAGTTCATACGAACGAGTTGTCCGCTGTCTAAATTTAAAAGGTTACTGATACCATGTTCATTGTGGTTGTTATTTTCATTATTGCCATTTACGATATTAGTTACACCTACTGCAGTATTATTACTAATTGTCATCGCTTCATTTGTTGTTGTTTGTTGTTGATATTGCTGATGCTGTTGTCGCTGTTGTAAGTGATTATGTTGAGGATGCTAGATTTAAAAAGAAGGTGACATAGAAAACGTTAAATCAATTAGAAAATATAGATTTCGAAAATTATATACTCACAAAATGATTGGATCTTATATTCCAATTGTTTCCGGCCCCACTTGTGCCATTGGCTTGACCAACTTTTGCGCTGGTCGGTGTTAATAGACTATTCATGGTAAATGTGTTTGTATTGGTGAGATTGTTCAAATTAGTGTTCGTAGCAGCAGCGGCAGGGTTGAATTTTGTTTCCCAATGTGTGGCGCCTGCATTCCCAAAATTGTTCACATGATATTGCTGCTGCTGTTGTTGTTGTTGTTGTGGCGGTTGATGAAATGCATTATAATCACCAATATCTACTTGTGGCGGAGAATTCGGATTTACGTTGTTGATCCCACTGGGACCTACACTGTTTGCATTATACTGATGATTCGGCGACATTAACTGTTGATTACCTGTCACCGTAGGTGTCACGTTATAAGGCGATGGTGTGTTGTGAGTATAGGCACTAGATGGTGACGGAGACTGAGGTTCTGGAGGAGCATGGTAACTACCAAATGGTCGAGGTGATGTGTCTGAAAAAAGCAATAATAATAATATGAATAATAATATAAATTATAAACTATGTAATAGAAAACTTAATATAAAGCAACGTTCAATATTTGAACGGCGTCGAGCAAAAAATGTCTAAAAATTATGTCCATGAATACAACAATTTTAAAGTTCTTAAAAACACTTGCTGTTTAGCATATTTCCATAGCAAAATATCTCTTTAATTTTTTGAAAGCAGGTGTTATGTTAACATTTAACGAATTGATCGAATCCCCTTTGCCATTCTGTGCATTTTTCAGAGGGATTACATAAACATAAATATATGGATTTAAAGCGTAATTAAAATCATATATATTTCTTATAATATTTCATACCAGTATTTACTAAAGCGTTTAGTATTTTTTTAATTGTGTGATATGTTGTAAGACATTCACCTTAATGCAATGGAATATTACAAAAGTGATAAACATTATCGAGTTTAGCTCATTTTTCCATTAGACCTACAGACTTTGTATAATTTGTAGAACTATATTTTCTTTCTTTTTTGGATTGTCTCTCTAAAAATCTAATTTCTGAATATCTAACTTCTTCTTCTAAGTTTCTTTGATATCGCAATCAATTATTTATTGCTCAGTAATCCGTAAAATGAAAAGCATCGCGTTAAACATGTGAGCAAAAATATAAGTTACAGATCCCCTTCGTTAAGTGTTAATAAAACTTCTTACAAAATTTATTGGCAGTTAACTTGTGTTCTCAAAAATCTGTTTGTTATGTAAATGTTTGCTCTGCATTATGGCATATTTTGGACGAACAATGCAACTTTATTAGAATTACATACCTTGGAACTAATAAAATAAAACTGGTTGTAAAATAATAAGTTTTATGTTCTTGTTAGTTACATTTCTAATTGGCATCGTGTAACAATGTATATGTAAAATTTGACTCGAACCTCAGAATAATCCCACAAACAAATCTAATTTTAATCACCTCAACAAACCTTCTTTCTTTTGGAAGGTGTAAACAAATTGGAGAAATGTTGATGAAGTATAAAGATGGAAAATTTCAAAAAAAAAATGGTTTCTCCTACAAAAAAGCCTGTGTTTCATTCTAATAGTAAAGTAGTAAAAATTAATCAAGCTGGTTCATAGATATAGTTTTCGATACGAATTAATAGAAACATCAACATTATTATGGTGGAAAAAATATTACGCGCTAATAAAATAAAATTAAAAAAAAAGCTTTAAACCATTATTGGATAAAATACCACATTTTGTAGGGAACGGTAAAGTCAAGCAATTTGAAAAATGTAACAGAAATTATGGCATCAAAGTCCGCTCAAATAAGATTTTGCATTATTTTTGTCAAAAATAATATCAGTTTTTTTTTTTCAAATAATAAATGTAATTAAGAGCCAGAAATTATTTTATTTTAAACTAACTGTACACTGCGCGTGTTGCTGCGCCATCAACAAAAATAAATTTGAAGCAAAGACATTACACAAATGTCCAATAAATTTTGAATCATTTTATGGATTTTGTTTCCCGTTGTCCAGATGATTGAGACGAACGGGCCTGAGTAGTACGCATTCGATCAGTTTCTAGTCTCACTTGTCGTTGTCAAGTGAATCATGCGAACGGGTCTCAGCGGCTTATACTCGAATATTTTCAAGTCTCAATGCTTCTTGAGGTGTAGGTCGACAAATGAGTTGACATTTATTAGAATCTCACAATGTACCCAATCCAATTGAACCCAACAGCATTTTTAAAAAATTGTTATGCGCAACAACTGCTAAAGTTTATATCATGATCAAATGCACAGTTTACGATTTAATTCATTTTGAGTAATTTTAAATGGCCCCACTTGTCGGAAATTGGTCATACCAACTTAGAAACCTCCGTCGGCTCATCTGCAACAACTTTGCTGAAGATCATAACATGATCAAATGCACAGTTTACGATTTTATTCATTTTTAGTAATTTTCAGTGGCGCCACCTGTCGGAAATTGGTCATACCAACTTAGGAACCTTCCCCGGCTCATGCGCAACAACTTTGCTAAAGATCATAACATCATCAAATGCATAGTTTACGATTCTACATACAAACAAACATTCATTTTTATATATATAGAAGATAGATATACATATAACAGTCCTGTTTGACTTGCTAGAAATACCCCAATGTGTAGCAATTTTTTTGCTTGACATAAATTGGCAAAAAACGAAAATATGTATCGTTTTTCGGTATTGTGCTATTGGCGCTTTATTTTCTTCTTCTTGAGAAGTGAATTAAAGTTGTTATTGAACAATGCTTGTTTACACCAAATTACGTAAATATTTATAACAATTAATTGTGTCATTATTACCTCTTGATTCTGTTTTAACCGTTGGCACATTGGAAGGCTTCCAGCTAGATAGGCCTGAAAAAATTAATTTATTGAACAATTAATGAACAAAATCCAATTTACTTTATAAATTATTATATAAAATGTGCTTTTAGTTATGTTAACAAACAATATTTAAAAATAAAATAAACACATATGTATGGATGTGTAATGCAATCGTAAATCTAAGCAAATTAAATTAAATTATTAGTTTAAATTTACGAAAAAAGTAAACAGCAATATTCCAATATTTAATAGACTCAAAGCATTTACCCTACACCGATAATCATAGAAGTAATGAATGAAAAACATCCACCACCAAAATATAAATACATGAAGTGGGAAAAAGGGATGTATAAAGTGATAGTAGAGTACGATATTCATATACATATGTATATATGTATATATGTACATATTATATTAAAATAAAACGAAAACTTACGAAAATCTTGGTGATCATTTTGATGTTGCTGTTGCTGTTGCTGTAATAACAAATCTGCGCTGTCATCGTTAGTTTTTTGACGTTTACGTCTCAAAGGCGAGGAATCTAAAAAAAGATCCAATTTTTTTATTTAATTATATTCAAATAAAGTCGAGGTTCTCATGAACCCCTTCCGCTTAACTGTAACAAATAAATGCTTCTTAAATTCTACAAATTAATTAATAGTTTACAATTTAATACAGATTATGTCGACATAGTACGTATACAGTAAATGTAATTTTATGGCAAAATGTTATTCTTAGTCTTTGATGACCAAATGTTAGTTTAAAAAAACATTTACACCAAAAATTAAGAAGTCTTCATCTTCATTCGATGTTCGTTATGTCGTTTGTCAATGTCAATAGGGTTTCTGTGTGTGAATCCTGCACTACTTTTGGTAATTCCTCACCTGATGGAGAATTTAAATCATTAACTTCCACTTTATCGTTGGGAATATAATTCTCTAATTCACTACTTTGAATTTCTTGGAAAATCTCTGAGTCGGGCTTGTTCTCTAGTTTCGAACGAAGATCCAAAAATCGTATTCTATTTAAGGGAACATATTTGAATGGAAATGGTTCACTCATAAAACCATCCGATGGACGCTTTAATTGAATAAACACCTACAATTTGCAATTGAATATATTATTATTATGTGGACGGCATTTTTATGTGATTAGGAACACTTACCCTAGCAGGTTCTGTTATGTCAATTTGACGATATCGAGGTGTTTTAAATGTTATGGCAGTCTGTTTATGCACGTCGGTATGTTCAAAATCTCCATATGCCTCCCAAATCGTTTGGCCATTATTCTCTTCATAGAAACGCACCGAAATGTCTTTATTGGCTACTTTTTCGCACAACAAAATTATGCGAGTATTGCCTAAGACGCTGGCCGAGCGACTACTCAGACGACTAATGACTAGCTCGGACATGGCCTTTTTGTCGAATATAGGTTCCGATACCACAGGAGCCAAGGGCTGTGTAAAACGGCCTTTTTGATCACTCTCCATGAACACTTGGAAACATAATCTAACCGAGTTTAGATCAATACTAGAGGGTTGACGTTTGTGCGTAAATCCGGCTGTAAAAATCAGACTTAGAAATTAATCTTTGCATTGCAAGTGTAGAATTTTTACTAATAATATTACTTTTAAATGGATCGACGCGAATTTCCTCTCGAGCTTTAAGAGCTGCTTCAATGTCTTTCTTTTTTACACACCGTATGCCTAGGTTGCTGAATACAGCTCTCATCGTTTCAGAGTTGATTTCAAGAGTACAGACACCCTTCTTGCATCCCTCTTTGCCGACTAGGTTATGAGGATGAGGTCTAGAGTGATATAAAATTAAATAAACTAAACATCACATCAGTTTTTGAATATTTCAAAATGCTCACCTATATGGCGGATTTTTGGTGACACACGATACAACAACTACGGCACGTCCTTTATATCCAACAATTTCAATTGTGGGATATGTTTTACATTCGGGTGTTGAATTGACACCCAGTATAGAACCAGCCGAACGACCTTCACACTCGTAACGAAATCTCAAGGCTTTACTTGCTGGCTGTTCCGTTATTTTAACGTAAGGTTTTTTGCGTACACTTTTATTCGTATTGGCTGGCGCTTGTTGCTGAGGTTGCATTCCATTATAATTTATAGTTTGCTGTTGTGGTGATTGTTGATTTGGATCCATAATTTGAGCGTTTGCGTTGCTGGTAGTTGTACCATTATTGGCACATTCGCCAGCTAAAACGTTATTATTGGCTGGATTTTGATACATTAGTAGATGAAAGTGTCAACTAAAAGAAAAAATACGAAAAATGAGAATCTCTGAATTAAAGAGCAAATCGTCAGTTGGTATTGGAAAACTCACAGTGGCTCAAACGAATAATTGGACACTAGATATGCTGATTTTTGCACTTCAATGGATATATTTCTAAAAAATTGATACGCATTTGTTAGAAATTCAAAAAGCTTTAAAACAATATAAAATTTTTAGCATTTTTTATTAAAAAAATATGTTTAAAACGCATAGTTGGACAGTCAGATATTAGGCATTGTTTTAATACTTGGAAGCAAGACCACATGTTTTTATTACGGACTCCAAACATCGGGGCATCGACTGCGCGACTGCTGAAGGGGAATTTATAGAGATTACGGGTGAGCTTTTCACAAACATGCTCAATAATATTAAGACCTGGAGGTTGTTAGCAGTAGTTTTGGACAATTATGGATAAACCACAGCTTTGTAACGTGTGAAGTGTGCTTCGGGTCGATCGTTGTCCTGCTAAAAAGCAAATGTGCCCAATATAGGTTTAAGTTATCGGCACTCTGCTTTAAATTTTGTTTTAAAATGTCCAAATGTTGAATCGATCCATTTTATCCTCTATCCTCTATGAAAACTCCCTCCTCCTGCACTATAAACACATCTATACACCAGCACTGACGCTCCCAATTGTTTGACCATAGCCTAAGTGTTTTTGGGCAGAAATATTTGGATTACGTACCGATTTCCATCTGATTCGTACATACATTTATAATTGGTCATTGCAACTCTTCAGTCAGAATTAAGGCCCAGCTTCACGCACCATTTATGTTATAATATATAAGTGGAAGGACTTACAGTTTAAAGTCGATTCCGAACGACAGATTTTTGAGCAACTTCTCATGGTTTTCCATATGATCCATGCAGGTTAAATTTACTCCCATCGTTAAAGAGTACCTGCATAGTACCTACATGAATTTACAACAAAATGTAGAAATCATAAGCCTTACACTGTTAGACAATCTCTTATGTTACTGTGTTTTAACTAGAAAATTGAAGGATCTTAAGGCTTTTCAAGGACTTTGGCTCACTCCGATTCGATAGGCGAGAAAATAGCAAGCATACTGTGAAATAATCGTGCAAAGTATCCCCCTATAGCAGGAAATGATATTAGTATGCTTCGGATTCGTGTTGTTTGGTAGCTTTAGATCCAGACCAAATCTCTTTCCAGAAGACAGTAACTTCAACCCTCAAACAAAGGAATCGAAGGCTGATACCCGCTAGAATTTACTTTATCAACATGACATCAATGAGATATATAAATCGTATGTCTTTTTTACGACGACTGGTTACTAGCACGTAACGTAAATAATTGGAAATTTTAAGCTTCTACCGTAAGTTTTAAGCTTCTAAGTATGGATTGAATTCACTACGATTATATTGATTATCTTCAACGATAATCTTTTCTACAATAAGTCTTCTTTAAATTTTCACCATTTTCCATACTTTTTTCCGTATTCGCTTTCCAAAAGGCGCCTACGAAGTTGACTTAACAGTCCCATGTATATACCTAGAAAACCCCTTCTTTTTTGTTTTAATGGGAGTTACATCAATCTTTAGTAAATTATTTATTTGTTAACTTTAGTTTACATTTTAAATAGTTGCTTATTTTTGTTTTATTTCAAATGTTTTCAAATTAAATAAATATTTTCAAATATTTATTTTTCAAATAAATATTTCCTTTGGCTGAACATACCTTTGGCAAAAAAGCTCTGTTATTGTTGTTATTTAACGTTATGTTTCACTGTTTATGTATTTAATTATGTTACACAAATACGTACATATATTATTTGTTTGTTTGTTTAAAATTCTAAGAAAAAATTTTTATAACAATTTTTATTTTTTCTTTTGGTAAATATTTTATTAATTTTTTTATTCTATTCTTTTATTTTTTTCTGATTAACTGGACAATTACGAGCTCCGACTACGAGTATAAAAATATTTAAATTGAGGACATACACAACCTTTAAATACCGAGTTAAATGTAACATTGAATTTGTAACATTTACATACATATGTATGTAGTTGATATTGAAAACAGTGTTGCACAATTGCAATTTTGAAATGGTACTGAACTATAACTGAAAAAGTACCTTTATGCATCAAATGGTACTTTTGTAAAAAAAATACATACATACATAATTGATACATACGTACGTGATCCCTTAGAATCAGGTAGAATATCATTTTTGGATCTTCGTTGGTACCTGAAGAGGAAACCTGACTTAGATCTCTTCCAAGAAATTCTTGGTAGTGATATAATGAATTATATTACCAACGATAAAGTTTAAGTTATTGATTTAAATACTCCATCGGGTTTCTTTTATTCCCAAATTAATACGAGTATTTTTCACTTTTGTTTCACCAAAAACATATCAATCCGATTAAAAACATCAGGAAGTATTTTCCATTACCTTCTTTTAGTGTAAAATATTGGAAACAACTGTTGTTTGCACACAAACAAATGCACATATTTAGCTGTTGTTTTCGTTGTATTAATTAATAAAAATTATTTAACGTCTCACTGTTATGTTTTTAATTATTTTTACACAAATAGGTATATTATTTATTTGTTTGTTTAAAATTTTAAGGAAGAGAAATCTGAGTAACAATTTTTGTTTTGTTTTTGGTAAATATTTTATTAATTTTTTTATTCTATTCTTTTATTTTTTTGCTGATCAACAGAACAATTACGAGTTCCGACTACGAGTATAAGAATATTTAAATTAAAGGCAAAAATTCGAGCAGACGCATCTTGAAGAGTTTTGTCCATTTTCTCCCTTCTAAAATGTATAAGATTTATAAAAAAAAATAATTTAAATTATTTGAGTACTGACAGGTCTAGGTAGTCAAGTAAGTTAGGAAAATTAAGAAAGCCGTAAAAATTCTCTCTATACGCACAGCCATTATTTTATGCAATTACGCTTTAGCAGTTTTTTAAATAATTCTTTTATTTTGAAAAGAAAATGATTTAAAAAAAACAAAGCAGACAAATTACTGTCGATGCATAAAAACATTAACATTCTAGATTCATTCTCTAACAGCTTTATTAAATATTATTTATGTACGTGAACTAAGTTAACTTACTAGTAGAACTTATGAATGAAAGCTTTAAATTTTCTTTTATTCTATCGTTTCTTGCTGTTAAAAGCAAAATTGTTTGATATTATCGTTAAAAAAATTAATTTAACATTTAGAAACAAAAAAATTGCAACTAGACAAAATAAATTCCAAAATTATGAACAAAATTATGATTTCCATCAAAAGTACAAGAGCCTTATGTAACGTGTATTTGCATCAAATAAAGAGGTTATTTAACAATATCGGCCAAAGAAATACCGTTAGTTGCACAATTTAAAAATATTTCCTAATTTAAGTAGCAGTAAGGGAATCCTATAATATTTTTAATCGTCCATAAAACAAAAGCATCAACAACCAGTTTATTTAATATCAATTTATTAAAAAAAAAGTACAAAAACAACTCAAGAAAAAAATAACATAACTTCATGGTAAACTTTTCGTATGGTCTAACAAAACAAATATAGTCCTTTATTGCCAAATAATATTCCATTGTTATTTAGCCATTTAAAATAAAAATTAAAATAAGTTTCTTAAGAAAGTTAAGTAGAAAAGGCAAGCTTATGTTCTATCGCTTATTCTGCGGTATGTATTCTTAAAATAGTACGTGGAATTAACATTGTTACAATTCAGTAACAACACCCATATTAACCAACATGTTTGGTATGCCATCGTATTGTTCATCCAATAAAACTATAAAAAATTCATTACCTCGCTTCTCTTTAATTTCAAGATTTAAAATTTGGTCCAGAATCATAATCGTAACATTTTCCATAGCATTTTGAAAACGTACTTGCAGGTGACTTGACATTGATATTTTATCATCATACAATTTTAGCAAAGAAATATTAGCTAAGTGGAAGAGAACAGCTCGAGAAGGATATTCCAATTGCTCTTTCCAACATTGTGCCAAACTACATAATGAGACAGTCTCAGTATTTCCAAAATCAACATAAAAAACCTAAAAAATAAAAAGTAAATGATTAATTGCAATGCATATGTACATACATCATATAAATTTTCTTGTTAGAACAAGTCGAAGGTCTAGTATTACTTTGAAATATTTCTAACCGTTTAGCTGAGCTGTGTAATATTGTTTTGAAATTCTCTTACTGCCTGGGCATGAAGAGTTCAATATTAGTCTTCGTAAAAATTAAGCTATTACGACAAAAGTTTAAACGAGTTTTTATAAAATTTTCAGTACATGTGTAATCCTTAGAAAATATGATAATAAATAAAATGAGTAAAATACAATAAAAAATTGACAACATATTAAAATGCAATATATATGTACACTCCAATTTACTTTACGCTATAACCTCTAAAACGGATTAACAAAAGACTAATATTGAACACTTTAAATGAATGTTGGGGTATCGCCATTTTACCGCCTAAGGAACAATGAAGACTTTAGTTTTCAACGGACAACAACAGCAATGCAACGCACGCTGGTTTACAACTGACTAGAACTACTGAATATATTGCCAATTGGCATCAGAAATGAGAGTAGCATAAATGTGTGGATTAATGTTTAATAGAAATTTTTCTTTATGTCTGAATATAGAAAATTTTTAACGCTAATAAAGAATGATAATATGGTCTATGTAATTCCTCCGCTTCCTTATTCTCCCTTATTTACTTCCTCTCCTTTTTTCATATCCCCTCTTTTATCCTCTCCTCTTAAGGACGATTGTACAATGGGTCAACTTGACCTCTGGGTACTGTACTTGTCTCAATTGACAAGTACACGTCCTCTAACCTAAACCTAAATGATAATAAAAATATAAATAAATGTGGCAAAATACTTCAAAACGAATTTCAGACAACAGAAACGGCGTTAGCTCGGCTTATGTAATGAAATTTTTTATTTTTATATTTCCTTTCATTCTATCAACTGTAAACTACATACATAGTTAATTAATTTCAACAAGAAATGCGTTTTCATATTACCTTATAGCGATCATTTTCCCGGTCAACATCAATAACCTTTGCACGATAAAAATAATTATCTTTGTAATATTGTGATAATACGATATCATTTATTTGAGGGGGAGGAATACATCTCTGTGATGAGGAAATCTGATTTTCATGCCAAGAAAAATCTCCACATCCACTGTATAAATCGTTTTGAATTATCCCATAGAATGAAATGGGACTTATTACATGTGTAACCATAACTTTAATAACATCGCCAACTTTATTTGAACTATTTAAAACGGACAAATTTGTGTGATTTTGATCTTCATCTGCAGATGGTTTGTTATAGTCTTCAAATGGATTAAACTTATAATCACTACCACTCTTAATTGGTAACATATTCTGCAAATCCTTACAAAAGTCTAGAATCACAACATGTAAAATATTTGATTTCTTTTGAACCACACGAAAAGTCAATTTCTTAAATTCGTTTTTTTGCAAGAGCTGCTCACATTTTTTCCTGTCTCGTTCGGTATTATTTAAAAATGTGTTTTCTATACCTTCCAATTTACATTTAATAGCCAGCGGAGGAATTTCTTTGTAATGTTTTGGGGCTTCGTAAGTAGCACAATCGTTTGTTAATGTTATGTTTTCTCCGAAATCAATTAAATACACCAAATCTTGACAATTATTGTTCTCCTCCTTTTGTGGTACTTTTATAGCTCGACATATGCAATCGTTTACAGAATCATTCTCTGTTTCAAGAACGCAAAATACATCACGTGAAGGCAATGATAAGTTGGGAATGCGTTTAAAGTTTTTATTGCGACTTAAATCAAATAAAGTCTTATAATCGTCAGTTTGGCAAATGAAAAATTCCAGATTTTGGTAGTTATTTGTATTTACAATATAAGCTTCCAACTCACCATTAATTTCTATGTTATCAAGACATTTTTCTGGTAATAAAATCTTCAACAATTCTTCGGTACTTTCTAGCACATTACTAGATTCTGGTTCTTTATCATCGTTCCCGCATTTTATCAAAGTATTATTAGGAGCGAATGGATTTTTTTCATTAGCATTGCTATTATAAGAACTTAATTCCAGTTCAAGGTTCGTTTTGGACGCAGTTATATCGCTACCAGATGCTAATCCATTTTCCAATATTGCATTATTCAGTTCAATGAAATCATTGAGCATACGGTTCAGATTAATACCATCTTCATCGAAACAAACACTACTGGAGGATGATCCACCTACTACCGTCTGGTGTAGGCTATTAATCTTCAGGTATATGTTAAATTTTCGAGCCATATTGCAAATGGTTGCCAATTGAGACATATAACGATGGAAAGCACAAAGGCTTAAAATATTATTGTCCTTTAAGATGACCTCACCTAGTACTTTTTGTGAATGTTCACTTTCTTGCAGGAAGTTTTGCAAATTCATCTGCAAATTCTTTAATTCGTTTTGGCACATGGAGTGCATAACTTCCATTTGATGCTTTTTAAATTCCATCTTAAAAACTGTTCCACATCAAAATCACAATATAACATCAAATTAATAAAAATATAATTGCGTCTACGCGCGAATAGAAATAAATAACAATGAAATTCCGTTATAATTTTGGCATTATTCCAATTGAAATTGGCAGCACTTTTCTAAAACCGTCGCTTAACCCTAATCGTAACATATTTTTGAGGAATATTGAATGTGCCATTTTATTGTAAAGCCGCTATTAGGAGTACAATTTAATCACGGTTAATGTAAAATAAAATTTTGATATTCCTTCAAATAATAGAGTTTCCGATCCCCCAGACTAAGCATTCCGAAGCAGTGGAGACACAATCTAATTTTTTCAACCTGGTTTCAATTTAGTTTTTTATTTTTTACTATTTATTTTTGTTATAAACCATAATTTTTACTTAGAATTTCACCTGGACTAAGATAAAGTAAATAGAACGTATATGATGTATCGAAATTGTATTATTTCCTCTGAACCAAATTAAATTTAATAAACTATTAAATTTACACAACGAAAGTGGTGTTTTATATCGTGAAGATTTTGGCGGGAGATTGGGAAACAATTTAGATTTCCGGGTGTCATCTCGCTTTAAGAATTTAGGATGAAAACCACCCGGATCTTGAGTCAGGGTGGATCCCGCAATATCTGAAACACTAGACGATGTTGATACAGAATCCTATTTAAACAATATTTGTCGCCATAGACTGGAAGATATAGCCAACCACATGATGCTTACTTCGAAATATAAGGTGAATTCAAAATCCCGTGATATCGTTGTGTTCGGTGCGATGTTGTTTCAACTATTCTCCTACTGATCGAATTTAAAAGTTCATTGTAAAGTAAATACATCGTTGTAAGTAGAGCGCTAACCACCATGTTGGCAAACACCCCTTTAACTTTGAGGAGATAAAGTGGCTATAAAGTGAAATATATGTATAGTGCGTGATTCTATCATGACATTTTTTACAGTTATTAATACCAAGAATTTTTCAATCAGAATCGATTTAGAATTTTTGGCTAAACGGTAACGATACACTGATTTACAAGGTAATAAATGTGTTTGTAGGAATTAAATTTCCTTCCTTCTTTTGTTTAAAAATAGTTCAACACTGTTTTCGTTTTGTTAAAAGTTTCTTGTTTGTTTTTTATTTTTAAAATTTATTAACAACAACATTTCTTCTAAGATTTTATTATTAGTTTTTTTTATTGTTTTTAATTGGTGATTCATTAATTAATTTACGGTGTATGTACTCACACTTTTGAGAATTTATTTCTTCTTTTTCCTGAGGTGTTTTTTCTTTATTTTTTTGTTTTATAAGGTACAAGTGCAAATTTTTAATTGGATTTTCCTTTAGAACATTTAAGAATTATGAATATTTATGAAATATTTTATATTTTAGAATAGAATTTAAAAAAAAAAGATTTTTATTTCTTTTTTATTGTTTTTACGTTGTATTTCTCTTATAAATATAGAGAGATTTCGAAATTTCTTTTTATTTTCTTTTCTTTATAATAATGAAAACAAAAAAAAAAAACAAATAAAATAATAACTTAAATATAAATGTTATGTTAAAAAAATAGTTTTCCCCAAAAAAACAAAATACAGGTAAGAGTGTATAACATTTAATTGCCTTCTTCAGGGGCAGGCAATTTTGTCCAGGTTGGCTCAACACCCCAGATTTCACGAGCATATTCAGCAATGGTACGATCTGATGAGAATTTGCCACTGGATGCGATATTGTTGATGGACATTTCCAACCATTTAGCTTGATTCTACAAATAACAAAAAAAAAGTTAAATATTTAGAGATTATTTAAACGTTGAAGATATTTGTGCGTAGAAATAACAATCTTACCTGATAGGTCTTAGAGACTTGATCTTGGGCCTTAATATAGGCTTCATAATCGGCCAAAAGATAGTAGTGATCGTATTTCAACAAAATGTCAGCAATATTCTTGAATTCGTTGGGATTGCCGGGACTGAAGAAACCACCAGCAATTTGATCGACGCATTGCTTAATCTCTGAATTGCTGTTGTAGTAATCGTAAGCGTTGTAACCCTTCTTTTTGAGAGCTTCTACTTCATCGACAGTCATGCCGAAAATGAAAATGTTGTCGTTGCCCATTTCTTCGGCCATCTCAACGTTGGCACCGTCCAAAGTACCAATAGTCAAGGCACCGTTCAACATGAATTTCATGTTGCCAGTACCGGAAGCTTCAGTACCGGCTGTGGAGATTTGCTCGGACAAGTCAGCGGCAGGCATGATCTTCTCGGCCAAGGTGACACGATAATTTTCAAGGAAGATGACCTTAAGCTTATCGCCAACAATAGGATCGTTATTGACAACGTTGCCAACAGCGCAAATCAATTTAATGATTTGTTTGGCAACATAGTAACCAGGAGCAGCCTTGCCACCGATCATAATGGTACGTGGAGTAAATTGGGCTGTAGGATCCTTCTTAATGCGGTTATACAAA
Organism: Sarcophaga variegata; assembly: GCA_932273835.1. Lineage (NCBI taxonomy): Eukaryota > Metazoa > Arthropoda > Insecta > Diptera > Sarcophagidae > Sarcophaga > Sarcophaga variegata. The sequence continues at coordinate 118,924,246 of OW026361.1, forward strand.
GTGATGATGTGTAAGCAGTTCAACAATTGACGTTTGTATTCATGGATACGCTTGACTTGGATGTCGAACATAGAGGCAGGATTTACTTTCACACCATAGTCCTTTTCTAAAATCTGGGCGAGTTTCAATTTGTTTTCTTGTTTCACTCTGGCAACATTACGTTGGAAGTTGGGATCCTTGGCCCACTTTTTCAAGGCGACCAATTGATCCAAATGGACAGGCCATTCATTGCCAATCTTTTCACAAATTAAATCAGCCAAACCGGGATTGCATAACAATAACCAACGACGAGGAGTAATACCGTTGGTCTTGTTTTGGAATTTATTTGGTTCCATTTCGTAGAACAAACGGAACAAATCGTCCTTTAGAATTTGAGAGTGAATGGCAGCTACACCGTTGACAGCATGAGATCCCACAATAGACAAGTGAGCCATGTTGATGCGTTTCTCACCGTCTTCCTCAACCAAAGACATACGACGCATACGTTCCAAATCACCAGGGTAGTGTTTCTTAACATTTTCTAAATGCAAGAAGTTAATGTGGTAGATGATTTGCAAATGGCGAGGCAAAATAGACTCAAGCATAGAAACGGGCCAGCGTTCCAAAGCTTCAGGAAGGACGGTATGATTGGTGTAGGCACATGTGCGTACGGTGATTTCCCAAGCCTTCTCCCAGGTCAAATGCTCCTCATCAATCAAGATACGCATAAGTTCGGGAATAGCCAAAGAGGGATGAGTATCGTTCAACTGGATGGCAACCTTTTCGGGGAAGTGATCGAAATTGGTACGAACAGCTTCGCGGGAACCGAATTTGGAAGCCTTATAACGTCTGATAATATCTTGCAAGGTGGCTGCAACCATGAAATATTCTTGTTTCAAACGCAATTCTTTACCTTCAAAGAAGTTATCGTTGGGATACAAGACGCGGGAGATGTTCTCAGCCAAGTTACGATCCAAAACAGCTTGAATATAATCACCATCGTTGACTAAAATTTTGAAAACGAAACAAAACAAAAGTGTCAATAAGAAATTTCATTAAAATTTAATTCAGAAGGCAAAACTTACAGAATTTCAAATTGAAATCAATGGGTGACTTAGCTGACCACAATCTCAAAGTATTGACATGATTGTTGCCATAACCAGGAATGGGATTATCGTAGGGCATGGCATAGACAACTTGAGTATCTACCCACTTTTTGCCTTCGGGTGTGTCAATTACGCGACCATAAAAGTTGACTGGCAACATAAATTCAGGTCTGGCTTTTTCCCAGGGATTGCCATAACGCAACCAATCATCGGGCTCCTCAGCCTGTTCGCCATTCTTGATCTTTTGGGCGAAAATACCGTATTCATAACGAATACCGTAACCATAGGCGGCCAAACCCAAAGTAGCCATAGAATCAAGGAAACAGGCAGCCAAACGACCCAAACCTCCATTACCCAAACCGGCATCTTCTTCCATTTCTTCCAAACACTCAATATCGAGACCCAATTGGTACATAGCCTCTTCGCATTCGCTTTGAACGCCCAAATTGATCATGGTGTTTTGCAATGAGCGGCCCATATAATACTCCAAAGAAAGATAGTAAACACGCTGCAAATAGATAAAAAACAAAATGATTAATATACATATTAATTTTTATTTTATTATTTAATATTCACATGCTATTATCACAGATACATATGTTATCCTATTTTGGTAAATCCAGTAGCTTTACTCTAAGAATGTGTCGAATTCAACAAAGAAAATACTTAAGTTTCGGTTGAATATTGTTGATAAACAATTTTTATGTAACTAAGTCAGTTATGGCTTATACTTTTCTAAGGCGTTCTAGTGGGCCAGACAGCCATTGTATCAAGGATTCCAAAACAGGTTCCCATATGGTCGGGCGTTACTTGGGACCGGAGATATAGACGAGGATGCAAATTGCTTTTCTCAAATGAGCCGCACAAAAATTCTATTATAAATCTGGCCCAAATTAATAACTTACTGTGCTTAAGTTACGCTGCCCGGCCACACATCAAATTAAGGAATCAAAATCATCTTTTTGCGATGGGGTTGTTTAAAAAAAGTACTCACACAGGTATAGGCCGTGGTGAGTTTGATGAATATCAGAAATCATATGCTCTTTGCTTCTTCATAATAAATATTACCAAGAAATATGTATATTTGATCAGTTAAATCTGAAGTGTCGCCATGCAGCTTTAAGAGAAATTTGAACCGAAAAGAACGTATTGTTTCGGAACATGTTTTTTAATTAAAAAAATTGTTATACAGTTGTTAACTGGTTATAATAATTTATTTTGAACTCTTAATCACGTTTTTATTTATTTATTTACTTCGATAATGACAATTTCTTATGAAAACCCATAATTATTTATTTTGAAGGAAAAGTAAAATCGAAGAAAAAGAAAAAAAATGCTTGTTTTTCTACTAAAATATTTTCTTAGTTGTTGAAAATAAATAATACTTTCACTATCAATCGAAATAATAAATGATAAAAATAAAGAAATTTTGCGAAGAGAGTAGAAGTTTAAGAGAATTGTAGACGTGATAGAAATGCGCACTCTTATTATTGTGTCTTTCAAATTTAACAGCTGATTTCTCTTTGGTATATAAACATTCCGAGATGGCGAGAGCATTTATTTATTTAACAGCGAGTATCTATCTCATGGATGCATTTCTAATATGTGTCAATGAGAAATTTTTAAAAATAAAGCTGTTGTTTTCTTTCTTTCGTAATAAACGTTAAAATCAAGTGCAACATGTTGTTGTTTTGAAACACATATTTCAGATATATATGTACATACGCTAACTGCAGAACTTTCAAATGTGGCACAAAATAAAAATATATTGACCCAGAAATTACTATCGGTACGCTTTAATTGGGTGATTTATTATAAAAAAGTGCATATGCATGTACATACATATATAATAATGTTACAAATTATTTGCATTATTTTCATTAAATTATTATTTTTTTTTTGTAAAGATTATTAACATTTGATAAGAAATTAATCATGTGCGAACACTTGGTGAAAGCGTGCCTTTTTCCAAATGCTGTAGATAGTGTTTCTACCATTATTGCTATTTACTTGTTATTGATTATGTTTACTTGTTTGATACAATCATACATATGATTACACAAAAAATATATTCCGAAATATCATTTATTTCTTAAGATAATGTACTACATACATACATATGTATGTATGCACGTATCTATGCCAAGCGAAAGGTCAATTGGAAATAATCAAATAGAATATTGTATATGAAATACTTGTAAGTAAGTAAACCTAAATATCAATTGCCTTCTAATTGTGTTAATAGATTTATTTACTTATTATTGCTATTATTTTATTATCTACTATGTATAGTATATTTAGCGAACAAAATACATCCTAGACACACATAAATCCAGGTTATTGATAACACTAATGAAACTGATGCAATGACAAAGAGGCGGCATGACATAATCTTCTACTACTTGACTACAGCACAGTATATTGTGGTTTTGTAAAGCTTCATTAAATATGTAACAGTGGCGCTAACATGTATTATTGCATACTTACTACTGACGTACATATGTATGTACGTACATAAGCATACATGTAATCAACCAGTTTGTCAAAGTCAAGTTCATTTCATTTTTAAAGTCGAATTTTTCTTATCAAATGGATTATTTTCTTTAATTATTTTTTTTATTACCTATTAAAAGAAAGGTTTTAATTTATTTTCAAGTTAAGTTATTTAAAAACAATACAAAAAAGAAATTATAAAACAAAGCTTGATTAAAAAATGTTAAAAGAAATTAAGTAAGATTTATCAAACTACAGTTTGTTCTACAAATAGTACGTATAACTTTTAAGAAACCAACCATTTCCAAAAAAAAAAAAATAGAGGAAATTAGGAAAATCACATCATTATCCACAACAGCTTGTTTTAGCTTCCCTTTAAAAAAAGATTTTATTTTGTTAATGCTTGCAATTTGACCATTTATGAAATCCGTAGTTTTAACAAATTTTATACCATTTTTGGTATGATGGTACATTGGCCAATTTTTTCCAAAGAACGAAATTGAAGGCAAAGGATATGAGGACGAAAAATTACGAACAGTTTGATTAAAAACCAAATCAAGATTTGCTTATTGAATTCATAAAATAAATCACACACTTTTTTTGAAGGTAAAATAGCACGGAATGTCATTGAATGAAGATCAAAGACTACCAAAAGAAGACATAGATCCGCTCTCACAGGAACTAATCAAGGAAAGTTCAAATGTAATGTAAGCTTTAAAAGATTTACTAAACATTTGCATCTCTTAAATCTTGACAATTTTAAGTAAAAATTCTAAAATTTAAATATTATATACAAGAATTAAATATTAAAGCATTAAAATGATTACATTATGCATTACTTTTTCAATCAATATTTTATAGATTTTTACACACACACTCACACACACCCCCTCCCCCTCTCCTCGTAAAAAATGAAGCATGCTTTTAGGCCGTAAAGTATTTAGAGCGTAAATAAAATAAGTACATATATCAGCATAATATACCATAATAGCATATACACAAAATACAATTAAGTTTGTTATAAATAGAAGAGTTTTTTTTCGTTCATTAACAAAAATAAATAACTCAGGAAAACTTAATAACAACTTGTTTGTATGTATTGTATAAACATACATAAATAATGAAGTGTGTAACATTTCAAGTCAAATCGTATGAAAAAAACTTTTAATATCCAGTTACTCCCTCTTAATACTATATGCATTAATTTACTTTCTTCATATAGTGAGGAATTCTCTCCCACAAAACGATACAAAATTTCTCAAGAGTCTAGTAAATAGAACAAAAATATAGAAAAGTAAAAAATAAAAACAAAAACATTTATATTTGGGATATTGTCTCTCTGTTTCGGTCTCTTATTTTAGTTTTTTTTTTTTCAAAACAATAACCTTTCAACGACCTTGAAATATGTTAGATGAAAAGAAATTCTATTTTATTAAAAAAAAAGAAAAATCGTTCCTATTACAATTTAACAGTAAAGGAGAAGACAAAAAAAACGTCATGTCTAGGAAATTTAACGTACATATTGTATATTCTACTCACAAATGGAATTTTTGGTAGAAGTTGTAAATAATATATTTGGAAATTGGAATTTTTTTTCATTCATTCATTTTATTTACAATCTATCAACAAAAATAATAAGGAAATTCTATAAAGAAATTGGAATTGACTAGAAAATTTTAGAAGGTATATAAACAATTTGTTTAGCATATTAAAAATTAAATTAAATTTCCCAAAAACGAAATTAAAAATTATTAACTGTTGGGAAAAATTCAAAATTTTCTAAAATTGAATTAATGCCAAAAGCATACATATATATGTAGATATACATACATACACAATATGCATATACTATATAAGCATATAAGAATGAACATTTGTACATTTGTACGTATGTATGTATGTACAAATATCTCACTACATGGGTCTGTATTTAACAAATTATTTCTTATATTTTTTCTTTTATTCATCATGTTCCATTTAGAATGCAAATTACTTTTATTTATTGTTATGGCCGTCAGTTAATAAAAAGAATTAATATTGTACATTCATCAAAGTAAAAAAATATGTATGTATGTACACAATAATTGTTTTATTGTTTATCTTTTGGAAACTGTTTTCTTTGGCTGCAAATTAAATTGACTTTCAAAGAAGGACAACTTTGAACACCAAATTCCAATGTAGATATTCATTCATTTATACGCGCACTCAAGCATCATAATTCTTGTGCTGTGTGGTATATACTAACAAAAAACCTGTGCCACCTTGCTGTGCCCTTTTAATATTTTAAGAAACACGTGTCCTATTTGTCTGACAGCATATATTATCATCTAGTGTTGTTATACTAAATGGTGGAATTTGAAGTAAATCTATTGCATATGAATTAAATACGATACTTTTATGAATCATACACCAAATAATAAAAATATTATAAAATAAATAAATTACCCATTATATTTAATCTAATTTTATGAAGCGAATCATAGCATATATCCTTCTAAACAATAAAAATTTAATTCAACTCAATATAAGTATGTATTTAATATATAGAAATAAATCATAAGAACTGCTATTGAGAAATGTATGTATATGATAGAAGGGCTAGATAGTGATCTAGCACTCGCTGTTAACCCAATAAAGAAAATTTTTAATTTCTTAATCACTAAATAATAACTTTAGTAAAGTATGTGTTCATTGGTAAGCTAATAAACTCGGTATTAATTATATACATATTATCTGTAGCTAATGTAGAATAAATGGAATTTTTGCCTTTGTTCTTCAAGTATGGAAAGAAAGATTCGGTTATCCTAACTCTTTCAAGAATGGAATGTATCAATTAATAACTCGAAATCCAGCTCTATTCATTAATTAATTGCAATCCCGCTTGCTTATTGCACCTAACGATATAATAGAAGTTGTCTAGCGAACACATTTAAGACAGAATGACTTTATTAACCGAATTATTTTTAATCGGATCTGTCTATTGTTGTCAACAGATTTAAATCTAATGTCCAAATACCTTATCTACCCTGTGATAAATTTAAAAGAAGTAACCAAAGAATATAATTGTAAATTAATTAATATGTAATGTTTAGGAACGAGAATGGTTCACAACATAACAAGTCCGTTTATTTTGTATGTCAAGTTTTTTAGACATACAACGCTCATAGTAATAGACTAGCACACTGAAATAGCTAATTCCGTTATTTGATGTTTTCCCCTTTTTTGTCTTAGTATTCCATTCTATTCTGTATTGTGTTATCCTAATCGCAAAATTTATTTAAAATTCTGTTTAATTACGAAACGAAAAACTTTTGACAGCAAGCGTTAAATTATTTCTTTTGCGAAAAACTAAATTCGTTTTTACATATGGATATGGAAAAGTGAAAATGAATTTGAAAATTTTTATATTATGTGAGCTAACAAATAAATTTGTTTAAAGTGTGGGGGTTAATCGCTTGGCTGGTTGGTCTATTCGCGACAGTGAGTGGTTGGCAATGATCTCGTTTGTTAGTTTGGTTGTTTTCTTTCACTTTTTTCTTCAAATCTATTCTATTCTTTTATATTCTATTCTATCTTTGTTTAAAAAGCAGGTGAATTGGCTAATTGCTAAAGGACGCCATAATCAAAAAACAAAAATGCTAATGATCTTGAATAGTTTATGTTTTTCATGCAGTTTGTTTTGAATTTGTTCAATTTCTTTAAAAAGGAAAAACAAAATAATACAACGTAAATAGAATAGAAGAAAATAAAAATGATACAATAAGATCAAGAATATCTAAAATGATTTTTCAAAAGATGTCGTAAGTGATTACGAGACACAAGAAAAAATTCTTACATCCATTCGAAAACGAAAGAATTAATTTTTTTTCCTTCAGAAATGTGTGTAGAACCTATATTTTTTGTGTAGGGAGTTTCAGGAAATTAGGATTGCGCATGAAAACTGCGTACTTCCTAGTTTTTTAGGGATACACAAATATTAGCAAAGTTATACTGGAAATAAATGACGATAATTATGTTAGCAGCATGTAAATTACGTTTCGGTATTCTTTCATCGTCGTCACCAACATAATCACCGTCATCATCAACAATTATAAATAATGATTATTTTTTTTTTATTCTAACCGCAGCTTCACGCTCGAATAATCTGTAGATTTAGTCGACAAGTGTCAGTTTTCTTCCAGTCTATAGACTACATATACATACATATATGCCCTGCATACAAACATTATATTTACATATACACTTCATTTAATGTAGCTTTCTTTGCTAATTCTAACTAACCTCACCTTTGGAAAATCGAATATAAGAAAAAATTAACTTACCTTAGGATCCTTTTCATAGTAGTGTTGTTGTGTACGAATCCAACGTCCCACCATGTTATCCTTAACGGTATTGGCCAAGGCAAAGTAATAGTCGCGTAGAGTGGCCACATTACGATCCTTGACTAAGGTGTAGTGCAAATGACGATTGAAATTCTTCTTCACTTCGGTAACATTGCCCACCTCTGCAATACCGCGTACCGAAATTTGCTTACGCTTATCAGCATCCGATTGAGGTTTAGACATTTTTTACTTTTTCTTTATTGCTAATGCAATTTGTTTATTTGTATTAATTAAACTATAAAGAAAGTTATTTGCACTTTTATTTTTATGTTTGTTTTTGTCTGCGAAGAACAAAAATGCCCACTTTTTTTTAACCAATCGGTAGGAATAGATAAACAGACCAGAGACAACCGAGTGAACACAACAACGAACAACAACCGTTTGCCACGAACTCTGGAGTGTTTCTCACTAGAGTGTGCCAAAAAATTCAAATTCACTTACAATTTGAAATTAATTTAATAGCAAAAACAAATACTCCTGTTTATTTTCATACGTTTAACTGAAATAGAAAGAGAGCTAGCCCTCTCTTCGTTAAAATAAGAGCAGAGGCAGCATGACTCTTAACATTTAAATGCTATTGTTTAAGCTCTTAATGTTAGTCCATGTGTTTATTTTCTACAGTGTTTACATGATTGAAGTGAACCCCTTTTACTTCTTTTAGTACATATCACAAGAATGTACTAAATGTACCCAAATATTGTGAAATGTAACAGAGAAAATTTCTGCTATTCATGCTCTTTTAATGCATTTGAGCGGTCACCTTGCGGGAAGGTCAAACATGCGTATATGTTTCAGTTTTTTCATAAATACTATCTCTCTCTGAACGTCTAGCGTCAATCATCTGTATATTGTTTTAGTACATTCGTCTGCCTTCCTCTAGTTAAGCCGGTATGCATATATAAAATTTGTCAAACACTGAATATACATACAATAACTACATGGTATTATTTCACTTACTCACAAAAAAGATTGTTAAAGAGACGTTATAGGCGCGGGGAGGGACAAACATATGTCATGAGCAGTGTTGCCAATTTTGGTTATTTCTAAACAAAACTGGTTATTTTTTGTTCAATGTGAAGATGTTTTATTGGTTTTTTGTCAAAAAATTTAATTTAATTAATTATTGTAAACTAAATAATAAACAAACATTGGAAAATTATAAAAGAGTATGGATTTAAAAAAGATTTTTTTGATTTTTTTAGTGATATTTTTCAGAATTTGATTACAAATTTTTCTTTCCTGGCAACACTGGTGGCTGTAAAAATTCGTTTGTTCGTTGAAAACGTCGAGAAATTAATTCGCACATTCTTTTTTCATTTACAATTTGTATAAATTAATATTAAGGCCCACCTCGTTTAGGAAGAAATTATGGAACTGAATTTATTTGTCTATCTGATGGCGAGTGTGCGCGTCCTCAGCTGATTGAGATTGGTTGATCATTGTGTGTGTTGTTGGAATTTGGTTGTTCGGATTCGAATTTTAGGGGTGTTTTTAATGTGGTGAGTTTTTTAAGTGTAGTGAATTTGCCCGATGTGGTGACTTTCCGGGGTGGTTTTTGCAGTGTGGTGAATAAAATTGAAATTCACCAAATCGTCGTTATTCCAAATGAGTACTGTATTACAACAGTATACCATACCACTGTACTATCAGTGGTGAATTAGCCGGTTCCGACATTTAAAGTTGCCAGATAATATGAAAAACAAAATACATACAATTATTTTAAAGATTAGTATCTACAAAAGATGGCGTTATTAAAATTATAGAAATATTTATTTAGAATTGCACAGGATTATAATACATGAAAATAAATTCTTTTTAATGAAACTTAGTTTTGTGTGACATAGAAATAATTTTTTTAAGTAGTGACGATTTTCCTTGTATTCTTCTTCTTTTGTACACAAAAACGAAAAGAATAAAAGCTTTTAAACAAAACTTTTTTCCAGCTTTTGCGCTTAAAATAGCACACCTATTTTACAACCCATCGTAACAGGAAATATTCCTGGAATCATAGGACTACTCCCGCTTATAGAAGGAATGTTGTGTAATAGGCTTAAACACCTTTAATTTGCTTACGGCTCGATTATGGATGACAACTAAATCTCAGTTGCGTTACCAAAAATGTTATTGCAGATAATTTTAAATGCCATTTTAAACTCTTGACTTGTAAAAAGCAACTGATGTTCAGTTGCTGAAAAATATTGGCATTTTTTGCAATACTATGGTTAATTTAATTTAAATGGAAAATATTTATATTAAAAAATGCTTAATAAAATTCAATTCAAAGTATCTTCAGCCGAAAAGGATTTAAAAAATAACAATAAAAAATTATTTAAAAATTACTTTTCGATTTCCCTTAGACGATGTGACTGACCATTTGTGAGAGACTCTTGAGCATTATTTTTTATGTTTAAATTTTATTTATTTTTGTTTCATTATTTTTCATAGAATTTCAATTGTTTTTATTCAATAATATACGACATTTTAAAGACTGTTGTTGGAAACAAATAAAATAAAATAATAATAATATTTTTGTTTTTGTATTGTATATAAAGTAATTATTGTAGTTTCATAAAAAATGTTTGCAATAAAACTAGTATGGGTTATGTTTAAAAGAAATGCTTAATGATAGTTAAATGATTCGTAGGATATTGTATGTTGAGTATATTTTTAAACTGATAATATAAATAATAATATAGAAAATATAGTATGTATTTTAATTATAACATTAAAATAAAAGAATTGCAGCGTTACATTAGTTAACAAACTAGTCAAAACTTTAGGTCTTATGATGTTTAAAGACAATGTTAAATGTAATAAGACCTTCTATATAGTATGTATTATATTGTATTTTTTTGTTGCCAATTACTATTGTAAACTAGAGATACATGCAGTTCCTCCTGCAAGGCGTGAGTTGTTTAGCTTGATAAGGTAATGATAAGTACATGATGGATTATTTTTAAGATAAATATAAGAAAAAAAATGATTAACATGAAAGCATAGAGATTAATAATATTGAAAGCATATATGTATATATGTATTCTATTTAACGGAACATAATTGTATAAAAAAATAATGCAAACTCTTAGGCATTCTTATTAAATAATTTTAAATAAAAGAAAAGCTCTATCTGCATCGCTAAGTTTAAATACAATATATACCACCACCTCTTCTTTGTTTCTTTATCTATCATAAAATATTTAATTTTTAAGGCATTTTAATGATGGATGATAAACAATTTAAATAAAAATTATATGCAACTTATAAAAGGCAAAACAGTAATATATTATATTAATAAATAATGTATTTAAATGTATGCTATTATGAATACCATCATTCTTTTTTTTTGTTATTTATTGACCAACATTTAGTTATTTATTATATTATTACTTGAAACGATTTTATTAAAAAATAATATTCATTAAATACAATTAAAATTGTGTTTTTTTTCTTTTTCTGTTTTTAAATAGCGTTTGATGTATGCATTATTTTATATTGTATGTATATATCGTTTTTATACTACCTGTTAAATCTTGTTTTTGGACATTTTTAAATCTCTTATTAAGTTATGTAATAAAAAAAATTTTTTTGATATATTTTTTATGTATAATTTTTTTTTTAAGATTCAAAGATTTTTATTTATTTTCTCAGTTATTTTAATAATGTTTTTATTTGTTCGTGTTATTCTTCTTTATGTTACTTCTTTTCTGTTCTGCTTTCAAATAAATGTAGCTAGCTATTTAATTAGCTTAGTAATGAATGGGTCATAATAGTTATTAATTATAATAGTAATAATAAATTTAAGTCTTCTTCTACTAAAATAAAACAAAACTTTAAGCTATAGTTTCGCATCTTTTTTGTTTAAATAACAACAAATAAATTTGGGAAAAATTTTTTCAATATAAAACTAAAAATAGAGAGAAACTGAGAAAAAACAACATTTAATAATCCATTTGTTCTTCATTAAAAAAGAATAATATTTAATTATATTCTTTCATTTCTTGGTTTTAGGATATAAATTGAATAAAATTACCAAATACAATAGATAATATAAACATGTTTGTATGTTTGTGTGTGTGTATGTATTTAATAAAATAATTCAAATTTTCAAAAATAAGCATAACTAAAAATAAAACATTTTATAAAGGTTTTTAGAAAAACACATATCAATCAATCAATCAATCAATCAATGATTAATTATCATTATCCATTAAAAAGTCAAAACTACATTATAGACAATCACATTCGTGAACATTTCTTTTTCATTTTTTTTTTTCAAATAAAAATGTTTTCTTTTCTTTAATACACTTCAGTTTTAGTTGAGGTTCAACTTGTAATATTTTTTTCTGTTTCTGTTAGATGGTTGTTATAATATTGTTTTTGTCCATGTAGTGAAGGTAGTTAAAAAATATATTTTTAAAAATAAAGAATATACAAAAGTATTTGTAGTTTGATTTGAATTTCGTTCGTTTTCTTTGTTTGTTTGGTTTAATTTTTGAGTAAGTGCTACCAATATTTTTTCATTGTTACGTTTTTCTATTTGAAAATTATTTAAAGATTTTATTAATTCTATTAGATTTTAATGAAGTATTGTTGTTGGATTTTCTTTTGTTATGATTTAAAATGTTGTTGTTGTTGTTTAATATATAATGAGTTCTGTTTTGTTTTTCTTGTTTTAAATTATTTTGGATTTTATTTTAACACAAAGAAAAAGTTTTAATTGCAATTAGATAGTAAATTTGCGTTAATTTCTATTCATTTTCTCTTCTTGGTTTTATGTTTTTTGTTTTTGTTTTTTTTTTTACTTCTTAAGATGTTAATACAAATTTAAGTTGCTATCCAACATGGTTGGTTGGTTTATTTGTTTGTTTGTTGCTTTCATGTTTACTTGTCCTTGTCGGTTTCAACAGCAGCGGGCTTCTTGCCAATGGGAAGGGCTACTTTGATCCTAGAATAGCAGAAAAAAGTTTATCAATTAACACTTGGCGCACAATAAGAGTTTATTTTTTTATTTTTCATACTTTTCAGTTACATCAGCAACTTTGCTTCTGGCCAAATCCAAATAAGTATCAATGGATTGTTTGTTGTTTTCATATACCTTGGGTAAGGTAAACAAGGAGACAAAAGCTTTAAATGTAAGAAAATATATTAATTATTAAGTCATAGAAATGTTAACAAAAATGAAAATTAAACCGAATATAGAGCATTGACCAGTGTTTAAGTACTATTATATAAAACGTTTGTAGATAATAAAAACAATCACAATGTTTTTGCTTTTTATGATTAAATGTTCAACGTTATGATTTACAGTGAGTTTCCACGACAATGTCTACAAATGAGATATTCAAAACTCTCCGTAGGGAGGATTTAAATAAGCGAAGTCTTCTTTTCACTGGTTTTGAATTCACGCATATTGTATCAACACTTGAATGAATTTAAAACAAAGTGAAAAAATAAAATTAAAAATGTAAAACGTTTAGATAGATTTTGTGTAAACATTAGGTTTTCCATTTTTTAATACATGTTACATGTTCTAAATATTTACAAACGTTTTATTCCTTAAATACGATTGCAAATTGCATTCCTATCCATTTAATACTTACCCAAGATAACCAATGTCATGCCATTGAACCAAGCTCCAATATAGGTCATAACCCACAAGATAACACCAAATTTAATGGAATCAACTAAATCTTCAACCAAAAATAATCTTCTCAATTCGGCAGTGAAGCCATTTAAGTGGGCAACAGCAACGCCAGCAATATTTTGCACTTTTTCTTGAGACAACGTTAAATCAATTTCCAAATATTCTCTAAAGTATAAGAAATGTGAAAATGTATTGCATTTAAAGAATTATAAGGACGAACTTACTTGAAGGGATGACCATCTGATGTCTTTTGTATGGCCTGCATAACTGATTTGTAAATTCTGAAAGCAATGGCGCCTGTCAGTAAGATCAATGACAAATAGGCAAATACACTGATGACAGAGAAACATGAAATGGCCAAAAGTGTGACGAGACCAGCACCAAAAACAATACCAGATTTTTTCACATCACGCCAGTATATGAGGGACTCCACTAAAAGAAAGAAAATAAACAAAACATTAATACAAATGAAGATAGAAATTTTTCCAAACATAATATATGTACATATGTAAGGCAGTTACAAGTTCTTTATGTAAAGAAAAAATCTCGAAAAGATGTTGTAAGCTTTTGTCGTTTGTGCTAAACAATTTGTATGTATAAAGTGAAAATCATTCAATTAAACTATTTAATACATATGTATGTATATGTAGATATATATTTCCAATTGTTTAAATTTTAAACAATTTGTAACAACAAAATTTGTAAACATTAATCATTGATATCACACACATTGAGAATAATTTTTAAAATTTCAAAAGATGCCAAAAATACCGCATAGCACAACGAAGTACACACATACATACTTATGCCAAAAATTTCAACAAAAAAAAAGAAATGATCAGAAATACTAAAGAAAAAAAAAAAAAAACACTCAAATCATAATTATGCAATCTTTAGACAATATTTTCTAAAAATTTGTTCCTTTTTATCAAATTCTTTCATTCACTTTTAAACATAATTTCTCTATGTAAACCTGTAAGTATACGTAAATGAAACTTTTCATATATAATTTAATTACTTTGAGACATAATTTGTAGAGACACTCAGTGAACACTAAAATTATAATAAATACACCAAAAAAATAAAGTAACCTATATAAGGAGAATATAATACAGAAGAAATACGTTTGCGATGACCGACCGGATCACAAAAATTATATTTTTAAATGCGCTCAAATGAGACAAGACTGACTGACTGCCGTTGTTACTTTTACTTTAAACTTTTTTTCCAAATAGAATAACAAAAACAAATTGATATAAAATGAGAGGCGAGAAATATTTAAAATTCGAATTTTCGATCTTAATGTAGAGGAGGAGAATAATTATTTAAAAATAAACAAAAATTTTGTTTCTTTTTTTGCTCTTTATGGCCTCCCTCATATTGAGGATAATAATTTTGTTTTAATGACCGGTTTGTAACAGAAATCTTAGCTACTAGACCACATGGTTTAAAAAAGATAATCGAAATAAATGTCTATTAATTTATATTAAATTCGATTTAGT
This sequence comes from Sarcophaga variegata, assembly GCA_932273835.1. Lineage (NCBI taxonomy): Eukaryota > Metazoa > Arthropoda > Insecta > Diptera > Sarcophagidae > Sarcophaga > Sarcophaga variegata. The sequence goes on from OW026361.1 coordinate 118,939,352, forward strand.
TTTATTTAAAAAAAGACATTCGTATCTACAATACATATATAAATATATTTTTAAATTCCAAAATAAAAAATATATATACGATTTTTAACAGCCGCAAAGTATGCAATAGCCTAATAAATTAGGTATTAATGAATATACATCTAAAGGAAATAATTTAATTCCATCAAACTTTTCTGAATATTTAAAGAATTAATATTGAAAGAATTTGTTTTTTATGGCTATTTTGAAATTTGTTTCATCATACATTCGTTATAAATAAAATAAGAATTTTTAAACGTTTTCCACCCTCATAAACACACATATTTCAATATTTGTTCTAAAAAAGGCGTGGAGATTTCCAAAAATATATAAAATATAGAAAATATAAATACAAAGTGAATCGAATTTATTTTTAAATCGTTGAAATGTTAAATTATATGTAAATTTAAAAATTCATTTCTGATCTCTGAGTAGAGAGCAACCTAGTTCCAACCTTATAAGATAAGATTCTTTGCAATATCAACAACATTGTATATGTCTATTTACCACAAATAGTTTGAGTTCTATTTCTCAATACTGAATCTTGGCTTTTATAATTATTTAATAAAAAAATGCATTTACACCACATACAATTTAAAGGAATAAATATTGAAATAACGATACATTTTACTGTAGTAGAATCACATTAAAAATAGAATCCACTAAAGAATGTAATATACCTGGGAATAATTTTTCATCTATTTCCAATATATAGGAACTAAGTATACATATAAATCGGAAACAATTAAACAATTCTTAACAATTTTCAAAAATCTAAAGAAGTAAATATTGAAATAACGATACATTTTAGCGTAGTAGAATCACATTAAGAATAGAATTCAGTAAAGAATGTAATATTCCTGGGAATAATTTTTCGTCTATTTCCAATATATATGTAATCAGAAACAATTGAACAATTCTTAACAATTTCCAATAATAATTTATTATTCATTTGCTGTAAGTTATCTCGTCATTCATGGAATTTGAAAAATAAACTTGATCTTTATAGAGCCTGTAATATGTATTCAATCTACATAATTGTTTATTTTTTAAACGAAAAAGGCCTATTCTTTCAAATGCGTAATCTCTTTAAAATATACATTCATTTCATTTAATTTCAGCTTTAAATTCATTTCTACTTTCGTTGTTTCTTTAGATTTTGAATATTTAATTAATGGTTTAAAAATACTTTTATTACTACATAAAGTGAATGAAAAAGAAAACCTCTTTTTATTTTAGAAAGTTAAAAAACTGTGGAATCCATATTAAATTTTTGTTTAACGTAATCAACAAAAAAAAAATATTTCAAATTGTATTAGGAGTGTGAATGACTAGCTTAAGTTAGATGGTTTTTTTTTAGCAATATTAAGCTAAAAAGCAAGAAAATGAAGCATATTAAATTGAATGAAAACGTCTACATTTAATAATTGTATTGAGTTTAATATTTTTTTCATGTTATAATGAAATTAAAAAAATTATATTTTATAAATAAAATTCTTTAGAAATTATGAAAACTTATTTGCTTTTGAATTAAATAACACATTTATTAATTAATACAAACAGAAAACACTCACGTAATATGTACTAATTTGGCATTAATAATTCATATTCTTAATTCCTAAGTCAGGTTTTTGTTAAAAGAGAAAACAAAATGGAAAAATAGAAAATGAAACTTAAATGTACCTGTCAGCCTAAATTCGTGTATACGCAAGCAAACAAGATTGATCAACAATAATAAAATATATTAAAAAAAATAAAATAAAACAAATTTCTATAAAATTTCATTATCACTAAGTGACCAGGTTATAGCAACAATTCAACTATAGAAACAATAAAAACAAAAACTAAAATACGGACAAATATACATAAATGAATGGCTAAAAGTTGCACTAACAACATACTAACGGGAGTAATGGCATCACAGAGAGAGAGAGAGACACCTATTTTCAGATAACCTTGAATACTATCAAATATTCTTATAATCTATAGAGAATTATGAATGTATGTACATACGTATGTAGGTAAAAATTTTTAATTAAAAACATTAATTATTGTTAACAACAAATACAATTTATTATAAATAAATATGGTATCTATTTAAAATATAATAAATAACGATTACACGAATAGTGATGGTATGAAATCAATGTGAATTTGAAATGTGTGTTCGTAATGAAAGCGTGGCACTTTACAAATACAATTACCAATTCAATTCAATAAACTTATAAAAAAACAGCGACGCTAACAGCAGAATAAGCCAACAGAATAAGTTAAAAAAAAAGAAACAAACAAAAAAAAATTTGGTTATACTGAATTAAAACTAATAAAATTGTCTACGTTTACAATCTATACAATTATTCAGCAACACACGAAACAAAAAAAAAACAACAATAACAATAACAAATTATACAAAATTTGTTAGAGTTTTAATTTCCTATATTAAATCAGATCAATTGGTGGGTATGCCTAAAAGATTTTTGTTTGGTTTTGTAGCCACGTTGACAGATTTGTTATGTTTTTGTCTTCTTCAAATAAAACTAAATTTTAAATTTTATAAAAGCAGATAATAATATACAACAAATAAATAAATTAAAAATATATATGTAGGTATGTACATATGTATATCTTTTCAACATAAAAGAACGTGTGTTTCTCAAATGTTAAGTTTTAATATGTAGTATTTGTAGATATTTTTTTAAGAGCTTAAATATTTATAAAGAAAAATTAAATCATTGCAGCACTCTCATACAGAAAACCGAAGATAAGATTTCAGAAATTTTATACATACAGTCAATGTATAAAATATTCATACATCTTCAAAGAAATGACATTAAGAGACGAATGGTAATAGAATTTGATAATGCTTTCTACTAAGATTTGATATAATAAGTTGGTCAAAGATTTGCTGTGAATTATTATAACCTATTGTATCTAAACTTGTTAGAATTATTAGAATTAATAAGGCTTCACGGATAGTGCTTGAAATTTATTGATTAATTATAAGCCAAAAACTATAGATTTTGTTCTCGTACTAAAAAATTCATTTAAAGCATGTGATTAGAAGAATGAAGAAGAATGACAGCATAAATCAAAGATGTTCTTAATACCCCTTATTTCCCTTAATTTGGAAACTATTTTCAAATTTTATTCAAACCTTCTAATTTGGATCAGAAGAATTAAAATAAGAAGCCAAAAGTATTATAAATTTTTAAATATTTTATATTCCTAACTTCATGGGTTTTCATCCTATTAAGAGACACAACATTAACTAAAAACTGTGAGAGATGAATAATAGAATTTCATAACAGGTGCACACAGCTGTTAATCTATCGTTATGTAATAAATTTTCTAATTTCTTCACTTTTAATTGATTTTTTATAACTTAAATGTAGCGTATGGCAAGTTTTGTAAGCCACTGTCTAATATACGTCATCACGTACACAAAAAAAAAAAAAAAGAAAACAACTCCAGGACCTTGCCTTTCCTAAAGTTGTTTTTCTTTTTCATTTTATTTTTGTAAATAAAACCTTCATGCTTTACCTGGTCCTCTTTCGGGCAATTGTTGGTTTGATGAATTATTGCGTGAAAATTTTCTACCACCAGCCATTTTTATTTGTTTTATTATTTATTTTTAATATAAAAAAAAATTTACGATATTATTTATCGAACACTGTTTTGAAGGCACTTCTGTTTGGCGCCAAAGGAACAATAAGTTATAAACGGTATTAAAATATTTTCAAGCAAAAAAAATGCGTGTCAATAGGCAATTATTAACCGTGCTTAGGCAAAAAGTAAACTTTTTTTTTTCTTAATTTAATTAATTTTTTCTAAAACTCTTGGCAATACTGCAGACCGCCAACGTTTTTCAAGGAATGACGTTTACTTAATGACTAAAAGTCTATTGTGTATCAAAGAAATTTAAAACTCTCAACCAAAAACCAAAGCACTACACCACACATTAGTTATGGTTGTTGAGTATAATAGAGAGTGTAAAATTCATATTTTTTTTTCCGAAAGGTTGTGTTAAAAAAGTTGCAACGTAACCTACACGACACGATCTTAATACAAATAAAAATTCAAGTGTATCTTGAGACAAAAAACAACAAAATTAAAGAATAAATATATGTCGGTTAGTTGTGCCATACGTACGATGTACACACATGCATAATACGTACACCCTTCATATCTCCGTAGTACTATTGCTCTCGACGGGTTTTGTACTGGAAACTGGTTTCAAACTGGCAATATGTTTACGTACTTATACTTATAAAGAGAGTGAGAGAGGGAGTGAGACACAAAGAGATAGGAGAGTGAAAATAGGGCTTAAAGACAAGAACTTGATTAAAAAAAAATATGATAATATTGACTATACGTTACAGTGGGATTGAAGAAAAAAATTTAACAATTTTATATTCACAAACAGGATTCATAAATATTTTGTAATTTTGTACGAATGTATCATAATTTTTAAGTACCATTCAATAATCAATTCAAAATTGTTTAGAATGTGAAGGTTTTCATTAAAAACTTTTTAGCGTAGTTATAAGAACGAATTCCTCTAAGGAAAGTCCACAAAACTACCCTAAATTTTATGGGAATAAAATAATGATATATTTTATTTTATTAAACAATACACAACAGATTACTAAATAATGCTTTTAATATTAGAATTTATAAGTTTTATTGTAATAAAAAAATTAAAATCGTATTGAAAAAGCTTATCAAGACAAAACTGTAATAGCTGTACAACAGATTCTAAATGCTTTAAAATATTCCAAAAGCAGAAAAAACAGTGTTTACGAGATATAAGAAATGGCTCTGATTTTTTTATAATAATTTTAATATCACATGCAAAAGCAGCACGGGTGTACATATTTCAAATAGAATTAAAATCTTAGAATGAAAAATGTTTCATCATTGGAAAATTTTTTAACGATGATAATAATTTACGATTATTGCAAAATGTGCTTCGTTCAACGTCTAATAAGTTACTCCTTATCAATACGTGACTGACGTTCGCAAACAAAATGTAAAGACATATTCTCAATTAACAATATTTTGTGAAAATATTATTAATAATGTTTTAAAACACATACATACATATGTGTTAGTGAAATGAATTTCAATTTAGTACAAAATATTATAAGTATTTATTCCCCCTATTATTAGTATTTAAAAACAGTATGTAGAATGTAAAAAAATCATCAATTTATTCTAAAAATGTTAATTACAACGGAATAACGTAATTATGAATAGAAAGAAAGAAAAAAAGATACTGCAATTTCACTTTTAGCCCACTTCCAGACAATGCATTACATTTGTAAAATAAACATTCACTCTTTAAAACTAATCACTCTCCGTCGACATCATCACAGCATGTCCAGTCTTTCTTCTTTACTTTTTTTTCTACGAAACAAACTAAAATTATTATCAATGTTTTAAACAAAACTATGGTGGTACTCTCCTCTTCGAAGATCATTGAACGGTAGAAGGTAAAGAGAAAGATTTCAAGTGTAGAGTATAAAAAGCCCACAGTCAGTGGAAGAGAGAGTCTCCCCTCCCTCACATACATACATACATAATTACACATGCATACGTATTCTGTGTGAACATATTCTATGGACGGGAAACGAAGATACTGCAGAAAACAACGATGGTCGATATGACTGACAGTAGCAATCATAATTACGTTTGTAAATATGTGCTACACTATCGTCATACGTAGTTGATTTAATTTGAAATACGTTTGACTGGCTGTTAGTACTAGTAGCAGGTATACCAGCTCATTCGGTTTGTAATCGTAAGCAAACAACGTGTCATTAAATTTAGCGAAGTGTATTGGGGGCTCATCGTGAGTGAAACCCTGTTTAGCTTTATGTTTTTTTTTCTTTGTTTCTCTTCGGTTTTGTTGACTTTATTATTTTTGTCTGGGGGTTTTTTCCGTTTTCTTCTTCGTGGAGACTAAGAGTAGGTAATATTGATAAACTGTGTGCGAGTAAAGTCTCCACACACACTATATTTGATAGTGGTAGTGGGTGCGGTTAGGCTGAGATAGAATGCATGAATCATTAGACAAATGCACTAAGAGAGAGAGAGAGAAGAGAGAGAGTGAGTGAAAACAGAAAATTTATTTAGCAGGGTTAATACTACGTAAAGAAAAAAAGAGAAATCGAAATGAACGTAAACATTAAAAATTTTATTTACGAACTTTGTACTGAAAAGAGGTTTTATAAAATTTATGACGTAGTTTTTTTTCTCATTTTGCTATCACAATTCTCTGTTATTTTATACGCCTTTAAAGAATTTAGATTTTTATTTTTTATTTTCTAAAAAATGTATGTCGTTTAAATGTTAATGGCTGTAAAATAAAAGTAATTTGAGATTTTTTCAACGTGAACATGTAATTGAGATGAAAAGCTTCAAAGCAGCAGTGCCACTGCACCGCAACGCATTGCTATGGTTTGTCAATTTCATACACATAACAAAACAAACGAAACAAAAAGATAAAACAAAAAATAATGCTTTTGTTTATTATTTGCATATATAGACAATAAGATATCCAGAGTGAGAATATGGAGGGGGTGGTAGGGCAGCACTTGTATAAAAATGAACTTTAAAGCACCAGCAGCACCATACATTTGCTCAGAAACACCCATTATACAATTAAGATAAAGCAGGCTTGCATTTACAGTATGCAAAACTACAGTAAAATCTCGGTAAATACAATACGGTAACGGTTGTTTGGTCTGATAAAGATTTTTTAAATTAACAAAATACTAGGGTGACATGTAATAATTTAGTTTCTAAGAGATTTATCAAATTTGACAAATGAATTACGGGATTTAAAATGATTAATTATTTTATTTTATTTACTGTTTGGCGCGACAACAAATGTTTAATAGTTTAATATTAATGCGTATTTAATGTCATTTTAAATACTTAAGATGAAAAAAAAAAAGAATTATATGTACATACAGTGGTGGCCTTATAATTAGAAACGACTTAGCAACATGTATGTTTGTTAATTTGTTTTACAGTTTTCACTGTGTACCTGGGATCAAAGGCTTTGTTTGGAGGATGTCTTACATACGTTTTTCTATCAGATTGGGACAAATTAAACTTAGATTCGTTACTCCAGAGAACTCTGTTCCAGAAACATCGTTTCTAATTATAAGGCCACCACTGTATATGTATTGAAATGAGTCGGCGTTTGAAAATTTTCCTATCCAAACATCATTTTTAACAGGTACCCGACGAATGTTTTATAAATTCCATAATAACTACATATACAGTGCTGGACAATTCAATGGAAACTTTTTTTGAGATTTACTTTTCTATTGTTAGAAGTCGAAAACCAAAAACAATTTCTGAAGAAACTGAAAAATTATTTATGAATTTTATTTTACACATTCTGTTTGATGTATTAAGAAACAAAAAAATTATATAAAAATAACATTCTTCTAAAATTATAAAGAAAAGTAAAAAGGTATTGACAAAACAATGGAAACTTTCTTTATAATTTTAGAACAATGTTATTTTTATGCAATTCTTTTTTGTTTGTTAATACATCAAACAGAATGTTTAAAATAAAACTCCTAAATAACTGTTAAATTCTACAGAAATTGGTTTTGTTTTTCGAATTCTTACAATGAAAAAGTACATTTTAAGAAAAGTTTCCATTGAATTGTCCAGCACTGTATATTGTTTCACATGGTAGTGAAAATTGGTTATCGAAAAACACTTTAAACACACATTCTTTATTGTGTTAGGTTTATATTTATGGTACATATTTATGTATTAACAAAATGTTTAATTATTAAAGCATTAAATGTTTTAATACAAGAACGCTATTAGGGAGGACATCCATCCATAAGTAGTAACATCGTATAACTTAGTTGGGGTTGTTAAGGCCAGATTTCAACATAGTGCATAACTAATGCTGAAATCACTTAATGACTATGCCTGCGTTCTTCGAAAGCAAGCGACTGAATCATCGGAGATTACTTTCCACAGGATAGTCACCAATGCACAGAAAGTTAAGATAAAAATCTTACTGCAAATACAATCCTTCTATGCCTTCATACCTTGTTTGCATGACATTTCTACTTTAAAAACTTCCTATAAAAAGTTACTTACAACAATAATAAGAATATTCTTCGAATTGAAACCCAATGAAATTTTGCAGAATTTTGAAAAAAAAAGAAAATGAAATAATGACAACCGAAAAAAAAGTGGAAAAACCTTTGCAGATATTCGTGCATCATTTGACGACTTTATTAACATTTTGGATGCTATTACCTTCCTATAAAGGGCAATAAAAACTACCTTTTATTTGAAATTGATAATTTTTGTATGATAAATAGGAGACCCAACTTTGAGAAGAATAGGATTCCTCCATATTGCTATCGACATTTATTTAAAATCTATTTCTTCTTTATATATTAAGAAGCATTTAAATACAAACAATTATATTCATCTTATCTTTGTGTTACTGTGTGCTTTTTACGTATTTACATATGTAAGTTAAAAATTTCCTCTCTGTTTACGGAATGAGAACAAAGTTCAGGTATCATGCAGATGCACTTTTCATTTTGAAAATTAAATTTAAAATGCCGGCAAATAAATTGTTAAACAAAAATAATACAAGCAATTACATACTATATAAACAATATACCGGGCATATTACAATGGTCGGTCAATGTACAGATTTAACTTGAAAAAGAATACAAATATAATGTAAATAGAAGAGACTAAATTACTGAAGAAAAACAAAAGACAGACAACATTAACAACAGAAAATAAATGCGTAGATACGAAAAAAAAGTTCATTGGCATTTGAAAGAAAGAAAAAAATCTAGTGGATGTTAAAGAGTATCCATTATGTATGTACTCCTCTCTATCAGTACGTCGTTTGTTTGTCGAAACCAGCCAGCCAACCAAACAAAGTGTACTTATTAAATACGCAAAATATTTAAAGAAGGAACGTATGGTGATTATATACATATGCATGTAAGTACATTACATTTATAATATAATAATGAAATGAAAATGCGATTACAGGAGAATAGAAAAGAAAAGTAATACTTTTATCAATAAGTTCATGTGTAATTGGGGTTTTTTTTTGTTGTTTTTGGTTCTTTGTCCACTTTATTTGATTGGTTTTCTGTTTTAAACATTTAAACTTGTCGTAAATTTCAGTGACTGACCATTAGAAAATGACATCATAAACGGAATGTTTCCAATTTTTTTTGTTCATTTTTGTTTAGGGTGGTGGCGGTTATTGGTTTGTGAATACGTAGAAACGTAAACATTAAATCAAATGAGTTGGTGTAATTTTGTATTGAAATAAAACGTAGTTGAATTTGAATGCATTTGGTAAGAACCCCAAACCTAATAAACAGCGCCCTAACAAACATTCTACAGTCGATTCACAACAATATGATTAAACTCAGAATTCATACAGTGTATGAACGAGAAGAACTTTATTAATAATTTTAAGACGCATATTGTAATGTTCATATTTATTATGAATTAATGACAATCTACTGTACTTAATGCCTTATAAGCGGCTCAAGTAATTCCTTTTAAAAACAAAAATACCTGATGCGAGCACAAATATTTTATTTTTTTAATTTTATGGCCCATAGAATTTATTTATTATTTTTTCTTTATCATTATTTCATAGACAATGATCTCATCTATTACTAATTCGCGTTTGTAGCTTGGTAAATACAGACATACATATGTACATATGTAGAACGTCAATGAAACAATTCATTTCACACAGGTTTGTATTAATTCGTCTACTTAAGTTTTTGCATTTGATTTTTTTTTATTCAAATAGATATTTTTGTATCGTTACCCTAATTCTGACATGCATTTTCTTTTAACATACAGTGGTGGCCTTATAATTAGAAACGATGTTTCTGGAACAGAGTTCTCTGGAGTGACGAATCTAAGTTTAATTTGTCCCAATCTGATGGAAGAACGTGTGTAAGTCGTCCTCCAAACAAAGCCTTTGATCCCAGGTACACAGTGTTGCTAAGTCGTTTCTAATTATAAGGCCACCACTGTATGTACGTATATACAAACATACTCTATATTTTTCAATTTTTCTTTTTTTTCGCACAACACCTGTCAATATAGAAATATTCTTACATAAGGTGCATATAACGAGTATTACATGTGCTAAATTGTGTTGAAAATGTGTCCCTAGCAGCAAATGACTGTTTTTTTTATGATTTTTTATTTTCTATGTGCATATGTATATGTTTTATGTTTTATTCCCCAAATATAAAAATGTGATTTTCTTTTTCATTTAAAAAATATTTGAAAATTTAATAAATACTTTCTAAAATAGTTTGGATGCTTAATTAGCTTCATTTTATATCAAACAAATTATTTTTTCGTATTATCATGTACATGAAATTATGTTCAAAAACTGGTTACAAAATCGTTTGCATTTAAAACAATGCAATCGTACTTATACAAAGGAAGGTACAAATTTTTAAAGCAATCCCTTTATCTTACATCATTTACGCTACTACTCGCGTAAAAATACAACACCGGAGTATTTCAAGCATAAATCCATAATATACATACATACATACATCGAAATTTTTAAAAATATTGAGAAAAATTGAAAATTTTCCATATTTTTATATTTTTTTCTTTGGATTTTTGAATCGAAATCAAAATTAAGGCTGACTTCCAAAATGTATCAATACGGAGTTTGTATACAGTTTTACTACGGTATATAAATTTTGTACATATGCAAAGTTACCAAACAATGCATCAACTATAAATCCGATGCCTGATTGCTATTTGACTACGTTAAAAATACATATTGACGACGTTTTCAAATAGTATACATTGTAAACATTTTGTACAGCGGCTTTATGAAACACTATACTTTGTTCAAGCACGTAGCAACTAACATTTTGGAAGTCAGCCTAATTTATAAAATTTGTATGTACAGACGTGTTCGAAATAATAAGAACATTCAAAGCGAAACAAAAGATCGTTTTAAAAAAATTTTTGAGAAAGATTTGAAAATATGGCTTTTTATTATTTTTATTGTAGACATCTTTAGCTTTTAAAAAATACTTAAAGTTATGTTTCAACTCATCTAATTTTTTTTATACTGCCAATAATGTTGAACTAAGTCGAAAATCAGGTGTTCGAAAAAATAAGAACAAATCATATTGGTCCCACTTACATTCCTCACATGTGAAAAAAAGTCTAAAGTTTTGTTACAAATATAATTGTTGAGATGCCTTTGATCATTTTTTGTGCAGAATACTGACTTATTTCGGTGAAAAATTCTTCTAAAATGGGAAGAAGCAAGCATTGCTCTATCGAACAACGTAAGATAATAAAAAAAAATTGCTCAGCGAAGGGAAATGTGTGCGTTCATAAAGGAACAGCTTGGAATTTCCAACGTAGCGATAAGAAATGCCAGGAACTGGTCACTGAAGATCGAAAGTCGCGGTAGGCGCAGGAAAACTAACAAAAGGCAGGATAATGCGACCACACGGATCGTTAAAAAGCACCCCTCTTTACAGATTAGAAACGAATTAAACCTCCCAATTGCTACAACGACGATAAGAAAACGTTTTATTGCAGTCTATTTGAAAGTACGAAGTCCTAGAAAAGTACCATTGTTGAAAAAAATACATATAAAGAACGGACTTCTGTTTGCCAAAGAGTTTATCGATGAGCCTGACACTGTTTGGCGTAATATCTTATGGACCGATGAAACAAAAGTAGTCCAATTCTACCACGGCAAAGATAAATAGTACGTTAGACGCCCTCCTAACCAACAATTCAACGACAAGTACACTATAAAAGCTATAAATCATAGCGGTTTCAGGCTCATGCTATGGGGGTGCTTTGGGTAGAACGGCGTTGGACCTCTAGTTCATATCGTTGGGAAGATGGATGCCACCTATTACGTTCAAAATATTTTAGAAGCCGTAATGTTGCCTTACGTTGAAGAGCAAACGTTTTTGCGATGGGTCTTTCAGCAAGACAACGACCCGAAGCATACCTCAAAGAAAGCAAAGCGTTGGTTCCAGGACAATAATATCCATGTTATGGATTGGCTGGCACAATCGCTGGACCTAAATCCAATTGAACATCTTTGGATTGATGTAAAGAAAGGTGTTAGAAATGCAAGGCCCAAAAATATGGAGAAACTTTAATTTGTAGCGAAGAATACACGGGAAAATATTCTACTCCACAGATGTCAGACTTTGATAGCTTCTATGAGGTCCAGATGTGCCGAAGTAATCATTAATCGTGGAGGGGCTACTTCATATTAACTACTTACAAAGAAATAATACTAATCTGTAAATTTAATAAACGTTAAAACTGAAATTATTACCAATTTTCCAATTTGTTCTTATTTTTTCGAATACCTGATTTTGGACTTAGTTCAACATTATTGGCAGTATAAAAAAAATTAGATGAGTTGAAAAATAACTTTAAGTATTCTTAAAAAGCTAAAGATGTCTACAATAAAAATAATAAAAAGCCATATTTTCAAATCTTTCTCAAAAATTTTTTTAAAACGAAATTTTGTTTCGCTTTGGATGTTCTTATTATTTCGAACACGTCTGTATATAAACAAGGTTCAACACCATTTTCATTAAATTAATTCCAGATGTTGACAAACAACAATTAACTGGACTGTCAAATGTAAGTTTTTTTTAAATTAATATTCATGAAAATTAGACAATCCCTGTAAATATCTGTCTAATTATATTTGTTACCGGCATAAAATATATGTATGTATGTATGTATTTATAAATATAGACGAATAAAATGAGAGAGAATGAATATGAATAAATGGCGAAATACTTACAAGATTCACGATTTAGAGGCAAATCCTTAATTTCTGACAATAGTGCCAAAAGTTCTTGCACTTGTTCTAAAGCAGCCATTTGATGATATATTTTTGTATATTAAATATTCTCTTAATAAAAACACACTTAAAATTTAATAATAGAAAATTGGTAGTAGTAGTGGAAGAAGAACGAACACAATTTTTTTTTTTTTTTTTTGTTTCTATAATTCAAATAAAATAAAATTTAAAAATTAGAACTAAAATGTAAAAGAAAGAAAAAAAGAAAAAGAAATAATTTTATGTGTTGAAAAAATAAATATTTTTCACATTTAATCACGAAAACTTGTGGAATAATAAAATGCAACTGACGATGACAATCATTCAGAAATGTTGAAGTGTAACTGATTTATTCTTTTTTTGCATTTGTTAAGAAAGATATTGAAATATATACATGGTATACATATATAAGTACGTATATATATTTTTTTGTTTGGTATCAGCACTTTTGTTATCAATTTAAATTGTTTTTGTTTTATTGGTCTAAAACCAGTATAACAGTTACTTTCTATTTGTTTTTAGCGATAAGGAAAATTGTAGTTTAGTTTAAAACAACAGCTGCAGGTAGGAGAACACTTTCTGTTTCTATTTCTTAATGTTAATGCCTTTTTCTCTTTCTTTTCTCATTTTTCTTTTTTTTGATATAAAAGGAAGGAGAACCTTTACATGTTTTTCTTTTGCTTTGTATTTTCCTTTGTTACAAGATGCTTTCTGACATCTATTATATAATTTTAAACAAATTTTAGTTTGTTTTTTTTTATTTTTTTTTTATTAATTTTCAACACTTGGTTTAAATTTGAGGAGATTTTATTTGCATTTGCTTTTGAAATGAATTTAGTTTTATTAATATTTCCTTTATCTTGTTATAAAGTATTAAAGTAGTTTTATTTCTTTATTACATTTTATATACATATATTTTTTAATGGCCTCCACCTTCGGATTGCAAGAAAATTTAACAAAAATTTGTGAATTTTTACAAAGAGTTCTCGAAAACCGTGTGCGTCGATTACGGTATACGACAAACTAAAGGGAAGAATTGCCTAAAAACTACCCAAAATACACGACAATGAAATGAAAAAGAATAAAAAAATTGAAAGAAAATGAAAATCGTCAACGCTAGCCCATAGCAGCATCAACAGAATTAAGAACTATTTTTTTCCTCTTTTTGTTGCACACTTATTCTTTTGTTGTATTTTCTTGTTTAAAATAAATCCCATGATTATCACACACACTCAATACAACAGAAATAAAAGAAAATACAAATTTCTTCATTTCAAAAATTAAAAAAAAAAATATTCTTGTTAAAGCATCACTTTAGTTTTATAATTTTAGGAAGAAATATTAAAAATTAAAAAAAAAATCAAGTACGATCACTCGCAACACAATTTTAGTTTCTGATTAACGTTTTAATATTTGAAAAACCACTGAGAATAAAACCGTATACGTCCGTCTTGCGAATACAGAAATTGTCGAATTTTTTTGTAATTGTTTTAACGTTCGTTCGTATCTTTAAACGTATTGACTGTTTATTTCTTTGCTCTCAAACGAACTGCATTACTAAATGAATGTATATTTTATTTTATTTCATATTATAACCAATGACTACTACTCTGATACATACTTCAACTATTCTCTTCTAACTAGTCGATAACAAAAATGACGATCAACATTTATCATTGAGTAAATTTATCGAGACTGTAAGTTGACGTATAGCATCACAATAATGAAATTAAAAACGATATTATTCGAGCAAGTGTGTTTCTAATTAAATTTTTCTTACAAACTAAATGAGTTAAAGTGGTGCGCTCTCGACTCTATTGCTATTGCTATTGCTAACAAATATTTTTGAGCTCATTAATCATTTAATTAAATTACTAAATGTATGTACTATACTGATATTATTAAATCAAAGTGAAATATGATGAAATCATTAAATTATAAAAAGAGAGATATTTTTATTTTTAACCCATTAACATAACACTTTTAACCGCATAAAGTTTTTTTTTAATAAATTTATATGAGAAATAATTATTTAGAAAATCCACCGTTTAAATATAGTATTTATTGTAAATTTATTTTATTTTTTAAATAAAGTCTAGGAGTTGTCTGTTAGCAACTAAACGAAAGATTTAAAAAGGAAGTATTCCTCAAAAAAAATTATAATAAATATGATTTTGAAAACCGAAACTCAATAGATTGCTTTAGTAATCAGTGCTTTGTGTCGTTTATACAAGCGGTGTTAGAAATATAAAATGCTGTTCTAAATTTTGACAAGCAAACCAAACAGCTGACAACAGATAATCAGATGCAATTGTAGATTTTTTTAAGCGTTCACCCTTTAAGAGAGCAATCGTAAAACTATCTTCTACTTCCCCAGGAACAAAACGACCCCCTAAAGCTCAAAGGATTAGAAAATATGTATATTGGTCCATTTCCACGGCATATAGCGGCTGATGACAAATGGTAACTAACTTCTGGCAATGCGAATGTGAAAATGACGCTCAAACTGAGATTGGCAAAAAGTCATTAACTATGAGATGCTTCTTCTGTTAAGCCTACTTCACACGGTAATACTTTACGTACGTAAAGTCTAATGAAAAAGTAAAATGAAATTCCATCCGTATGACAAAAAAGAGAATAAAAGTCGTATGATTTATATTTTTTGCGTTTACATGATCGGTATAAGACAATAATTAAGTAAAATGAAAACAGCATGTTACACTTTTTTTCTATGTGTTTACATAAAAATACATCCCTGATCTAATGCGAATTGCTTGTTTTTTGAATCATTTCAAAAAATGAAGAGAGCCATACGACTGTCAAACTTTTCATCCGTATTTTCTCTCAATGTGTGATGGTTTCATTACATAGTACGTTTAGACGATCACATCCGTACTCTTCTACACAAAATTTTGACAGATCATATTACTTGTGGGACCGTGTAAAGTAGGCTTTACCAAATTCTGCATTCAGACCTATACTGTTCAAATGTAAGTAATCATCAACAATCGGTTACTGTTGGCAAATAGGAAACGAAAACCGATGGTTACTTGTGAGCCGGATCTGCATTCGAATGATTAACACCACTTAAAATCATTAACTATGAGATGTTTCTTCTGTTACTAAACTCTGCATTCAGACCTATACTGTCCAAATGCAAGTAATGATCCACAATCGGTTACTGTTGGCAAATAGGAAACGAAAACCGAAGGTTACTTATAAGCCGGACCTACATTCGATTGATTAACACCACTTAAGTGAAACTTTTTATTAAAAATTCACAACACATACTAGAAGAAGAAGTTCAGGAAAGAGAGTCAATCACATTCTATATTTATAAGTAAAAAGTTCTAAAAATATTTAAAATTTAAAGCGATAACTTCCAGTTGTATGTGCCTAGATTGATGCATTCTTCTATCGCATTATTTGATTTAATTGATACAAAAATGATTTGTTTTAAATATCTCACTAAGATAAGTGAAGTATTTACGTTCGATTGACAACTTTTAAACTATAAAGTATTTCAAAAATCTTTTCAATATTCATAATTATTACGTAGCTTTCCAATTTCTCTTGGACGTAAACCAAATGCAAATCAATTTTGAAATTTTAAGAGTCAATAAACTGTTAAAGATCTGTGGGATTATTGGCATCAATTTTATCAATTTATTGGTATTTTTTTTTATTCACTAAACCGCATAAAGAATTTTTCTGTCTTCAAGCACAAAAATCATGTAAAATACGCATCGAGAGAAGAAACATTCAGAAAATAAACACACAAAAAAAACACAAAAATATTGTTGGCAATTAAACATTCAATTGTACTTATGTGCGGTACAAAAAAGAATGATGAAAATAACATGGGTTGGCTTTATCTAACGTATAAATGGATGGATGGATGGATGTACCCATCGAAAACCAACAAGAAAAAATAGCAACAATTTTCTTGGCTAAATGCTAAATTTAGAAATTCGGAAAAGTTTAAAATGAATGAAAACTACGAAAGACACAAAAATATAAACACAATAAAAACATAAAAATTAAAATAAAGTGCAAAAGATAAAATCAAATCCGATAAATAATAGGAGACAAAACAACAAATTGAGATGTGTTGCCAGCAAATGTCCAAGAAACAGGACCGCAGTTAAATTGATAAAGAGAAATGCAGTGACTGACAAAGAGTCGCTAATAAAAAAGAAATAAAATCTTACAAATTATGTAAATAACTAATTTGTAATTGTTTAACTTTAAAGTTTTAAGAAATATTTTTCAATAAATAAAGTGATTTGCAAAGTGATTGACTGTAAGGTATTAAAAATAATCAAAGTTACCGTACTGGCTCTGGCTGCTTTACTTGGGTAAATACAATTAAAAGCTTAGCGTGTGGGGCATAATAAATAAATACAAACAAACAAACAAAAACAAAAATACGAAATACAAAATTTGAGAATATATTCAAGGTTAAAAATGATAATTTGTGAAAATTATAAAATTAAATTTATTTATAAAAAAGCTTTCGAACTCCAACATGTATGATATAGACATGTTTGCTGGTAATGATGACAACGTTTGGAAAAAATATAAAGCGCTTAGAATTTTAAATTTTTTTATTATTAGTTTTATACATTCAATATCAGAATTTTTAATTTCTAAATGAGGATTTGAAATGAATAATAATACTACTAGTATTTAATATGGATAATTAACTCATATGTTTAACATTTTAAATGTACTTCGTGTATAGGCAAATCATAATTTTGTGAACAATATTGATGAAACAAATTTTTCGTTTCGTTTTTCCCTTATCATATCATAGAGCAGATCTATCTCGATCAATTAATACAAAATTTTGTCTTTTTAATATAACCCGCCAAGCTGCAATTGCACTTACGCAAGACAAGGTACGAAGTACCAAACTTATTATTTTTCCATTGCTATTTATTGTCACTTTAGTAGCAAATGCATTAAAAGAATACATATAGGTTTTCTCTTTTTTCGCATTAAATTGATAAAGAAAATTTGTTTTTGGGAAAGCAAACAAAATTCGATAAGATAAGATTCTTCTTATATTCCCACTTCATTAATTATATGATTTCATTTCATTATTTTTCACACATTTTCACGTACTTTTTTACATTTGAAAAATGTTTCTTGCTAATGAAACATTGTACAATGGTATTAGTGCAAAGGTAAAAATATTGTTATAAAATATTAAAAAACTTAAAACCTGCAAATTAATTCATTTTAACATGCTGCAGTCAATATAAACAACAAACAAATCTTGAACAAAAAAAAAAAAACAAAATATTTGGAACCTACATACTAAGTATAGAAATACAGACATTTGAAAGAATGCAAACCCACATTCCAAATAAGAAATTTTTAATAAAATCTGGTTCTTTACAAGCAGGCCAATTAATACAACTTGCAAGAAAAGAAAGTGTTGGTTGTCGCTTTACTTGCAGTGCCAATAAAAAACTGAAATAGATTTGCGTTTAAGAAAATCAAAATATTTTCTTTCTTTTCTTGTAAAATAAAATCCAACAATAATTAACTGTTGTATGCTATTTCAGTGTAGGTGTAAGTCTTCACGTTAGTTCGTCACTGATTTAATATAAAACCATACATCAGTAGGTAAGTTATTAGTCATTTGCTCTATAAAATGGATTTAGTTGCTATGCTCGTTGTATTCCGCATTTCGCAATTATAAAACAAAAACTAATTAACAATATACATACATATGTATGTTAAATGCTAACAGCAATTCTGAAAAATGTTTTATGTTTTATATTTTAAAACAAATTTGAATAAAAAAATTTAAGTGATGACCTCTAAAAGTAAAAAATGTTAAACAGTCTTTAACATTTCACCATCGACTCAAGGCTTTTGAGAGATGTGGCAAAAATAAATTCATAATTTTGCCATTATTTGTAACTCACGCTGTAAAAATTCGATTGGTTCACGTTAGATGGCATCAAGAATTAAATTCAGCAAATAAATTAGGCAAAATACAAGACAGGCGGCCGAAAGCATGGAAAATGACTATGGTTCCGATTTTATAAAAGCCAATTATGCGTAATATGGGTTTCATTAAGGCTGTTTCTGTTTTTTAGACGCCGAGAATGTGTCATGATATATTTTTTTATATAATTGGCCATTACAACCATTCAGTCATGATTACGGCCTAGCTTAACACACCACTCATGTTGTGTGCGTTAATTTTATACGTGAGTGGTGGGGCCTACAGTTTAACGTCAACTCCAAACGACAGATTTTTGAGGAACTTTTTCATGGCAGGTTTATTTTCTCTCAGAATTTTTGTCAGAAATCTGCTAAGAGGAAGTCGCCAAAGAAATATTTTTTCTTTTCATATTTCGTTGTGATGTCTGACCTGAGATACGAACCCGGGCTCTACGTCTAATAAGCCAACACACTACCTACTAGACTACGGCGACTACATGTGTCATGGTATACATTGTCGAAAATGTCGATAAAATATGTATTGAAAACCACCGAGTCGGGTCTGATCATCACTGCCTTGTTTGGCAGCTAAACATTGGTTATAAAAAACATAGTAGATACACGAAAAATGGTGGCTGCAGACGTGAACCTTAATAATTATGACAATTCCTAGCATGAACATTTGCGAATCACAACAACTAAGAAAGTTTCTGAATATGTTTTCCAATATGGTTTAAAGTTTTTTTTTGCTTTCAACAATGATAAATTCGCAATGTTTGTTGCTAATAAGGATGAGGTTACCTATAGGAGCGATATCACTGAACTGCCTTCAAAATGTCAAGTAATTTGACCGAAAAAGTTAATACATACTAGAAATTCTTAATAAAGACTTCAATTTCATTTATAATAAATTTGTAAAATATACATACATAAAAGCCTTTATATATACTATGAATACCATGCCACATACGCCCGTAAAGCATACACCCTTTTTTTGAAAAAAAAAAAAAAAAAAATAATTGATAAGCTTATTTTCTCCTAGAGAAAAAAAATGTCTCAAACATTTTGCGGCATTTCAAGAAGTGCAAATGAGAACAAAAAAAATCCAACGTAAACAATTTTCATATTTGGCAGAAGGCCAGGAATTAAAAAGAAAAACACTTGTAATAAACTCAATATATCACACGCTGAGTATATTGAAATTGAATGAAACAAGGAGATACAAAAACTATAGCATAACTTGAGGGTTCAGCAAAAAAAAAAACCAGACGAGAATACATGCAGACATGGTTTCTATGTGTTTTAATGTGCATCAATAAATTTCGGCAAAAGAAAAAAAAAACAACCAAGAAAACTGACGTCATTTCAGAGATAAGAATGAAAATTGTACAAGTGCAACGAAGCATATTACAATCTTTAAACAATTCTGAAATATGAGATTATTGCTGGAATAAACTACGCAAAGTATTCTATACAAGCAACTGTACTTAACTTAATGTATTCATAATATTCTCAGCAATTATTTAAAAGCAAAATAATTGCTTGAATTACTAAATAACAGCGATTTAATTTTAATTGCAAATACAATAAAAACAATAAGCAAGAGACGATGACTGTGCTAGCACAGTATAAAGATTACAGTCGTCGTTATCGATTATTTTAGACTTTGAAAAAGGACTGCCTTGGAAATAAACTCACAATAAAGCAGTATTGAAAAACACCATTTCCATTCAAGTGAAATGAAAATTCTTTTTCATAATATAAAACTATTGGTGGATATTAAATTAAATCTTTTAAAATTAGTTTTTTTGTTGCTTTCGGAAATGGTGTAAGAACTACAAAATATTAAGGATACCCTATGATTCAAGTGGTCATTGAACTGAAGGATAATAAATACGGCTCACCATTAAGACATATTGATAATTTAATAAATACGTATATATAAATATGTATGTATGTATGCAGTATACAATCTATGTTTATGTGCATTGCATTTGTTTTAAGTGGAAGCATTCTACTTTAATCAATTGCATGACTAATGTTGAAGCATAGACTTTCCGTCTAAACAGTTTTGTGTGAGAGAAAAGTTTTTTTAAGCATTTATGTGTTAAGAGCAATTGGATTATAGATTTGAATTTTGTGAAAGAAAGAGAAAAACATAGAACTGTTTTACTTACCTCGTGGATGTAAGCGTTCCGGCTTAAACCATGCGTCTGAAATTAGTAAATATTGATTATTTTTTTGGGAAAGAAAGAGGTGATACAAAGCAGAATTGTTACAAATTAATGAATAAGAAATGATAGAAATGAAAGAAATTATGATAAATGTTAATAGAAAGAAAGAGTTTAAATACTATTTAAAGCAATTATTAAATGGTTAGTTAAAAATAAATGCAGAGAAAAGAGGCAGAGAGAGATTACTTATACCAGGGGAAACAAATACTACTACCGCACACCAAATATCATCTACATATGTACGTAATACAATAGCAATTTAATTTATTAGGTTTGCTAGTCTTAAGGCAAGAAGTTTTCGTATTTATTTGTTAATAGAATAAAATAAGAAATAAAAAAAACGTTGATATTTGATTAACACTTACTAGGATCTAATAAGGAACATATGAAAGGACGTTTTTTGTAAACACCGTTTTGTGCAGGTTCTCCAACTGTATCCATTTTACTTCTTTTTTTATTACAAATTTATTTTCACTTAAAGAATAAAATTTTGTTTATAGCAAAAAAAAAATTTTTTTTCTCTTTCGCTTCTCTAATTGTTTACGAACGTCAGCGAATTTGAAATGTGTTAATAGTTAACGAAAGAATTACACACACACAGAAACAATATGTATTTTTCCGTATAATGAGATAATGACTCTTTTTGACAAATTTATATTTTTCTTTTGAATATTTTTTTTTGAAAATTTTCAATTAAATTTGTTGTAAACACCTGGTTATTTAATATTTTTTTATTTTTTTTTAATTTATTTTACACACCCTCCTTCCAAAGGGTTATATATTTGTATATATATTCGATTTATTTTATATTTTTGCTTAGCAAATAAATATTTATTTTATTTTAATATTTCTTAAGAAAATTGTATAAGTTTATCACGACAACACAATGAAACTAAACTAAAACGCACAGTAATTTGAAAAAGTACTTGCGAATGCGAATAATATACCCCCAGCACAAGTCCTTTCGTTGTGTACTTGAATTTCCTGATTGTTAGACAAGGAAGCCTATAGTAAACCTCAGTCAACCTAAATAATGCGCAGAGCTTAAATCCGCATTAAAAGAGTGTAAATGGAGACTTTATGTCGTCGCCTATAACAAAACATGTACAATTGAAAAAATCGAAAAATTTTCATCTTAGTAGACAAAAGAATGCACCCTGTATTTCAATTACCCTGACCCTTAGACGTAAAATTATGATGATTTTTGTACCCAATGGCAGTACACAGTCATAGTTCATTTTGTTTGTAATACTTAAAGTCTCCAAATATTGATTTTTGCCCATTAAATTTCATTAAAAATGCAAATATTTGTTGTTAAGGGAGGAAAGTAATTCGCTGCTTATGGGGAGCATGCGCCTTTCGAACAATAACACATAAGATGCCACATATGTACTTATTTTGTTGTTCATAATGGTGAATATAATGATTACAAAAACACACTGTTGCTACATGCATTCGGTATTTAAATGAAACACTCATTGTTAGGCGTTTAACAAAATTTTTATGATTTTTCTAGTTCGTAATCAAATGACATTTTAAGGAAATTTTAATAAAATTGTAAATGCAAATCCGAAATTAGACACTAATGATGAATAAAAGACAATATCGATAGAACATTGTCATGTCATGTACATAATTATTGTTAAAATAAGTAATTAGAGCTTAAAATTATTAAACTTTTAGGGATTTTTTTTCTTAGATACACAGTATGATAACAAATTTATTTACATGAACTTATTCATAAAATATATAAATAACTTCCGACACGCGACTTCTATTGTAATTCTAATTAAAACTCATTTCAATACGAATTTAAAATTTAAGTCAGTTTCAAATAAAGCGTGGTTTCAACTAGAACTGTAATATTAGAAACTCGTGTTTAATCGTTTTTAATTTTACAAGAAAACTCTGAAAGGCAAATAAATTACCGTTCATTCATACTGTGTAATAAAAATAAAAACAACGATAAATGTCAAGCAGATCTAAAAATGTAAGATAATAAATGGGCACTTTTCAATTACCAAGCCCTTGTGCATTTCATTATATTTATTGGCTTTTAAATGACAATGTTGTACCGTCTTAAAAAAAAAAACTTTAAAAACAAAGGAAAAAAAATCGAACTTAATCAATATAAAAAGCAAATAAAAATTATTTTCATTTTTCCTCGCCATCATTATACTACACACCACATGCCAAGCGAAACAACGAACAAGAGAGGTTGGTCGGTCTTGTATTTTCTTTTAATTTTCATATAAAAATAATTGAAAGACTGAAGGAAAATACAAGAGAAATTCCAAACTTGGCTGACATTTATAAACAAATGTGCTTAAGAGGCAAGAAAGACATCGTAGAACACAGAATAGCATCATCCAAATCAGAAATACCCAACAACGTGTTTGGTGTACTACTAGCATAACAAAAAAAACAAAAAATTAATTCATGTCAATGACAATGAAAAGAAAAGCAAACCAAAGCAGTGAAAAACAATAACGTTGTATAAAAATAAATTTTTCAATTGGGGCATAGAGAAGAAGAAAAAAAGAACTTCAATACTTTATTGGTGATGGAAAAGAAACGGAAAATTGAAAAAAAAAATTTGTTGGCTGGTTGGACGATTGTTTAAGTTGCCAACAATTAAAAGGAGAACAAAAGGAAAAAATTGATTTAAACAAAATGTACTTTTTATGTACAGATAATTGATTATGTTTTCTTCTTTTTCATTTGCAAGAAAAACTGGACTATTGCACGAATTGCATTAATTTGTTTCCTTTTTTTTCTTCTTATCTTGTTTTTTTATTCAAAACTAGACTTCTTTACTATAATAATTGATTGCTCGTTCATGACCAAAAAATATTTTTAATTTTAAATCTTAATAAAGATAAAAAAATATATTTTTTCTACAGTTGCTAACAACTAACTAGAAATGGAGGTTTCATATTCTTCATAACTATAAAGCATTCTGATGGGAAGGGTTTTTTCACTCAGCTTGAGAATGTTATTGTTAAAACGCTTTACTTGTTAACTTCTCGTTTTTTTTTTTTATTATTGTTTTAATAAAATTTTTTCTTTTGCTTAAAGTTCAGTTTAATTTATATTTTTGTTTAGGTATTTGTGTAAAGTAAAAGAAAACTTAGAAAATGGAAAAGAGATAGAATCGGCAAACACGCTCTTGGTAACAGAAAATATTGTTGAAAAAACTTTTAAGACTTTTCAGCCAACTCAATAACAATTGAAGCTTTAAAAGATGAAAAAAAAAGAAAAAGAAACACCATCAAGCAGATGATTTAAACTCGAAAGAAGTAACCACTAGAAAAGAAAATACCACAAAGAAAGATAAATAAATACAGTAACTAACAATAAAATAGAATTGAAATGAAACATTTCTAAATATAGCGAAATAAATTCACATTCACATGACTCACTGTATTATAATGTATTTTCGAAAAAATAAAATAAATGCAATAAACAAAAAAAAAAAGCCGGTATAATATAAAAATATGTATGTATACATATTTGAATGTGATAAAAATGTATATATTTTGTATATAAAAGAAAGATAAAAATATTAAAATATCATTCATTAAATAGTAATTTTAAAGACATTAACGAAAATATTCAGATTCTTTAAAGTATGTATGTAAAGGCATAAAATAAATATTCGATGTTACTTTAGGAAAGTCATCAATTTCGAAAATATTTCGATGAGTTTTAAAACAGATATAGAATACAATATATCCTACGTATGAAAATATATTCGTATTTGTTCTTAACTTTCTATATACATATGTATGTATGTATGTATTTCCCATTGAGGCTTTTAGTGTTGTATGACATCATTATTTTTTATTCCTCTACAGCAGCAGCAAAAAATATGATTCATAACAAATAAATAAAAAGTAATAATGCTAAGTAATAAGCACGAATAGAATAAAATGGAAAAACAGAGTATCTAACAAAATCTAAAAAACATAAGGCGTCGCTAGGCGTTTGTTAGACAACCAGCCAAAACCTACAAGTCAGTCAGCCAGACAGTTGGTTAGCCATATTAACACAAGAAATATAACTTGGCTTCAACTGAGATATATGTATGTACATATGTACACTCAACTTGAAATGTTTTACAACAACGAAAATAATAACGAAAAACCGGCAACTAAGAAACGAATGATGCTCATAGTCTGGAAATGTAAATGTAAATTGGAATATCTTTTTAAGTATTAGATTTGGTTTTTTATCTCAGCATTTGGCTGATAACTAAACAAACATGCTGTTTATGATTAGATTAAATGAATGAAAGTCCTCAAATAAAACAAATTGGAAACATTTCAAAAGCACAAACCAAAAAGCTGCAATAAATGTTTTTAATTAAAATAATAATAAAAAAGTACGAAACAAAATGAAATTGAATTAAACACATAAATGGTATCGTATTTATGCATTACATGACCTGCAGATCATCATAGAAGCACTTGCATAAAAAACTTATTTATTTACAAAAATTTTTTTTTATATTTTTGAGAGTGGACTGTTAAAAGACCTTCAATTCGGATTTCGAAAGTATCAAATTCAGCAGAATGAAAAACAAATTTTGAAATATTAAACAATATTTTCTACAATAAAGTACACAATAAAAATATATGATGATTGGCCCGATAGAAGCCTTCAAAGTCCAACAAAGATTGGACAAGCAGTTCTGTTAAAGAATTTTTTGCTCTAAGATACGATAAGATTATAAACAGCATTTATGAAATAAATTAAGTTTTTCACTACAACACAGTCGGTGCAAATTGATAATCCACCGTATGGATAGTAATTTCAATACAATCAGATTTTTTTAGATCTGAAACACATACACATTAAAAATAAAACAATAACAAAATGTGTAATAATTCGATGCAACATGACAGAGCATTTACGCAAACTATATATGAAGGTCATATGCTTATGACATCTTTGTTACACAAGACATTTTTAAGGATGCCTCATAATCTTTGTTGCTCTTACTGTAGTCGTTGCTATTAATGCTTTTATATGATCTGCAGAGTTCATGTTTAAATGCCTCTGTGTTGCAATATAAAAAATAGAAAAAAGGAAAACTTACCCAAACCATATTTGTAGAAAATATCCTCGACCGATACAATGTTTGGCTGTTGTTGTGAATTTGTTGTTTTCGAAGCCTTCGGTTTAGTATCGACGACAGCGGGTATTGGTATTTCTTTTTTCGTTTCTTGGACAGGTGGCTGAGTTTTAACCGGTTCCGGTTGTACCGGAGCGGGTTTAGCCACTGGAACTACCACTGGTGTTGGAGGTTCTACAACAGGAGCCGCAATCTTTTGATCTGCTTCTTTTTTAGCTGGTATTTCAGCTTGAACAAAATCTTCGTCGTCATCTTCGTTATCCAAATCGGTTGTGGGTACGTGTTGTTGCGTTTGCGGTGCTTTAGGTTGTGTGGTTACTTTAGCGGAAGCCTGTGAATCTGGTGTGGAGGTACGTTCTTCTTTAAAGTCGCCCAACAGATCTTCAGATGAGATAAACTTTTCATTGTCCTGCTCTTTGAGAGCATCGGTAGCAGGTATTTTCTTAACCGGTGAGGGATTATACGACATGGAAGGTGATTCGTTGTCAGAATCTTTGCTTGCTGGAGGAGCAGTTGGTGCTGCTGGAGTTGGTGCAGGTGTACTCGTCTTACCAAATGTTGTCATTGGAGCATTGATGTCGTCCATAAAGTTGTTTATATTGTTGTTGGCTGATTGTACAGTTTCAGCCAAAGGAACTAGAGGTGCCTCATACCTGCCATCACCGCCGCCTAAGTGGGAGCCAAACATATCATCCACAGCCTGGGCAGCTTTCTTTTCAATCTCCTTCGCCTTATCGGCGGCACCTTCCAATAAGCCACGTTCAGCATTCATGAAATCATGAGTGACACCAGCCACTCCCTGCTTGGCATTCTGATTAGTTTGGCCAAAGAAATCTTCCACTTCATCCTTAGTCTGTGAAAATTTGGCATCCAACTCTTCCTGGGCCTCTTTGGCACCGGCCGACATACGTTGCACAAACGTTTGAGGATCGACGTGTTCGAAATCCATTTCTTTTTGGTCGTTGCCAAAACTTTGCTCAGTATGCGAGTTATCACCGCCACTGCCACCACCTCCCCCAATGTTTCCTAAGAAATCATGACCCACTTGCTTGGCCGCCTCGGTTGTGTGACCGAATATGTTATCGGCTGAAGCCGCTTCTTTTTTCAAATCAGTAAAATTGAAATCCATTTTTTTTTATTTTGTTTTTCTTACTTTTCTACTCGTTCAATTCGGTTTTGACGAAAAATTTTTAATTTTCAGAGAAAAGTGACTGACGTATGAAATTTTCTTCTTTCTATCACACTTTTCACACACACACCCTGTTTTTCTTATTGACACTTTTTCCCTTTCGCTCAGCTCAAATTCTCTCTTTTTCCAATTTCTTGCACTCTCTCTCTCTCTCACTCTGAGGACTTTTTATCTTTTCTTAAATGACTTTTTCGTTTTATTAACCTTTTTTCTACTTGAATTTCACAATTTTCAGTGTATCTGTTTTTAATCACAACGTATTTTCTGAAATAAGTTTTCGTTATACTTTCCCTGTTAAATTAATTAAATGATTAACAGATTTGTTTAATGCGGCTCCTTTTCTCGTTAAGCTTTACTAAAAAACACAACTATGAATTGGTCTTTTCTTTCGTTCGCGTTACGATTGTTTTGATGGTTGCACTTCAAAAAGCAAATTGCAAATGATTCAATTGGATACGCAGTGCTTTTTCTTTTTTGCTTCTTCTTCTTCTATATTGAGTGTGTATGCATGTGTATGTGAATAAGTCGGTTTTTTCTCGTATTTGTGTTTTTTAGAGCTTTCACAGCTTCTTAAAAAACAGCTGCTTCAAATTGTCCCCAGTTGCTTTAAAGTCTGAATTTTGTGTAGAAATTATTGAAAAAAGAATATGGGAATTTTTTAAAAATAAGCAACTTAACGTAAATAAACTAAGAGAAACCGACCCTGTAACGTTATTGCCAGCTGTAAGGATAGCAATTCACTCTAAAGTAATAACATGTTGACAAATGGTGTTACCTTCGCTCTTGTCAAGAAACAGTGTTGAAAAATTCAGTACTTTTGTACTTTTTTCAGTACTTCTTCATTTCTAAAATACCGCAGTACCCTCGATACGCTTTCAGTAGTTTTTTTATAATTACATATTTCATATGTTTTGGGCTTTTCAACTATTAATGTATTAGTAATACGTTCAACGCAATGAATTATGCTAGCCGCGGTTAGCCAAATGTCTTCGAAACGTACGTTCGTTTTTATTATGTATCTTTTACAAAAGTATTTACGTTCGTTTTTATTATGTATCTTTTACAAAAGTACTATTTGATGCAAAAAAGGACTTTTTCAGTTACAATTCAGCACCGTTTCATAATTTGAGTTGAGCAAACTGGTGATCACCAGTGAGTTTTTAGATTATTTTTTCTTCCTGGCAACACTGGTGGTTGAAAAATTCTTTTTTTTTTCGTTAAAAAAAAAATGTTCTTTACTAATTCCCATATTCTTTTTTTGTTTCTGGTTTATATATAATTAAAAAAGTAAGCCCCGTTTATTTTAATGAAATGATGAATTGTGTTTTATGGTATTTGTTGGTGGGTGGGTGGTTGGTTTGGTTGTCTCTGCTGCTGGTATGTGGAGAAGAAATGTGAAAGAAGGGAAAAAAGGTGATGTGTGTTGTAAATATGGTTGTTTGCACCCGTTGTTGTAGGTAGGAGTTTTGAGCCATACGACGGACGAAGGGAGAGAAAGAAAAATTTATAAAATTTAATTTTTTACTTATTTGGGAGTGTGGTGAGTTTCCAGTGTGGTGAGTTTTAACCAAATGTGGTGAATTTCTCTGGTGTGGTGAATAAAATCGAAACACCAAAGTGCCGTTATTCGAAATGGTACTGTATTACCATAGACCCATGTACTGTATTTGTGGTATGGACGGTGCTGGTCTAGAATAAGTAATTTTACATCTGTTAGCGGAGGCATTCTTCGACATGTCTGGTTACCTACCAGATGCACTGCGATACCAACGGTGTGGTTTGTGTTTGGGTTAAGGATAATTAATCTCCATTAGTGAAACACTGGATAAAATGAAGTACACTCAACGAACGAGTAAGGTAGTGTTTGCTTGTATCGTTCTCTTTTTTATGAATTTTGTAGCAAATCTGAGTTTAGTTAGGCCTGTAAATATTTTATAAATTTTGTGATGAGCAATAATAGAATTTACTGGAACAATAGGTAACACTACGTTCATTGAGTGTATTTATTTTATTCAGTGTTTGCGACTCCACTAATCGAGATCGATTACCTTTAACCCATATACGAACCATACACCGGTAGTGCGGTGTTAAATGGTAGTACCGGAGTTGAATTTAAATTTTATTGGACACATCGGTCAAATTCACCACCCTTTGCGAAAACTCATCGCCCTGGAAACTCACCACATCGAATAAATTCATCACGTTTCCCAAAAACTCACCACATACTAAAACGTAATTAACTTGGAGTAAGTACATCCGACCTAATTCTAACAACGCAACACACAAACGATTCAAGGTACTCGCACCCCTGTTTTTCTCTCAGCCGACGCACACCAGACACACAAATCATCTGGAAGGAAATTCACCACCACAAACACACTACATACAGCGCGCCATAAATATAATTCATCTTCAAATAGGACACGATAAAAAGAATGTGCGAATTAATATTTTAGAAACGTTTTTTAACGAACAAAAAGCGAATTATTGTAACCACCAGTGTTGCCAGGAAGGAAAAAAATAATAATGAATGAATGAATAATGAAAAAATAATCAGTAAATATAGGAAGAAATATACAAATATACGTTAAATTTTTTATTAAAAAAAATAAAATTATGTTTAGGTTTAGTTTATTAAAATTAATTTACATATTTTGACAACAAAACCAGAAGATCTACATACTACACATTGAAGAAAAAAGAACCAGTTTTGGTCAGAAATAACGAAAATCGGCAACACTGTTCACTAAATTAAGCACATACAATGATGTGGCAATACTGCTAATTATTGGAAAATCTACTAATGAAACACTAGTGAGCGAACAAGTATTTTTTTAGTCGGGTTTGTCCGTCGTTGTAGTTGTTACTCTCATTGTGGTGGCTTTTGGATAAGAATTTCTAATAAATAGAGGTTCTTTGGTCAAGCCCTTTTAATAAGTACTGAAGAAATTTGAGCTGTTGTTAGTGTATTACCTTAACTGGCTAACCGACTTACGGCTACTGTGGTGTTTTTGGTAGTTAAAACGAAATTAATAAAATAAAAATCACAATGGGAAACCTTGACGGCGGTACTTTTGCTGAAAGCGGCTTAACATCATCATCGGGTAGCTGCTCCTCTACGGCTGAAATAGAACAACAAATTAAATATGATCGAGAATTGCATGAAAAGAAATTTGCAGCGCCGGCATATAAAGAAATACGCACACGAAAAAATGGTCTCAAGGCTAATGGTGGAGTAATGGCCATGAATGGCACCACCACTACAGGCAACAAGGTAAAGAAGGATAGGCAATGATGATGAGTGCAAAAAAATTAGTTCATAAAAGTTGAAAAGTGAGTGTGAGAGTGTGTGAAAACTAAATACGAGCACTTATTAATAATTAAACAAATTTGAAAGTGTGTAATAAGTAGGCTGCAAAAATGTTACTTATAATTTGGTTGGTGGTGTGATTTAAATAAATAATACAAGCTCAAGAGTTGCCATATTAAAATATGCTGAAATTTACTCCCTTAAAAAATACTGCAATATTGAAGAAAAATAATAGCACTAATAATACAAATGCAATAATATAAACTAAAAAATTATTATGATGAAAATACTAATTGTAAATCCCAGTGTGTTTTCTGTTAAACAAAAAATTGTGTTCAATTAATTGAAACTTGATATGGCATCTCATTTTAGCGTTACGCGTTTTTAAGCGCTGCTACTGCGAAGCCACAAAAAAAGGCGTGCTTATATTTGTATGAATGTGTGTTTTCGTTCTTTTAAAATGCAAATCAAAGTGATTATTAATTTATACTTGAATGAAAAAGTTAACAATTGTTGTACAACATTTGTTATTAATTGTTGTAAAATTATTTTTAACATTTGTTTGTTTTCCTTGATGCTAGTAGCGTTCCTGCAAGATTGTTGTTGAGACATTTTTGACAACTAGAAATGCTCTGTTTACATTTAGAGTGGCCATATGATTATGCTTAGTTTGCGTTTTAAAGGTATGTTGTGCTATTATGAGTGCAATCGGGTCGTATTTTTTTCTATTATTGGATTATTTTTATTATTATATATATATTTATATTATTGGATTTATTAACAACTGTTATTAATTAACTAGTATAACTTATATTAGTATTTCGTTAGAATTAATTTTATTCAAATAGTGGCTAAATGAATATTTATAAGTTATGCGTCAAAGGTCAGATTACGTATAGCGAATACAAATACCAATAGTGCCTGAGCAAAGCTATTTCTTTCTATTTCTGAAGATTGGCAAAATACCACTTTATTTCTCGGCATCACAGCGAATTCTTCATAAGTTGTATACTCTCGTGATCATGATACAACCAACCATCTAGATTTCTTTGTCATTTTAAGCGCATATCAAAATCTACTTTAAGAGAGGCATATATGATATCGATCATGTTCGATCATCGTTTTCAAAGATACCATATCCATTTACCATTCTATTAAAAATGCCTAGAATTCCTTGGTTTTAACTGAAACACATAGATAACCATGTAATATGATGTCAATGTACTACTTAGAAAGGCGATGTAAAAAGTGAATTTGAATTCCACATACTTTGAGGAAAGAAATGAAGAATTTTATTCAATGGAGTGTCGTTAATAGCAAGAATGAGATCGTAAACGAATCACATGGCATAGATATGTGTAAGATGGGCGCAATAAAAGAGCCTGACACAGGATAGAATACATTATAGAGAATTTGTACTATTGTTATAATTCTCTTGTTAAGAAATTTTAGAAAAACGCATTGATTCAATACTGCATCAAACTTAACTATTTGCAAAGATGACTCAAGATATTAATTTCCATTCTTTTACGAGATGAATTAGCTATTCATGGTCGAATCTTGCCATTAAAAAACATTAATAATAAAAATTTTTGAATTGAAACTGTATGTTCAAAATGTATCGAAATGCATACAACTTTTTAATTTATTCAATTAAAAAAATACCCCAATATATTTCCCAGAAATTGGTTTTTTTATTTCCTTGAGGATAAATTTGTTTTTTATTCACATTTTGAGTTTATTTCTTGCACCTTCTGGTAAAATGTCGAAATCCCACATTCACCCCACAATTATATATCGATTACAAAATAAATGAATAGAATTCCAACAATTAGAACTAAAGTGAACATGCGTTCTAATTATCTATAATAGAATGTGTGGATTTTTAAAAAAAGCTATAAAACCCGATAAGAAATGATTGAATAACTAACGTACCTCTCTTTATCAGTTGCAGCCTGATTATTATTATTTTTTTTGGCATTGTTGTATCAGTGGGGTTTTCGAAATTGTATGAATCATAGCAGAGTTTTTAGTATATACGTAGTATATGTATATGTACATACACTCTTGTATGTTAGTAATTATTTGTATACTCTATATATATAGCCTATTAATTGATCAAATATGTACATATATGCATTAATTAATGAAATAATATTATTTAGTCATTGTTTTAAACTTAAAACAATGAGCACTGTTCTCATTCATTTCTAAATGCCCTTTCTTTTTATGAACATACAATACAGTGTATGGTATTTTGCCTTTTTATTTGCATGTAAATATATTTATTTACAGGGTCATTGTTGACATATTATTAAGGGTTTTCTTTTATTTATACATAGTTGCCAAAAAAATGTTTAACATTCACATGTAAATATTTACAAAAATGTAACAACAAAAATGCATACATTATAGCTGTTCTTTATATATTTCCGTTTTAATTTAAAGTTTTATATGCCAAGATTAAATAAAATATTGTCTGCTGTTGCCCACTATATTTGGCTTTAAAATATTGAAAATTTCCTCAGAAAGCTGTTAATTAAATTTTTAGGTTTTCAATACATATCCATATGTACATACATATGTATGTATGTGCTTGTATATCTCTAATTTTTTATGAAATGCTTATCTAATCGCACACGGCAGTTAAGTTTAAGCGACGTTAATAAATAGTTTCTCCTCTTTCCTTCTTTCTCATAATAACTTATTGCAGTTAGTTTTTAGTTTCAAAATCTTTTTAAAGTCTGCATGATAAGAACAAATTTTTAAAAGAGCAAGAAATTTCTATTTGTATATGTACATATGTATGTATATAGTATATACAATAGGAGATCTTAGTAGACAATATGTAATTTTCATATTCCATTATCCACTTTATCCATTATTCATTTAAATTAACTTATCCGTTTAAATTTAGACTTTGCGGTTACTTTCTTTGGTCAACTTCAGTTGGACTATTATATCTGATTTACATATATGTTGGGTAGCAGATTTAGGTAGCGGTTCTCGACTGAATCAGTATCTTGTGCAAAAGAAAAATCCAAGAAAGAAATTACAGTAGTAATGTAAAAACCTTTGATTCGATTTACTTGATTTTAATTTATAATTTAGCTTTATGGAACTTTGTTCTTTGTTTTTTTTTTACAAATATGTACCTTACGTAGGCAATCTTAAAATTGTATTTTGCTCATATCGAATTACTATGGACATCATATGCTTTATTCAATTGTACCAAAATGTAGTTTAAACATAATTGGAAACGATCGATTTTGTTTTCTTTTTCTCTTATTATATTTATTATTTTTAAATTTCAAAGAAAACGTGCGTATGTCGTTAATTTGATAAAGAAAACCCTATTTTAATCAATAATTTCAGTTCATATCATTTAAAGCGTAAGTTTATTTATTCTTCTTTAATAGTTTCGTTTTTACGTCATTGTTTTTTTTTACTATTTTGAACTACTTTTGACGACAAAATTTATACATATTTTCTATACTACACACTGATTTGAAGTTATTTGTGCAAACCGTGAAATCTAATAAAAATTCCTTTTTAAGTTTTTAATAGAGGCTTGAACACAAACCACTAGTCTCTATTGTTTATTTAAGTTCGTTGCGTCGACTAGTTTAACTCAAATGAACTATTGACATTCATAAAACAATTAACTGCTGGTTATTAGACAAAAGAAAAACTATTCACATGAAATCTAAAATTCTTCTCATACATATGCATAAAGAAATCTGTTTATTAATTATATTTGTTTAATGTTTAACAATATTCATGGGAATGCTGAATTTTATAGTTTCTTTACTATTATTTCAAATAGCAAATATTATTATTTAATCGACCTTGAAAGCAATCGTAATAATATTGAAAAAAAAACATGAACAAGTTTTAGAAATTGAGAAATTTTTACTTTCATCTTCATGTTGGTAACCTAATCAATTAATTTTAAATTGAAAGTTCAGCTCAGATACGAAATAGTTAACTTCAGTTAGTGGTTTGTTTTCTTTTCAAACAGTTACATTTGTTTTATGGAAAATTATTTTAAAAAATTGAAAAAAGAAATTATAATTTAAGATTTTAAAATTTATTAAAAAGTTTAATTTATTAGGCAGAGTTTTTCATTTTACACTGACACTTTATATACACTTGTGGACATACAATTAAGTCATTCCTGCATGCGGTTTGCCAAAACCCACCTCCATAAAGACGAAAATTTTTGGAAATTAGTCGTATGGAGTGATGAGTCTAAGTTTAATATCTTTGGAAACGATGACAGACCCTATGTAAGGCGTCTTGTCAATACACAATTAGACCCAAAGTACACCAAAAAAACCGTAAAGCATGGAGGTTCGTCAGTAACGGTTTGGGGTTGTTTTACCTCATCCGGCTTTGGTGCACTGGTAAGAATCGATGGGAAAATGACTGCGGAAATGTATTAAAACATCCTACAGAACAATTTGACTAAAGATTATGAGGACGAACTACCACTAGCGTGGATATTTCAGCATGATAACGACCCGAAGCAAACATTTTGGGTAGTTAAAGCTTGGTTTACTGGGGAAAATATAAGGGTTCTTGATTGGCCAACTCAAAGTCCCGATCTGAACCCTATTGAAAATCTTTGGGGGATCGTAAAACGAGCAGTTGCAGCCAAAAAACCCAGCACAAGAAGCACTTTGGCAGCTTTTCCTTGGCAGAATGGGATAACATTAGTCCTGAGCAGTGTCGCAACTTAATCAACTCAATGCCACAAAGATGTACTGAAATAATACGCCAAAAAGGCTTCCCCACAAAATATTAAAGGTTCAAAATAGTTTGGGTGAAAAATATAGCAATTAAATTAAATTTTCAGTATTTTTTTTCAGATGACTTAATTATGTGTCCACTTAAATTTTA
The DNA here is from genome assembly GCA_932273835.1 of Sarcophaga variegata. Classification (NCBI taxonomy): domain Eukaryota; kingdom Metazoa; phylum Arthropoda; class Insecta; order Diptera; family Sarcophagidae; genus Sarcophaga; species Sarcophaga variegata. The sequence goes on from OW026361.1 coordinate 118,975,007, forward strand.
AGTCTGGTATCAACTAAGCACCAAAACATTTTTTACAAAGAAAAACTATTTAAGTTTTTGTTGTTAATTAATTATTAAGCATATGAAATTAATAAATATTAGTCGTTTTTGTTTCCATTTTTCTTAAATCTTTTTAATTTTTACAAAAATGAAAAAATGTTGCAAAGTTGTTGTTGTTGTTGTAATTGCGTGTCCACGAGCGTACATACATAAATTTAAATTCCAGACCTCGAAAATGTGTGATTTAATGTAGGTTTTAAGTTTTTGTTACAATTGCTCTTAACACTTTGATGTTAATAGATATAGAATACGAAATATTTAACATTTTAATATGTTTACATATATGTACATATGTATATACACATAACGTTTTATTATTCATTTCTTTAACTTTTTAAACATATTCATCTACGTTAATGTGATGTACTTAAAATTTACTGTTTAAATAACCGCTGTACTGTTAATTAAATGGTTGTAAATACATATAATATGAATGTGTACCTTGAATTGAATATAAAATTATTATTTGATCTTTACCTCAATAGAGCGACAATATTTAATATGGAAATAATATTTTTTTTATAACCGTGTTGATGCAACTAAAATCGTTAAAAGTTTTAAGGCCCTTGATTTTAATTCGGTTTGCTTTGAAACATTGAAACAAATATTTTTTAAATTCTATTAAAAAAGAATTTTCTAATTGCTTTATTGTGTTTAAAATAGACTGTAGTTTTCTTTAAAATAGTGGTCTAGTTAAGGTTTAGTTAAGCTTAATTTTGGTCATACTTCTTATATGTTTGATTTAAAAAACATTTAAATTAAAAAAAAACTTATTGCGAAAAACATGGTCGCGTAAGAAACAAAAAAAAAACACAGTTAGAAATGCGTCATTAGGAAATTTTTGAATTAACAACAATAATTACATACATATGTACGTACATAAAATGTATAAGAAGGCTTGTTCTTATTTACATACATACATACCTACCAGAGAACTGCATGAGTTGATTCACTTTCACTGTCCATTCACATGTAATTTGCTTTTGTTATGTTGTTTAACATCAATATTTTTTAATGATATTGCTTGCACTGATACAACTGAATGTAATATACTCACTTTTGTTTTTTATGTACTGTTAGCATAAGTACATATATAAAAAAATTTTACTGTTGTTTGATTGTTTTGTATAGAAATCAAATAACTCACAAAAGCATATGAAATTTTGAGTTGACTCAGTATTAAACTTTAAACGAAAAAATGAAAAACAATTTGAAAGTTTTTAAAAAATTCAATACAATGAGTTCCGAGCTGTTAAGAAATATTGAAAATGAAGTTTACGTATAAAAAAGAACATAATTAGTAGAAGCACGGCTTGTTTCTTGCATCCACCAACCAATTCTTACCTAAATGATAACAATTTAGAAGAAGTAAAAGCGTTTTGTATTTCCGAAATTACGAAGTCTGTATGAACCACCACAAGAATTCCAATTATTTTTCTCAAATTTTATTCAAGCAAACCTATCCGCTACGGAAAGTATATCCGATGAAGTAAATCGTTACAGTTATTTAAGAATGAATATTGATATGAACTTTGATGTGTTGCAATGGCGGCAAAACCACACTTCGGAATACCCTCGTTTACACAAAATTGCCCAAAAAATTTTGAGTATTCCCGCAAGCAGTGCGGCTTCCGAACGCGTATTTTCCGCCGCAGGTAACACATAATCACCAAAAAGCGTAATCGCATTGATCCACAAACTGTAAATAATTTACTTTTCCTGAATTCAGTTTATAAGTATGAGTAACGCAATTATTTATTTATTATATTTACAAAATGTACATAATATGTATGTACTAAATAATTACTTAGTCTACTTTACTTAGTGAAACTCAGACACGAATTAGAATATTTTTTTACGTTTTTTATACATAGATATAGCCTATGTAACTTCTTCTTTTTCCGAAATATAAATAATAAAATAAAAATTCAAATATATTTTGTATTATTTAATAATATTTATATTATAGTAAATTATAAAACTTCTCGGTTCACTTGAAATGTTACATAAAACAACATATGTTAGAAGAGTTTTTTAAAAAGTATTCAAAACACTCATTCCGATTCGTTGCTTTTGTGAATCATATAAATAAACAGAAGTAGCAAGCAGTGACAAGCAATTCTTGACAACAGTCTCGTTTATTTGAATCATGTATTAAAATATTTAATTTTTTTACTGTGCTAGCTCAATATTCATTTTAGAAAATACAAAACTATGCCATTTGATTCACAATCATGCAGATCTCTGATACCTACGTATCTTAGATCTGACATACACACACGTTTCTAGTTATAATATTTGTTAAAATTTAATGTTTTAATTGTTCTTGTAATCTAAACGTGTATACATACTTATGTACATACATATATAATGTAGTTATTAATAAAAAAAAACCAACCACCAACAAACAAATTAAAAAATTTTATGAAATAATATCCATACTACAGGGCTTGCATATTAATGCTAAAGTTTTATTTTATACGCAAATAAAAAAGAATTGTGCAAAAAGAAATGTATTTCTGATTTATGTTTTTACCTACAAACCAAAAATTATCAATTAAATTATTATTTTTAATCATACGTATTGTAGCAATAATAGCAACATTTTAAAAAACACGCCACTACAATTGTTTAACACACAAACAAAACAAAAAAAGGACAAAAAAACTACGTAAAATATTTGAGTCATTTTACGATAACATTTTTATGATGAGTCTAATTGTCACATACAACTTCACCAATTCCAATGTTTATCTTTTTGTTTTTATTTGAATTTATTTTGTTTAACTTTTGCAAAAAGCAAAAAGCACAAAATCATTGCAAATATTTATTTTTTAAGGGGGGAATAATAATAGTAGTAGTAATAATAATAAAATATATATGTATGTACATATAGTATACAGGTATTATATGAATACAAAATTGACTTGCATGTTGATATTAGAAATAGTTTTTCTATTTATTCTCTTTTTAAATGACTGGGAGGTAATTTACAACAATTTCGTTGTTAAATAATTACAAAATTACCGCACACAATCGATACTTTAACGCTTTTTAATTATGCATGTCTTTCCTTATAAATAAATATACAAGATATGCAGCTAAAATTAAACTTAAAAGCTAAAATTATAATCTCTTAATAATGAATTACGAATTCAAGAAATATATCGACGCCTCCGTTCTATAACATTCTAAGTCGAAAAAGTGTGTTTTGAGTTATGAGCTCTCAAAGTTTTCACGCGACATACGACAATATGTGTATTCTAAGGCGATTTTCCCTATAACTTCGGAACGGATCGGCGCATCTTAACCAAATTTTGACAGTATTTAAGTTAGAAAACGTAGAATTTAAAAATGCAAGAACATTAAAAACGTTCCAAGTACACTTAGAACGTTATAGAATGGAGGCGTCGATATGTACCTCTCTTTATAACATATTGTAACACAACGGTTTTGTAATTTATCAAACAACGACAATTTCATTAAAAAAAAGCTGGGGGATTAAGCCGTTAGATTATTTTTTCTGCAGAATATTGAACTGTATGCATATTGGGAAGATGGCTTCGAAATTGAATATCTTTATGTAATATTCATTGCACCAGGCTTCTTTGAAAAGCAACATTTTAAGCTTCACTTTGTTAGTAAGCTTTATTGGAAACACATTATTCTGTGGCAAGTTATCCGCATTTAAAATGGGGAGAAACTGAGATCGTTTAAACTGGAGCAATATATGATTGAGGTCTGACAAAATAAGGACTGACTAACGTATAGGCCCAATTTCCATTTAGAAATAATCGGGAACTGAATCCTTTACAGCTCGTTTGGAGAGCTCTAACATAAAATTGATATAAATATAGAATATAATGCAATTTTGAAGCTTCCTCGAATGGCTGCATCAATGTTAGGACTTGAATGAAACGAGGATTCTAAAATTAAACTAATTATGGCATTGTGTACAATTCATATAAAGCAGGTACAAATTTCGGAGAAAAGGTCAAACAGATCGCCGTCTATTCTCTCCACATGCCCACGAAAGCGTTGAAACAAAAGCAAAAAACGTGCTTTGTGAAGGTACTTACTTACTTAATTGGCCATAACGACCCGATTAACGGATTTCGGCCTGCCGCAACACATCTTTCCAGGCGCCTCTGCTTCTTGCGCACCTACGCCAGTTGGTCACACCAATGGATAACAGAGCTTTCTCGATTTGGTCCTTTCAACGGATTCAAGGTCGTCTTCTTCGCCGACTTTCGCAGACCCCCGCATCAAATACCCGTCTCGCCGGAGCATCCTCCTCCATTCGAACGACATGGCAGAGCCAGCGCAGCCGCTAGATATTAATACGCTGCAGAACGTCTATGTCGTTGAGGAGCTAATACAGCTCATTATTGGATCGGATGCGGAAATAATCGCCAACTCGTACTGGACCGAAGATCTTACGCAGTACTTTTCTCTCGAACACTCTCAAGGCTGCTGCATCAGTACTTAATAAGGTCCATGTCTCTGCGCCATAAAGAAGCACAGGTAGGATGAGCGTCTTGTAGAGTGTTAGCTTTGTCGTACGAGAGAGGTCTCTGCTACTCAATTGCTTATTGAGACCATAGTAGCACTTGTTGGCAAGAGTGATCCTGCGCTAAATATCCAGACTGACATCATTTTTGGTCGTAACGGCGAAGCCAAGATAAATAAATTCCTTGACTGTATCAAAAGTATAGTTATCGGCCGTAATCTGAGAATCAATACGCCGAACGTCTCTACTTGTCGATAACATATACTTTGTTTTGCCCTCATTTACTATGAAGGTATAAATATTACAAATTTGCTCTCGTATAACATACACTCTCGCTTTTCGTATATTACAAACTCGAGCCTTGCTAAATGTTATCCTAAACTAAACTTAAGATATTTAAAAATTAAGAAAAATTGCGTTCCCATTTTGAATGGGATTTAGGCGTTAAAAATTATTCTTCTTTAACACCCTAGTATTCGATATTCTTTATATACATGTAGATCACTACTACGCATAAAAAATTTTTTAATTATTCGATAAGATTAAAAATGCTTTACACTTTACTCCTCTCAAATACCACTTACTTTGAGTTCGAACTCGTGATCGAAAATTAGAAAGAATTTCAATTTTACTAGATAGATTCAGTTAAGACCAACACTCATGTGAATCATTTTTTTTAAGTTATAACAATGAATATCCCATTATCGTTTAGTTTAAAAACGTTTTTTTGTTGTTCATCATAATATTAATGCACGTGACATAAAATATTGAATAGAATACTGAATAGAAATTTGTTAAATACGTGAATAGAAGTAACACTTTGAAGGTGGTATTCAAGGTTTACTTTTTAATTTTCTTTAAAAACTTTTAAAGATTTTTTTAAGATTTTGTATATTATTTTCATTATTAAAGAAACTTTTTCCATTTTTCTCTACTTATAGGCCAATGGCTATTTTCCACAGAAGAATGGTGGAAACACACAAACAGAGTATGGTAAAGCTGCAAAGTTATCGGCCGCTGAACGTAAACTTTCACCAGCAGAAGAGCATTTTAAAAAGACCTCATTTGAAGAGGTGCCGCTACACACCGCCTGCTTTACATATTTAGGTTTTTATTTACTCATGATATTAGGCTACCTGAATCAATTGCTATTCGTACCGAAAGTGGCCAAGGAGGAAAATCGTGATGGCTACGTTACGCTGTACGATGCATTTGAAAGTTTCTACTCACGTTACGTGTACCGTAGAGTCAGAGATTGCTGGAATCGACCCATATGTAGTGTGCCTGGCGCCGAAGTGACATTAAAAGATCGTGTAACTCACGATTATGGTTGGAGTTTTGAATTTACCGGCACCGAGACCAAATGTTTGAATTTGGGTTCTTATAACTATTTGGGTTTTGCCGATAATAAAGGTCCCTGTGCCGATGATTCTGAAAAAACGACCAAAGAATTTGGTCTTGCCTTGTGCAGTCCTCGTGTAGAATTGGGCACCCTTCAATTACACAATGATTGTGAGAAATTAACAGCCCGTTATTTGGGCGTAGAAGATGCCATTGTCTTTGGCATGGGTTTCGCTACCAATGCTCTTAATTTACCTTCACTTCTATCGCCCGGCTGTTTGGTCGTGAGTGATGAAAAGAATCATGCTTCTATTATATTGGGCATACGTTTATCGGGCGCCACCACAAGGGTATTTAAACACAATAATATGAAGGACTTGGAACGTGTCTTGAGGCAGAGCGTAGTCTATGGCAATCCAAAGAATGGCGGTAAACCATGGAAGAAAATTTTAATTATTGTTGAAGGTGTATTTAGTATGGAAGGTTCCATTGTACGACTGCCAGAGATTATTGCCTTGAAGAAAAAATACAAGGCCTACTTGTATTTAGATGAGGCACACAGTATTGGTGCTTTGGGTCCAAATGGCGGAGGAGTTGTCGATTATTTTGGTGCTGATCCAAAAGATGTTGATATTTTGATGGGAACATTCACAAAAAGTTTTGGCAGTGCTGGCGGTTATATTGCTGGCACAAAGGTAAGCTTAAGTGCACTACTTTTTTTTTTGTTCTTTAAAGATTTCTCTTATGTTTAGAACATGTTTTAAAGATTTTATTTGAATTTGAAATTCAATTTTTGTTTTATTTTTTGCTCTGTTTTAGAAACTTATCGACTTTTTACGCACAAACAGTCATGCCCATTGTTATGCTTCGACGATGTCACCACCAGTGGCTCAGCAAATTTGTACATCAATGCGTATTATTATGGGTCTAGATGGCACCGACATGGGTCGTAAAAAAATCAATCAACTGGCTCGCAATACTCGTTATTTCCGTAAACGTTTAGCACAAATGGGTGTTATTATTTATGGTCACGAAGATTCACCAGTTGTGCCGATGCTGGTGTATCTGTTCTCCAAAATTGGGTAAGTGCCATCTGTTCTGTTCATATAAAAGAAGAAAAGAAAATAATTTGAATGTTTTTTAATTTCTTATGTTTTTAGAGCTGTTGTACGTACCTTAACTACCCGCCATATAGCTGCTGTTGGTGTTGGTTTTCCAGCCACACCGATTATGGAGGGCCGTATACGTTACTGTTTATCGGCTGCACATACCAAAGAACAACTTGATTATGCTCTAGATGTTATCGATGAAATAAGCGATAATTTGGGTTTAAAGTATTCACGAAAAAGACGTGACCCAAATACCATAGAGTACTGATTTCCGTTCTCAGATCAAATTAACTAATAATTTATTTACCCTCTATTTCTTCTAAATATAATAATATAAACACATACATTTTGGAATACACACAAATACTATTACAAAAGCTCTAATAAAATAACTTTACAAAATAATCTTTTTAGGAACTAAAAATTAAACACAAATTTAAAAATAAACAAACAAAAAAAAAAATTATTTCTTTACAATGTATCTTCTTGTTGAACACAGAGGAACAAAGAATATCTTTACAAATTCTATGCTTAAAAGTCAAATAACAATAACAGTAACAAAAACAAACACAAAGTTAAACAAATTTAATGGAATTATTATTATTATTATTTCTTTTTTAATTTAGGCTAAGCATACGGACTTTACAAGTCAATACAACAAATTTAAAATAAAGAAAAAAAAGAAAAGCTAGTAATTATATTGAAAAACGATGCTCTACTCCATTTCTTTATTTAGTAAGCCTATGTCTGTATTAACAAGTTATAAAGAAATGAAAGTTTTGCTTTTCTTCTTATTTGTATTAAAACAAACACATAACATAACATAATATAACATAACATGTATATTTAATTTTAAAAGTGTTATAAATATTTGTTATAAACATATTTTTATCACTAGCATTTATTTTTGTTTTATCTTTTTTATATCAAAATAAGAAAAAAAAAAGAAATGTAATTATTGCAACTAAATGTTACTAAGAAATCTAAAACGTAACATAATATTATTTATTTATTTAAAAATCACATACAAGTTAAAGCAAAATAAATGTATTTTAATTTACTATTTTTTATTTTCTTTTTTCTGTCGTAAACAAAATCAATGGGTGTGCGATTATTGAAAGAATGTATAGTAGTGCCTCTGTCTCTTTAGTTTTAAAATTCCAGTGATGACTTTAAAAAACGACCAAAAATTAAACTTTTATTTCTATTATATTAACTGAAAACTTGGGTACATGGGGTTTTTTTTTGTAAAAGGAAAAACGAATTCTAAAAAAATATTCTATTAGTATATAAAAACAAAAAACATTTTATAAAAAATGTAAACTAAATTATTTTCCCATTATTGTTTGCTTGTTTTTTTGTAATTATTGTAAGTAACTGCATAAGAATGTTGTAAATCGCACATCTTAACTTGAAACTTAACTAACTTGAAATCAAATCTATCAAATTTATTATGTTTTATTATAAACTATAAATGTCTTCTATACATACATCAATTTTTTTTAATCTTAATTTAAATATATGTTGAATTTGAAATGGAACAAACAAACAAAAGTAAAAGAACAAGTCAATAAATCAAAATAACAACTTTTTTGTTTTCATTAAAACGATGAATTTTTTAAAATTTTTTAAAAATTAAAACGTAATTATTAATGTCAAAATCGAAGGCTTTATTTATTATAGCCCTATTTAGGGGAACTATGCCTTATTTTGAAAACTGCATTAAAAAAACTGAAATCTTGTAAAATTAATTTCCAAATCTTCTATTGGGCAAAATTTTTAATCAACAAAACAGGTCAGGTCGGGTCGGAGTGGTAGCTCTGATATCACAAAGCTCACTTGCGCACGCATAGCGGCCCGTTGTGATACCACGGGTGAACGCAGTCCCTGTACTGACCAAGTTCCACCAAAATCAGTGAAGAGGAAGAAGTTGGTCAGCGCAAGGGCTGCACATCAAAAGCACGACTACCCTACACTGGAAAACCAGCCAGAAAGTTTGATGAACGAAGCTATATCCTTGATATCAATAGATGATGGCTCTGTCAAGCTGACAAGAAATGGAGGGCCAAATAACCTATATCTACACCTAGCAAGAGACGGGCACTGACAAAGAAAGTGGATAACAGTCTCCTCTTCCTCAGCGGATCTGCATCCACGGCAGAAGTCATTAAATGGGAGCCTCATCCTCTCCGCATGTCTACCCATAATGCAATGACCTGTAAGCACGGCCACCGTGGTTGAGATAATGTCACGACCAAGACCAAGTAATTAGTTGGTACGCCTTCTATCCATCAAGGGCCAGGTGAGTCTAGCGGTGGAGCAGGACTCCTCATTGACCCGGGATAGGTTGGCATTCCGAAAGAATTTCCGCGCAATGACCAACTGACCGAGGCAAGTGGCATACCCAATTCAATTGAAGAAGATTCCGGAAGGAGCGCACCAGCTTTGGCTAGTTCGTCGGCCCTACAGTTTTCCGGAATGTTACTGTGCGGATAATAAGATAGATGTTTAAGAATCTTCCAACCAAGCTTCTAGAGCTTCAGGTCCAACGAATTTCTCAGTGTGTTCGGAAACTTCTAAATGTGTAGATGTGTGTCGAGAGCTGCCGCCACTCTACCCATTTTATATTCCATTTTTGATCATTTTGCAATTTAATCCGATAAGTGAAGGCAGTCATCAAATTAAATTGTTCACAATTTAGGAATGCGAATAACCTTTTCAAAATTTTGAAATAGGATAAGAAATAATTGTTAACCTTTCTTAATACAACGTTACTAATCTTTAAAGTCTTCCAATCGTTCCATATCTCATAAATAAACATTTTAATTCAAAATATTCAATAGAGACGAAAAAGGAATTCACAGGATTTAATCACCATGACGTCTGTCTACCTTATTAGAAAAAGAAAACATGCAAAAACACCTGTTGCGAGAGATAAAGAGAAACAATCAAAACAAAACAATCGAAATTAAAAGTCGTTCATCATAATGGCGTGTCTCGTAAAAATTTGCAGCTGGTTAGGACAACCAAAAGCCAATTATCACAACAAATATTATGACAGAATAAACAAACACAATAAAAAAGAAAAAAAGGTAACGAAAAGGATATGAAGAGAGAAAGGAAAGAATATTAGAAAAGAACATTAAAAATTAAAAGTGAAATAATAACGTAAATTTGAACATCCAATGGTGGCAATAATCTTTAGCACAATAAACGGGGAAAGAACAAGAAATTAAAGCAAGAAATAAAATTAAAAGGCCAACAGTAATGCGGAGTAAATGAGAGGAAAACAAAAAATAATAACAATAACAATAGACGGCAAAAAAAACAGTAATAATAAAACACAAACAAGATGTCCAATATAATAAAACCATCACCCGGAGAAAACAAGAGAAAAACAAACTGAAATAGCCCTGTCCTTGTGCCACATCTTTGTCTTTCTTTTTTTAATTTTCACAAAAACTTAAAAAAGAAAAAATAAAAAGAAATACAAAGGAAAACAGTGTTGTTTATAAAAAATAAAATAAAATAAAAATAAAGTTAAGATAAATAAACACAACAGCAGCAACATAAGGACACTTAAATGACAATTGTTGCCCGAAGACAAGACACAACAACAACAAAAACGAAAACAACAAAACTTAACAATAGCTGCAGCAGCCATAATAATTATTTTAGTAAAGAGCAGCAGCATCAAAACACAATGTACCCATCATGTTTTTAGAATGACAATATTGTTGTTGTTGTTCTTATTACGGTAACGGTGTAATGGTAGCATAAGTTTATTTTTAACACTCTTTTTCTTTAACCCTTTTTTTAAGAGGTTCTTCTACTTTCTTTTTCTTTTCAAACTCTTTTCTTTTTTTTGGTTGTTTTCTGCTCTTCTTTACGGTTTTTGATGCTCTTGTTTGTTGTTTAATTATTTTCTTTTCGGGTTCCTTTGCGGTTGTTCAATTGGAGGTTTTTTATTTCGTGCCTTTTCTTACGCTCTCTTCATGATGATGACACTCAATGAGTTTTGGTATGGTTTGGCCTTTTTAACGATGAAGTAACAACAACAATAACAACAACAACAACAATATCAAATTTGGACACTTACTTATACTCTTACAATTAGAATTTTATAGCCCTCATGTGCTTGTTTTAATTTTTTTGGTTTTTTGTTGTTTCTTTTTCCACAAAATAATGGCAAAACTCTGAGTGAAAAATTTGAAGATGAAGAATAAGCGTAAAAGGAAACTTTGTTGCAAATATCCTCCGGTCACAAGACCGAAGCAAATTCATTTAATGAAATAAGAAAATAATATCCTTAAAAAAGGGGTTCTGCTAATAAACCAAGACGGACCCTCTCATCATACAGTAGGTGAGAAAAATTTAGCGTACTGATCTAAACACACACACACAGAGAGTAAGAGCAGAAAAAAGAGAGAGCGAGATGCTTAATGCAAATACAGGGGTTTATTCCTTTAGACACTACCGACGATTCAGAAATTGTTGAGCATGTTAGAAAATTGAAGTCGCCGTAGTCTAGTAGGTAGTGTGTTGCCTTAGTAGACGTAAGGCCCGAGTTCAAACCACAGGTCAGACATCAAAACTAAAATATGAAAAAAAAATATTTCTTTGGTGACTTCCTCTCAGCAGATTTCTGGCAAAAACTCTGAAAGCAAATAAAATTCCCTTGAAAAGTTTTTCAAAAATCTGTCGTTCGGAGTCGACTTTAAACTGTAGGTCCCGCCACTCATGTATAAAATTACCACACACAACATGAGTGGTGTGAGAAGCTAGGCCGTAATGTTGACTGAAGGGTTGTAATGGCCAATTATGTATGTATGTTAGAAAATTGAAGAATATAAAGAGGGCATCACTAAAGAATTTGTTGGCTGGTTACGTCAGAACTTCAATTGGATCACATTAGTGTTGCAGAAGTTTTTCCAGAAACTTTTAAATGACCAGCCTACGAATATGCCTCTATAGTATACATTGTTCCATTGTTCAACTGTTTTATTCTACATGTATTGAGATTTGGCCAAGGCCAGAAGTATTAGCTAAGAAGTGGAATTTATTCTTTATTCGCAGCCTTATCATGGCTGATCACGTCGTATTCCTTTCATTTGCAACACAATATCAGTGCTACAGAGCAAGCGTTCAAACGCCATATTGATCGCGGCTTATATCCGGAAGACATTACAGTGTCTACATGAGTGTCCAGGTGTCTACATGAGTGTCTGATGTCCAGGTTCTCAGTTTACCCAGCACAATCCATTTTTCTCTCTAATTTCAAGCCTTTATTGTATGGTACTAGATAATGTTGAAAATTTTGACTTTCCGCTCCTGTAGCGTAAACTAAGCACTCGTTCAGGTAGTGGCCAGCAGTTTATCATGTTTGTGGCAATTATTGCTTGTTGCGCTGGGAGAAGCTGGTATCTGATTATTGTTTTATTTTCTCGGCAATATTTTTTCTAACACAACTGTAAATTCAATGATTTAAACGAGTTTTCTTTTGTAATGATATTGAGTTCCCTTTAAAAATGTTCGTTGAATTGTTGAACGATACTTAAATACGTTGAACGATGATAAGGTCCTCGACAATAGGATTTGGATTCTTTTTTTTTTGTTGATATTTTAACTACTCAGTGGAAAATAATAACATTTGAAGAAACCTTTTTTCTTTCTTTCATTCATTCATTTAAAGAACTCTTTTTCGTTTTATTTTTCTCGCTCTTTTGATTGCCAGACAAGCCTATTTACCACAATTTACAAATTTGTGCGGTGATTTTATCTGAGAAATTTATGAAAAAGGCTTAAAAAGAAATTGATGCTAAAAAGAAAAAGAAAAAGAATTACAAACAAAAAAAGAAAAATAAAAAATTAAGAAAAAAGAAAAAACAAAGAAATTATAAAGAAAAGAAAAGAATAGAAAAGAAAAGATTGAAGAAATATTGTGAGTTTGAAATTTATACCCGCGATAAATTAATTAAATATTTACCGCATGTGTTGCGTTGGTTGTTACACAAGCCTGCATAAAATCATTTTTTTTCTCCACATCTCTACCGCGCTTCCCATCTTTGTTTTTTTTTCCATTTAATTTTTAAATGTTTTTCGTTTTCTTCTGTTTCTGTTTTCGTTTTTTTTTGTTTGAAACCACAACATAATTTTCCACTTCATAAATTTCGAGGTTTTAGTGAAAAGCACTGTGAACTCACACTTGCACTCACTTTCTTTGTTGTTTCAAATACAGTTTTTTTTATTTATTGAAATACTTACTTATGTACGGGTGTCTCTGTTTGTGTGTGTTTCCGTTTCCTTTGTTATTTAAAGCTTAACCAACAAGACTAAGGAGGAACACATTTTTAAGTTGTTTTTCATTTTGCACTTGTGCTCCCTGCTTTTAACTTCGTTCACTTGATTCGTTTCGTCTGCCCACACCAATTTCAGGCCCAACAGCTAGCTGCTCTCCTTGTTAGTGGCAGTAAAACATGTGTGAGTTCCTTTTATTTAATGGGTAAATGAAATAAAAAGCTTGGTAAACCAACATTTTGCTTGGCAAGCTTTTTCACTTGCTTGGGCCCGCTGCACATCTTAAATGATTTGTAACACCAATTTCTCTTCTCTCACTTTTTTTGTTTTCAGCTGTTGTTGGCATCTTTTAGGCTAAGGAGGCTTATTTATACATATACTGCGTTACATTTCATATCTTTGGTTTTACTCTCTCTCTCCTCTTCTTTCCTCTCCTTCATTTTCATGTAGTTCTTCTTCATATTGCTTGCTGATGCAAAAAGAAAAAAACTGTTTTAGTGGAGAAGAAGAGATTTTTAATGGAGGTTTAAAGTTTCTTGCTAATTATTAATAGTCAAGTGCATCATCCATCGTCAGGCTAAACTACAGAGTTGGGAGTTGTGTGTTGTTTGGCAATAAATTGGCAAAATTTCATTTGATTTCACTTTTAAAAATGGAATGCGATGTGATGAATAAAATTAACAGAATGAGCTTAAGAGAAAACGAGGAAAAATGGGCGTATAAAACTGCTTAGATGGAGTTGTAGGAGATACATACACTGGCATACAATGGCATAGCCGCTGAAATGAAAAACTCTTCTTCGATAGCATTTGAAACTCTGTTTAATTTAAGTCTGTTACATTTGGTAGTGGGTTCCCGACTTTGGTTCTGATAATAGAAGACAGTTTGAACACTAGGAGACCATTGTCACCATATTTGCTCTCCTCTGATAATACCTTTAAATTCTTAAATTTTTAGAAGTGATTTGTAACGATACTGAATGAATAAAATTGAACGAATGTAAGCTATGTGCGTCATTCTCGAACCATTGTTTAGTATAAGGGTGGTTCAAAAACTGTTTGTGGTACAGTAGCGGTGGCTTTAGATCCAAGAAAAAATTATTCGAAACCCATGTGCAAATATTTACGTCATTGAAATATGTATTCGATTCAATTAAGAAAGAAGTGACAGGAGACGGTATATAGCAAGATTATCTGATAGTCAGACTGACGAATACTTAGTTTTTCATATGAGTTTGAGTAAGATGAATTTGCTAAGCAGCGAAAATTGTATCAACTAGATAGATTTTAGACCATGTGGGAGTGGACTTTGCCCTGCAACAACTATTTTTTTTTTCGCCGAGGAGGGGTAAATGTTCTTAACCGCACCATAGAGGAAGTCGCCACATCCTCCGTGTGTGGAGCCTTCACCCACTAAATCCCCCCCTCGTCTCCTGTGGACTCGTTTGCGCCTACTCCGGAACTACGGTGGTATTACTTCGGAGTGGAGTCCTTTTGGCCCTTTGACCTCTTCATGTTTATATCAGCGTCCGGATTGCGAATCGAAAGTTGAGGAGTCATCTAAGCGTCTCCACTATTCCCTTCGTCTAAATCATCGTCTCGGTCACGCTTGGCACGTGTGACAGTATCACCTATGCCGACATGCTTACTCGTTCTGCAGCCTCAAGATCTCTCTTCTTCCGTCTCAGAATGCGTTCTACGTAATTCACTAGCGAGGTCCAATTTTCACTACTCGCAGTCATAACTCCGAAATATAAGCAGCTGTGATCGTTCCATCTATTGACGTCAGTACAGAGCGATAGCTCTGCCAGCGTGCACACTCGAAAACTCTGCGTCATCAATTGCCTCCCCTTCCTCGTAAAGACAGTAAGGGGAGGCGGCCTTGCCCATTCTGTGCAGATATTTCGTAAAATATCCGTGACCCGATAGCATCTGTGTAACGTAGTAGTTTACCTCTCCAAATTTCCAACCAATCCATGGCCTTATGTCCGGAATAAGTCTCGCCGTTCATCTTTCTCTATCTTCCTCGTTCCATCGTTGTTGCCATCTTGAAATGGCGTTCTCCCTGAAGTAACTGGTTATGTGATTTCCAGCCGATTTCGCCTTATAAATCTCCATGCGCTCCACTGCCAGCAGATCCACAGGGATTATACCTGCTATCACCAGTACGGCGCTGCAACAACTATGGGGCAGGACATTGCTTAAGTAGCTTTATATAACAATATAACAACGGGAAAAATTGAGGCAGGTTTCTAACACATATGTCAACTGGCGAACAATATTTTCAATTACTATTTTCAGTTCGGAATTAAGATATCGTATATTGTATGAAATTGTATACCTCTTGGATCAAATTCCTTAATTACTGATTAAATCTAGTTGCTTACGCAAGATTGTATCAAGACGGGTACCCTCAAAACCCCCTTTCGTTGCTTCATAGTGATTTTAGGTCTAGAATGCAATCAATCGATTAAAAGTTTGTCGATTTTTAATTTTTTAGCCTCAAATTGTTGATCATAACTAAAAAAACAAAATTCATCAAAAGAAATAAAATTGAATTGAATAAGAAATTCGAACTTAAAAGAACCTTTATTCTAAAGACCCAATTCCTATGTTCAAAAAGGTGTAGGAAACTAATTGTGAAATTTAATAAAAAAAATTAGTTCGTTTCGTTTTCTATAAACACTCTGGCGTATGCGTAATAACTTAATCTCTATTGAATATTACGTATACGACTACGATCTTTATTAAAGAATTTTTTTCGAGAATAAAACAATTTTTTTTGTTAGCATTTAAGTGTTCCCATTGCTGTTATGAATTATTAATAAAAAAAATTAAATCGCCAAACATGTGTTGCCAAGTGAAAAGTTGGCTGTTAAATAAAGAACAAAAAAAAAAAAAAAAACAAAAAAAAAAATTTAAAACGAAGAGTATGTTAATTTTTCTTTGCATATTTTATTTTACAAGAAATGCTTTTTGTGCATATATTTTATAGGGATTAACAAAAAAAAAATATGCTGCTCGTTTTAATATAAAATTACGAGAAATAAATAGACTAATACATCTTGCAAAGAGATTAATTCTCAAAGCTAAGGATTTGTGTGGGTGTGTGTATGCGTATAGAGAAACTCGAAATAATTATTTGAAGAAAATTAAAAAAAAACTCACACACTTAAAAGCATATGTAATATAAATTAAAAGAATTAAATTAAAAAAATGAGCAGCCAACAAGGAAATGTTTTTTTATTTAAGTTTTAAAGCACTTGAATAAGTATGATTACATAAAGAAATTCCAAATATAGGGTTTATATATCAATTTTTACCTTACAGACCTCAGTGACCACAACATAACCTTTAAGTGGCTGCTGGTGTACAAGAAAAATATTTATTCCTGAAACATTTGGTAAATGAGGATGAAAAGGATGAATTTAGACAAAGTCAAACTAAAATTATCGTGCTAGGCACAAAGTCATCTAGCGCAAGAAAGAAAATAACGGGTGATTTTTTAGCTATTATTTTTTTGGCGACACTGGTTTAAACAGTTCACGCACGTTTCGCGTTTTGTTTCACTGTCAAACATCTTCAGTTTGGTCTATAATTTAACCACGAATCATCTTACAAACGAACAACGCTTGCAAATCATTGAATTTTATTATCAAAATGCGTTCTCTGTTAAGAAAGTTCATCGCGTGCTTCTTCCATTTTATGGTCAGTTTAATCGACCCACTGAAGCGCCTATTAGGGCTATTGTGACTGAATTTCGCACCAAATTTACATTGTTGGACATTAAACCACCAACACGCTGACGTAGAGTGCGAACTGAAGAAAATATCGCAGCTGTATCGGCCAGTGTTAATGATATATGATATATGTTAATGACCATCAATTATCGATTCGTCGCCGTTCGCAGCAATTGGGCCTCTGTTACTCAACAACGAGGAAAATTTTGCTGAAGGATTTAGATGTGAAGCCTTTCAAAATACAGCTGGTGCAAGAATTGAAGCCGAACGACCTACCGCAACGCAGAATTTTTGGTGAATGGGCATTTGGAAAGTTGGCCGAAGATCCACTTCTTTATTGAAAAATTGTGTTCAGCGACGAAGCTCATTTTGGCTCAATGGATACGTAAATAAGCAGAATTGTCGATTTTGGAGTGAAGATCAGCCAAAAGCATTGCAAAAGCTACCAATGCATCCAGAAAAAGTCACAGTTTGGTGCGGTTTATGGGCTGGTGGCATCATTGAATCGTACTTCTTCAAAGATGCTGCGAATCGTAATGTAACTATGAATGGTGAGAGCTAACATGAGGTGATATCCAACTTTTTTTGTCCATAATGCAAGAGCTTGACTTGCATGACATGTGGTTTCAACAAGACGGTGCCACACGCCACACAGCACGCGTAAGAATGGACTTATTGAGAGGCGAGTTCGGTGAACATTTTATTTCACGTTCGCGACCGGTCAATTGGCCGCCTAGATCGTGCGATTTAACGCCTTTAGACTATTTTTTGTGGGGCTATGTTAAAGCTCATTTCTATACAGACAAGCCCACTTCAATTGACGCATTGGAAGACAACACTGAAGCATTTATTCGTGAGATATCGGCCGAAATGTTGGAAAGAGTATGCCAAAATTGGACTAAGTGGATGGACCATTTGAGGCGCAATTGCATGAAATAATCTTCAAACATTAAATTATATGGACCGTACAATCGATTCAAGTAAAGATTTCATGCATTTTTCTGAATTTTATGTGTTTTTTTGAAAAATTTTCCTATAGCTCTTAAAAAATCACCCATTACTACTGAAAACTATAATGTTGCTGTTAAGGCAACTACTGCCAAACTCGTAATTCAAAGTTATACTATCACCAGTTGAATCATCTGATATTGGCAATTACCATAAAACCTATAGATTTGTACAAAATTAGGTCCATCCTATAGAGGCCAAATAAAGCCAATTCCTTTTACTGCACAATTACATAAACACATAAACATACATGTGTATGCATATGTGTATGAGTGTACATGGTTTTCAGTTTTGTAATAATTTTTATGAAAAAGAAACATGTTTAAAATATATTTTCAAAGTTTTTTATTAATATTTCCAAGAGATTTATTTCCAAAAGCTTTTAAAAAACTTCTCAACATTTGTTTTTTTTGTTTTGTTTTAATTTTTCAGTTTCATTTTCCATAATACGCCAGTGTTATTAGTTTGTAAATTCACTTTGAGATTGAAATGCTTGATTTAATGTAAACGAGTTTCATGGCATCGCATTAATAGTTTTACGTGTGCGTATAAGTGATATTTAATTGCAAGGAAAAAAACACAACTTTATTGCTTATACGCCTTCATAGCTATTGTTTTTAAATTTATTTTTCTAATTTATGCTGATAAACATTTTCACTCCCCTTGCCAAAGAAACTTAATCTAAAATGCATTTAGAATGATCCCTATTTCATCAAACTAAAAGAAAACGAAGCATAAAGTATAACAGAAAATTTAGTTTAACCCCCCACATTTATTTTGTAATTTTTTTCTCTCTCTCTCTGTCGCTTTCTGTCTTCTATACACACACTTACACTTAATCTAACATGTGTTTCATTTCACTACTTAAATACTCATTTGCGCTTGAATGTTTATGTGTATGAAATAAATTTATAATCAAACAGACACTTACACACACATACACATACATAAGCAATAACATTACTATAAAAAGCCTTGAAGAGGAAATTTAAAGAAGAGATTTTCTTTTTTTCTTTCTCTTTTTCTTTTTCTATAACAACTTTTACACGCATGTAAATCTATGCAAATTATATTGCCAATGCTTACACATACACATGCATACATACAAATTTGCCTCTTCTTGTATGGATGTATGTACGGAGTATATACAATATTAAGCATATTTGTCAAACGCCTAAAAATATGCTACTTTGTGGTTGTTTTAAGAGCTAAAGGAAAAACTAAAACAAAATAAAAAAATAAACATAAAAATTATATTAAAATTTACCCCTTTTCAACACTTTTTTGGGGTGTTTTTTTTAGCCTGAAAAGCAGCATTTTTCTTAAAAGCTTATATACAAACACACACACACACACACACACACACACAGAACCCCACATGTGGTTTACTGCAATAGCAACAAGACAAGAATAACGTGCAGCAATTTTTTATTTATGAAAAATAAGCACAAGTAATATTTTATAAATTTAAACTAAAACAACAAGAACAACAACAACCATATTGTTCGAAATAAACACATGTTGCTGCTAAAAAGTATGCTACTATTTGTAGCATAAATTCAAGGCATCAAAATAAAAATAAACCAGCCAAGGTGGCATCAAAAGAAGACAAACAAGAGAAAAAGTGTTTCTCATTTTTTTTTGTTCGTTACTTATTATTTACGGTTAAAGTATGGCGGTTACTTTGTATACATACGTACATACATATATGCATACTGTTATACCATTAAAATATTTTTTATCCTTGCATATGATCATATCCACACATACATCCATACAACCACCCTGACTCACACATATGTATGTACATGTATGTAATGCTGTAATTTGTCAATTTTATTGCCATTTTTATCACAAACTTTTTGGGGAAATTGTTTCCTTTTTTTTTGACTGCTTTACTGCAGACATGGATGTGGATATGGGTGTGGTTGTGACAGGAGAAAGTGTAAAGTAACTTCTATTAAATAAATGGGCCACAAATTGAAAAAGAAATATAAAAGAATCTCAGGGCAAATTATTGATGATCATACAGATGTCTATAATACGATAAATAGACCCGCAGTCGTAATAGTAAAGTATAGCATGGTGAACATAGGAACCTCCCTTTTGTTTTAATGTTGAGTTTGTTATAAATATGTATGCTATGGTCAGACTTACTTTACCGTTAATGACAAGCCTAGATACGAGATATTACAGGGTCCGCCAAATAACTTTTTTTTTGAAAATGCTTTAAAAAAAATCTACTGCATATTTTCTCAAATTTCTTTTTTATTTGAAAGTACAATCCTTCCGGTTAATAATGGAAAATAATTTCATTCAAATGGCTTCCTCGGCTGGCCATGCAGTAGAAAAAAAAGTTATTTGGCGGACCCTTTAGATACAGCTTTCTGATTATGGAATCAATACTTTAGTTGGTAGTGCGTTGGCTTATTAGGCAAGAGTACCGTCTCAGACATCTCGAACATAACAAAATATAAAATAAAAATCTTTTTCTGTGTTACTTCCTCTCTGTGCTCTTCTGGAGGAAAAATCTCGCAGAGTAAATAAAACTGCCATGAAAAGTTTCTCAAAACTGAAAGTCACGCCACTCATTTCTAAAGTTAACACACACAAGCCTTTAGTCAGGATTGCGAACCAGTTTCTAACACCCCCCATGTTGTGTATGTTAATTTTATACCTGAGAGCCGGCACCTACAGTTAAAAGTTTATTCAGAACGACAGATTTTTGATCAACTTCGCAAGGTAATTTTATTTACTTTCAGAGTTTTTGGCAGAAGACTGCTGTGAAGAATTCGCCCAAAGAAATATTTTTTCCAAATTTTATCTTGTTCGCGATGTGATCTGTTGTGAAAGACAATCTATTAAAAAAAAAAGAAAAAAAAAAAAGAAATTCATTACGAGATTAACATGCTTAATGCCACATAAATTGCTCACGTTTAAATTTGTATGAATACATGCATAAAAATGGCAACAATTGGCATTATAAACATGGCCGTAATTACACACAGATTAAGAATATAATCCCCTTAAAGGTGAAAGCTGTGTTGCAAAAAAAAAAAAAAGGAAAACAAAATTTTAAATCTTCTTTTGTCGTTTGCCTAAAGCCCAGCCAGGGGAAAATAAAATGAAATTAAAATCTATAAATTATCAGCAACAGTCATAAAGTGGTTTTTTTCTTCCTTTTCCTCTTTTTTTTTTAGAAATTGCCATTGGTATAAGGAATATTAAAAAATATTTCTGCCTCATTTTATTACTCGCTTAAGTACCTACTAGGGGGGTGGGGGGAGAGGGCAGAGAATTTAAACTGAACTCCAGGGTAAACTCACTTATCGTAACTAGCCTTGAAACACACGCACAGTACAAGAGAATTCATCTTAACTTGACTTGAGCATTGACAAGAGCATTAAAATAATCATTTAAATTGTTACGGTAATAAAATTATAACAAAAAAAAAAGAAAAAATAAAAAAACTGTGTAAAGAAGTAGCATTTATTTTTGTTTTTTTTATTATTATTTATTTAATTTGCCAGAAAGTGTGGAAGAAAACACAGTTAACTTCAGCATCTTACCTGTGTAGCCATTTTAATAGGCTATTAAAAGGCGCGTCAGTCAAATGACATTTAAACTTCCTGTTCTTGTCAAGATGTATGAGCCCCGAAACCGTAACAGAAAAAGAAAACAATGAAAATAAGTGCCTGCTTTTAAAATGAAAATAATCGTCAGCTATTTCTTTAACAACAATAATAAATTTTTTTTTAGAAATTTTTATATACGACTTTTTTATATACGACTTCTCTCACTCACTCACTCACTCTCTTTCTCTCTCTCTCTATATATATATATAGTATATGTGTGTTTAAGTAGAAAAATTTATTTTTTAAAAAATGTTAAGGCAGTCAAAACATTGCATATGGTTTTTAAATCATTTTTCATACTTTAGGGGCTGGAAAAGAAAATTCATAGAAAGCGATTCGTTTATGGTCTTAAAAGCTTTCAGAAGGAGTTGCAAAAAAGATTTCTTTTTATTTTTGGACAATTAAAGTATTTTAGGAAGCCGCTGTAGTTTAATAGAGAAGGGGTTGGTTTATTCGACGTGGGGTAACCCCTGGCTCAGGCATCTTGAGCAAAACGAATTAAGCTGGATTCACCCAAATTTTTGTTCCGAAACAATTTTTTTATATGCAGCTTGACGTTTCTCTTTTTGAGAGAGAGAGAGAGCGAAAGAGAGTAAGCTTTCTTCGGAACATTTTCAGCTTGAAATGGTTTAATTTTAATTTTTGTTTCGAAACAATCGAACTGTGCTGCCAGCTACTTTAATTTTTTAAGTAAAGTTGAACTGAGCTGCCACATCATATTATATGTACATTTGTATGTATCTATTTATGAACATATGTATAATATCCATTATTATCCATTTTTTTCACTTCAAAAATTTCAGATTTGTTTTAATTTACAATTTCTTTGTAACACAATAAAAAATATGTTAACAGTCAAGCCAAGAAAACAACAAACGAATTGCAATCATCTGCTACTGTGCTGCCTAATTGTAAAACTAATACGCATCGTTCACAAAAATATTTCATATGGTAGCCTTGTTTTTACAGAACAATTGTTCGAAGTGGGTGAATCGTTTCGGAACAAACTCTCAAAAAACTGAATTTATTGCGGAACAAGTATTTCGCTCCGAAACAATGGGTGAATCCAGCTTTACGGATTAAAATATTTCTTTCCGCGACGTTCTTTCAATATGAATTGAAAAATGAAAAATTTTTCCAAAAAATCTTTCATTCTGATATTTAAAAATATTACGTTTATTTAACACTGATTTACTGACTCAGTGTTAGTGTCAGTATCAGTGAAGTTCAGTCAGTCTTGTGTGAAGACATGCTGCGTTTGAAGAGAGTAATCGTGGTTTGAAGATCTCCGTTACAAAGATCTGTCATATAATTGTTTAGTGATTGTTATTGTTTATGCAAAGGGTATAAACAGAAGAATAACAAAGAAAAGCAATTGTTGTTGTTTACATCAAGTTGTGAACAGTGGCATAGAGAATTGTGCGAATAATAAAGAATTTTAATTAAAACTAAAAACAAATTTTATAATTTTATTTTATTTGCAATCTCCGAGCTTATTTTAAACGTTTTTTACGATCAAGAAATGAAATGCAATGTTTTATTTGTTTTTCGAACGTCCCCGGCCTCACACTAACCCACCCTCACCCGACCGCGGAGTGCTCGTCCCCATTACGTTGGGGCACGTACACACTACAGTCCGGACTGTAGCGGGTAAGGGAAAAGTAATGGCAACGAGAACATAAATCAGCTACAGAACTTAATCACAATCTGAATAAAGTAACAATAAACAGGAACTACCTATGACAAGAACGAAAATACATTTTTATATAATAATTTACAAATTAATGCCAGCATATAAGCTACGTTTTATATTACAAACACTACAATTAAAATCAATAAAATCATAATATAAGTTAAAATCATTACATAATCTACGAAAAGGAAAATTACATCCATAGTTCGTTCTATAAAAATCTAAAGAAAGAGGACGATAATGCCGTGAAAATCTTGCTGGAATACTGAAATTCAGGTTACAAAGCAAAAACTCAGAATCGATATCACCTTTAATCAGATTAAAAACAAAACATACCCCTAAAACAGGCCTTCTACGTTCTAAAATTTGAAGTTTTATCAAACTTAATCTAGCCTCATATGACGGAAACCCATTGGCACAATCCCATCCTAAGCCACGTAAACAGAATAATAAAAACTGCTTCTGCACAGACTCTATTGAATCACTATGACAACGATAGTATGGATTCCAAATAATAGACGCATACTCCAAAATAGGTCTAACAAGTGAAATGTATAGCAGTCTTGTTATATAAGGATCAATGAATTCCCTAGCCCATCTTTCCACACAGCCAAGAACAGCTCGAGCCTTGCCAATCGTCATACTAATTTGATCAATAAAAGACAATTTCATATCCAATAATACTCCCAAATCAAGAAATGTAGTCATAGTTTCCAAAGGGCAAGAATTAATCACATAAGTGGACGAAATTACGCCCCCGCGAGAGAAAACCATGCATTTACATTTCTTCAAGTTAAGATCCATTAAATTAATTCTGCACCAAGTTACAAACAAATCGATATTTCGCTGAAGAACAGCCTGGCCATGATCATCATCAAAAGTATAAAATAATTTAACGTCGTTAGCATACATCAGAATGTTACAATCAGAAATAGCACAAGGAAGATCATTAAGAAACAATTAGAACAGTAAAGGACCCAAATGGCTACCCTGCGGAACACCAGAAGTAACATATACAGTCTTAGGCAATACATTCCTAAACAATAACCTCTGAGTCCTAAGGGAGAGGTAGGAGCCTAGCCAACGATGAATAATATCAGGAATACCGATTAATGAAAGTTTAAGAAGCAAAATTCTATGATCAACCCTATCAAAAGCTTTACTGAAATCAGTATAAATTACATCAGTCCGAGCTCTGGCAAGAAAACCCCTGAAAACATGTGTAGTAAATTCAAGAAGATTAGTGACAGTCGACCTACCTTTTAAAAAACCATGCTGGAAAGCGGATATTAAAGATCTCGTATTAAAAAAGAGATCATCCGTAACCAGTTTCTCCATCAACTTGAGAATAGCACTGAGCACTGAGTACCCCTGTAATTGGAAATATTGGATTTATTACCAATCTTAATAAATGATTGAATTTATAATTATTCATTGAAAAAGTATTTTCATTTTAATTTTTTTTATAATCATTTCAAACATTTTAAAACCATTTTATCATGGTAACCTCTACAAATCCCCTTCAAGTTATTTCTCTTTCTTTCTCACTCTCTCTCTCTTTTCGATATAGTTACGATGCCGGGCAATATAAATTTATTTTAATTTTCCCTCTAGTGTTGCAGCGTAATAGTGTTACAATTTAAAAAAAGAAAAACAAAATTTCTGTCTTTCTAAAAAACAATGACAAACAATTTTATTTTGATGAAAAAGACTTATTGCTGCTATACCTTCCACCCTTTCTCCCATACTTTTTACTATTTTTGTAAAGGATTTTTTGGCAAAGGAATAGTTACAACAAAGAAAAATTAGATAAAAAGGAGAAGAGCGACAAACGAGAGAGAAATTTATATTAAAATGTTTGTCTGCCATAAAATAAGATTTCCTACACATTTAAACGCTTGCAAAATGATGGCAGTGGCAGTGGCAATTGCTAGAAAAAAAGTATTTTTCGACTTCCATTTTTCTTTTTGGCGTTACGTTCATTTTTTTCTTTGAAATTCTCCAGCTTAAAGGGATTAAATGCCAGTGAGAAGATAGAGAGATGGTTAGGAAAATTCAAATTAATTTTTGCACTTTTGACACAGTCTAAGAAAAACCAAAAACCAAAACAAAAAAAAAAATGAATTTAAATGACAAAAAATAAAAAGAAAGAAAATTAGAATGAAAAAGAAAAAAAAAAGAAAAATGTGAAGGACTTAAAATAAGCATACCAATGCAACAAAATATACTCGTTCTCATTGCCAAAAATTAAAGGAAAACTAAATGGAGAAGAATGGAGGCAAACAATACTCATTGGTTCTTTCATTTCTTTTTGTTGTTCTTGTTGTTGTTTTAACCATATACTTGGCATCATCATCATTATCTTCTTGAATGAATGAATCCAAATCACCCGAAAATTAATATGAAAACGAAAAAAAGAAAAAAAATAAAGGCAAGACAGAAAATAATACTTGAAATAATTGTTAAGCACTATTATTAAAGCAAAAGTTAAATGTTCTGACATTTCATTTGAACAAAAACAAGTCAAAAAGTGTGGAGGAGGGGGTAAACAAAATAAAAATCTAAAGAAAATTATCAAAAGAGAGAATAAAAAATCAAGTCAAGCAATTTACGAGTACTTGATACAAACCCAGCAAGCCAGAAACAAACTGAACAGTAGTTAGGTCTGCTTGAGAATGTTTGTTTACCAAATGATATGAGAGTTTACTTCAGCTTGTTGAGTATAGGCTCCATCACCTAAAGACCAGAATGGTTTATTGTGGAGCTCTTCAGTATTAGAAGTTAAATCAATAAGTATTAAAGATTTCGTGGAAAAATGGACCGATAAATGGGAGAAGTAAAGATAGTGACAATAGAGAAGAAGATGAAGAAGTACAGTGTCAGAGATGAACTTGTTAAGAGCAGAACTCCAAGCAGAAGCCGGCCAAAAATAACCATAACAAAGGCAAATATGAAGACTGGGCTCGAAGTCTAAGGCTCCAACACGTTTCCATAACCTATATAAAGAAAAGAAGTACAAACAATGCCCAGTTACAAAATCTATCAAGAACCCAATAGAGTCTATATCCAGATCAGAGACAGATCAGTCCTACTGCAAACTGAAACTAACTTTAAGGTGACTTACAAGGCAATCGGACTATTCACACAAATTTCCCTGTGCGATCTTTTCTGTTAGAGAAAGTGTGACTGTCTGAGCCAACTGATCATGTTTACAGGATGCTAGAGAAGCAAGTTTTCAGTGCTGATTTTTGCAACAAAATTTTCTTCCGTAAGGAAGCATATTTTTCACTCGATGATTACGTTAACAAGCAAAATTATTGCACGTGTTGCTTGGAAAACCCAGAACTGGCTGTAGAAAAAACATTGTATCCGGAAAAAGAGACTGTTAGTGGCCATTATCTGGAGGTGTCACTAGGCCATATTTTTCCGATCCGTTAGCATCAGTTGAATATTGTTAACCGGATAGTAGGGAACTATGCTGCGAGACATATACGTTTCCAGCAAGAGTAAACTTATATTTTGGCTACTTCAATTAAAACCAAGATCATGCGATTTGACTCCAATAAATTTTGTTTTTACGGCTGCGTTAAAGACCGTTTAATTCCATAACATTGGACCGACATTCATCAAGTTATCAAGGCGATATCAAATAAAATGACAGAAATTGTTTTCGAAATCATAGCACTCAGTATGTTTTATTTACTTTTCTTTGTATCCTTAATTGAATGTAATGGTAATGATAGTAGATTTAGAATTAAATATGTTGTAGGTATAGGGGCTATCTTTTAATGTTAGCTGCCATACGAGGATGGCATACACATACATACATACATACATAATTGGTCATTAATATCCTTCAGTCAGGATTATGGACCTAGTTTCTCACACCACTTATGTTGTGTTTGTGTTTTATACAAGAGTGGCGGGAACTACAGTTTAAAGTCGACTCCGAAAGACAGATTTTTGAGAAACTTTTTCATGGCAATTTTATTTGCTCTCAGAGTTTTTGCCAGAAATCTGCTGAGTGGAAGTCACCGAAGAAATATTTTTTTCATATTTTCGTTTTGATGTCTGACCTGGGGCTTGAACCGTGGTCAACACACTACCTACTAGAATACGGCGACTTTAGTATGGTCATCCTTTTTTTGCCGACATTATGTATTTAAAGAAGAAAAAATTCATTCCAAACAATGACTACATCACAGTAAAGTTTGCTTTTCAACGAAACTGACAAAACGAATTGAAGAACCAAAAACAAATTCTTATAATGAGAATAGAATGTAAACGGAATGCAAAAAAAAATTAAATGAAATGAAATGTAATGTAATGAAATAGAAGGACTATTAAATATACAAATAAATCCTTTTTTTTGGTAAGAATTCAAATTAACTTTTCATCTAAATTTAACATAGCTTCCTTAAGGCTTCTTTTGTCATACACACACACACACACAAATACACACACATAGTATGCATACGCTATTAATGACTGTCTAACCTTTTGGCCGCAAACAAACATGAGCCAAGACTTTAAGTATATGCGGGAGAAAAGAAAATAATGTATATGTATGTGAGTGTGCATTTCTAATAGATTTGTGTGTCTTTTCGCAGAAGCAAAAAGATTTAATTTCATTCCATTCATAATGAGCAGACCCCAATATTTAAGTAAATTGAAGAAGAGCGAAAGAAAAGGAACAAAGAAAAAAAAAAAAGCCGAAACCCATAAACAAACACAAATGCCAGCACAAGAAATACAGAAATCAATGGCGTTGAAGAGCGAATGATGGCAATAGTGATGATGACATTATATTTATATGTGTATGTGTGTGTGTGTGTGTGCGTAAGTTATAAACTGAAGACTGCGATAAACAAAAAGACATACTGTTGCTGCATACCGCTCTTAGAAAATCTGTTTTTTCTCTCTCTTTGCTGTTCTTGTCTTAATACAAAGACCGAGTGTTTGGACAGACTTCGCTTGTCATTGTCAAAGTGTAAAATTAATTGATTTGTACTCTTCGTAATGCTATAAAAATTCACGATGATGATGATGATGATAACGACAAAATAACGAACAAATCGCAGCAGAAAAGCAACGTGTAGAGCAATGCGAAGTGGCAGAGGCAGCAAGGGTAAGCCATAACAGAGAAACAGTATAAGTTTTGAAAATTAAATTAAACAGAGCGTGTCTAAGATTTTATGTTCAAGATTTTTTATGACCCAACATAAATATTAATGCAATTTTCAATAAATTCCTCAACTTTTCTTTTCTCTTCTCTTCTACTTTTTAATTTCAATCTTTGCCCCTTCTTCATGTCCTTCCAAAATATTCTTTTCTTTTTGCTCTGCTTGGCAAAGTTGTTGAATTAATTTCTTGAAACAATAAGAAAATAAAAAAAAACTTGTGGCAATAAACGCGCGTTTAAAACGTTAACGAAATTGTATAAAGAAAGTGTAAAGAGCGTGTATTCCTTTAAAAAAAAAGGAAAATCAATCTGTAAGCAATTTCGTTTTTAATTTTCTTGCTTTTAATATTCCATAAATATGGGAAGAACAGAAAAAACACTTCAGTTTTTTTCTTAGTTTAAAAACCATGATATGTGAACATATGCTTGTTATGCAGCATGTTTTTAATTTCGTTCAACTAGTTCAAGTAAATTTTATTAGATTTTCCAAAGTATTCGGCAAAATTAAAATTTATTCGGTGGCAAAAAAAATGCATTGGAATATGATTGTAAAGGATCTGTTAGATGAGCTCAACGTTGCTGGGTTATGGAGATGATACAGCCATTGTAGTGTCAGATTTTGGTTCGAAACCCTTTGCCTTAAACATGATAAATGTTGACAATACGTACGTACGTAATTGGTCATTACAACCCTTCAGTCAGGATTACGACCTAGTTTCTCACACCACTCATGTTGTGTGTGTTAATTTTATACATGAGTTTCGGGACCCTCAGTTTTTTGAGAAACTTTTCATGGCAATTTTATTTACTCTCAGATTTTTTGCCAGAAATCTGCTAAGAGGAGGAAGTCGCCGAAGAAATACTTTTTATATTTTATTTTAATGTCTGGCCTTGGACTCGAATCCTGGCTTTTCGTCTAATAACCCAACACACTTCCTACTAGACCACGGCGACTACATGTTGACAATACACTCCACCTTAATAGTGTTTGACTCTCTTTATCTTTAAATTTTTCTGGAGTGAGAAGTACTAAAGAGGTTAATTAGGGGCCTTGGAGCTGCCATCATCTATTGGGCAGTTAGCAATATGAGGGCATGTGCAGTATTGTTAAGCTCTAAGATGGATAAGAGGAAAAGCCCTATTCTGAAGCTATGGCACTGCCTGATCTCCCTGTAATATCCGTGAGATTTTCTGAAAAGATTATTTGAAGGAACAACCATGATTAACACTTTCCGTCTACTCCCTGATGCAATAGAAGGATTTTCCCTTTAATGCCGAGTATTTTAGTTTTTAAATCGTATTAAAAAAAAACTTCCTTGCTTTAGTTTTTCCAATTTCCATGATACTTTTTACCCCTTAGCAGATTGTCTTTAATCTACAATGCTTTCCCTTGCAATCTCCCGCTCTCTTTCTAAGCGTTAAAAGTTAATAGTTTTTCGAAAATAATTTCCGTTTTTGTTTACATTTTTTGTTGTTTTTGTTTATCGTTTTTTCTCTGGTAGCTTACTGGGTGGATTTACTTGACTATTCACTCTCTCTCTCTCTCTCTCTCATTCACTTATTTTCTTAGCGTAGAAATTATTCTTGTATGCACCTTAAGTTTACCTTTGATGTTGTTAAACAGTAGAGAGAGAGAAAAAAATAAGCAACAAAAAAATAATAAAACAGCATGCTGGTGCATGTTGTTGCTGTTTCTATGCATGTTTTTGTTATTGCATGAGCAAGTGTAATTTTTGTATATTTCTCATAAAATAAAAAGGAATTCAAATTCATATTTTCATTCCCGTTGATTTTGTTTCGTGTTTCTTTTTTCTCTTACACGCCATCTTAGCTCTCTCTCTCTCTCTCTCTCGCTCATTTTCAAGTTCTTTTCATTTACTTTGTTTACCAGCGTTGTATATTTTAATAACCTTCAAGGGTTGATTGCAGTTTGGGGGTAATGAATATTAAAAATAAATAAAATATTGCAATTTACTGTTGATTGATGATTGAGTAACAAATAGAAAATAAAATGTAAATAAATATTGACGTTAATAAAAGAAGACAAAAATGAATATTGAATGAGTATTAAAGAATATTTGAATAAATTTTGAATGAAACAAAATATCTGTTAAATATTATCACTTTCTCTTGATATAGCCATTACAGTCGACACATTTTATTGAAATATGAATTATTGTGGCGATTGAAAGAATATACTACTGTCCTACTACTATTTGGCTTGATGAATTACACTGAAAGAAACCAAAATAAAATTGACGACTCCCACCAATTTATCTGTTGTAAGGAAAAGCTTTTGCTGAAGCAACATAATACTCTTCTCTGGCAGTGCTTCAAGAATAATTACCGAAATAATAGGATCATAATATAACGCAGAGAACTCTCTCGTACGACAAAACTAACACTCTACATGACGCTCGTCCTCCCCGTGCTTCGTTATGGCGCAAGCACTGACGCAGCAGCCTTGAGAGTGTTCGAGAGAAAAGTCCAACGTAAGATCTTCGGTCCAGTGCGAGTTGGCGATGATTACCGCATCCGATACAATAGTGAGCTGTACGAGCTCTTCAACGACATAGACGTTGTGCAGCGTATTAACATCCAGCGGCTGCGCTGGCTCGGCCATGTCATTAGAATGGAGGAGGATGCTCCGGCAAGACGGGTATTTCATGCGGGGATCTGCGGAAGTCAGCGAAGAGGACGACCTTGTATCCGTTGGAAGGACCAGATCGAAGAAGCCCTGTCATCGATTGGTGTGACCAACTGGCATAGGCGCGCAAGAAGCAGAGGCGCCTGGAAGGATGTGTTGCGGCAGGGCGAAATCCGGTAATCGGGTTGTTAATGGCCAATTAAGTAAGTAAGTAAATAATAATATAACGCCGGTTACTTTTTTCAGATTCAATGGCTTTTCCGCAACCCCAATATGCAATAGTTTTTCTGCCACGGGTTTTCATCAAGTGCAAAATGGGGATTCATTTCCGGAAGAAATTTTGTTTCAAGCACAATCAGCACTGAAAGCTTGTTCTTCTAATATCCAGTCAGCACGTCCACGATATTGTGAATGGTAAGCTGGTAAATTGTTGCATGAGTTAGGCTAGAGCTAGCCAGACGTTCACGGAACGTATAATCGTTTTAGCTCATGAAAAGAAATGCAAATGCTTATCGATATTAAATTACTATACGGCAATCGTTCTCATTGCTCATTGCATATTCTAAAAACGAATGTACGCTCCGTGCTAACTCTAGCTTTGGACTTTATAAGGAGGTGTAAATCAAAATGCAATATACTCCATAATAAGCCCAATCACAACAAATGCTGTTAAGTTGACAAACACCCATTAACCGCCATACAAAAGTATTTAACAGTAGATAGACTTGCTCGATATTTGGCTGAAGAGTAACAATATCTCCACACTTTATAATCTAAATGCAATTTTAAAATGTTGTTGTGATGTTTTTCCTCTTTAAAGTCCGTTTAAGTCATTGCCACTAAAATAAACTGTAACAACAAATCCAAATCATATACTTGAGAGTTACTTTATAATATACTCTCAACATATTTTGACTGTAATTTCTTACACTCAATTGAAGAAAAAACAAATAACGCTCTCAAACAAAGTAAAACCAACAAAAATCTATGGCCACTTGAATAACTAACGGATAGAAATTCTTGAAAAAAATGAGAAAATTTAACTTTTTATTTGAAAAACCCAAAAAAGAGTAAGACAGAGAGTAAGAACAGAGTACAATAAAGAGTAAAAATAATAAGAAAATGCCCTGAAACTAAAGTAAACTTACATGTATACTCTTACACATACCATGACAAAAAACTAGTGCTACTTTTTGCCGGAACACAGTGGTTTTAGGGATTTAAGTTTGGCAAGTAAATATTCAGTGCAACAGAGATCAGGATGAGAACATATTTTCTTAGATAGTGGACTGCTTGGACATGGTATACCGAGAAGATTTAAACATAAAAAAATACTTAAAAATAATTTTATTAGCCTTTTATTATTAATAGACAGACAATCCTAGAAAAACTTAACCCTATCACAGCCTGGCCGTTTGGAATAGCTTTTACACGAACGGCTTTAAAATTATTGTGGACTTAGAAACCAGACTATGTTTCTTTCTATCAAAACGTTGATATTGTTACATAAGTCGAAGCGACCTATATCGCTTAACAATAAAAACGATAAACGAACGAAACGAAACAAATACACACTAATGAATACATCGAACACGTTACAATTAAACCAACAACAACAATCATGAGGGATGGACAAGTGTGCAAAATACACAAGCAACAATGCGGTCGCTATAGAACTCTCGAGAAGACGAGAACAAGAACATTCCGCATGGAGAACGTTCATCATACTGATTACGTGCGTATATAAAAGGGCAAGACAAGGCTAGCAGTCAGTCAGTAAGAATTCAGTCAGCCTTGTGTGAAGTTGCGTGTGAACAAAACAAGTCGTGGTTGTAAAGTGAATAATTGTGTGAACTAGTAAAAAGAATAAACAGATTATTATTGTTGTATCGTTAAGTTGTATACGGTGGCACACAAAAGTAGTGTAAAGAATAAAGAGAGTTTAACTGAAATTAAACACATATTTGTTTTTAATTTGTTTGCAATTATCGAACTCATATTTAAACATTTTTAAAAAGGTAAAAACGTAACAATATTTATTAAAATTTTTAAATCTCTCCGTTTTGAAAAGAACAATTTAAAAAGACATAAATTGAAACTTGTCGTCGCCGTAGTCTAGTAGGCAGTGTGTTGGCTTATTAGACGTAAAGCCCGGATTCGTATCCCAGGTCAGACATCAAAACGAAATATGTAAGAAAATATTTCTTTGGCGACTTCTTCTCAGCAGATTTCTGGCAAAAACTCTGAGAGTAAATAAACCTGCCATGAAAAAGTTTCTCAAAAATCTGTTGTTCGGAGTCGACTTTAAATTGTATGTCCCGCCACTCATGTATAAAATTAACACACACAACATGAGTGGTGTGAGAAGCTAGTTCGTAATCCTGACTGAAGGGTTGTAATGGCCATTTATGTATGCATGTATGTATGTAAATTGAAACCTTCAAAACCACTGTCACAAATTATACGTGCTTTTTCTGAAATGTACAAATACACTGAAACGTACGATTTGTTATGAACACTTAAGGCTGTTAAAAATATCACTGTCAACAAATCTCAAACAAAAGCAAACATTTCCGCTTGGGTTGACAATTAATCGAGTTTTTTTAGATTTTTCAAATTTAAAGAATAGTTCCAGTTTCATATGAGTTCTGAATATTTTAGTCTGGTAGCGAACCAAGTTTCTTCTGTACAAATATTTGTGCTCACCCCATTCGTATACGACACAATGGGATCTTGTCTTAAGTGCTGCAAAATATTCTCGAAAATCATAGAGTTTACAGGCAATATCAGGGCACAATTAAGGAGGGAAACATCAGCCATTCGATTTATCAGTCACGGATCCCCTTTTTAGCGTGAGACGTTTATCCCTCCATCTTAATAAAAGTTGCTATAGTCTCACAACCATATGCAACGGGCTTAAATCAAACAGAGCCTTCAATGTCGTTTTGGGAAAAGTTCTCACTTGCTTCTCAGGAGATGCAAATTATTATGGCCGGCATAAGACGTTTTTTAAGATTTTTTAATTCCTTGTTTCATGTGAGAATTCTTTTGAAATCTTCGATTAATCGTTTGTATTTTTATTCGCTTAACAAATACCGTCAGACAATAGTAACATTTTCTTATACAATCAAATCGAATCACGCTCATACGCTTTGTAACAACAGCAATAACAATTCAAATGTACGACATACTCCAAGATCTGAAATAAAACTGGAATTGTAAACTAGAGACAGAGAGAAAAAGAGAGAGAGAGAGAGAATAATATCAAAATTCTCACACTTGCATGAATATATACAGAGTCACTCGTATGTGTATGTGTATAGAGAGAGAGAGAGAGAGAGAGAAAGAGAGAGAAAGAGAGTGATATTTGTATATGTGACTGCTGTTAAAACTTAACCCTTAAAATATGCTACACAACTTATAATATATGTACATATACTTACATATATCAATGTATGAGTAAGTAAGTAAGTAAGTAGGATACACATGTGTGTGTGTGTGTGTGTGCTTGTATGTGTTATGTTTGTGTATGTATAAATTTGAGTAGTTGTCTTTGATAGCTGAGCTCAAGATGTGACCACTTGAAACATGATTGCATTTGAAATGGAGAAGTAAAATAAACTTAACGAAATACTATGAAATGAAATGAAATATGATTCGTATCTCTTTTATTAAGAGCTCTAATATGTTAGTGGCAGTTGCCCTAACTAGTACTACTACTATTACTACTACTACTACTTCTGCTACTATATATGAGACTATAAAAACCAACAACAGTTACAACTACAACTACAACTACAAGAAACCATTTAAATAGATATTCTTCTTCTGTTTCTATTGCCAAAAAGCACATTTCAATGGGGAAAAACTAATTTTTATTTGTTTGCCTGTTACTGTGTGTTTGTTTTTATTTTTATTTCTTCTACTACTACTACGACTACTACTAGTACACAAAACAAATAGTAAAAATGGCTGGTAGAGCTTAAACAGCCCACAAGGATGATGATTATGAGAATATGAAATAAGATATGGTCTGTCTACGGGCCGACTGCATAACTGACAGACTAAAGAGGTCTATTTATCTACAAGAACACAACAACACATGAACACAAGAACACAAGAAGAAGAAATATTTTATTTAAAAGATCTACGAATTCAATTAAAATGTCTTTTACTTGTGCCAGGCAGGCAAATGAAGGACTGAAAGAATGAATAAATGAATGCCGAGTTGGTTTTTGTTTATTTTATGATCTTAGATTGTAATGAGCCAGTCAGTCGTTGTCTCTGTCGGTGTGTACATTTGTTGGTCTGTCTTTCTGTATTCATATTGTACATGCAGGCGGCCTATGCGATAAAATTTCTTCATTTTTTTACTTCGTTTTGTTTCTTAAAATTGTTTTCCTTTCATGTGATTTATCTGTGTATTTGCATCTTAACTTGGTTGAATTTCAATGAAATTATTTTGTAAATATAAGAACAAACATACACACATACAAACATACATACATATGTAATATATTCTTGTATAAAAACATTTG
This sequence comes from Sarcophaga variegata, assembly GCA_932273835.1. NCBI lineage: Eukaryota > Metazoa > Arthropoda > Insecta > Diptera > Sarcophagidae > Sarcophaga > Sarcophaga variegata. The sequence continues at coordinate 119,010,766 of OW026361.1, forward strand.
AATTAAAAATTAATTTGAAAAATTAAATTGTTAACTAAGTAAAGATATTAACTAAACTGATTTTTAAATATTTAAAAAGGAAGGAGTGTAAATATTATTATGAATATAAGCAGGAAACTATTGTAAGAAATGAATAAACATCTCATATATGTACGTATAATTATTAACAAATAAAGAAACAATTTTACATTCATCATAAACATCACAAACAAAATGAAATGAAATGAATGAATGAAAACTAAATACATTACTTAAGCAATGAAATCTAAAATATAAATAATTAAACTTTAACTAAAACACAATGGTATGTAAGGCCAATTAGCCTGTGAACATTTTTAAGGGTATTCACTTATCCCACGAGCATATTGCAGTTCAACTGAAATTATACGAATAATTCCTTAAGATGGTCCCTACTGAATGGCTTAGAGCTGCAAGTAATTTAATCATTCTGTTCATGTATATCTTGTGCCCATTAGTGTGTATATAAATAATTAAACTTTAACTAAAACACAATGGTATGTAAGGCCAATTAGCCTGTGAACATTTTTAAGGGTATTCACTTATCCCACGAGCATATTGCAGTTCAACTGAAATTATACGAATAATTCCTTAAGATGGTCCCTACTGAATGGCTTAGAGCTGCAAGTAATTTAATCATTCTGTTCATGTATATCTTGTGCCCATTAGTGTAATTTATGGTTTTGAAAATATTTTGTTGAAAATTTTGCTTAGTGAGCAAAGAACTTTTAACTTCATAAAGGTCTCCTGAAGTTAAGACCGAATTCTTCATTAACACCGAAAATAAGTCAAAAGTCAAAAGTCACATTTAAGACCATGAAACGTAAAACAAAAATAAGTTCCTCATGAAATACAATCACACCAGCATAATACCAGTGACTGTCTTCTACGAATACATAAAGCAATTTAATTATATCGGGTCCGCCATCTAACGTTTTTTTTTAACTCGTGCTTATTTTGTGAATGCTAACACTTAGCTCATGTCTGATTTGACAGATAATTAGTTTTATCCTTCCGCTGAACGAATATGGACCATCCCATGCGTTTTCGCTTCGCTAAGTGGGCCTGCGATTGACTTACAGAAGATGCAGATTTGGCAAAAAAAAATCATCTTCCCAGATGAAGCTCATTTTGATCTTGACGGGTATGTAAACAAGCAAAATTGTCGCAGTTGGGGCACAAAAAACCCGCACGCAAACATTGAAAAGCCGACGCAGCCAAAACGAGTCACTGTTTGGTGCGGATTCTGGTCCAGAGGCATAATTGAGCCATTTTTCTTCGAAAATGAGCAAGGAGTGGCCGTTACAGTCAATGGTGATCGCTTTCGGGTCATGTTGAACGAATTTTTGTTCACAGAAATTGAGGAGGAGGATATTGGCAACATTTGGTTTCAACAGGACGGCGCTACGTGCCACACAGCCGAAGCTACACACGATGTTTTGCGCCCTGTTTTGAAGATCTCATTATCATCTGCAGAGCTGATGTCGTTTGTCCACTTTGATGCTGCGATTTGACACCATTGGACTATTATTTGTGGGGTGCCGTCAAAGATAAGTGTTACGCCGACAAGCCAGAGACTATTGACGCTTTAAAGGACAATATTCGTGAAGCCATTGGTGAAATACAGCTGCACATAATCGATAATGTGCTTAAAAATTGGACCGAGGCAGCCATTTGAATGAAATTATTTTCCATTATTAACCGGAAGGATTGTACTTTCAAATAAAAAAAGAAATTTGAGAAAATCTTCAGTAGTTTTTTTTAAAGCATTTCCAAAAAAAAAAGTTATTTGGCGGACCCTTTAGTAGAAAACAGTACAGCTTATAAGTAGGGTAGACTTTTAGGTTAACGTCGCATCCGAACGACAGATTTAAGAAGCTTTTACAAGACAATTCTTTACTCCTAAAGTTTCTAACAGAAGACTTCAGAAAATATTTTTTTATTCAAGATGTCAGAGCTGAGGTATGAACCTGGCGTTCTCCTACATATTATTCACGTATAAGAATCCTGCATAAGAGACCCAATCGGACGGCTCCCAGTTATTGCTCCGCCCACCGTGTCTTGATTGCTACTATTTTATAATGATTCCCTGTATTTATTAACCGATTGGATGCTATATAGTCTTCCTCCAAAGTCTTAAGACTTCCACGCTTATATCAAGGATAATGGAAGAGAAGTTTTTATATAAAAATCGGTAGATATTAACACATCCATTTAGACGGAATCTGACTTAACAATTTTTCATTAATAAGACCAACAACAAAATTTAAATTCTCTTGTTTTATTACATTCTAAAGAGTCTTGTTTTTAAATAACATCTATTAAATATTCTTTTTAATGTCCTACCAATATTTGTTTTAAAAACAATATTTCATTTGTTATTTCCGCTTTTCTATGGAGTCAATGTGAGTGTGATTGATATTTCTATTGAAGTCACTTTGACTGTATAAATTAACCCACTGAATCATTTTTACTATTACTTAAAAACCAAGTAAATAATGATGTTTAATTGAAAATTTCATTTAATTATTTCATATTTTTTAATTAATTATACACACATACATACTAATACACACTAATAAACTAATGTAAGAGGACTTACCAACACTAAATTGAATAAAATTGCCAATTAAAGTTGTTTTCACCCAGCAAACATAAAAGTGGACCGGAAAGATGTTTCGAAATTTTCAAACAACAAATTTGAACCATTTTTGGAGTGGTATAGTCATAATCGAAATTAGTTGTAACGGTCAGAAGGGTGTTTTTATCTCATCTCCAGACTGACCCGGATCTTATCCCATTCGCTGCCAAGCCTAAATTATATGAAGTCATTCCCATTGCCATTTATATTTTGAGTGTTATTGTTTACCAAAACCCTGTTATTTTTTGGTAAGAGCACATATGTATATTATCATACATAATCATTTACAAGCATAAAATCAAAGTCGAGTATACTCGTCGTTGGCAATAGGAAGGACTCGATATCCTTTTTAGTATTTGCGTACGTTTTAGTAGAAAAAAGCAAATAATAAATCACGCAGATGGATAAAATAATGAAAATGGAATGAAACGAGACACATTGCAAAAATTGGCAACACATTCAAATGTTTGTGGCAAAAAAATTTGCTAATTCAAAAACCTGCATGTTATAAAATAGTTAAAGTAGGACGAGTATACTCGTCTTGGCAGTGGGGGATACCCTGTCAAAGACAGCGAATGGGTTAACAGAACACGACTTTGTTGGTCACGCAACATCTTTAATAAGTCAGTGCAATTAACAAAGTCGTGTTCTGTTAAGCGGCGGCTCACTCTAGAGATGAGGCGATTATCTAAAATATAAGGTCAGTGTTGTCATTGCGATTTCACTTTTGACAGCTTTTTGTTGGTTGACCCCAACACACACTGACATTGCATAAAAATTAGTTGCAAAGACATCTGCTACTATACCTGTAGCAGTCTTTAATCCTTCCGTGCACTACTTGAGGTCACTGGAATTAACCGAGATTTATGTGATACCTATTACTCGCCATCATATTCCGGATGGAAACTAATTTGTAAACCATTAGGATTCTTACAACATTTACGTGACCGAGAATTCTTTTTTATGGCTGCTACTACTTGTTCAGAATTTTTAATAAATGCTTGCTGGGTTATCAAGATTCCATAACTATAACAACATCAAAATATTTTTAATTATTGATGATTTTATTACTTACCATACATACCCTATACAGTACAACCAAAAAATCCACAAAGAAAGTGGAAAAGTTGGAGGCAGTCAACATCGAATATACGATCCCTTACACCGCCATTGTATTCCTTATGGAATGGAATATCTTTTAGAATGATACCTGCAAATATCGGCAATTATGGTTCATCCAAAATGCTTAAGAATTTCGGTCAGTTATGGGATTCAAATATCTGAAGATAAATTCGTTGATCTTTGGCGAGTCTTTTACAATGGATTGCTGTTCCTTAAAATTTCGGAACACTGGTAATAACGGTACCAAAAAACTTGCTGAATTCAATATCCATTCCCACATCTGTACGGCTTTAAAATGTTTATACAGCAGCACGAATTGCTAATGTCAGCCATATTTTTTTACCCACGAAAAATTTTCAATTACCAAGTTTGGCTATCAAAGGGAAAGTGAGAGAGAGAGAATGAGAGAGAGTGTGAGAGAGTGAACTTTTAAAAGGAAATCACCAATTACATTAGAAAAATTTATAAATTATAAATTATTGTAAATAATAACGATACGTGCCACATTTAGAAAACAGCTTACCTCCCTCCTTCCTCCACCTTCCTTCCTTCTGGGTTATTTGATGTTTCATCAGAAGATTTTTTTTCGATATTTTTTTTCTGATTTTTCTTTGAACCGGAGTGGTTGTTTCATTCTTAACGTCTTTCATCTTTTATTGATGTTTTAAGAGCACACACACACATACACACACATATACACCCACGTATACAACAACCATTCTCTTACATTTTAATGAACGGCACAAGATTCAGAAGTTAGTGTGGTTATAGATGTGGTTGTAGTAGTAGTTTCGTTAGGTTTTTTCTTTCTTTTTCATTTCGATGGCACTCGCATTAAACTCTTAATGATGGTGGTTTAGCAAAATGTTTCATGCCACAATAAACTGCTTTTCAGCTGCCCGCTCTGTTCGACCCCATTCTACTCTAGGAGGGGTGGGTTCTGTACTCATCGATATTTTAAGTTGATTTTTAAGAGCCTGTTGCTGGCATTTTTAATTGCCACATTATTGATGCATCATTAGTTGATGTTTTTGTGAATTCAGCTGAAGACTTTTTCTTTTGCTCCTCCGCTATGGTGGCTATGACTATGGCCACGGTTATAGCTATGTGGTATGGGGTGTGAGTGTGACTGTGGTTATGTCTCCACGTTATTATGTGTTGTGTTGTGTTATATTGCCTTTAATTTCGTATGAATAGTTTTTGACGTTTAATTGGAAAATAAAATTTCCATTTTAATAGAAGAAATCATGAATTCGTTTTTGCCAAGATGTTCGTTTTGTTAACAAAATTTTAAAATATTTTTTTTTAACAAATTTTTCACTAATGAGGGGGAGAATCTTGTTTTCGCAATAAGAATTCTCGTACTTTTTTTCTTAATTTTTTATGAAAGCAATCTATGGAGTTTAAATAATCAGCAGCATAAATAAAATTTTTTCAATTTTTTTCCCAAATGATTTAAAAGAAGTTTTCTTTGAAGAAGGATTTATAATTTCAATTCATTTAATTTATTGTAAATTATTACGAAAATTAATCTTCTAGATACTGGTGTTGTGCTTTTACATCGTTTAACAAAAACAAAACTTAATATAACAATAAATAAATAAAATAAATAAATAAATGCTTAATATAACAATAAATACCAGCATAAAAAAATGGTAAACAAGTAAACAAATATTCACAAACAATACCACAAGAATAAATGTAAACAGAATACACAAACAACACTACAATAATAAATGTAAGCAGCGATGTTTACATTTATAGAGATTTCGAGAAGGCGAAATCATGAACACTCGCCTTCAAGAACATTCATCAGACTGTTTACCCTGCCATATAAAAGACAAGGCAAAGCAGGCGACTAGAGTTACTGAAGTTCAGTCAGCCTTGTGTGAAGACGTGATGTGTTTGAAGAGAGTAATCGTGGTTTGAAGATCTCCGTTACAAAGAAATGTCGAATAATTATCCAGTAATTGTTATTGTTTATGCAAAGGGTATAAACACAGGAATAACAAAGAAAAGCAATTGTTGTTGTTTACATAAAGTTGTGAACAATAGCGCACAAAATTGTGCGAATAATAAAGAATTTTAATTAAAACGAAACACAAATTTATTTTTATTTTATTTGTAATCTACGAGTTTATATTTTAAACGTTTTTAAAAGGTAAAAACGTAACAGTATATTATTTTACGATTTTATTAAGTTCTATGAAGGCTGGCTTAAGTGAATACCGTACTTACAACCTAGCCTCTCACACCACCCATGCTGTGTGTGTTAATTTTATCCATGAGTGGACATAACCTACAATTTAATATCGACTTCGAACGACAGACTTTTTGAGAAACTTTTCATGCCAATTGTATTTAATCTCAGATTTTTTTCCAGAAGACTAATAGTCTAGGTGAGTGCATATTTTGTTTTGTTCGATTGATCTGACCTGGGGTTTAACTACGGGCTTTCGTCTAATAGGCCAATGTAGTGTTTAACTGATTTCAGCATGCTTTCTTGCTGTATTAAGAGAAAGAACCAACATTTCAAAACAAATAAGAGAGTAAAGCTGATTAAGCCTTAGTTATGGACTTCATATATTTGGCTCAATGATTTCAAGCATGTGTCGGGTAAGTTCAATTTCAATTTTCTTGTAAATTCTTTCAGAAATCTGTAAAATTTTGTTTCCTTTAGTCATGTGCTCTAAAGTGTGCATGTGTGTGTGATTCACCAACTCAATTTTAATGTTTTTGGGCAATTTTTGCATGTTGCCATGTGATGTTTTTTATGTGCGAAAGTTTAGCATCGTAAATTAGTTGGAAACACACTCTCAGAGCATACAGCATAAGAAACTTAAACATCCACTGGCACCTCTGAACAGGGACATAAAAGAAATCCACTAACTTTTAATGAGCTTCCATAATAAGAAAATAACATGGAGTACGAAACATAGAACCAAAAAAAAAAAATAATAAAAATGCTGCAGAAACATATGTTAACAGCGTGGAAGGAAAAAACAAGTTCCAACATGGCCCGGTTAGTTAGAGAATGAAGGATAGGTACCCTATCCACAGCGAACAGTTCTAAAGTATCAACGTTATGAAAATTTTAATACACTTTTCCTCCCAAAAAGAAGTAGTAGTAGTAGTAGTAGTAGTTCGTAGTAGTGCAATGCCTTGAAAATAACTGAAGAAAAACAACAACCTGGCCCGGCTTATGATTTTCAGTTAAAATTCTTTGCTGGCAACCAAGTAGTTAAAGTAAGTGCTTTAACAGCGTAACAAGCGTAAAACTTTTATACGAATTGTGTCTTTTTTATATGTAAGGACGGCAGGAGTTTTGTTGCATTTTCTATTTTTGCTGAAGCAGCAGTTTTGAGTTTTTCTTCTTGAGGTTGCCTGTACTTCAAATGAATTTAGTTTGAGAGTATCTTCTTCGTTTTCCTCCTTTAGGATATTCTGTTTTGGTTTTTTTTTTGGGTATTTTTTGGCGTAAGTAATAACTTCTATTATGATAACAATTATTAAAAATGACACTTACGGTAACTAAGCAAAAACCGTAACAAAAAAAAAAAAAAGGCCAACACAACACAACGCAACTATTTGAAGTTTGAACAGGTGATGGTTGGCTGAATAGTTGGTTGGTTGGTTGCTTTGGTTTGTAATCGCGTTATTTGGTTGGGGAAAAAATACCGAAAATTCTGTATAAATTGTGGGTAAAATATAGGCACGATTCATGTATTGGGTTTCAAAGAAAAAAGATAAACATTTTGATGCAAAGACCACTATTTTTGTGGTTGAAGTAGCCGTGGTCTAGTAGGTAGTGTGTTGGCTTATTAGACGTAAGGCCACGTTTTGAAGCCCAGGTCAGACATCAAAACGAAATATGAAAAATATTTCTCCGGTGACTTCCTCTCAGCAGATTTGTGGCAAAAATTATGAAAGCAAATAAAATTGCTATGAAAAGTTTCTTAAAAATTAACGCACACAACATAAGTTTATGTATGTATGTATGTAGTGGAAAAATCTATAAACTGGTGTTTTGCTTTTACGTCGTTTAACATTAAAATTATAAACAAAAGCTGCAAAACAAGTAAACAAAACTATACCAACAAAACACAGCATAAAAAATGGTAGACAAGTAAACAAAAATACAACAACAAACACTGAAAGAATAAATGTAAACAAAATACACAAACAACAATAAGGAAACAACGATATTTACAGAGATCTAGAGAAGGCGAAGCCACTAACATTCGCCTTCAAGAACATCCATCAGGTTGTTTACGTTGCCCTATAAAGGGCAAGTCAAAGCAAGCAACGGAGTTAGTAAAAGTTCATTCAGTCTTGTGTGAAGACGCAGTGCGTTTGAAGAGAGTAATCTGGATTTGAAGATCTCCACTACAAAGATCTGCCGAGCAATTGACTAGGAATTGTTATTGTTTATGTAAAAGAGTGTAAATAGAGGAACAACATACAAAGCAATTGTTGTTGCTTACATCAAGTTGTGAACAGTGGCGAATAATAAAGAATTTAATTAAAACTGAACATAAATTTATTTTTATTTTATTTACAATCTACGAGCTCATATTTTAAACGTTTTGAAAAGGTAAAAACGTAACAGTATGTATTTTTATGGTTTGATAAGCATCTCCACATGCAGGTAGCCAGGAAGCACTCATTGTGACATGTTATAACTGCTTTCTACTCCGATTCTGTTTTAAATAAACACTTACGGCATGAAAAAGATGTGCAATACGCCAAACAACATAACAAGACGAGTATTGACTCGCTTCTGTCTTCAAATCGCATGGTCATCCATTACCCAATAGCTTTTCTTACGGGCCATTGTCGTTTTGGTAGACATGCCGAAATACTTGGCATTCTACAGGAGCTGTGGGTCTGAGGAGGAGTAAGAGACTGTCTTTCACTTCATGCGTCAGTCCTTTCATTTTTTTAATCTTTGACCAGGCTCTCTGATTTATTTTTGCCTCAAGATGGTTCTCTCTAGAGAATGGTTGTCCTCTGAGGAGAATTGATTGTGGTATCACAATGTGTCCGCCATGAAACATAACCTAACCTTACATATGATCAACGAAGGAAAGAAATTAATTTTTCTCCTAACCAATATTAATGTATCCATAATATTATGTTAATGATAATTAAACTGACATTAAAAGTACAAGAGAAGCTGTTTTCTTTATTTTTTTTTTACCAAAATTTAAAAAGTTTCCAAACTGAAATTCGCAACAAAGTCTTGAAACAAAAAAAAAAAAAAAACAAAAAAAAAATTAAAAAGAAAAACAAAGAAAATACACAATTTCCTATGAAATTAAAAAGAAAAGAGTTTTCTCTGCACAGAATTAAATCTAAAAAGTTGAAATATTATTTGTTTATTTGTTTTTTTCTTTTATTAAGGGTTTTTAACCAGAGGTTCTCTATGAAATTTTATATTCATTAAAAGGCTTCCATGGGCTTTTTCATACTTAAGGGATATTTGCTCTGTTTTTTTTTGAGTTTTTTTTTTCGATGTGATTTTAATTCTATCCTACCCTGAGGCTTTCTGGGTAAATTAAAGAATTAAGAAAAGGTTTTCAAAAAGCAGTGCCAGTAGTTTTTTAAATAAATTCAATTCAAATTAAAGTTACGAATGAAATTGTGAGAATCCAATACAATGAAAATCAAACAAATTTTTCATTGGAATTTGTTGGATGTTCTAATGAATTTCCGCTCTTAAATGAACACAGTAACACAGTGTCTTCCCAACATTTCTTCTGTAAAGAGAGTGAAGGTTAAAGCCAGCAGATTATTTCCCTTTCCACAAAATGCTGTAAGAAAACCTTTTCCCATTTGTTGAGCAGCTTCGGCAAAAGATCTGATCTTGTAATTTGAACATCTGTAATGCAATAAACACCAATGTATCCTAGCTCTGTAAAATCTGATAAAAAACAGTTGCTTTTTATGCCCATAAACGTCACTAATTTGAATGGCGACAACACATGCATAGATTCCACCAAAAGTCGTTAAGCTGTTTGTAAGGATCATAATGTTAATACCGAATAATTGGTAAATAATGTCTAAGTTTTGTTTAGGATTTTATGGTAGTTATGATAAATTAAGATGTGCAATAGTACTGTGACCATACGATCGATTGTATTCTTCTTACCCTTTATAGGCTTTGCCTATCTCGATCCTATTCCAGTGACAAACTTCTGAAAACTTCTGATATACACACATGTATTTACTACTGGGATGCATTAATGCCTTACAGATTTTAAGAATGTATTCTTATGATTCATACTCATTTTCATAGAACCTACAAGTTGAGTATGAGTCAACCCACATTCTGAATAAGTATACCATGAGCCTATAGTGCCCTGTCAAAAGATCGTGAGTCAACCTATTCTAAACAGTCAGTTAGGTTATGAATACAACAGCAGCGTAGGTGCATATTAGTCTGCCTGCTTATTATCACGTATTATTGAAACGTTATCCAACAGAGGATAACCCTATATTCCCTACCTAATTGATCCAGTTTCGCCAGACAGACTTATACTATCTAAGAGGCGAGTGCGCGAATAGCTGCGTGGATGTCAGATAGTATTGCCATGTCCCGTCTTTTGTAGGTCTGTAGAGGTGGCAGCCCATCCAAGAAAGTTGGTTGGACACACTTAGATTTGTACGGAGTCCCCTACCGGGTGGGTCACACAACCCTTCCAGACCTTTTCGTCCGGGACTGATGTCCTGAATCTCCTCGTGAAGTCGTACCGTAGTGTCATGTAGTCACTGCTCCCGACAGTTCCAAATGCCCTCAGGATCTTTGCGTGGCCTATATCCGAGTCATGTCACTGTCCAGTCGGCCAGAGACGTTTACTTATTTTAGCAGCCCATTTTCTCCCCAAGACTCCGTTACAAGCGTACAGGGCAATGGAAGCCTTATTTATTCTTTTAACGATGTTCGATTTCCAAGACAGCTTCCTATCCAGGATGAGTACTAGAAAGTTCGCCTCTGTTTTGAGTTTCAGTTCCGTTCCATTCAGTTTCAGTGGACGAAAAGGCGGTAGCTTGTACCTTCTCGTGAAAACTACTACTTCCGATTTCACCGGGTTAACACCCAATCCTCTCGCAGACACTCCTCAGAGCCAGTTGCATCCTATCTCTGATAGTGTCGACAAATCTGCCCGAGATCACCAGAACAATGTCGTCCGCATTGGCAATTGCTTCACATCCATTCTGTTAAAGCGCCACTAGTAGCTCATTCATCACCAGATTCCACAAAAGAGGAGAGAGTACTCCACCTTGTGGAGTTCCCCTCCCTATAGATCGATCTCCCTAGTGCGGGGTAGATTGTTCTCCCACAAAGTAGCTTAGATATCCAGTTCACCATAGTGGTCTGTACACCTAAACTTGTATCTCCTGTGCAAATTGAATTGCACACACCTTTCGATTGTATAGAATTCCGCTATGATGATATGTGCGAGTTTCCCCATGGGCATGGAATATTTCATTCTGGAGCCCTAAATTCCTGCTCCTGTCCCAAGATCCCTGCTTCACGCATTTGTATATAAAAGAAAAATGTGAATTGGTTCCTATTTTAAGAGAGTATGCAGCTCCTTGATAACTCCATTTATTTTTGTTACAAAGTATCGAAGCAATCCCAAAATCAAAGAATCTGCCCAAGGGATTGTTAAGGAGGAACCTGTCAGCCAAGTGATTCATTACTAAACTGCTTAATTGGTTATTACAACCCCTTAGTCAGGATTAGGACCTAGCTTCTCACACCACCCGCATTGTGTGTGATAAATTTATTCATGAGTAGCGGGACCTACAGTTTTTTTTGCGAAACTTTTCATGGTTATTTTATTTACTTTCAGAGCTTTTGCCAGAAGACTGCTGTATCTTGTATCCAGTTTCTGTAACAAAGTGCTTCATTTGATATATAAAAAATATATTTTCAAAACGATTAAAAGCATCTTTGCTATCCTTATGTGTAAATAATCAAGACTCTTTACAATAACATTTCGAATTCTTAAATCGCATCTTTTTTTTAATTTCAAATTCAAATCTGTCATCTTGTATTGCCTTAATGAATGACGGAAGTTTTTCTTTTACTCTAACTACAGAAGAAGGATGTCAATCTGTCTCCTTTGCTCCTTATACCCTCTGCTATCCCTGTTCGATTCCTATGGTTCCTCTGTAAATTTACATTTCTTTGCTCGGTTTTCGTTTTAAACTTTCCTGACAATAATCCCATATTTCTTCTTAATTTTTTGTTTGTTTGTTTCCTGATACAACTGCAACTGGTTTAACAACAAATCTCAAGAAACAGGAGTTCCCATTAAAGGAAGACCTTCGCTGTGTACGAGCATTAACGTTGACGGTAAGAGTTTTAAGAGTTTTTTCTTTACCTTTTTGCCTGTGTTGTGTTCTTTTTGTTTCTTTTGGTTTGAAGAGGGTAAATCAAAAGTTATTGTAACCTTTTTTTGTCTGTTCCGTGGTCCTCGCGAAACAGTAAACAAAGGAAAGTTTTGCTTTTTTACTTAAGGAATCTATATTTTATGCGATTATCATCTTGTGTTCCTACTGTTGTTGTTGTTGTTATTTTAAAATATTCATTTCATAGATACGATTTTAAAGAGGAGTTTATTCTTTGGATTTAAACGAAGATGTTGTGCCATGGTTAAGCAAAGATAATAGCAAGCAACTGAGAACAGTTTACAGTACAGTAAAGGATGATTTAATTACGAAATATTCCAGGTTTTTTTTCTACTTCTGCAGAATTGTTTCTTTTTCTGGTTGTATTTGAAAAGGGGAAACAATGAAAGTAAATTAATATTTGTAAAGTATATTAAAACACAAGAGAAAGCTACAGAAATAAGATGACGGCGGGCGAAGGGAAATCCTTGTTAATTAGGATTTTAAGGAATTTAAACAACTTGTCCATGATATGGAAATTAAAAATGAAGTGACACTTTTTTTTAAAACGATCGCCGAATTAAAAACATTAAAAAAATCCCTTTTTCAAGATAAATTTCAAGCGAAGAAAAGGGAAATATTTTCGTTTTTTTTTTTAATTTTCAAGAAAACTTTTCTTACACACACACACATTAAATGATTAACGAATTGTTTCATGCCAAATAATACCCTGAGAAACACGGAATACTTGTACACAGACAAACAACATGAAGCAGAAAAAAAACCAAATGAAACCACCTTTAATGCAGACTCGCATTAAAGCAAACTCGTATCCGATGCCATTGCTGGTAAGAAATTTCTTTGGATTGTATTTCTTTTCCTTCGTTTTCTCATGCTTTTTTGGTGTGGAAATTTTCCACTATATTTTCAGGTTAATGCGGTTAAGCCACACATCAACGCAAAAGCGGCAACAGCAACAACAACAACCACAGACACAACAATCCACTAACGGAAGGACACAATTTTTGGCCATCCTTAATACTGCAGTAGTTTTACAAGATATTCTGACGCAATTGTGAAAATATTTCTCGAAGACCACATATTTCTTTGTGTTGGGGCTTAAATGCCCAAAATTTTTCGTTTTAAACAAGGAAAATGCGAAAAAATATTAAAGAAGGCACGAGAGGAATACACGTGGAAAAGAAAGCATAAAATTATAAAAAGAAACAAAAAAAAATGGCATGAGATAGAGGCTGAATAGTGTTATAGCCTGTCTATACTGGCAGTCTGGAATACTGCGTACTTTTTGCTAGCTTATACGACAGTATGTTTCATTTCTAAGGAAGTATTCAAAATATTTCTATTAATTTCCACGCAATTGCTTTTTACATACGTACATAATTGGCCATTAAAACCCTTTAGTCAGGTTTACAACCTAGTTTCTCACACCACTTATGTTGTGTGCGTTAATTTTTATACATGAGTGGTGGGACCTACAGTTTAAAGTCGACTCCGAACGACAGATTTTTTGAGAAACTTTTCATAGCAATTTTATTTACTCTCAGAGTTTTTGCCAGTAATCTGCAGAGAGGAAGTCGCCGAAGAAATACATTTTGTATTTTGTTGTGATGTCTGGCCTGGGGCTCGAACCCTGGCTTTAAGTCTAATAAGCCAACACACTACCTACGATTTCTCTCGGCAGCCGATATTAAGGCTCTCCTTTTTTTTTGTCATATTTCGTTTAGTTGGAGATGCCTGGCCTGGGGTTTGAACCGAGGCCTCATGTCTAATAAGCCAACGCACTACCTACTAGACCACAGCGACTTCAATTTCTATAAAAAAAATTGTTTTTTACAGTCAGAAAAATTAAAATTTAACGCTGGACACTATCCACTAGACTGTTGGCTTAATAGACGTGAAAAAATCCGAAAGTAAATAAAACACACACAACATGGCCGGTATGAGAAGCTAGGACGTAATCCTGAGTAAAGGGTTGCAATGACCAATTAAGGAAGTATATTTCAGACCTGGCATCAGGCAACTAACACCCGTTCCACCTAAGCATTATAGTTTCAAGGTGCCTGGGCACATAAATTTTATTTTCCGCCAATTTTTTTTTCCATTTTTTCTTTTGTATGATTCTATCGATAATTTCTCCTGTTATTAATTTCAATTACGAACCACTTAATATTCAGGAAATGTTTTATTGTTATTGTGTGCGTTTGCGTGTATGTGTATGTGTGTTTTGTTTTTGTGTATTAAAAAATATTCAATTAAAATAATTTTGTTGCATAAATCTGATGCATAAATAAATATTTATGGTTACTCATTAAATGTTGTTGGTTTTAATATTAAAACAATAAATGCAATTAAATATAAAAATAAAAACAGAAAATAAATAAATAAATAGCAAACAATAAATAAAAGTTATTAAAATATGCTACAATATGCTATTGAAAGCTAAGAGGTCAAGATCAATTTATAAGCGATTCTATTTTATACATTAATAATGTTATAAACAATATCAATACTATACTTATACGATATTATATATACGATACCATCAAATCATATTTATAATCCTAAACCCTTAAATGCCCACCTAAAAGTGTAGCTCCATACAGAGAAACCCAAATCCAATCAGCACAGACAAACAAAAAAAAATTCCAAATTTATGGCATTTTCATATTGTGTGGCAGAATACTATAACATATAGCATATGTGTGTGTGTGTATGTGCCTGTGTTATTGTAGTTGTAATTATAGCAAATAATTTAAAATAGTCATATAATTTTAATTGAACCGAGAGTATTGCAAAATTAATTCATTTATTTTTATGAATATTTTTATCAAACATATGTTCCACATTTAAATTGAACAGACAGACACACCAATAGACAGACAGACAGATGTTGTATGTACATTTATTTATAAACTTCCGTTATGTTTTATAGTTTATTTTTATTTTATAAAAATATAAACTTTCTATTTATTATCCATTGGCTTTGACTAACAAATAATAACAACAAAATTAAAAAACAAAAATTTATTTGTAATCTGAAGACGGGCACAAGGCCTATCTGCAGGGTAAGTAGGCTGGAACATGCAGTGTAGCTGACATTGGATACGTCCTCCACACAACTGAAGAAATTGAGAATTTTGCTGCTGTGGCAGAAAGTGTGCGTGAAGCGCCATCAACATCAATTCACCGTCGTTCTCAACAATTGAACATTTCGGAGACATAATTGAGACGAATTTTGCATAAAGACCTTGGTATGACGCCATACAAAGTCCAATTGGTTCAGGAGTTGAAGCCAATCGACCATACAATGTGTTTCGCTTCGCTAAGTGGGTCTGTGATCGACTTACAGAAGATGCCGATTTTGCCAAAAAAAATCTTTTCAGAAGAAGCTCATTTTGATCTTGGCGGGTATGTAAACAAGCAAAATTGTCGCATTTGGGGCACAGAAAACCCGCATGCATACATTGAAAAGCCGACGCACCCAAATTGAGTCACTGTTTGGTGCGGATTTTGGTCCAGATGCATAATTGGGCCATTTTTCTTCGAAAATGAGCAAGGAGTGGTCGTTACAGTCAATGGCGATCGTTATCGGGCCATGTTGAACGAATTTTTGTTCACAAAAATTGAAGAGGGGGATATTGGCTACGTTTGGTTTCAACAGGACAGCGCTACGTGCCACACAGCCGAAGCTACACTCGATGTTTTGCGCCCTGCTTTTGAAGATCGCATTATCAGCCGCAGAGCTGATGTCGTTTGGCCACATCGGAGCTGCGATTTGACACCGTTGGACTATTATTTGTGGGGTGCCGTCAAGGATAAGTGTTACGCCGACAAGCCAAAGACAATTGACGCTTTAAAGGACAATATTCGTGAAGCCATTGGTGAAATACAGCTGCACACAATCGATAATATGCTTAAAAATTGGACCGATCGTGTAGGCTACTGCATGGCCAGCCGAGGCAGCCATTTGAATGAAATTATTTTCCATTATTAACCGGAAGGATTGTACTTTCAAATAAAAAAAGAAATTTGAGAAAATATTCAGTAGTTTTTTTTAAAGCATTTTCCAAAAAAAAAAGTTATTTGGCGGACCCTATATAAGTATTTTTCTAAAGTTATGAATCTAAATGAGTAGACTTATGAATCAAACATATTTTGAATGGTATGAGTTTGATGTCAACATTGTACGCGTACTCATTGCAACCTGTAATTATAAATCAACGTTGTAGTGAGTATGAATGAATCAGAGTACATAGTTAAATTTCAATATTGTTGACTCACTTATATTCAAAATTTCATGAGTGCTTATGAGTAGCGAAAAAACGTTTCATTGCTGATCTTTGCTTCTCATCTTACCCATGTTGTGTGTATTAATCTTATCCATATGTGGCGGGTTTAAAGTTGACTGCGAATGACAGATTTTTGAGAAATTTTGAATTGCAATTTCATTTACTCTCAGGGTTTTTGTCAGAAATCTGCTGAGGGAAAGTCGTCAGAGAAATATTTTTCAAATTAGGTTTTCTTGAGGTCTAAGCTGGAGTTGTAAATAAGGCCGTGAATTTAATAAGCCACAATCTACCAGACAACGGCGACTTCAAATGGTTTCCTTACGGCCACTGTAATGTAAGATCACTGTAAGGTTATGGGGCAGCTGGATTTCCACAGGGTATGCAGAGATGTAGAGGCAATAAAGCTTCTTCTCTGGAACTGTCCGGCTCTTTTAAGGCTATGGTTGAATACCCAAGGTGTTTTACTCTCTCTTTCTCTCTCTCATACATAATTGGTCATTACAACCCTTCAGTCAGGATTGCGACCTAGTTTCTCACACCACATATGTTGTGTGTGTTAATTTGTATACATCAGTGGCGGGACCTACAGTTTAAAGTCGATTCCGAACGACAGATTTTTAAGAAACTTTTCATGGCAATTTTATTTACTCTCAGATTTTTTGCCAGAAATCTGCTGAGAGGAAGTCGCCGAAGAAATACTTTTTGTATTTTGTTTTTATGTCTGGCCTGGGGCACGAACCCTGGCTTTACTTATAATAAGTCAATACACTACCTACTAGACTACGGCGATTTCTCTGGGCAGCCAATATTAAGGCTCTCCTAAGGTTTGCAATTGAATTACGCTGGCAAAGATTGTATATTCATCCTTGCCTGGCTGTGAAAACCATTTTAGGTTTTGGAAATGCTCAGCAATGTTTCTAGTCCAAATGCTCAACCAAAATTAATTAAATATTTATTTAAAAAATTGTTTAATTTTCGTATAAACAAACGTCAATAGATAAGAACAAACATTGAATAATTTTTTCATATTTTAAACATAGTTCGGAGCAATTACATCCAGAGCTGGAACTACACCATAAAAGTTTTAAGTTTCAATTAAATTTTTGTGTAATATTATCTGGCTTGAGCAAGAATTCGTTAAAAGAGAGTTCTATGTAAGTATGTATAGGTCGGGTTATTTTTTTTGATGTTTGTTAGCATGTGTTAGTTAATTTATACTTACCGAGCAATATACTCCTAGGCAAGTATGTATGCATATGCACTTTATAAGTCACATACTATACATACATAGATGTTTATGTGTATGTACATATGTATGTATGTATATTAGTTGTTGTAAATATTGTCTAGTTAATAATAATGACTTTTATTATCAGCATAAATATTTATTTTATTGTTTATATAATTTTACAATTTATACAATTTGTTTATGTGAGTAAGTATGTATGGGTGTATGTGTTGTGTGTGTGTGTGTGTATATAAAATATAAAATTTTTAAAATATTAAATATGGATTTTTATTTCTATTTGTTTTATTTCATTTTATTTCATTTTATTTATTTTTCCCTACTGTGTCGAGTGGCCAAAAAATATGTTTTAATTTTGCTAAAAACCATAAATATTTATACAAAGACCAGTAGATTGTTGAAAATTCTCTAATAACTATTGGGCTGTATAAACAAATTGTTGAACGGCAAAAGCTTATACACACTATACACACTAATGTTTGTAGAAATCTTTTTCGGTTACCCAATATTGCACGCCGCTTTGTGATTGACCAAATCTGTGGCAGTATACTCATGGTAGTAGGTTTTTTTGTTTTTGTTTTTGGTTTGGTACGTTATGGTTTTGGCAACAACAGCAACAACAACAACAACAATTTAATTTGAAATAATTGCATATAGAATTTCATTAGTATTGTTCGGTTCACATTGTTTTAATTTTTCACTCACAACATAATTATTTATGAAAAATCAAATCAAATATTATTATTTAAACAATATTTATCGAGAAAAATATACATATGAATAATTTATATCCAAAAATCACAAATTATATTAAAAATAAAATTAAAAACAATTTGCATATTATTATTAACAACAACAAATATTTTTGCTTAAAAAATAAAACCCAAAAAAAAAAGAATTTTGAAAAAGTTTTTTCTTTTTTTTTTAAAATAAATTTTGGCAAGATAAACAATTAATCTGTTAAGCTCGTGTTTGTCTTGTAAAAAAATTTATACGAAATATGAATAATTTATTCAAATTCTTTGACAAATATTTGATGTAACTTTACACATTTAATGTACATTGAAAATTTACAATAAAAATAATAAAAAACAACTCATTACGCACTTAAATATTGTTACACATATGCACAAGCCGTAAAATTAAATACAATAGACGTTTTGATCGTCCGAAGAGATTTTTTTGTTTTAAACTAACACCTCAAAAACTATACACAATTTATAGACCAGCGTATTGAAATCAAGACTGCTCGGATGTCATTCTTCACAGGACATAAATAATGGTAAATCTCATATCAATTATAACAGAATACTTCCCTCTGTGTGCTCATGCCAGAAAGTTGGTAATATCTCATAACGGCTTCTGCAAAAGCTGCAATGACAAGGAAGATAAGGAGACCCCAGAACATATTCTTTATCATTGTCCGGCGCTTGGTAATCCGAGAAGTAAAATTCTTGGAAACCCAGAATTTGATGACAAAACATGTCTAACCAAAGGCGATTTAAGTAAAATCCATACTAGAGATCAACAATGTGTTTTCAAAAAGATAAGTAAAATCGAATCATACTCATAATTTCTGATATTTATACGCATAAATACTTATTTTAATATCATATTCATACTACTCATATTTAAAGTTAGTACTTTAAACTTTAAATATATATATATTTATATTTAACAACATGTATGATGTTGTTGATTTCGACTCTCCATGACTCAACACGAAGCACAAAATAAGTATGATTCGCGTACGAACACTAAAATACTCACTAAAAGGTTGTGTGTTTGCTCTGCTTGCTGTTCAGTCATTTTTGCTTATGTGTCTTTTTTATTGTGTTGTAAATGCAACAACAACTAAGACTGTAAATTTTGATGAATGATTCGAGTCACTCGAGTTACTCGAATCATTTATGAGTATTGTAAGAATTTTTTAAAGTTCTAAAGTGAATCTTAATGAGTAGGCTTATGAATCAAACATATTTCGTATGGTATAAGTTTGATGTCAACGTTGTACTCATACTCACTGCAACCAGTTCATATAAACCAACGTTGTAGTGGGTGTGAATGAACCAGACAGTAATTAAATTTCAATATTGTTGACTCACTTATATTCAAAAGTTCATGAGTGCTTATGAGTAGCGAAAAAAGAATTCACTGCTGATCTCTGATCCATACCTTCATATGGCTCTAGGGATCATTGAGAGATACCAACTAGAAACCATAATTATATGGCATATATGTATGTATGACATCAAAACAAAATACAAAAAATATATCTTCGGCGACTTCCTCTCAGCAGATTACTGGCAAACGCTCTGAGCGTAAATAAAATTGCCATGAAAAGTTTCTCAAAAATCTGTCGTTCAGAGTCGACTTTAAACTGTAGGTCCTGCCACTCATGTATAAAATTAACGCACAGAACATAAGTGTTGTGAGAAGCTAGGTCGTAATCCTGACTGAAGGGTTGTAATGACAAATTATGTATGTATATGTATGTATGTATATATAAGGCATATATAAACTGTGTCCGGTGAGGCGACTTCGACTTTAACCTAACGTAACTTAACCTAACTTAATACAAACATAAATAGTGCTATAACGCTATATATTGATATGTACTTCATAAGTTAAACATTTTTTCCACGTTGAGGCTAGGAGTTGTTTTGTAAGTCGTTAAATTCTATCTTTCTGGATGAATGAGGGTGATACTTACATTTCTTCACTGATTTCACTGCTACAACCTTGGTAACGTAGGGTGTAATAAAAACTTTTAAAGCTTATTTGCTATATGAATGCGTATCTCATGGATATCAATGGGAAGTTTCGAAACCCATTCCATTCTATTTAGTTTGTTATCGTAATTGAAAAAAAAAAATGACAGACAGTTTGTCTCTGCATAATAACTGTTGATTTTTTTTTATAAGAACTTTGTACATTATCTGTTTATCGTTAAGTCTGTATTTCGATCTCTGATTTAATTGAATTTCTATGTAATTAAAGTTTTTTTATTTTTTCTGTCTTCTATGTAAATGTGTATGAGTAGCTAAAATTAACAAAAAAACAAGAAAAAAGTCTCTTATTTTTTTATTAATATTTGAATTTATTTTAATTTGAATTAAACATAATCAGAATATCTCACAGACACTTACAGAGGAAAAAAAAAACAACATTCATGTGTATTAACCGTAATGTAAACCAATACTTGTTTACATATTGTTAATATGTGGTGGTACACTCTCTCATACAGTGTACAGTGGGTAAGGAAGGAGAAATTCAAGGATAATGTTATAATACAATATTTATGGAAATGATTATTTTATAGGCATTCGCATTTAGTCTAATTTCTATAATTACTAGCAGCAATGAGAGAATTAAAGCTAAAAGTGAGATGATGTGTACTGGCAAAGGGACGTTTACTGCTGTCAATACAATAACATACATGAAACAAAGATTTTAAGAACTATATTTTATCATTCATTCATGAACAATCATTCATTGATGAGTAAATGATATGTTTATTTTGTATTTTTTGTTTGTTTTCCTTATGCTTTGCCGCTGTTGTCTCTAAAATAATTAACTCATATTTTGCAATTGCCGCGCGGCTAATGTTGCCTCTATTGTGTTTATAGTATTGTTATGATTTTACCTTTTAAAAACGTTTATAATATCAGCTCGTAGATTACAAATAAAATAAAAATAAATTTATGTTTAGTTTTAATAAAAATTCTTTATTATTAGCACTATCCTGTGTGCCACTGTTCACAACTTGATGTGAACAACAAGAATTGGTTTGTTTGTTATTCCTTTGTTTACACCCTTTGCATAAACAATAACAATTACTAAACAATTGTTCGACAGATCTTTGTAGCGAAGATCTTCAAACCACGATAACTCTCTTCAAATACACCGGGTCTTCACACAAGACTGATTGAACTTCACTAACTAACTCGCCTGCTTTGCTTTGCTTTGCTTATGGCAGAGCAAATAGTCTGATGAATGTTCTTGGAGGCGAATGTCCATGACCTCGCCTTCTCGAAATCTTTATAAATGTAAACATCGCTGTTTCATTATTGTTGTTTGCGTATTTCTTTTGGAAGTCGCCGTGGTCTAGTAGGTAGTGTGTTGGCTTATTAGACGAAAAGCCAGGGTTCGAGCCCCAGGCCAGACATCAAAATAAAATATAAAAAGTATTTCTTCGGCGACTTCCTCTCAGCAGATTTCTGGCAAAAACTTTGAGAGTAAATAAAATTGCCATGAAAAGTTTCTCAAAAATCTGTCGTTCGGAGTCGACTTTAAACTGTAGGTCCCGCCACTCATGTATAAAATTAACACACAGAACATAAGAGGGAGGGATGCATGCAAACAAGGTAAAGTTTCTGATTGTGGTCAACGTGGCGACCACCAGGACGATCCTTGTCTTGCTGTATTCAAGTTGACACGCAGCCTCCTCGTGGCCCCTCCTGGATGGCATTCTAACACCCGCTAGATGTTAACTAATGCGTGCAGCGAATGTCCAATCCCCTGGACGTTAAATTTGGGTTGTGCGTAGGGCTTGGAACCCACCACGTAAAAACAATTATCCAATGAAAACCAAGACAGAATCCTATAAAAAGATCCCCTCTAAAGTTGACGACCACGGCAAACGAATAAAGGACTATGATTTACGTATTGGCACATGGAACGTCCGCACCCTTTACAGGGTAGGCGCTTCCGCCCAGCTGGCGGATGCCCTCATTAAATGTAGGACTGACATCACTGCCATTCAGGAAATGCGATGGACAGGACAAGGATGCAAAAGGCTTGCATCTTGCGATGTATACTACAGCTGCCATGAAAACAAGCACGAATTTGGATGCGGATTTGTGGTTAATAAGAGACTTCGTCACCTTGTCTCTGGGTTCACACCTGTGAACGAAAGAATAGCCACAATCCGCATCAAGGCAAAATTTTACAACATCAGCCTAATATGTGCTCACGCCCCGACGGAAGAAAAGGACGATGTGGTTAAGGATGCCTTCTATGCTAAACTCGAGGACGTATACGATAAGTGCCCGGCCCATGACGCCAAAATCGTCCTCGGGGATTTTAATGCAAAGGTCGGGCGGGAAGGTATCTTTGGCCCCACTGTCGGACAGTTCAGCCTCCACGCAAACACTACCTCCAATGGTATGAGGCTGATCGATTTCGCCGCGGCGCGTAACATGGTAGTATGTAGCACTAAGTTTCAACATCTCGACATTCACAAGGCCACATGGATGTCCCCTGATCGGTCAACATCTAACCAGATCGATCATATTGTGATAGACGGAAGGCACGTATCCAGTGTACTAGATGTGCGCACATTCAGAGGTCCAAACATCGACTCGGACCACTACCTTGTCGCAGCCAAGTTTCGATTGCGCATTAGCGCTTCGAGGTCTGCGCACTCTAGTGCATTGCGAAAGCTGGACGTTAAGAAGCTGCGATCACAAAGGACAGCTGAGGCGTTCTCCGCTCAACTCTCGGATAAGCTCCGTCGTTC
Source organism: Sarcophaga variegata (assembly GCA_932273835.1). Taxonomy (NCBI): domain Eukaryota; kingdom Metazoa; phylum Arthropoda; class Insecta; order Diptera; family Sarcophagidae; genus Sarcophaga; species Sarcophaga variegata. The sequence continues at coordinate 119,034,024 of OW026361.1, forward strand.
CCCATCTAATCTCAACGACATTGGCGGACTGTGGGCCAACATCTCCCACTCCTTGCGCACTACTGCGGAAACAGTCCTTGGTTTCGAACGCCCACCCCAACGAAATCAATGGTACGATGAGGAGTGTCGCGAGGCAACTGCAGCGAAAAACGCCGCATACAAGAAAACGTTGCAGTCTGCCGCTACGCGAGCCATTGTCGAGAACTATAGAGAGAAGAGAAGGGATGAGAGACGCCTTTTCAGACGCAAGAAGAGGGAGCAGGAAAGGCGTGAGCGTGAGTAAGTCGAGATGTATAGATGTAGGAATGACGCTCGAAAATTCTATCAAAAGGTTAAGCGTCTAACCGAGGGTTATAAACCCGGAGCGTCTTCCTGCAAGGACGAAAATGGAAACTTAGTATCAGATCCGCAGGGAGTACTGAGGTTATGGAGGAAACACTTCTCTACTCTGCTACAAGGCGATGACGACACCAATACCGCCTTTAGAGATGATGTTCCGAACCCGATCGATGATGACGGCGTGGAGTTCCCGCCGCCTAGCCATGAAGAGGTCAAAGTTGCGATTACGTGCCTTAAAAACAATAAAGCGGCAGGTCCTGATGGCCTCCCCGCTGAATTGTTTAAGACCGGATGTAATGAGTTGGTAGGGCGCATGCACCAGCTTATTTACAAAATATGGCTAGAGGAAAGTATGCCCAACGATTGGAACCTCAGTGTCCTCTGTCCTGTCCTGAAAAAGGGAGACCCTACTATATGCGCCAACTATAGGGGTATAAGCCTTCTCCCTATTGCATATAAGGTTCTTACAGGCGTATTGTGTGAACGACTGAAGCCACTCGTCAAAACACTGATTGGACCTTATCAGTGCGGCTTCAGACCTGGCAAGTCCACCATCGACCAGATCTTCACACTACGCCAAATCCTGGAAAAGACCCACGAGAAACAAGTCGACACACACCATCTTTTTGTCGACTATAAGGCTGCCTTTGATAGCCCCATAAGGGATCGTGTTTTTGCCGCAATGTCTGAGCTCGGTATACCTGCGAAGCTGATAAGGCTTTGCAGAATGACGTTGAGCAATTCCTGTAGCTCCGTCAAGGTAGGAATGGACCTCTCCGAGACTTTTGATACCGTGCGAGGTTTCAGACAAGGCGACCCCTTATCATGCGACCTCTTCAACTTCGTCATGGAGAGTGTTCTGCGAAAGGCAGGAGTGCATCGCAGTGGCACTATTTTTCAAAAAAGTGTCCAGTTGCTTGCGTACGCTGACGACATTGACATCATAGGGCGTACGAAGCGAAATGTTACTGCTGCCTTTAGTGCTATTGAACGCGAGTCTACCAAGATGGGTTTGGCAGTAAATGAGGGCAAAACAAAGTATATGTTATCGACGAGTCGAGACGCGCGGCGTATTGATTCTCAGATTACGGCCGATAACTATACTTTTGATACGGTCAAGGAATTCATCTATCTTGGCTCCGCCGTTACCACCAGAAATGATGTCAGTCTGGAGATCAAGCGCAGGATCACTCTTGCCAACAGGTGCTACTATGGTCTCAATAGGCAATTGAGTAGCAGAGACCTCTCTCGTACGACAAAACTAACACTCTACAAGACACTTATCCACGGGTAGGATTATTTATGGCGCAGAGGCATGGACCCTATTAAGTACAGATGCAGCGGCCTTGAGAGTGTTCGAGTGAAAAGTACTGCGCAAGATCTTCGGTCCAGTGCGAGTTGGCGATGATTTCCGTATCCGATACAACAGTGAGCTGTATGAGCTCCTCAACGACATGGATGTTGTACAGCGTATTAATATCCTGCGGCTGCGCTGGCTCTGCCATGTCGTTCGAATGGAGGAGGATGCGCCGGCAAGACGGGTATTTGATGCGGGAATCTGCGGAAGTCGGCGAAGAGGACGACCTTGCATCCGTTGGAAGGACCAAATCGAGGAAGCCCTGTCATCGATTGGTGTGACCAACTGGCGTAGGCGCGCACGAAGCAGAGGCGCCTGGAAGGATGTGTTGCGGCAGGCCGAAATCCGATAAACGGGTTGTTATGGCCAATTAAGTAAGTAAGTAAGTACATAAGTGGTGTGAGAAACTAGGTCGTAATCCTGACTAAAAGGTTGTGATGAACAATTATGTATGTACGTATTTTGTATACATTTATTCTTGTAGTGTTTGTTGTTGTATTTTTGTTTACTTGTTTACCATTTTTATGCTGGTGTTTGTTGTTGTATTTTTGTTTATAATTTTAATGTTAAGTGATGTAAAAGCGAAAATCCAGTATCTAGATTCTTCATTTTCGTAACAGTATAATACAAACTTTATTTTATATGGACTTTCATAGGATGTTGAACGCCATTAGTAACAACAACTATCTGAGTCTGATTTAACGATACACAAATGAAATATATATTTGTGATGATACATTCTCCTCATCACAGATTCTACATATTGGTCTGGAAATGATCCCCATTCAGAACTCTACACTGCCTTCATAAACGATCAATTATTATCCCCAAGCTACCTCTGAATGTTGGTTGGATGAACGATTCAAATCCCTTCCCATTATTATTACCCAGTAAAGCCTTTGATTGTTTCAAACCCATTAGGCTTGAGCATATTTCTCCATTCCTCCTTATGTCAATTATACTTTCCATTACACAGCAAACTTCTGACGCTGCAGTGTAAACTATAAACGCTTTGTTTCGAACCACTGTGTCTTTTAATTACAGCTGGACAGACATGGCATAGTCGTCGTTCGTTGGTGTTAATAAATATTCAAAGTATTATAATTTTATTTACATTTTCATCTTTTTTTTTAAATCGCTTTCATAAAAATTTAATTGTATTTTTAATTAAAATTTTAGTAAATTAAACACAAATTATATAAAAATCTTTATTAGTGTACCACCATATATGAGCATATGTATGTGTGTGCATTTGGTTAGTTGTATGCAACAGAGAGTGAGCGAGAACGAGAACGAAATAAAATCATTAAAAAATATAATTTTTAATTTCATTATTATTTATTATTTAATAAATTTCGTTAGTGATTACAAAACAGATTATTTAACTTTAATTACAAGTTAACAAATGTGTTTGTTGTTGGCTGCTCAAAAAAATAAAAGTTAGTGGCTACGAAGAAAAAAACAAAAAAAATATAATTTAAAAATAAACAATAAAACATTTGTAAAGAAAAAAAATAAAATAAAAATAAATAATAGATAATTATGTTAATACATGTATCTATGTATACTATCTGTAGCTAAAGGTTACAAGTTATTTGATTTATAATTTAAATAATCACTACAACTGATTAAAAACATTGTCAGCGGAGATAAAACAAAAAAAAATTACAGAAAGTAAAATTTATAAAAAAAGATGTTAACAAAACATATATTTTTAAGTGTAATAATATGATATGAGGGCCATGTAATAATTAATAATTTATAATTTTTTTTTTTGGCGTTTGAGGTAGGGTTCAAAATGCCTTCGCACTTACAGTAACCGTCGTCAGTTGCGTCGAGTGGGGCTTCCACTAAAACAATCCCTCCTCCTCTTCTGGGGATACTCCCTTCCCGGCACGGCTATCTGCATTACTTCGGGATGGGCCCAGAACGACGTCCTGTTAAGGACCGTTGTCTACTCTCCCACGTCTGTGTACGCCATATTCGAAGCCAGCTTCATGCTATTGGCTCGTCTTCTCATTTAGCATTCTGTCGTACTGTATCAAGGTCGACTTTCTTCCTGCGGAGTACGCATTCTACGTATCTTCTCACAGCGCTCCACTTCGTCTCGCTTTCCAGCATTGCGTCAACAATGTTGTCGGGTGTGAATTCGCCAATCTGTTCCATCAACACATTCTTCTCGTCTTGCCATTTGATGCAATGGAAGAATGTGTGTTCAGCGTCGTCACTCATTTCCTCGCAATAAATGCAAACCAGGATCATTCACCTTTCATGCGGTGTAGATATTGTCGGAAATAACCATGACCCGAAAGAAACTGGCTCAGGAAGTAGTTAATTTTCCCAAAATTTCTCTGTGTCCATGTTTCTATAGATGGAATAAGTCTAGCATTCCATCTTCCACTTGTTTCATCGCTCCATCTACTTTGCCATCAACGTATAGTTTGAGATCATCTGACATCTGCGGTAATAATGGCGAGGTTTTCCCTCTTCGCTTTCCATAATCTTCTTCGCTCGAATGCCAGCAAGTCGATAGGTGTCTCAGCGGTGATCACGAGGACTGTGGCGCCCGAGACCGTGCGATAGGCCGAAGCGACTCTTAGTGCGGCTGTTAGTTGCACCGCTGCTACTATTTTCCGCTTGGATTTAAACTCCCAAGCATCTCCCCATATCTCGCTGCCATAGAGTAGTATCGAGTTAGTCGTTGCCATAATCAACTTGCGTTTGGACTGCGTTGGTCCGCCGATATTTGTCATCAGTCTGCTCAACATGCCCGTTAGTTTTGCTGCCTTGGTAGCCACATGCCCAGTAGTTAAGTCTACAGTCTAGTCTGAGACCCAAGTATCTCACTGCCTTCTTTGTGATCAGTGATACGTCACCTATCTGCATACTTATCTCGAGTGGAATGTGAGCCAGTGTCATCAGTATGACCTGCGAGCTCTAGTCCGTGGTCCTCGAGGCATATATGCGTCCTTATCACGACTTGATTCAGTTTTCTTCTTGCATCCTCAATATTGCGGGCTGAAATTACCGCCACTATGTCATCCGCGTATTCCACGAGGTATGTGTCTTATGGCATCTCTATACCCAAGATATCGTCATAGCTCAGGTTCCAGAGGTCAGGTCCCAGAATAGATCCCTGAGCTGCACTAGACGTGATCTATACGGTCCTCCGGCCTTCGGGTGTGTCGTAGAGAAGCTTGAGATCCTTCAAGTAGCTGCGTAATATTCTCAGAAGGTACATAGGAATCCGAAATCTTTCCCGTAGTGCTTTAATGATATCCTCCCATCGTAGACTGTTAAAAGCATTACGCACATCGAGCGTGGCGAGGACGACAATGCGCTTCGAATAGTAACGCCTAAGTCTGGTCCGTTCAACGCATTCCACTACGTCCGCTATGGCCTCAAGCGTAGATCTACCCGGTAATGGTAATTATATACTATAAATCTATGTGAATGGGGCTAAGTTGGAGTACCAGCTACATTTAATCCATGATATACCGAAAGTAACGCCATGGTGGCACATCCCACAATACTCTAAGCACTGGTGGATACAATGCGATTTTTACTACAATGCACATAGCTGCAATCTCATGATAAACATATCATGATAATCATATCGTGGAGTATCAAAGCGAAACCATGCATTTGCACATGACTTCGCTCTTGGTTAGGGGTCGTGCAACATGCTACAATAACAATATCTTCCAGAAGAATTGCAAATAAAGAATTATTTCAATAGACAAGCACTTTTTTCGAATTTTTTCTATTTCACGAATGTTATTGTATGGACACCACAAACCCTCTCATTGCCAGTACAAGTGCTCTAACTGTTTGCACGAATTAACTCATTGCTGCTGGTAAAAATAGAAATTAAACAAAATGTGAAGCAGCAGCATTGTTGCTTTGCCTTTAAAATAATCATTTCCACTTATATCCATGAACATAGCTGCCAGATTTGACGATTTATCGTCATTTTGACGATTTTGAGCTCCAAATATATCATATTGACGATTTGACGATTTATGCCTTTATTTTGACGATTTTTTAGAAATTAAAAATTTAAGTCGTATTCTTTACGATTTACGGGGTATACTTTCTTTTTAATTGTATTTGAATTATATTACTCATACGCATCATATTACATGTACATACCGGAATACTTATTCTGAAAAGTATGCAATAAAAACTTCGATTTTGTCATGTATGAAACTAATGGAATTAAACATCACTCATACGTCACATATGTTCTCTGCATTATGAATTTTACATACCATATTAAATATGAGCATAATTTGAGTAAATATAATGGGTTGGCGATCTAAAAGTTTAAATTTAAAAATTTAATAAAACGAAAATAGTTTGAAATTTTAAAATTAAATTTATTTCTTTGCTGCGGATTTATGCCCTTATTTTGACGATTTTTAAAAATTAAAAATTTACATCATATTCTTTACTTTACTACATTAAAAGCCATTTTAACCTTTGTATTTACTTTGCAATTGTTACTATTGGAAATTTATGTTAGTAAAAACAACGAGTAAAGTACTCGAATTATATTTTTAAAATACTTTCGAATACCTGTGATGAGTTTTCTGTATTTTATTCCTTTTTAATCACTTAAAAGCTGAACAATTACAACTCCTAAATAACCTCGTTGTTGAGAATAATTTAGCGCTTCCCGTTGCAGACTATTTTAAAAATTCTAGTATAGCTTCTAATATTACCATCGGAAAACAAAGTTAAGCGCCGTTATTTTTTTTTCGTACGACCAACACTCAGGGGATGGATGGCATTGAGTTTGGAACTATGTAATGAGAAGAAGGAAAGAGAGAACAGTATTATGGACAATAGGCTTGTATATTTTTATACCATAAGTAACAGGACAGATCTCTGCAGGAATTGAGTTCCATATACCGACACAGTCCGACTAAAAACCGTATTTTTATTATAATGCAGTGTGCGAGACACTGCCCAATCGACCACATACGGATGTGCTGGCCGAAAAAGACGAGCGTAATGTAGGAATATATGATTTTTGGGAAAAAGTCCCCTTATTTCGTTCAAGCAAACAATTTTATAGTAGCAACAGAACAGTGAAGCACAAACCACATTGCAACGATGCTCCAATGAGTCAATGGAGTTGGATACACTACCGTCATTAACTTGATACTATGGACTCTCCTGTACACGGTCGAGAAACCGCAAAATAGACGTTGAAGCACCAACCCATACATGAGAGTTATAGTCCATTCTCTGTCAGTTATAAACGGTGTAAATATGTAGTAAGATCGGATGATAAGAACTTGAGAAGGAACTGAAAAATGTGTCAGCATTACACTGAATTTTCATGCTGAGAACATCAAAAGCTTCTGACTTCCTAAAATCTACCCCGCCCATAGATATAGATGATGTAATATTATTGCTGCACTTATGTATCAATAAACAACGTTGTGATATATTGTTTAAACCTTAAACAATTTTTTCCTGAAATTGATCACAATTTCTTCATTTTTGGAAAAAAAATTAATAAATGAAGATGAGGGACGCTAGCGTTTAATTTCCAATAAATTCTTTGTTAAATTTTTTATTTTTGAACTCAGATATGTAGACAGTGACTTCATATGTTTTACTACAATAGAAATAATTTTGGTTTTTAAATAATTTTAATTTATTTATTTATATTTTCTGACGATTTTGACGATTTTTCTCAAATATTTGACGAATTGGTGCCTCATTTATCTGGCAGCTATGCTCATGAATTCTATTTTTGACAGACAAATTCTGCGTCCATTCTGTTTATGGCATTAGACTGAATGAAAATGAAATTCAGTTTTATGAAACTGTAACATATACTTTATCATACTATAACTACCTGTGGCATTGTATAAAAATAATCTCCTGTAAACATTCATTTAAAACCAAATATGATTGTTATTATTTTTAAAAAACAGAAACAAATATTTTGCTATAAAAATTGTTAAATCATTTGGCGTTTTAGGCTTTTTAAAAAATACGGTAAACAAAAATAATGATTATTTAGCAAAAAATGAGTAACTTAAAGGCAAAATTTACATAGAAATTGTCAAATAATCAAAACAAATTCAAAAAATCAACAGACGTTTATTTATTTATTTTCCACTTTATTCTATTTCTTTTGTTTTTTTGTTGTTGTTATTTTGGCTAAAAATAATATTTTCTATTGACAATATCTATTGCTCTTGAACAGCCAACAATAACAGCCAACAATAACAACAATAAGACATTGATATTGTTGTCTACTTTCAAATGAGATTCATAACATTTGTTCTCTTTTGATATTGAAATTGTTGTATGTATTTCATTGTTACTCTCTTTTCCTGTTCTCTTCACTCTTTTGAAGGAATTTTATTTCCTTACGAATCAAGGTTTTTTATTTTATTTTTTTTATTGAGAAATTGAAAAACGCATAAGTAGTAAAAGAAAAAAAAGCCTTTTAAAATATAAACTGCCAGTAATAATAATAAAAATATATTAAAAAAATAAAAAAGATAGAGAGAGAGATAGAGAGAGAGACAGAGAGTAGAGAAAGAAGTAAATAAATTTTCTAAAAATACAAGAAAAATGTAAATTAACATCAACACCAGCAACAACAACAACAATATCCTTTAGAATTAAAGAATTTGTGTGCAAAATAATTTGTTCAAATACGCTCTCTTTCTCTTGCTCTTGCTCTTGCTTTATTTTTTTCTCACTTCGCACTTTGCATTGTAGATATACATGTTTTTTTTTGTTGTTGTTGTTTTATTAAATGCTACCCACTTGATGTTACTGTAATTGTGCTGTGGTAATGATTTGCTTTTTTTTAAAAAAATTCTTTACTCTTCTCTTGCTATTTATGCAAATGCCATACAAATTTCTCTCATTCACTTGGTTTTTTCTCTTCCATTCATAACATTGCTTTACAATATTGAGTGTGTGAGTGTATTTGTGTAAAATAAATGACTGTGCTTGTTATTTCTGTTTTATTTCTTGTTTTTTTTTAAGGAAGTTACTGAATAAGAGGGAGAGAGTGAGAAAGAGAATAAAATGATGTTTTATTTTTCTTTATATTTAAACTCATTTTACAAAATTGTATTGGTATTGTATTGTAGTGTATATGTATTGGTGGTGGTGGAGTGTTTACGTTTGAGTAATTTATTTATTTACGTTCAGGATCAATGGCTATTAAAAAACTAATTTGAATTCTTTTTTATGATTTTCTTCTTTATTTCTTTGAATTTTTTTTAGACTTAAGAAATGAAAAGAAGGAAAGAGAGAGAGAGAGAGAGAGTGGTTAAGAGTCAATAAAAGTCAATAAATGAATTGATAGAACAGATTATAACCGCAAGCGACAAAAATTGTGCCTTAGACATGGGTTTTGTTTACAATTTCGGAAATTTTGAGCTGCCAATCTTGAGAGTAAGAAAAAACACTGACAACTGACACTTTGAATGGAAAATTTCTCACAGTCATGTTGTGCTCTGTTAAAGTTAAATTTTAAAAATCCTTTTTTACTTTACCATATAGTTCTGCCTTACGTAAAACATAGAGAGCAGTCTTCGTAATCCCAGCTTTCATTAGGTTCTTCTCTAATTCATACAAGACTTAAGCCAAGTTAAGAACAGAAAACGCAATGAATTCCATTCTTTATTATAAAATGAGACCAAACAAAATTTAAAAATAAATGACTACCATTGTGAGCGAAAAAAATCAATTTGTTATGAAAAATAAAAACATTTTGACGTTTTTTCTTTTTCTTGTGCTGGTGTTGTTATTTTTCTTATACAAAACAGCAAGTAGTACCAGTAGTAATAAAAGCCACGAATCTTACACAACAAATAATATGTTTTTTTCAGTTCCCCTTTTATGGCATCAATTCAAATGTTAAATGAGTGGCAAAAGAAAATGTAGTGGAAATAAAATCATCAGAAGTAAACAAATTAAAAATGATTTAAATTATAAAAAAAAATACCAACAACAAACAGCATTGACTCTTGTAAATGAAAATTACAATAAAAAATAAATAAGAATTACGAGAATAAATTGAAATGTTAGACAGAAAATGATACTAAGAGGAGAAAAATGGAATTTCTACAATAAAAATAAAAATAAATGATGCTCAGAATTAATAAACTCTGCACTCTCTCTCTTTTGATTTTTGGCATTTACGTACACCGGAATAAATTAAAGTCCGTTTTTCTCGGCCAATATTTTTCAATGAAATTTGTAGAAATAAGGTTATCATCAGATTAAATTTATTTTAATCTTTTAGTAGCTATGAAGTAACATTTATACAGAAGTGTCACTTTGATGACAGCGTTATAATAACTAAAATTTATTACACTGTACAACATAATAGGAGGTTAATGTGGCAGCATTAAAGTAAAGTTGGGTTGTACGGAACCAGACAAATAATATGTACTACGCACACCATGTAAGTTCAAATGTAGGTTTATATTTGGCAGTTACTTTACCTATATAATTGGTCTTTACGACCCTTTAGTCCTAACCTAACTTTTTACACCAACCACGGTATGTGTGTTAATTAGATCAATGAGTGGCAGCCCATACAGTTTAAAGTCGACTGCAAACTGCAGATTTTAGAGAAACTTTTTATTGCAATTTTATTTGTTCTCAGAGTTTTTGAGGCAGAAGATAGCTGAGAGAAAGTCGCCGAAGAAGTATTTTTTGAGATTTCACTTGTTTTGAGATGTCTAGGTTGGGGTTTTAACCCCAGCCAACACACAACCTACTAGACTACGGCGACTTCAAACAAATACATTAATCCTAGGTTAGGAAAGGTTAGTGTGGTGGCTTCCATACCAAAAGCTCACTTGAGCACGCCTAGCGGCCCCATTAATCCTATAAACATAAAATTTTTGTCAAAATATTTCTGGTTTTTCACAAAATCGTTTTAAAATCACTTCCATCTGATGGATAAAAGCTTTTGCTTCCATTGCTTTATATTGTAGTGCTTTATACAGGCGTATTAAACTAATTTTCTAGTTTTGTTTTTTTATTGTGTGTGTATGTGTGTGTGTGTGTGCCCATAAGTATTAATGTTTTTAGGCGTTTAATTATTAGTTTTGTTTTAACTTTTATTGCCCATTTTTTTTCAAATAAATAAATAAATACGATAACAATTGATTTGTTTTATAATTATTGTATATTATTGTTGTTGTTGTATTACTAAACATTACACTTTTAACCTTCAGGTCATTTAAAAGCCTTGTTATTATGGTTGGTCGCCTATTATTTATAAATCAATGCGTTGGAAATAGCAGAATGAATACATTATTGTTTTTTGTTTTCATTTTGTTAAGTGTTTCATTAACTAAATTAATGAATGAATGAATGGATAAATAAGTAAATGAATGTCACAAAAAAATTAATAGAAATTGAAGGAATATAATGATCACATATAGTCGCCGTAGTCTAGTAGGTAGTGTGTTGGCTTATTAGATGTAAGGCCACGATTCAAACCCCAGGTCAGACATCAAAACAAAAATATGAAACAAATGTTTCTGCGGCGACTTCCTCTCAGCAGATTTCTGGCAAAAACTCTGAATACAAATAAAATTGCCATGAAAAGTTTCTCAAAAAAAATTCTGTCGTTCGGGGTCGACTTTAAACTGTAGGTTCCGCCACTCATGTACAAAATGAACACACACAACATAAGTGGTGTGAGAAACTAGATTCATAGTCCTGACTGAAGGGTTGTAATAACCAATTATGTATGTGACAATTATGTATGTGTATGCGGCAAGACGGAAAGTAAGCTGCACACGTATTTTTTTTTAAATTTATAATTTCAAAATGTAAAAAACCTGTTAGATCTTTAAAGATGGTTTTTATTGCTTTTAAATACTAACATCGATTTTGCTAATGCTAAATAATAATCCAATTTAAATCAAGATTGCTTTACATTTCATCAGCAATTACCATTTACACATTTCTATCGTTCGGAGTCGTCGTAAACTGTTGGTCCTGCCACTCATCTATAAAATTAACACCCACAACACCAGTGGTGTGGCAAAAATAGCCCGTAATGTGACTAAATGGCCAATAAAGTTATGGGCAGACACGCAGAAAGGATGCGGCTCCCATTTAACGACTTCTGCCGCGGGTGCAGATCCGCTGATGAAGAAGAGACTGTGATCCACTTCTTCTATCAGTGTCCGTCACTTGCTAGATGCAGGAATAGATTATTTGGCTCTCCGTTTCTTGTCAGCTTGACGGAGCAATCATCTATTGACATCAAGGATATAGCTTCGTTCATCAAACTTTCTGGGTGGTTTTCCAGTATGGGGTAGTCGTGCTTCTGATGAGCAGCCCTTGTGCTGACCAACTTCTTCCTCCTCTCGGGTCTTGGTGGAACTTGCTCAGCACAGGAACTGCGTTCACCCGTGGCATCACAACGGGCCGCTATGCGCGCTCAAGTAAGCTTTGTGACATGATCAAAGCTACCACTACGACCTAACCTAGGGATAGTGCGGCCGAAAATATATTTTCTCTACAATGCAATGATAGCGATCTAGACTTCTGCTGGTAAAGAGGTTTAATACATTCTTTGATATTGTCAAGAGCAACAAGTTTGTGAATCCCTGTACAATTTTTAATTTTTTTTTTATCCGCTGACATTTTCAATTGCAACAATTTCATGGTGTTCGTTTAAATTAATGTTGCATCGCATAGAATTAAAAATTTATTGTAAAATTATTTACTTTTTCATTACCAAAGTAATTAAATTACATTTAACCATAATTTATGAGCCAAAAAGGCAACAAAATTCAATGAAAAAAAAGGAGAGAAAAAAAAAAAAACAACGAAACGAATGAATAACAAACGGATGTTAAAAAAAAATAAAAAAATAAAAATAAAAACAATTATTCAATATTAAATAAACGATCAAATATCAGTCGATAGGTTATAGTTTTTATTACAATATGGGTATTGTATCAATTACGGAGTTTAAATAATTACTTAAACAATGGCAAACGGAAGAAAAAAATTAAAAAAAATTTCAACAAATAAATGATGGTGCAAACAGTCAAGTCTAATTATTAGATACCCTACTCGGTGATATAATTAAGGTGTCAAAATATAAGGAAATTCTTTTTGGAACCAATTTTTAGTCCATTTTCAATAAAGTACAGAAGTAGGTCACTCCTCTTTTTGTCTATTTTTTACGCCGAGGAGGGGTAAATGTACCTAACCGCACCATAGAGGAAGTCGTCACATCCTCCGTGTGTGGGGCCCTCACCCACTAAATCCCCCCTCGTCTCGTGGAATTGTTGTGCCCACTCCGGAACTACGGTGGTATTACTTCGGAGTGGAGACCCTTTGGCCCCTGCGTGTTCATATCCGCGTCCGGATTGCGTGTCGAAAGTTGAAGAGACATCTAAGTGTCTCCACTATTCCTTTCGTCCAGGTCCCTGATTCGAATTTCGCTTGACACGTGTGTCAGTTTCATCTATACCACATGTTCCGGAGCCTCAAGATCCCTCTTCTTCAGTCTTAGAATGCTCTCCACCTAATTCGCCACTGAGGTCCAATTTTCTCTACTCGCGATCATAACCCCGACAATGTTACCGGCCGTGATCGTCCCGACTATCGACGTCAGTGCAGAGCGATAGCTCTTCCAGCGTGCACATTCGAAAACAGTGTGCTCTGCATCATCAATTACCTCCCCTTCCTCGTAAAGACAGTAAGGGGAGGCGGTCTTGCCCATTCTGTGCAGATATTTTCTAAAATATCCGTCACCCGATAGTATGTGGGTTACGTAGTAATTTACCTCTCCAAATTTCCGACCAATCCATAGCCTTATGTCCGGAATAAGTCTCACCGTCCATCTTCCTCTATCTTCATCGTTCCAGGGGCCACTCTGAAATGTTGTTTTCCCTGAAGTGACCGGTTATGTGATTCCCATCCGATTTCGCCATATAAATCTCCATCCGTTCTGCCGCCAGCAAATCCACAGGGATTATACATGCTATCACAATTACGGCTGGGGCGGACACTGTACGATATACCGACGTGATACGCAATGCAGCCATTCTCTGTACCGATACAAGTGAGTTCGCCCGCTTTTTAATATCTAGCGTTGCGGTCCAAATTTCGCTTCCATAGAGCATAATGCTGTTTCCAACCTCCATCAGGAGTCTCCGCTTCGCCGGTAGCATGCCTCCAATATTCGCCATTAATCTGCTGAGCTGTCCAACGATCTTCTGGGTATCTTTTTGTCCATAGATATCCAGCAGGGACATGTAGCTTCCTGCCTCCAACGTAATTGAGCTTCCTCGTAAAAGGAGTGTAAAATATTCAAATTCACTGAGGCAATCGAAATACTTATGGCCTGTAACATGCAGGAGATTGCTAACTGCGTACCGGCCCTAGCCAGCTCATCTGCAATGTAAAATACAACGAAGTCCCGATACCAATATGAAAGTTACTTTTCAATGATCTGAAATATCTCTGAGAAATTTTCTGCATTCATGGACAAGTTCGTTAGTGACTTAAGCACAGCCTTGCTGTCGCAGTAAATTAAAAGATTTTTAGGGAAACTCACACTACTAAACAAGTGTTACTATGACCTCTGCTTGGAAAACATTGCATTGGTATTTTTTAATAAGTGCAGAAAATTTCCTCATATGGTTTGTTTTCAACATAAAATCGGTACAGTACAGCACAAAAAAATCCTTCGCAATCCAAAGCCTCGTTCTGCAAATTATATTTTCATAGCAAGGGAGATAAGGTGTTTCTACAGTTAATCAAATCGACATTATATGTGAGTCTAAGAGATGCATACGAGTGAATAAAGTCAATGTGGTGATGGCGATGTGGTGAGTTGCATTCATAAAAGAATAATAATAATAAAATAATTAATTACGTTGTATTAAAACCACACTCGTATTTAAACTTTTACTAGGGGGTTTCGGTTTGAAAGCAGTCATCATGCCAGCATGTTACCTTTCATATGTAGTTTTGTAAGCCACCTCCATAACCGGAATTAATCGTATATTCTGTTGAATTTGTTGCAATAAATAAATAAATAATTAAAATTGAAATTGATAATGGTGGGGTGCAAAAAAGAAAAAAAAACAAGAACAACAGTAACAATAAAAAAAAAAGTTAAAACAAATCAAATGAAAATCCAAAAAGAATTAAATTTTTTTTGTATTATTTTTAATTGTTAAATGATCTCTTGCCAGCAATTATTGTGCTAATTTTTTTTTTGCTGTTGTATTAAAGTATCTCAAGTTCAGTTTAGTGTGGTACAATTTAATCATTTATTTGTTGATTTAATTAAATACCAATGCACTCTTACTTACATACAAATACTCGCATTCACCTACGCACACACACCTACACTACTTATACAGTTTGTATATGGCATTTTAAATAATTAATTTTCGTTTCATTTAATTTAATCGCTTTTATTTTTATCACAAAATAATTCCAATCAAATTATTCTTTTTAATCACTCGTATTATTGTTATTGCTGTTGTTGTTGTTATTATTAAACTTAATTAAATACACTTTTATTAACGTGTGGCATATTTGTGGTTGATTTCATTGGCAGCAATGGCTCCGCCTAAATACTGACAGCAATTAAAAGTGAAATGCCTACACATTTTACAAATCAATGGGAAGACAGAAAGACAGATACACTCTGAGGAAGATTTCAATTTAAACACAATAAGTAAACGAATTAAACCAAAAACCAAACCGAAACAACAAATAGAAAAATTATTGTTGTTATTGTATATAATAACAACAGAGTAAAAAATATTCCTTTTTCTCCTTACTAGATAGGTAGGTAGGCAGAGATCAGTAATGAATCGTTTTTTCGCTACTCATAAGCACTCATGAAATTTTGAATGTAAGTGAGTCAACAATATTAAAATTTAACTATGTACTCTGTTTCATTTATACTCATTACAACGTTGATTTATAAGTACAGGTTGCAATGAGTATGCATACAACGTTGACATCAAACTCATACCATTCGAAATATGTTTGATTCATAAGCCTCATTTAGATTCACTTCAGAACTTTAGAAAAATACTTATAAAAGTTATAATTGATACGAATGACTCGAATCATTCATCAAAATTTACAGTCTTGGTTATTGTTGCATTTACAACAAAAGAAAAAAGACACATAAGCAAAAAAGACAGAGCATCAAGCAGAGTAAACACACAACCTTTTAGTAAGTATTTTAATGTTCGTACGCGATTCATACTTATTTTGTGCTTCGTGTAAATGTTGAGTTATGGAGAGTCGAAATCAATAACATCATACGTGTTGTTCAAGTATGAATATGATGAGTACTACAAATTTTGAATATGAGTAGAGGTTCCATGATATTAAAATATGTATGAGTGCGTATAAGTATCGGAAAATATGAGTATGATTTGACTCAACTCATCTTTTTGAAGACTAATTGCTAACTCTGGTACGTGGGTAGGTTGAAGGACAGAGGAAGCTAACCAAGGTTCTCATGTCTATTGACACTCACCTAAGCCATTATGTAGACTTATGAAATGCTCACCGTTTAGAATGTATAAACTTCCTTAACTTCTTCCAATCCATTCCTCTGAGACGAGTTATGTCTGGGCAGGTAAATGAATCACCAGAACATATTCCAACAAATCCGTGCGACATTAACGTATCCTAGAAAATAACAATTGAGAGCTTGTCAAGCACTAGGCAGGAATCAGATTGTAAAGAACATTAGCCAGTCACACAACATCTCCCCTAAATTCTTAGCTTTCCTTTTAAGCTTTCAAGCTAGAGATTACTACACTTAAGAAAGTCTTAGGGTATGCACATTTAACCACCGTTTCAAGCGAGGTTTAAGGGAGAAATTCAGGTTATTTCCACATTATTGGCGTCATTAAGTAGCATATAGAAGATGGTTGATAATATTGTTACGAAAATAGAAAAATCTAGATACTGGTGGTTTACTTTAACATAGTTTAACATTAAAATTATAAACAAAAGCTACAAAAATAAAACAATGAACTTGTTTGCAAATTATCGCACTGCGTAATATAACAACAAACACCAGCAAAAAATATTGAAACAAGTAAACAAAATACAACAAAAAAGGCGAAACCACGAACATTCGCCTTCAAGAACATTCATCAGACTGTTTACTCCTGCCATATGAAAGGCAAGGCAAAGCAGACGAGTGAGTCAGTGAAAGTTCAGTCAGTCTTGTGTGAAGACGCGGTGTGTTTGAAGAGAGTAATTGTGGTTTGAAGATCTCCGTTACAAAGATCTGTCGAAAAATTGTCTAGCGATTGTTATTGTTTATGTAAAAGAGTGCAAAGAGGAAAAACAAACAAAACAATTCTTGTTGTTTACATCGAGTTGTGAAAAGTGGCAAACAGAATTGTGCGAACAATAAAGAATTTCAATTAAAACTGAACATAAATTTATTTTTATTTTATTTGCAATCTACGAGCTCATATTTTGAACGTTTTTAAAAGGTAAAAACGTAAAAATACGATAGAGATTCTTATCAATTATGACAGTAATTAAAGTATCATTTTACATTCCGGTTCCTTAGACTATATCCTTCGTTAACTTGAATTAGCATAGCACACTTGAGTCCTACAATATCCCTTCGTTCGTTCAAAGAAGGCACAAGAGTTTTAGACTAATTGGTCTAGGATTAAATTACGTTGTTGGTTGGCTTAGATTGTCTAGAATGGTTGATATGACAAAATATGAAATCATATTCCATCTTCCACTAATGCTCACTCTCTGTAAATTGGCTTACAACTCAACTCAAATTTGTCAATTTCATTTCAATCAATTTCTTCTTGTCTATTATTGTATCGCCTTAACTTTTGACCATTTCGTGCTTTGACATATAAATTCTGATTATTCTGTTTGCTTTTGTAATAAAATTGTTGAAAAACATTCTCTTAAAAATCTAAATGACGTACGTAGATGGTCTTAAACTTTTTATTTCCTTGTAAGACAGACAGCAGCTGCTAAAGTATGTGTATGATGCGGGATGCTTTTTTTCTTCTTTCAAATTACAAATTTTGTCATATAAAATCGCATTTTGGTTAAAAGGTTTATACGTGGGGATACACAAATTGAGTCAAAAAGTTACAAAATTTACCAAAACGAAGACGAATAGCGAGAGCAAGAGAGCAGAAAAGAATAAAAATTTTATTTTGAAATACAATTTGTAAACGTTTTAAATGTCAAATCAAGTTAAGCCAAGCTAAGCCAAGTGAGAGTGCCAGTGCCCTGGGTTAGCTTTTCATACCATACACTTGAGCCTTAAGTGTATATGAAAAGTATAATCAGTTCATGAAGACATTTGTAACACTAGCGGAGCAGCATAATAAATGGCGTATAAATGGCATTTTAAAATCATAAATGTAATGCGAGCGAGCAAATCAATTGCTTGTGTCAGCAGTTTTAAAATATTTTCCTCGCCACCACACATAAAAAAAATTCGTTCGTAATTTGAACACATTTGGGTTCCTATGTAGAGAGAGAGACTGCTCAGCAGTTTTTTTATTACTGTACTGGGGCTGTGTGAGTTACTTCTTGATGGTGTTGTTGTTGTTGTTTCCGTTGTTTTTCATTCATAGCGTTTACGTTTCATTTCATTTTTTATTGTCGATACGTGCAGGTTGTATATCCACCCGACAGTTTCCCCGTATACAATTTTTTTTATTCTGTTGGTGTTTTGGTTCTTTTGAACAAGATTTATTGATGATTTTAAATTTAAGTGTTGTTTTGTGTTGAATTTATTGTATTTCGGCTTCTTATTTTCTTGTATTTTTTTTCTTTCCAATGCTGTCACTATTTACCAACAGAATTTATTGAGTTTTTGGCCAAATTGGTGTTTTTAATAGGAAATTTATGTCGAAACCGGTAACAAGAAAAAACTTCCTTATTTCACACCAAGCAAGTGCTGGAATTTCTAAAACTAAGGATGGGAATTTATTTGAAGTCTATTAAACTTGAATTTAATATTGTTAGGCGGGCAATAAAGAATTCAGTTAAGGGCTGGTGTCTGAGGGTATGTATGTTAAGAGAATGGCCTGTTACTGATAAAAAAGGCAGAATCATTGGGTTGAAGGAAGACTACATCATGGTGGATAATATTTGTGATGTTATGTAGTATTGCCATGCTATTGCTTACTCGTTTTGCTTTCTTTAGTAATAAGAACCTCGCATTAAAGACCCGCTTGTGTACTACGCTAGCCTACTTGAGGGTCTTCAGCCTCTAAATCATACTGATTATATATCGTCTGATAGCTTTTCGTAATAGAATTCTCGGTAGAGAAGGCTGGTGTTGTGACATCATCAATTCCCCCAATTTTGTGAAGCTCTACACGGCCGATTTGAAACTTATGAATAACGACGGCTGTCCTATTTTTATCTGAACTTAAAATATCTCTCTGCCTACTTAACTACTGGAATGCATTTTCATTTGAGGTCATGGTGTTAATCACGCTGAGAAATATATCTTAAGTAAGGAATCTTCATCTTTTAGAACATTTATCCTCTTTCTGTTATAAACTTCAGGCCTAAACTATTCAAATGCGGGGTGCTGTTCACAATGATGTCCTGATTAATTTACTAGATCAGGTACACTTCTATTGAATACCAATCCAAACATGGATGCACCTTTAAATTCCATTAGGCTGTCTATTAAGCAAAGACAATGTTACGTTTTTAGCTTTTAAAAATGTTTAAACTATAAGATCGTAGATTGGAAATAAAATAAAAATAAATTTCTATTTAGTTCTAATAAAAATTCTTTATTATTCGCACAATTCTGTGTGCCACTGTTCACAACTTGATGTAAACAACAACAATTGCTTTTCTTTGTTTTTCCTCTGTTTATACCCTTTGCATAATGAATAACAATTACTAGACTTGGGTGCCCTGGTAGTCTAGTGGGTACTGTGCTAGACTATTAGCGTGAGGGTCGTGGGTTCGATTCCCACTAGAGACTCTGGTCTGTGACACTACACCGAGCAAATAGTCAAGTTACTTCGCTTGTATATAATTAGGATATAATTTGTAATTGTATTGTAATAAATAAATAAATAAATAAATTACTAGAAAAATATTCTACAGATCTTTAAAACGGAAATCTTCAAACCACTATTACCCTCTTCAAACGCACCGCGTCTTCACACAAGACTGAATGAATTTCACTAACTCCGGTCTCCTGCTCTGCCTTGCCTTTTATATGGCAGGGTAAACAGTCCGCTGAAAGTTGTTGAAGGCGAATGTTCGTGGCTTCTCCTGCTCGAAATCTCTATACATTGTTGTTTACATTTATTATTGTAGTATTGTTTGTGTATTTTTGTTTACTTGTTTACTATTTTTTTATGCTGTTGTTTGTTGTTATATTAAGCAGTACGATAATTTGTAAACAGGTTTATTTACTGCATTGTTTTTGTTTTGGTAGCGTTTGTTTATAATTTTAATGTTAAGTGATGTAAAAGCTAAACACCAGTATCTAGATTTTTCATTAATTTACTGATTAATTTACTAGAGCAGGTACACTTCTACTGAATACCAATCCAAATAAGGATGTAGGCACACATTTTACCTCCCGCAGGCTGATTATTAGGCAAAGGAAGTATCATTGACAGAAGCAATGACAATTGAATTGTAAGATCATCTCTGGCACTGTATCTGTAATAGTAGATCACTGCCTAAGGGCACGCGAAGAGACTTTGCTTAGCTGCTAATAAATTCTGCAGATATTGTTGATTTGCTAACGTTCGCCTCTGTCGTGGAAATTTTAATTTAATATTCCGGCTCGATATCACTTTGAGATTTAATTTCTTGTTCTATTGACTTTTGGAAGAATTGTAAACTCTTCAATGAAAATGAAAGCAATATCAAACGACATGAAATTATTTTGACCCACATATTTAAATAAATATTTTACATGCCTTTGTGTATGTATGAATATAGCAAATGCATACTACATACATAAGTGCATAAATGCATTTAAATGCATACGAAAATATTCTAATTTCTCTAAAAATACAAATCAATATTCGATATTTTCGATTCAATTGCTTCAAATAAAACAAACTTCAAGGAAATTTTAAGAAAACAAGTGAAAAAAAAAACCAAAAACAAATTGAAGCTGATATTTTATAACAATTTAAACATGCAAATATAAATACAAATACATGTACAAATATATGCCAAAGTATTTATAATACAATACAGAGATATATGCATGCATTTACATAAATATGTTTTGTTGTATGTATGTGTGTGTATGCTTACATATGTATAATGTATGTTAGAAATATTTGTGTATGCATGTATGTGTGTATTTATTTCTCTTATTAAATATTCAATAAGATAAAAGACAGCAACAACAACAACAACAACAACAAAAACAATAATAATATAATCAAACAAATCTAACATAAAATATCTAAAACGGATTTACAATGACACACAACAACAACAACAACAACAAAAACATTTTATATCTTCAGTTCCAATTATCTATTAAGTATTGTACGTGTAAATATAAGTGTAAGTTTATGCCTGTATATGTATATGTTTGTATGTTGGTGAGACCATTTGAAAGATCTTGTAAAATGTGCAATACATATACAAATACAAATACAAATACATAAACAAGAAATAGAATAGAAATTTCTAACTTTTAATGAAATTTATCCATATTTGCGTGTATGCACATGTATTTGTACAAGGGATTTGTATTTGTATTTGGATATGTTGTTGTATTTGTTATTGTTTTCTATAAGAAAATGTCAATCATGTAAAATATGTAAATTGTGACAGAAATGAATGAAATTTTATGATGTCATAACACAGCAACAACAAAAACGAAATTGACAAGAAACACTCTCTGTATTCTATTGTAACATGCAAATGCTTACAATACGCACACATATATCCATAGATTTACAATTCACTTACACACATACATGCACATATAGTTGTGTACAGAGATATATAATCTTAGAGATACAATTTAAATGCAAAATTTAATTAAGGGGGCTCATATGATTGGGACTATTTACGTTAATTACGTTATGTTATGGAAAAGTCTGTAGTCACCATAGCATAGTAGATAGTTTGTCAAACCCAAGGTTATATATATACATACATAATTGGTCATTACAACGCTTCAGTCAGGATTACGACCTAGTTTCTCACACCATTTATGTTGTGTGTGTTAATTTTATACATGAGTGGTGGGACCTACAGTTTGTAGTCGACTCCGAAAGACAGATTTTTGAGAAAGTTTTCATGGCAATTTTATTTACTCTCAGAGTTTTTGCCAGAAATCTGCTGAGAGGAAATCGCCGAAGAAATCCTTTTTGTTTTTTATTTTGATGTCTGGCCTGGAGCTCGAACCCTGGCTTTTCATCTAATAAGCCAACACACTACCTACTAGACCACGGCGACTTCACCCAAGGTTATATACCTCAAACAAAACGATGTGTGAAAAAAATTCTTCTCCTCTCAGCAGATTTCTGTTTATAACTCCTGGCCATGCAGCCAGAACTTAAGACTTAGCTACTCACAATAATTTTATCTATGTATTGTGGGAGCTTTAGTTTAAAGTCGATGCCGATAGATTGTTGAGAAACTCTTCATGGCAGTTTTATTTGCTCTGAGAGTTTTTACCAGAAGATTGCAGGCAGGAAGTCGCCGAAGAGAATATTTTTTCTATTTGTTTTTTTTTTTTTTGAGATGTCTAAGCTGGGTTCTGAATCACGGTCTCACATCTAATAAGCCAACACACTACCTACTAGAGCGATTCGAAATGTTGGAGCATGGCTGGATGAGGCAGGTTTGACACTTGCTGCACATAAAACGGTGGCCGTCTTGATAAGTGGCCGGAAGATAGTGGAGAAGATGGAAGTGACCGTTGGAGGCACAAGGCTCGAATCGAAGAGGGCGATACCTGGAAGTGATTATCGACGGCAGGTTGAACTTCAAGGAGCACGTGAAATACATCGGTGAAAAAGCATCTGTAACACAGGGAGCACTGGCGAGGATGATGCCAAATATTGGAGGACCAGGTCCATTTAAAAGGAGGATAATTTCGGCGGTAGTAACGTCGATAATGCTGTATGCTTGCCCAATATGGTCGGAGGCACTCTCGGTGGGGACGACGAGGAGGATACTGTCCTCGGTGTATCGTCTAAGCGCGATTAGACGGATAAGTGGCCTCAGGACAGTGTCTGATGAAGCAGTTTTGGTATTGGCAAAGACAATACCAATAGATATATTGGCGGATGAGATGAAAAGGATATACATTCGCCGTCTCGAGTACCCGGGACAAATAGCGGCTATAAAAGTGGAGGAACGAAGGACTTCCATGCACAAATGGCAGTCACGATGGGAGAGCAGTTTAAAGGGAAGAAGGACATTTCGTCTTGCCCCTGATGTAACCCTTTGGATGGAGAACGAACATTGCGAGTTAAACTACTACGTGACCCAGTTCCTAACTGGTCATGGGTGCTTCAGGAAGTACCTGCACAGATTTGGTCATGACACTTCCCCTATATGCCCAAACTGTGTAGATGAGGAGGAAGATGCGGAGCATATTCTAACATGCTGTCCCAGATTTAGATGGTCGGGGGAAGCGAATTTAGAACCAAACCGGCTAATGGAGGAGCTGTTGAACTGCAGGATTCTATGGAGTCAATATAGCCAGAGAATGGCTGAAGTTATGATAGTACTCCGAGGACTGGACAGAGTTTGACGTCTTATTATCCTCTATACGATGCCCTTTTAAATAATGAAATTTTTTTAGGGACAAAACTGCTTTATCATAAGTCTTATTAGTGTGACACAAAGAAGCAAGTCCACGCATTATTTGAACGACAAATTAAGTCTTAATTTTTTCGAACTTTTTTTAGATTAAAAATGTAAACATGCTTTGATCAAAGTGGTGATTTTTTGAAAAATGATTATTTAAGTGTCGAATTAAGCAAATTAATACAAATTTGATTCCGATTAGTACATGAATTCCATGGAATCCTGTTGCTATAAAAAATGTAGATCCATGAACTGAGTCAGCAATAGTAAAAGGTGCTTCAATGTATTCATAAGCTTGTAGAATTGTAAAATAAATACCAATTACAAATTGATTTAGTTTTCTACAACCATTTGTGGCACCCTAATGTTGTCAGTTTTTCACGTTTCTATTTTTTGCTGTTGATTGCCAATAAATTGTTGTATAAATATTTCGAAATATGTCATACAAATACATTTAAATTTACACATACACACACATACACACAAACACACATGCATATACTTTAAACTATATTTGTTTGATTTAATTGCATAAGTATTGTACATGCATCAGAGGGAGGACGAGAGAGATAGAGGGAAAGCATTTAGAAATGGATAGTAATTGCCGAAATGTAAAACAATTTAAATTATTAAATTCTTCTTGATTGTTTAAATATTAGTTCATTTCCTTTCTATTCGTTGCGTTTCGTCTCGTTGAAAAAATTTCGTTTTGAATTGAAATCTTTACAACGTGGCACTGCCGTGTTACTTAGTCTGCGTTATTTTTTTTTTAGAAAACAAAAAGAGTGTAATTAAAACAAAGTAAAAACAAACTTCACCAAAAATTCTGTTTCATTCATAACGTTCGTTTGGTTACATTTTTATTGCACATGATAAAATTAAAAGAAAAAAATGAGAAAAAATCGTCCTTTTTTTGGTTTTTATGGTTTTTTTTTTGTTTTTGTTGGTTTATTTTTATTTTTTTAAGCACAAGCGTTGAATTTACAATTTTAATTGCATAAATATGCAAGAGTAGACAAACGTTTGCATCATGTTTGTTTTGTTGTCCTTACAACTTGAATGGAAAAGTGCTCGTGCAACACAAGCGACAGTAATAGAAGTAATACGACAATAATAGCGAACTACAGGTAACGGGAATTATAATCATTTAAGTCGTTTGAATTAATATCCTACACCATAATTAATTGAGGTAAAGTCGAGACCAACCTAACAAGACTACATGCTAGCAAACTGACAAAAAAGAATCTACCTTTTCTATTTTTCTCGTCTTGACAAGGTCTTCTTCAATCTGTCTCCTGTACGGATGCATGATTTTTTCTAAACGACTACCATGCGACTGCAATCTATTATATTTCAGTCTACGTTTGCACTCGTATGGCTTGCCTAATCCATTTTTATTTAATTTTTTAATTTCGCACTCTCTTTTCGCCACAAAGCTGCGTTAAGCTGCGTTAAGCTTTCTCTATCATGTTGTCAGATTGTGCCGACACGCTTTATTATTTTCCAAATTATCACAACAACTCCTTTCATGAATAGAAGAGTGGGACCTACTGTTTAAGGTCGACTCCGAAGGATAGATTTCTGAGAAACTTTTCATGACAATTTTATTTACTCTCAGAGTTTCTATAAGCAGCCTGCTGACAAGTCGCCAAAAAGGATTTTTCGTATTTTGTTTTACTCGAGATGTCTGAAGCAGTGGTTATCAGAGATCAGCAATGAATCGTTCTTTCGCTACTCATAAGTACTCATGATATTTTGAATATAAGTGAGTCAATAATATTGAAATTTAACTATGTATTCTGATTCATTCATACTCACTACAACGTTGATTTATAAGTACAGGTTGCAATGAGTATGCGTACATTGTTGACATCAAACTCATACCATTCGAAATATGTTTGATTCATAAGTCTAGTCATTTAGATTCACTTTAGAACTTTAGAATAATACTTATAATACTTATAAATGATTCGAGTCACTCAATTTACAGTCTTAGTTGTTGTAGCATTTACAACAAAAGAAAAACGATACATAAGCAAAAGAGACAGAGCAGCAAGCAGAGCAAACACACAACCTTTTAGTGAGTATTTTAGTGTTCCTACGCGAATCATACTTATTTTGTGTTGCGTGTAAATGTTGAGTCATGGAGAGTCGAAATCAACAATATCATATGTGTTCTTAAGTATGAATATGATGAGTACTTTAAACTTTTAATATGAGTAGAGGTTCCATAATACCTTAAAAGAAGTATGAATGCGTATAAGTATCAGAAATTATGAGTATGATTCGATTCTACTCATCTTTCTGAATACTCATTGCTGATCTCTGCATGGCATCTCACATAGTAAGCTTGTGATCTATTTTTATTTTTTTAGTTGTGGCACCTGTGACTTTTCAAACCATATAGTTTGTATGACTTGTAATGGCCAAAAATAAAAAATCATAAAAGTTTTGTGTAAAATGTGTTCCTTTATTTTATTTTATTTTTATTTTTGGCTTTTTTTTTGTTTGGCAAAACGTGAGATCACCTTTTTACGGCTTTTAGTAAAGTTTGGTTGGGTTTCGTTTTTAATTTTTTATTTTCACATTTTTTTTGTAGCGCTGGCGTTTGTATTTCCATTTTATATGCTAATTTAAAACATAGTGTAGCGATAGCAGCATGATTTTTTTATGTTCGATGCTCGCTGTAGACACAAGCCGGTGAATTGTCTTTCATCTGTTTCGGTTTCATAACGTTTGTATGTGTATGTATGTATGTGTGGCATGTGTTATGTTATTATCATAATACAAGTGTAACAAAAATTCATTTAAATTTGTTGGTGTGAAAATATTTCAGTCTACTCATATGTATGTGAGTGTGTTTATGTGTGGGCGACTCATTTATAAAAGATTTTTTCTTTGTTTGCATATGAAAAATAAAAATCACACACACGTGCACAATTATAAAACATGTTCTTATACATGTTTAAACACCATTATCATCACTCTCTCTCTATCTCTCTCTCACTCTTGGTGTTGCTCTCTATTCTATTTATCTCTCTATTTGTTGTAATGCATTTATGATTTTTTACTCTTCGCTTATTTATTCTGTAGCGAGAGCAAGAGAGTGAAAAAAAATTCGAATTTAAAAAGCAGTGGTTGGTATAGAAGTCTATTTGTATGCACTACCACTACAATGTAATAATAGAACCTGGGAATACGGATACTATAGTGTAGCGTACCCTCTAAAAATGGTCTTGATGGCATGTACTATGTATTTTACTTCGTGTTGTTTTTTTTGTACATTTTTTTATTAAATTCTTTTTTTTTAATGACTCTTGTTTTAATTGTTTGCTTAAGTTAATTAATTTTATTTTTCTAGTTTTTTTTATACCTTGTCTTTGGCTTTTTATTATTAATAATTGTATTGCTACATATGCAAAGTTTATTTTGTTGTTTTGCTATTTTTTTCTTTTTACTTAATTTTACCCTCAACTAATATTTAAAGGCCTTTTATATAAACTTAATGGATTTAAATTGGCAGAGTTCCTATCCATACTTTCTGTTTGTAGGTAGAATTTATGATACAAAAATTATTTTTAAACTCTAGATAGAGAGAGAGATAGAGAAAGAGAGCGAAAGAAAGAGCAAGAGTTATTTTAACCTTGTTTTAATTTTTTTTAATTATTTCATTATCTATTGTGTTTAAAGTATTCCAACCATAATGATGTCATTATAATGACAATGTGGAAAATGTTCATAAAAAAAGTTTTTTTTGTTGTTGTCTAAAGGCCTGTAATTATCTCTGTACTGTTATTTACTTTTATTTGAAACTTTGTAAGTATCAAGCCAATAAAGTTGATGGAAACACACATACAGTTTGCTTAACTTCTTTTTTGTGGAAACTTTATTATACCCACGGTAATGGAATGAAAACCTAAAAAATAATACAAATTTCGATAGAGAACTTGTTGGCTACGGAGTACACTTGATTGTAATAATAATTTGTATTAATATAACGTATACGTCCTCAATTAAAGCGCGAGTAATGTATACAATGTAATGATAATGGCTGGAAAGAAAATTTATTTAAAAATTTTAAAAAATGTATGCAAATGCGAATCATTAAGAAGTAAAGAGATTTAAACATTTTCTAAATAAATATTTTGCTTCCTAATTATCACGAATCTGCATCACCTCTACAGTCAAACAACTCTAACACAAACCAACAGAGCATCCTTTGAAAAACAGTAGGTATTCTGATCAAAAAATACTGCGAAAAATACAACAGCAACTTGCACAAAATATAAGGAATGCTCACTAACCTTTCTATGGTGTTGGTTGTTAATGTTACCCTCTTTGGAGGCTTCGGTGGGCTTCTTGGAGAGTTTTTTTAGAGATCTCGTGTATGCTCGAGCTTGTACTCAAGCATGCTTTAATCACATAAACATTGTTACACTTTTCTTAATCAAAGCAAAGGTTAAAGATATGCTCAGAATCGAAGCGTAGGAAAGGGTTTTGAGCGTTGTTGTTTGTGTTAAATTGCTGCAGACTTCATCACTTTGTAATCACCAAACAAAGGAATTACGTTTGATGTTTAAAAGCCGGTGATATTGGCTTTGATTTATTGGCTTAAACACTCACGAAATTTGAATTCAATACGGACGTATATACATAATTGGTCAAAGCAACCCTTCAGTCAGGATTACGACCTAGTTTCTCACACCACTTATGTTGTGTGTTAATTTTATACATGAGTAGTGGGACCTATAGTTTAAATTCGACTCCGAACGACATATTTTTGAGAAACTTTTCATGCCAATTTTATCTACCCTCAGAGTTTTTGTCAGAAATCTGCTGAGAGAAAGCCGCCGAAGAAATACTTTTTGTATTTTGTTTTTATGTCTGGCCTGGGGCTCGAACCCTGGCTTTACGTCCAATAAGCCAACACACTACCTACTATACTACGGCGGACGTAACTGAGTGTTATTATTCAGCGGCGTAGTAATTCTCTTAAACGCAGCATAATTTCTATTACTCAAGTGGAAAAGAAAGGAATATTTCTGCTTGTCTGATGTACAATAAGATCATAACGAAAAGGCGATTAATATCTCCAGATTTCTTATACATTCTTTACAACTTATAACTGCCACGATGCTCTAAATTTAAATGTAAGTGTACATCATAAGGGTAGTACTACCTACTGCTTGACTGAAATTGATTATTTTGGAAGATCAATTTGCAAGTCTTGTGTAGCCAAGTTTACTCAATAAAAATCGATGATTACCTCGATACATTTTAATTTCCTTTAGGTGGCAATATATTCACAACCAAAAATTTATTGTGCCGCATTATTTTTGTTTAAAGCTTTAAATTCATTTTTATTATTCATTCCTTATTTTCTTTCTTAACAACTATTATTATTTAATTTTTTGTTGTTGTTTGTTTTTGTGTATATTTTCCAGATAATTTTATACCTTTACCTTGACCTCTGCTTGTGTTTACCAAGAAAAACAAGAGCAAAAAGTGATAAATAATAAAGAAAACTAAAAAGAAAAGAGAGGGGGATTATAAGGAACAAGACATTATATGACCTGGCCTTTGCATGTAAATAATTTGTAGAAAAAGTTTTTTTTTTTTTTTGATTTAAGCAGAAAACATGCGATACAAACACACACACACGTATAATAAGGGCATGATACTGGGCACGAAGGATACAAGAACGTCTTAAATGCGTGTTGCAGGGATAAGAAACCTAAATAAAGAAACAAAACCAGACACATTTATTTAATACTTACACTAATACATATACATACACATGTGTACATAGGAATATATGGTAGAGACCCAAACATAGGCGTTAATTCAAACACTTTATGACACAACAACAAAAGACCATTTGATATTACCACCACTACTACTGGAGATATATTTTTAGAAACACTAGCAGAGTAATGGTTGTGCTCATCTTAATGGTGATGATGATGTTGATGATGGAGATGATTATCCTCAGAGTACTAAGTGGGTCTAGCTAACTGACTGGCTAATTTAACACATACACAAACGAAATTGTCTCCGGAGACTAATAGTTTGACTTTTTATCATAACGACATTAAAAAAAACATGCAAAAACAACAATGAAATCATGACTCGTCTTCGAATAACAGCAATGCCTGTCGTTGACAAAAATAAGAGAAAGGTTTTCGTTTGGCAAAGTTAGTAACGTGCATATACAAGAGAAAAAAGGTAATATTGTGTTGAAAAATTAATCCTCATATTTCTTTTACAGTAAATGCTTGGCTTATTTATTCATATTTCGTAATGCCAGCATTACCTTCTGTTTTTAAGGCGAAAAATCTTTAACAAATACAAAATAGTCGTGTATAGTTCTTTGAATTTGAATTCTAAGATTTTATCTGCCTCTCTTTCTCTCTCCCTCTCTGTGTATGTGTAGCTTTTTAAATCTCTAGGTATTGTGTCTGTAGTTGTAAAAGGTATAAGCATGAGTATGTGTTAGGTTAGCTTATCAGCAACTTGTTGAACTTTAACAAATTGTTATTCTATATTTTATTGCTTTAAATATGCACTCCACTTCTCTCTTTGTCACACTCATATGCTTTTAAAGGACTGTAGTTATAAACTGTTACATTTTATATATACTCTAACAAACACTTTCTCTCTCTCTCTCTCTTCCTTCTTCTCTTGGCGTTACAAAGCAGTTTGTCACACGTTTTATTTTTATGTTGTTACTCTAGTATTGTATACCAATATAATTGCATGTGTATTTGTGTTTCCTTTTCTATATTTTTTTTTAAATTTTATTCTCTTGTTGTATTGTACTATTGTTGTTGTTGTTGTTAAAACATGTTGTAATTCTACACACTAAATTGTCGTAAATCGTATTTCCTTTTTGTATTTTTGTAACGAATCCCATATCCCCTGTCTGTATACGTTTCGTATTGTACGTTCTCCTGCTCAACACTCTATAAACACTTCCGTTTAGCTTTCCGTGACAAAGTCACACACACATACACACACTACTCACACACTGCTATTCATTTTTCTAGTTGCGTTTTTTTCTCACTCTCCCTCCCTCTCTCTCTCTCTCTCTCTCAATTTATATGTGTCTGTGAGTTTACTTAAATGGCATATTTATATGCACACACATGCATAAGAGAGTGAGTGTATCTTGTGTTAAGGTGTATTAGTGTATGGATTTATGTTTGTGTTACGAATTAACAATGAATCAGTTTTTTTTTCATTAAAAGAGTTTAAAATTATAGCAGTTTCTGCGGTCTTAAGCAAATTAGTATAAAAGGGAATTCGTTTTCATTGAAGTAATCTATTTCAATAGTCCAGATTAGATCAACAATGAATCGTTTTTTCGCTACTCATAAGCACTCATGAAATTTTGAACATAAGTGATGTCAACAATATTGAAATTTAACTACATATTCTGATTCATTCATACTCACTACAATGCTGATTTATAAGTACAGGTTGCAATGAGCATGAGTACAACGTTGACATCAAACTCATACCATTCGAAATATGTTTGATTCATAAGCCTACTCATTTAGATTCTCTTTAGAACTTTAGAAAAAATACTTATAATACTTATAAGTGATTCGAGTGACTTGAATCATTCATCAAAATTTACAGTCTTAGTGAGTATTTTAGTGTTCATACGCAATTCCAATTTATTTTGTGATTCAAGCAAATGTTCAGTTATGGAGAGTCGAAATCAACAACATCATACGTGTTGTTAATGAATACGATGAGTACTTCAAACTTTGAATATGAGTAGAAATTCCATGATATAAAAATAAGTATGAATGCGTATAAGTATCAGAAATTATGAGTATGCTTCGATTCTACTCATCTTTTTGAATACCCATTGCTGATCTCCGGTTCGCATACAAATATCAGAACGGAATCCATGGTCTTAATTTTTTTACAGAATCATTGGTTATAGTTTTTTGAGAATGATGTCCTAGTAAAATGAAAACTAAATTAAGAGAAGAATAGATTGCTGGGCGCTCGTTATATCCCGTGCGTTGTACTTTTAACTGTTCACAGTACATGCGACATACGAAAGCATAGTCCATACGTCAGTGGTTCACTCTTCTTACGAAATTAATCAGCTCTGCTAAGAAAATCAATTACATACATACACACATAATTGGTCATTACAACCCTTCAGTCAGTATTACGACCTAGTTTCTCACACCACTTATGTTGTGTGTGTTAAATTTTATACATGAGTGGTGGGACCTACAGTTTAAAGTCGACTCCAAACGACAGATTTTTGAGAAACTTTTTCATGGCAATTTTATTTACTCTTAGAGTTTTTGCCAGAAATCTGCTGAGAGGAAGTCGCAGAAGAAATACTTTTTGTATTTTGTTTTGATGTCTGGCCTGGGGCTCGGACCCTGGCTTTACTACGGCGACTTCAATTCAATTAGACTTTCCAAATCAATGTTTGAAATATTTTTAATGCTCTGATCTAAGTGAGCATTTTGAGAATTTCACATACTCTCTTAGGAATCATTCTGTGGTATATGAATGTGTGAAATATTCAGAAGCCATATGGAGACTGACAGGTGCTTTCCAAGCGTATATTTATAAAAAGTGTACTCAATTCAACAAGGACTAGAGGTACAGACAGGACAGAACACAGATATTCTAACTGGTCGCCATCGAACATCTTAAGTCCTTATAGTTCACGTGGGAAATGAGGACAATGGACAGGCAGATGAATTTATGAATTTATCGCGAGGGGTGTTTCCATAACTTGGCTTGAGGTTGGTAGTGTTCTGTAGAGTGGAAGAGGAATATGACAGTCTACAGTTTGTGAAACATTTTGATACAATTGTAAACACTTGATAGACACAATTGTAAAGAAACCCTATTTAGGTTGAGGATAATGCTATTACGTTTTTACCTTTTAAAAATAGACTGTAAATAAAATAAAAATAATTCTGTGTTTAGTTTTAATTAAAATTCTTTATTGTTCATACAATTCTGTGTGCCACTGTTCACAACTTTATGTATACAACAACAATTGTTTTTCTATGTTATTCCGCTGTTTACAGCCTTTGCGTAAACAATAACAATTACTAGGCAATTATCCGACGGATCTTTGTAACGGAGATCTTCAAACCACGATTACTCTCTTCAAACACATCGCGTCTTCACACAAGACTGACTGAACTTTTACTAACTCGTTGCTTGCTTTGTCTTACCTTTTATATGGCAAACGTAAACAGTCTGCTGAATGTTCTTGAATGCGAATGTTCATGGCTAAGCCTTCCCGAGATCTCTATAAATGTAAACATCGTTGTTTTGTTATTGTTGTTTGTGTATTTTGTTTACATTTATTCTTGTCGTGTTTGTTGTTGTATTTTTGTTTACTTGTTTATCATGTAAACAAATTCATTGATTTTGTAGCTTTTGTTTATAATTTTAATGTTAAACGATGTAAAAGAAAAACAACCAGTATCTAGATTTTTCCATTTTCATAACAATACTTCAGACTTTGTACACTTTCTTCTCATGCCACCAAATTTTGAACCGTGCCTTAGCTAGTGTACCATCTAGCAGGATTTCAAAAGAAAAATCTTCTAAAATGCCACTCATTGTGGGTTATTTTAACCACGGCTGTAAGTCTAACATCTGATTGGTGTTGTATTTACTATTTAAAGGAATTATTTAGTCACCGTATTAAAGCTTTGCAAAACATAATTTATCTGCTCTAAGCTTTTTACTATCAGCTACGGGTTCTTTGTTTTTCGTTTTGTTCTTTAAGTACAATTTATATTCTGTTATACTCCGTATAAAGAACACTTTTCTCTTGGGTTCGAGTTGGTTTCGTTTCATTTCATTTCATTTTTATATGGCAGCGTTTTTTTTTTTTGTTTTTGCCAGAAGTACCAGAACATAATTTACGTTTATTTGTGGAGTACTTTAGCAGCGTTTTTCTGTGTCTTTCTTTTTTATTTTTGATACTGTGGCCCTTTACGTTTGTTTTTTTTCAGCACCCTCAAGGGCTGATTGTTGGTGTCTGCTGTTGTTTCTGGTGCCGCCAACGAAAGTGTCAGTGTCTGTTTGATGTTTCAGAGGAGAAACTCCCCCAGTAATACAAAATAAAAACTAAAACAAAAAATGAAAGTGAGGTGTAGATATTTAAAAAAAGAGGTGCTAGTTTTGTGCTTTTTTTTGCGTTTTGCTGGCAAAGTAGCAGAAGCAGCAACAGTAGCAGCAACATTTTTTAAATAGTTTTGTGCCATTTTTTATTTGATCTTCTTTCTGTCTTTCACCTCTCTGCAGTGTCAGCAGCGTGTGGCTCTATTTGTCTTGTTGCCAAACGGAGTTAAAATTTGTTCATTTCATTTGTTATTCTTCTTCTTCTTTGTCTTTAGTGCTGCAGCTCTCACTATAGAGTGTAATAGTGAGAAAATATTTGTGGATTTTAGAGTGAATTTATGACAGCTTAAATATGCTGTTACATGATGTTTGCTGCTGTTATTATTTCAAATTATAACAGGTGATGTCGAGTAAGTAACATATTATACACACATGGAAATTTATTGTACATACATATGCTACGAGGGATCGTCATAAACCATATATAAATGTGCATGATTTAATGCATAGCGTGTAACACTATAAATTTCGCAAAGGTTAAATTATGGCATTAAATTTAATAATGACCATGAAAATATTTGAAAGGAGTTTAAATATTTAAATTCAATCAACAGTAACTGCAAATAAGTATATATATATATAGGGAAATAAATTTATTGTTTATTTATTAGAAAGTTTATTATTCAATAAACATAAAATGATCCTTTGCAATTGTATCTAAAAACCATCGAAATTTTATTTTTTGTGGTTGTGTTTCCAATTTGCGCGTTTTGCTGCGCCACCAACTAAAATAAATTTTAAGGAAAGACATTATGTTGATTCAGATGAACGGGCCTGAGTAGTACGCATTCGATCACTTTCTAATCACACTTCTCGTTGTTCAAGTGATTCATGCCAACGGTTCTCAGCAGCATGTACTCGAAGATTTTCCAGTCTCAATGCTAGTTGCCCGTCTGATTCTGAGGCTCGTAGTGTCTTTTCTTCCGTGCTCGAGGTGTAGGTCGACCAATTGCTTGCCGATTTGGAGGCATGATTGCACGGGAACGACGTGAAAAATGTGTTAAATATATTAGATGCTCACAATGTACCCAAACCAATTGAACCCAACAGATTTTTTAAAAAATTTTCAAAATTAAAATGTTTTTTAAAATTTTACGGGAATGAGTTATAAAGGGTGTTTTTTATAGAGGTATAGAACTTTAAGTTAGCATTACCGATGATATGGCGACCGATTTAACAGCTGTCAAGTGATTTATTCTCAGTTTGGTTTGGCAATTCATCATAAATAGACTCACGCCTGAACAACGCTTGCAAATAGTGCAATTTTACTTTGAAAATAATGGTTCTGTGCGGAAAACGTATCGCGCACTACGTCCATTTTATCATTTATCCATTTTATCGACAAAATCGTCTATCAGAGCAGTTAATTCGATTAACCATGGAACGTTTTCGCACCACGTTTACTCTTATTGATAACTCGCATCCCCAGAGACGCTGTACGGCGCGTACAGAAGAAGCTGTTGCTGCTGTAGAGCGTAGCATTGAGGAAGACCCGAATGAGTCCATCCGCCATCGAGCACAGGAATTGGATCTGTGTCCATCCACTTTATGGAAGATTTTGCGGAAGGATCTTGGTTTGCGTGCTTACAAAATCCAACTCGAGCAAGATTTGAAGCCAAACGATCATCAAGTAAGGCGTAGATTCGTCGAATGGGCCCAAAACGAGATTACCGTTGTTCCCGATTTTCATAAGCGAATTTTGTTTAGCGATGAAGCGCACTTCTGGTTGAATGGCTACGTCAACAAACAAAACTGCCGCATCGGGAGTGAAGGTAATCCTCAAGTGTATGTGGAAACACCGTTACATCCAGAAAAAGTGACTGTTTGGTGCGCTTTATGGGCTGGTGGAATCATTGGTCCATACTTTATCAAAAATGATGGTGGCCAGAACGTTACAGTCAATGGTGATCGGTATAGAGCCATGATTACTAACTTTTTCATTCCTGAATTGAATAACCATGATGTCCAGGAGATATGGTTTCAACAAGACGGCGCAACATGTCACACAGCTCGTGCCACAATAGATTTATTGAAAGACACGTTTGGTGACCGCCTAATTTCACGTTTTGGACCTGTGAATTGGCCTCCAAGATCTTGTGATTTAACACCGCTAGACTACTTTCTGTGGGGCTATGTAAAGCCATTGGCCTATGCGGTAAAGCCACAAACGCTTGACCATTTGGAAGACAACATTCGCCGTATTATTGCCGATATACGGCCACAAATGTTGGAAAAAGTCATCGAAAATTGGACGTCCAGATTGGACTACATCCGCGCCAGCCGTGGCGGTTATATGCCAGAAACCATATTTAAAATGTAATGCCACAAGATTATCTTTCGGATAAATAAAATTCATGTCAATCGAATAATCCATCGTTGTTTTATTGCAACTTAAAGTTCTATACCTCTATAAAAAACACCCTTTACTAAATGTGATTAAAATCATAAATGATAAATGCTAAAACGTCTGGTATTTGCCCGATCAACACATGATCATATACATAGTTTACGATTCAATTTTCATTTTGAATAATTCTTAGTGGCGCCATCTATCGGAAATTAATCGCACCAACTTAGAAACGTCGACTTATGCGCAACAACTTCGCTAAAGATCATATCATGATCAAACGTACAGTTTACGATTTAATGCATTTTGAGTAATTTTCAGTGGCACCACCTGTCGGAAATTGGTCATACCAACTTAGAAACCTTCCTTAACTCAAGTGCAACAACTTAGCTGAAGATCATAGCATGATCAAATGCATAGTTTACGATTCTATTAATTACATACAAACAAACATTCATTTTTATATATATATGTATATAGATGGATTTAAATGTTGGTATTTAATAATTTGCTTTGAATTTAATAAAGAAACCCACGTAAAAATAGTAATTAGATGGGAAACGAATTAAAAATGTTTGAATTCCGGATCTTTATAAACCCGAGTCTTCAGTTTGACTCATCATTGTCTCATCATTATTTGTCACTCACCATATTCATATTGAACTCGTTTGTATAAACAGAGGCCAACTCTTTGAATTAAATTTGTTTCTCTGATGTAGAATTTTTTTTCCATTAAAACACAAGTCCGTAATAAATGGCAACCACAAAACGCTTCTAATCAGATGAGCCAGCGTTTTTATCTCAGACTAGTCTATTCCCTTGTGGAGAGCAATCAATTGCCGTGTAAGATATATCTGCATTAGGGCGTCTGCTTTATGAATAAGACTTTTTATTTCGAATTTCTAGGAAATTATTTAGAAATAATAAAAATAAATAATTACAATATGCGACGAAATAAAAAAAAAAATTAAATATACCCAGCAAATGACGCAGTGCAGGTTGTAAGTTTTGTTGAGTAGAACTCAACAATTTTTTTTTATATTTCTTGAACCCTCCAAACTTGCCTTATTTGACGAAAATTGTTTTTTTGGACTTTACGCACAAATTTTTTGATTACACAAACATTTCTGAACCGATGTCTAAATTTAAACCTTATTAGAAAGGAGAAGGATGGGCCTTTAAGACGATATACATATATATATTATTTGACCTAATATACTATGGGGTTTGATGAGGTAAACTTGACAAATGCGAATTTTTTTCAAATTTTTTCAAGTTTGTCCGTTCTTAGTAGGAAGCTTTAATTAAAAAATATATAACAAGAGGTGACATTCTGAAAGTGCATTATCTTGTGAAGAGATTGATACTTCGTTTGATCAAATCGGACAAAAATGACCGTAGTTATTATTTAAAGAGTCAAACAGTCGAGTTATATTTTTTATATGTCATCTTATCAAATGAACTTTCAGTTCAAAAATTTGCAAAAGTTTTAATGGCACTTGATTTTTTACCGCAAAATGTGTCAATTTCATGTTTGTACGTTTGTACATTATTTGACAAAAATGGATTTTTTTTGTCTTTACGCACAAATTTTTTGATTACACAAACATTTCTGAACCTTTGTCTAAATTTATATCTTATTAGAAAGGGGAAGGATGGGCCTTTAAAACGATGTACATATCTATATTATTTGACTTAATATACTATGGAGTTTGATGAGGTAAACTTGACAAATGCGAATTTTTCTCAAATTTTTTCAAGTTTTCCGTTCTTAGTAGCAAACTTTAATTAAAAAATATGAAACGAGTGGTAAAATACTGAAAGTGCATTATCTTGTAAAGAGATTGATACTTCGTTTGATCAAATAGGACAAAAATTATCGAAGTTATTATTTAAAGAGTGTAACAGTTGAGTTATGTTTTTTTTATATGTCATCCTATCAAATGAACATTCACTTCAAAAATTTGCAAAAAGTTTTGATGGCACTTGATTGTTTACGGCAAAATGTATCAAATTCATGTTTGCACGACTGCCAGAAGTCGGCTAATATTTGTGTTTTTTTACAACTATTATTATTTCGCTTTGCGCAAATATTGTCCAAATTCTGGTGGCCGTTCAAACGTTCTATTGACACATTTTGCAATAAACAATCAAGATTCATCAAAAATTCTAAAAATTTTTGAACTGAACGTTCATTTGAAAGAATATATGCGAGTATATGAGAAATTGTAACTCGACTATTAGACTTTTTAAATAATAACTTCGATAAATTTTGTCCGATTTGATCAAACAAAGTGTCAGTCACTTCACAAGATAATGCACTCTCAGAATGTTATCATTTATTTTAAAATTTTTAATTAAATTTTGCAATTAAGAATGGCCAAACTTGGAAAAATAAGAAAAAAGATAATATTTTCCAAGTTTACCCTATCAAATCTTATAACATATAAGTTTGAACAAAAGGTTTATGTACACCGTTTGAAAGGCTAATCTCGCCCCTTTCTAAAAAGCTTTGGATTTTTGAAGTAGGTTAAAAAATGTTTGGGTAATTAATAATTTTGTGTGAAAAGATCAAAAATACGGTTTTTGTCAAATAAAACAAGTTTGGAGGGTTTGAGAAATATAAATTTTTTTTTTGTAGTTTGACTGTCGCTACGTGTTATAAAACAAACAAATTTTGTCAAAAAAGAAAAAAAAATATTTTCTTTAGTTTTATTTCATTGCTACTGTACCTTACTATAAATATTTTGTCAGTCATGGCGTATGATTTATATTTAATTGAATGCCATGTCCCATATTACTTATACGTACGAGTGGTTTATTTTCATATCGTACATATTATAGCTCGTACAACAGAAGCATATCCCTGAAATAAATGCAATGGAAGTATTTATTGTTTTGCAATTCTGTCGATTATTATTGAGGAAATATAATATGTAACACCCCCCACAGTGTTAAGGGATGTGCAACTTCAAATTATTTGTTTAGCGTTGTGATTTCGGGTATCATTAGTTTTAACCTTCAAAAAACGTTTCCTTTTTTTTTGGGGGATAATAAAAATATTTCGTAGCAATTTTGTGCCATGCTGTGCCAAATAACTTCCGCTGGTTATATCCTGGACAAAAAGGATGTGAATTGTATGGAGTGCTGCAAAAGTCAGCACCGAGAGAAGTTGCAACGAAAACAGTTATCGTTTGCCAGGAAAACCAATAATGGATAGTTAAAGATGTATAGTTAGGCGAAATATATATGCACTGTGGACTGTGCATTGTATTTATGTGCGCTTCTATATGAATAAGCGTTTGTGTGTATTGTAATGATAGAAAAACATGTGTTAGGGTGGTCCATATCCTATTGATTGATTATCAAAAGAAATGCATGTACTAAAGCGATAGCTTCAAACGAAAGATGCTTTATATGGTTTGCTTTTAAGCAATAAATTAATCGTATTGAAATGAGTTTGTTTATGTTTTAATGGAATTGCTAAAGGCAATCTGTACACAAAATTATCTTCACATGATTTAGTGTTTATTGGACAATGAGAGTTTTTCACATTGATTTAGAACCACCTTAATCTGTGCTTGTGTTTGTGTAAATGCTTAAATATTTAAAATGCTTAATAGATAAAGCAAATAATAACATATGCAAAGTAATACTTTGCTTTTCTAAGTCACAGGATCTCTTGCCTTAAAAAGAAACTCAACACATTTAAATAAATGCACGTATGTATGTGGGGGAAACAGAGAGAGAGATAGTGGGAGTGCAAGAGTGTATGTAAATATTTTGAAAATATTTTAAGAGAACTAAACACATCTATTGCTTACTTCCGCTTGAATGGAAATGCATTTTGGTCAACCAACCATATAAAGTATCCTTAAGATATTGTACAAGTTTTCAACATTGAAACCAGCAGCAGTCGTATTCGTATTCAAAGGAACAATTTGTTCGGCAATAGAAAAAAAAGAAACACACAGCAATGATGACAATAAGCAGCAGCAGCAGGCTATAAGTTGCAAGGACTAAAACTCTTCTCGCTTCCCGCCCGCATGAAGGAAGGAAGGATAATATTTGTTTAAGTAGGAAGTTATAAAATAGGAAGAGACACCCAAGGGACTCTAATAATAAGTGGTGGCCCGTAAAAGATCTCATTATGCTTGGAAAGTTATGCAGATTTTTTCTTTTTTTCTTTTTATCTGCCAATGGAAATTGTAAAATCATAGAAATAAAATACAAGAGGGTGAGAGAGCTGAAATAAAAATTCTCAATAAATTTTTATATGATTTTTATACACTTTTATTGCCTTGTAATCGTTATACTTTTGCCAACTAGTTCTTAGAAATTGTTAATGCATGCTCTCGTTCGTTCCCTTTTTTTTTTGTTGAGAGCGTCGAGAGAGAAGTGCCAGTCATAATACCCGTACTTACCATTTACATTTATAAGTAAAAATAAATGCAGTTATCTGTATGTGTGTGTGTGTGTATATATAATTGCAATTGTATTTGTAAGACATCTTCATCTGCAAAAGTATTATAATAACACGAGTTGTAAGTAGAATTTCTTTATCATTTTGAAGTGCATGTAAATGCAACAGAAAAATTGTTACGAATCAAATAGAGGGGATTATGAATATTGAAACGAATTTTTATATTGCTACAGATGGGATTACCTTGATCCACAAATAAATATTAATTTTAATACACAGATTCAATCTTTCAATAATAAAAACTAACACCTTGTAAGAGGATTTAAAGGATTTGAAAAAAAATAATTCGTTTATTTAGTGTGAAGTAAAAAACAAATTTCATTGCTTCATTTCCTTACACACTAAAAGCTAGATAAACAAATTTGCCGTAAGATTGTCTGTCATGAGAATGGCATTAGGTTAGGTTAGGTTAGGTTAGAGGACGTGTACTTGTCAATTAAGAAAAGTACAGTACCCGGAGGTCGAATTGACCCATTGTACAACGTCCTAGTTTCTCACACCACTTATGTTGTGTGTGTTAATTTTATACATGAGTGGTGGGACCTACAGTTTAAAGTCGACTCCGAACGACAGATTTTTTTGAGAAACTTTTCATAGAATTTTATTTACTCTCGGAGTTTTTGCCAGAAATCTGCTGAGAGGAAGTCGCCGAAGAAATATTTTTTCATATTTTTGTTTTTATGTCTGGCCTGGGGCTCGAACCCTGGCTTTACGTCTAATAAGCTAACACACTAAATACTAGACTACGGCAACTTCAAGAATGGCATTAATATCGATAAACTTTAGATTTCACGTTTAATTTTGATTCACAGAGCTGTGTAAGCCTATAGTCTAGTAGTAGTGCTACTCTTCATCTTAACATATTATGGCTTAAAGTTGTTCAGCTGTGATCGAAATATTGTTACAATTAAACCTCTTTTAGGTAACCGCTTAACTTCAAGAACTTTGCATATGCATTTGCCATCATGGCTAGGCAATTACAAAGTCTACAGTAAAAGGATTTAAGAGCAGTTAACTTAATCAACAATATTGTTAAGAAAAAATCCTGATGCTGCTGTTTTGCTTTTACATCGCTTAACATTAAATTTATAAACAAAAGCTACAAAAATAACACAATGCAGTAAACAAACCTGTTTACAAATTATCGTACTGCTTAATATAACAACAGACATCAGCATAAAAAAATGGTAAACAAGTAAACAAAAATCCACAAACAACAGTACCTACGTACGTAATTGGTCATTACAACCCTTCAGTCAGGATTACGACCTAGTTTCTCATAACACTTATGTTGTGTGTGTTAATTTTATACATGAGTGGCGGGACTCCGAATGACAGATTTTTGAGAAACTTTTCATGGCAATTTTATTTACTCTCAGAGTTTTTGCCAGAAATCTGCTGAGAGGACGTCGCCGAAGAAATACTTTTTGTATTGTATTTTGTATTTTTGTTTTGGCTTGGGGCTCGAACCCTGGCTTTTCGTCTAATAAGCCAACACACTACCTGCTAGACCATGGAGACTTCAGTACGAGAATAAATATAAGCAAAATACACAAACAACAATAATGAAACAGCGATGTTTACATTGATAGAGATTTCGAGGAGACGAAGTCATGAACGTTCGCCTTCAAGAACATTCATCAGACTGTTTACTCTGCAAAGCAGGCGACTGAGTTATGTGAAGACGCGGTGTGTTTGAAGAGTGTAATCGTGGTTTGAAGATCTCCGTTACAAAGATCAGTCAAACAATTGTCTAGTAATTGTTATTGTTTATCTAAAAGAGTGTAACGAGGAATAACAAACAAAGCAATTGTTGTTGTTTACATCAAGTTGTAAGCAGTGGCTTACAGAGTTGTGCGAATAATAAAGAATTTTAATTAAAACTAAACACAAAATTTATTTTTATTTTTTTGCAATCTACAAGCTCATATTTTAAACGTTTTTCAAAAATAAAAACGTAATAATATGTTATTCCTGAACAGTCTTGGTGGTTACATTCTTACTACTGAACTGAAAATATCGCATTTTTTTTTTTTGCAAAAACTGGACACTGCATGCTCATGGTATCTGCAGATCCCATAGACGTGTTTCTATGTACATGGCATTTAGTTTTTATGAATTCCTTGTTTTGTTTAACAACAAATGAAGAAAAAATAAGAAAAATAAAATGAAACGAAACGATTGAAAAGGCAAAGGATAATAGAAAAACAGCAAAAGGATACGCTTGCTAAACATTCTTTTAGATTCTAAGCTGAAAAGAACACAACGACAATACCAACAAAGAAGAGGGGGAAGAAACTAAAAAATACAACTTCAATAAAAATGTTCAGAATATGATTCGTAAGAAAAGAATATTTCAAATAGGTTTTATTGCGAAATTTGTTACAAAACGAAAGAGCATAACTTTTTTTCTTCCAAGGAAGAAACGAAAATAAAAACTCAGTTTTACAAAGAATTTATTGCAGGCATTTAGGGGGAACGACAAAATAAAAACGAAGAGAAGAATATAAGAAAACTTCAACAGGAAATAATATCGTGTAACAAATGAACAATTGCAATAAAAACGTGTAAGTTCTTCGTTACAAGTTGTCACAATCCTAAATCCTTTTAAAATAAGGATTTCTGAAAAATAGTTTCTCTATTTCAAT
This sequence comes from Sarcophaga variegata, assembly GCA_932273835.1. Taxonomy (NCBI): domain Eukaryota; kingdom Metazoa; phylum Arthropoda; class Insecta; order Diptera; family Sarcophagidae; genus Sarcophaga; species Sarcophaga variegata. Next base: position 119,077,223 of record OW026361.1, read on the forward strand.
TCTTTGTTATTCTATGATCTTCCTTTTGCCATTCTTCTTAGCCATTTTAAAGTTTTGTTTGTATTTTGCGGACAATACATACAAGACATTGAAATACAAAAGATAAGAAATTTTGTAAAGATTTGTATGTCATTTTGTATGCATTTCATCACAGTCCTCTGCCATTATCATACTCGTACAATCATTTTAAAAGTATTCCTTTGAAAAAGATTCTTTTGATGATGCCGATGATTTTGATTGCCAACGATTAAATTGTTATCTGATAAAGGTTTTTTTGTTGTCCACTAATGCTGCTGCACCATTCACTATTGGTGCGGCATTCTCTATTGCATTAAAGACATGTCAGGCAGAGAAAAAAGAAAGTATTCTTCAAATTGTTTTTAAATATTTTGTTTCCTTCTCCCTTTTTCCCTTTTCTGTCTTCTTAGGACATGGTGTTGCATTTGCAACATTTTGGTTGCCAACAGATTCTTATTGCAATTGTTTGGAATTTAATTTAATATTGGCTCTCGGAGATTGAGGGGGTTTGCAACACTTTTTTGCATGTCAAGTATTTTATTCCTTAGTCTTGCAAGAAATGAACGAATGAATAGTATTTACGAGAATTTAATTTTTTTTTATTATTAATTCCATTGGATTTCGATACTTATTCTAACTTTTATTTCTTTTGCTAAATTATTTGAACATTTTATTGCAAAAATAAAAGAATTCATTGGACAAAAATTACTCTTGTGCTCTATTAATAGATTCAATACATTTGATTATTAGATTTGAAAGGAAAAGCAATTCTATTTGTAAATATTTTTTAAACAACCTTGGCATATTACCGAAGGGCTTTTAATAATGATGATACTACACCTGTAATCATTAGAACGGTGGGAGTTAAGATAGGTTCCATCTATTTATTAAGAGAGACAATTTGAGATTTTATCATTGTGAAGTCACCGTAGTCTAGTAGGTAGTATGTTGACTTATTAGACGTAAAGCCAGGGTTTGAGCCCCAGGCCAGACATCAAAACAAAATACAAAAAAAGTATTTGTTCGGCGGCTTCCTCTCAGCAGATTTCTGGCAAAAAATCTGAGAGTAAAAATAAAATTGCCATGAAAAGTTTCTCAAAAATCTGTCGTTCGGAGTCGACTTTAAACTGTAGGTCCCACCATTCGTGTATAAAATTAACACACACAACATAAGTGGTTTGAGAAACTAGGTCGTAATCCTGACTGAAGGGTTGTAATGACCAATTATGTATGTATGTATCATTGTTTTCATTCATCTTTACAAGACAGAAACCCACAAGAGTTAAATTAAAAGGACTCTGTACTGCATAGTTAAAGATCTTTAAGCAAGACTTCTGGAGTCGGTTGGCATTTTACTCGATTTATTTCTAGATTTCTCAGCGATCTTACTATATGGGTTGTTATACATAGTGTTACGTTTTTACCCTTTAGAAACGTTTAAAATATGAACTCGTAGATTGCAAATAAAATAAATTTAAATCTATGTTTAGTTTTAATTGAAATTCTTTATTATTCGCACAATTCCGTGTGTCACTGTTCACAACTTTATGTATGCAACAACAACTTATTTGTTTGCTATTCCCCTGTTTACACCCTTTGCATAAACAATAACAATTACTAGACAATTATTCGACTGATCTTTGTAACGGAGATTTTCAAACCACGATTACTCTCTTCAAACGCACCGCGTCTTCATACAAGACTGACTGAACTTCACTAACTCAGTCGCCTGCTTTGCCTTGCCTTTTATATGGCAGGGTTAACAGTCTGATGAATGTTCTTGGCGAATGTTCATGACTTTAATCTTGTAGTGTTGTTTGTGTATTTTTGTTTACTTGTTTACTATTTTTTATGCTGGTGTTTGTTGTTATATTAAGCTGTATGATCATTTGTAAACAGGTTTGTTTACTGCATTGTTTTATTTTTGTAGCTTTTGTTTATAATTTTAATATTAAGCGACGTAAAAGCAAAACACCAGTATCTAGTTTTTTATTTTCGATTCCTTGATATTAGGAGCATCACAATGTTCTGTTTCATCCCCATGTCTAACTTTATTTCTCATTTTTCTTAATAATTTTCGTTTTTAACTACCAATCCTTTCCATTCTAATGCAGATGTAGGTAGCATTTATTATTCATATTCGTTAAAACGTAATCTAAGCCCCTTAAATATTCATCAGCGGATTCAAATCAGAACTGTCACAAGACCATTCTTCAGAGTTAGGTTTGAGTCTTTTTTGTTTTCTGGGCTCGAGCAGAATTTTGCCGGAAATTCTACGGGTAGTTTTTGAACACAGAACGATTAAGTAATTTTATAACAGCTTCCAAATGTTTTTATTGATCCCTTGTACTCAGATATAAAAGTCAGTGATGCCATTGAAAGACTTCCCACCAAACTATGACTGAAGTTGAGTTATGGCCCTTTTCGACCAGAGGAATTCCTGGTACAGAATCATGCATTACGGATTATATTTCCTAACTCATGTGGTAATAATTCCTTTATTCAATGACGTACCAATACTTGTCTACCTATTAAGTAACAAGTACTTGACGTGTTTAAACTTGTTTAGTAATGTGGTGTATACATTTTATTAGAAAGTTTTATGCGAGAAAATGTTTTTGATATTTTAAGAGATGATCATGACCATCACAGAGGCATGAACCTTATTAAGCACTGATGCAACAGCTTTGAGAGTATTCGAGAGAAAAGTAATATGTAAGATCTTCGGTTCAGTGCGAGTTGGCGATGTTTTCCTCATCCGATCCAACAGTGAGCTGTATGAGCTCCTCAAAGACATACGACAGCGTATAAATACCTAGCAGCTGCGCTTGCTCGGCTATGTCGTCCGAATGGAGGAGGATGCTCCGGCGAGACGGGTTTTAATGCAGGAATCTGCGGAAGTCGTTGAAGAGGATGACGTTGTTTGCGGTGGAAGGACCAAATCCACGAAACCCTGTCATCGATTGGTGTGAACAACTGGCGTAGGCGCGCAAGAAGCGGATGCGCCTGGAAAGATGTGTTACGGCAGGACGAAATCTGTTAATCGGGTTATTAATGGCCAATTACGTAAGTAATCTAAGTAATATCATAATCATTTATTAATCTTGTTGTTTAACACTTTCCAAGGTCTATTATATCATTAAAGTCATCAAGTTGTAATCGTTTTTAACATTTTGTTTTTCAAATATTTCCACACGTAAAATACGTTTTTTTTAATTCTCTTCACTTTTTGCTTTTCATTAATCACAGAAATTATTTTCCCTTTTGCAGCAGCAGATTATTTTCTATTTAATTTCACTTTTTTCTGTTTCTGGTATCCTTTAATGTTCACTGCATCTACTTAATGCCACAAACATACTCGTACACGCACATAACAACAACAACAGAAAAAAGGGCAAAATTGTAAAACATTTGATGAAATACCAAAACGACCGACCAACCCAACCCAGCCAACCAAACGGCCAATCGACCAACCGACATACAAAATGTTTCATTAAGGCAATTATTTTGCGGTTAATTTGTAGATAATGAAACTTTGTGGTTATTTTGCAAAATGTTGCAAAGAAACAAAAAAAAAAAAAAAAAAATTTTTAAAAAAATAAACGAGGCAGATTCATTCGTATTTGATTTGATTTTTCGTTGAATGCGAAGAAAACTACTTTCACACTCTTGCCATATACAAACGATTACAAACGGATTTTACAATTTTGTTGTAGAAGAGAGAAAAAAAAATAAAAACAAAACAAAAAGGAATTTTAAATTTTCCGTTTAATTGAGAGTGGAAGGAGGATGGGGCTGGGGAAATGGCAAGAAAAGGGATTTTAATTAAAATTGAATTTATTATTCATTTAATTCGTGCTTTAATACTAAAGAAAATAAAATGAATTTCTTCCTCGATTTTCGGTCATATTAAAGTTTGTTGGAAATGAAAGTAAAATATTTGAAAAGTCCTCCTTGTGTTGCTTTTTGTATGAAAAAGAGGGATAAAACACTTCAAAACAGAGAGCAATGAGTATTCAAAAAGATGAGTAAAATCAAATCACACTCATAATTTCTGTTACTTATAAGCATTCATACTTCTTTTAATATCATGGAACCTCTACTTATATTCAAAGCTTAAAGTACTCATCATATTCATACTTTACAACACGTATGATGTCTGTATGCTTCGACTGTCCACAACTCAACATATGCACGAATCACAAAATTAGTATGACACTAAGACTCTAAATTTTGATGAACGATTTGAGTCACTGGAATCATTTGTGAGTATTATAAGTATTTTTTCTAAAGTTCTAAAGCGAATCTAAATGAGTAGACTTATGAATCAAACATATTTCGAATGGTATGAGTTTGATGTCAACGTTGTACGCATACTCATTGCAACCTGTACTTATAAAAACGTTGTAGAGAGTATGAATAGATCAGAGTACATAGTTATATTTAAATATTGTTGACGCACTTATATTCAAAATTTCATGAGTGCTTATGAGTAACTAAAAAACAATTCATTGCTGATCTCTGGTGAGAACAGTGCACGGCGAGAATTTTGTTTGTAAATAATGGAGACTGTGGAGTCGTTTACGTGATTGCATTTCGTCAAGGATGCAATCCGTTCTCGTTGGCCAACTATAGACAAACTGGATGCATATTCTCAGCTCTTTGAGCAAGGCGGACACGCCTAATAAGATACTTAAATACTGGATTTTTCAATGCTTTTCCTTATTTTGTGATATATATTTGCATTTGTCCCTGGACTACATACATACATACATAATTGGTCATTACAACCCTTCAGTCAGGATTATGACATAGTTTCTCACACCACTTATGTTGTGTGTGTTAAATTTTATACATGAGTGGTGGGACCTACAGTTTAAAGTCGACTCTGAACGACAGATTTTTGAGAAACTTTTCACGGCAATTTTATTTACTCTCAGAGTTTTTGCCAGAAATCTGCTGAGCGGAAGTCGCCGAAGAAATACTTTTTTTTTGTATTTTATTTTGATGTCTGGCCTGGGGCTCGAACCTTGGTTTTTCGTCTAATAAGCCAACACATTACCTACTAGACCACGGCGACTTCTGGACTATGTAGGTTTAATATCAAACTCATATCCAGAGAAAGAAAATCAAAAATATTTTTACTTCTTATTTTAGCTAATTTTCTCAGAAAAACTTTTTTTTTTCAAAGTAAGTTTAACATCTCATTGAAGTCTTGTGTGTGTGGATGCCAGAGAATACAATTGAAGCAATCATTAACACTTGAAATTCGAGTTGAATAAACTTTTATTGTTTTCTTCTTCTTTTGTTTTTTTGTTGTTTTTGTTTTTCTAAAGAACTTATTGAATTCATTTGTGTTTGTGTTGTTGGTGTTGGCGCTGTATTTATATTTATTTAACATATCGGTATGGGCATTGTATACGTACATACAGGCTTATTCTCCAAATAACGGTAATTGCTATAAATATCATTGAGAGAGGAATTTTATTCAATAGGGACAAATAAACAGGGTGTCTTCATAAGTGTACAGTGGAGAATTTAGGTCTCAACCACTCTCTTCTCTACTTCAATACTGAATTTTTTTATTGTGAATATTATTCTTCATGTGTAGGTCTCTGTGTGTCTGTGTATGTATGTATGTGAGCCTCTTTTGTGCACACTGTACGTATGGGTGTGTGTTTGTGTGTAATAAATTATGACGCCACAAATATAATCTAAAGTTTACTTCCGTTATAAGTTATTTATGTTTCGTAAATGTCTTTTGATATTCCTTTGAGTATACAAGCATAGTAATGCCAATTGAGCGCTTTTAAAACGGTTTAAAGTGAAAGAAAAAAATTTAAATGTAAACTGTTATGCATTTTATGTGCCTTTGTTGATTTTTCTCTGTTTCTCTGAGAAATATTAATCAAATTGAACTTGATAGCCATGTCTTTCGTAAAAATGTATTTGGTATCGTAATGAATCCTACACTTTGTCAAGAGGTGGTGCTGCCTGACCTTCCAAATGATATTTGTCGAATAACTATTAATCGGTATTCCTGATATTATTCATCGTTGGCTAGACTCCTACCTCTCCCTTAGGACTCAGAGGGTATTGTTTAGGAATGAATTGCCTAAGACTGTATATGTTACTTCTGGTGTTCCGCAGGGTAGCCATTTGGGTCCTTTACTGTTTTTATTGTTTCTTAATGATCTTCCTTGTGCTATTTCTGATTGTAACATTCTGATGTATGCTGACGACGTTAAATTATTTTATACTTTTGATGATGATCATGGCCAGGCTGTTCTTCAGCGAAATATCGATTTGTTTGTAACTTGGTGCAGAATTAATTTAATGGATCTTAACTTGAAGAAATGTAAATGCATGGTTTTCTCTCGCGGGGGCGTAATTTCGTCCACTTATGTGATTAATTCTTGCCCTTTGGAAATGGATATGAAACTGTTTTATTGATCATATTAGTATGATGATTGGCAAAGCTCGGGCTGTTCTTGGTTTTGTGAAAAGATGGGCTAGGGAATTCATTGATCCTTATATAACAAGATTGCTATACATTTCACTTTTTAAACCTATTTTGGAGTATGTATGTGTCTATTATTTGGAATCCATGCTATCGTTGTCATAGTGATTCAATAGAGTCTGTGCAGAGGCAGTTTTTATTATTCTGTTTACGTGGCTTAGGATGGGATTGTGCCAATGGGTTTCCGTCATATGAGGCTAGATTAGATTTGATAAAACTTCCAATTTTGGAACGTAGAAGGACTGTTTTAGGGGTTTGTTTTGTTTTTAATCTGATTAAAGGTGATATCGATTCTGAGTTTTTGCTTTGTAACCTGAATTTCAGTATTCCAGCAAGATTTTCACGGCACTATCGTCCTCTTTCTTTAGATTTTTATAGAACGAACTATGGATGTAATTTTCTTTTCGTAGATTATGTAATGACTTTAACTTATATTATGATTTAATTGATTTTAATTATAGTGCTTGTAATATAAAACGTAGTTTATATGCTGGCATTAATTTGTAAATTATTATGTAAAAATGTATTTTCGTTCTTGCCATAGGTAGTTCCTGTTTATTGTTACTTTATTCAGATTGTGATTAAGTTCTGTAGCTGTTTTATGTTCTCGTTGCCACTAGTTTTCCCTTACCCGCTACAGTCCGGACTGTAGTGTGTACGTGCCCCTACGTAATGGGGACGAGCCCTCCGCGCTCGGGTGAGGGTGGGTTGGTGTGAGGCCGGGGACGTTCGAATGCCATCCCCTCTGGAAAGTAGGGACCAGAGGACTTCCTGTATGAAATATGTTTCTGTTTTGTTTCACCTTTTTGGCATTAGTGATGAATTGTTTGAAAATCTTTGGTCGTAAAATATGTCACAGTGTACTTCAAAATAATCTACAATATTAAGTCGTTTCTGATTTCCAACGTAATTTTATTTTTCTGAACATTTTAAACACATTCCTTGTACTTCCTTTTTGGGAAAACATAACTGTTTCTTTCCTTTTCTCAATTTTTTCTTTATAAGTGTACAGCACTGATATAGGCCACTAAAATTTCGTTCAGTTTCTTGAATACCCAAACTTATAGGCGTCTATGTATGTATGCTTGCACCCATTGACACAAACACACACACACACATAATATTGTTTATGACTCGAAGTACTAAGAGTACTGTTTCGAATAGATTTCTCAAATTGTGGAATAGTGTTTGGAATAATTTTTCTTTCATTTTCGACATTTCATGAATTGTGTACATTGCCCTCATCATTAATGTGTGTATTCCGCAAGCGTATAGGCGTAGATAGTGAGATATTTGAGAAATTAAAATTTTTATTTCGTTTTACAATGAGTTTATGCTGCAAACAACATTTAAATTTAAATTTATTAACATTCAAACATGGATTCATTTAAAATAAAATAAAAGTACGACTACAAAGGAATTAAACCATAATTTAGAGACTTAAACTGAAGAAAAAAAGTTTTTCAAAGACAATTCTAAGTATTTATTTCATTTGAGGGCTACGAAATTTTTATAAAACAAAGTAGGTCTTATTGCACTCTGCCACATTAATAGACTGTTAGATTTGGAAATATCGATTATAAAAAATTAAGCAAAATGTAATAAAGAACGCCGTAAGATAAAAAAAAGCAAAGAGGAGCAAGCATTTCATAAAGTGTCCGCCAAATAACTTTTTTTTTGAAAATGCTTTAAAAAAACCTACTGAATATTTTCTCAAATTTCTTTTTTTATTTGAAAGTACAATCCTTCCGGTTAATAATGGAAAATAATTTCATTCAAATGGCTGCCTCGGCTGGCCATGCAGTAGCCTACACCAGAATATGCCGATTTTGGCAAAAAAATCATCTTTTCAGATGAAGCTCATTTTGATCTTGGCGGGTATGTAAACAAGCAAAATTGTCGCATTTGAGGCACAGAAAACTCGCACGCATACATTGAATAGCCGACGCACACAAAACGAGTCAGAGGCAGAATTGGGCCATTTTTTCTTCGAAAATTAGCAAGGAGTGGCCGTTACCGTCAATGGCAATCGTTATTGGGCCATGTTGAACGAATTTTTGTTCGCAAAAATTGAAGAGGAGGATACTGGCAACATTTGGTTTCAACAGGACGGCACTACGTGCCACCCAGCCGAAGCTACACTCGATGTTTTGCGCCCTGTTTTTGAAGATCGCATTATCAGCCGCAGAGCTGATGTCATTTGACCACCTTGGCTACTGCATGGCCAGCCGAGGCAGCCATTTGAATGAAATTATTTTCCATTATTAACCGGAAGGATTGTACTTTCAAATAAAAAAGAAATTTGAGAAAATATTCAGCAGTTTTTTTCAAAAAAAAGTTATTTGTCGGACCCTTTAAAAGAATGAAATGAGGGCAAGCATATCATATAAACAGTGTCTAGACAGGTCAACAACTGGATTTCAAGGAAAAATGCCACCACTTTGCAAACATTGCACCGCTTTCAAATTGCCATGATCTCTGCTTGGGAAACACTGCAGTTCAGGTGGTCAGTTTAATATCAGAACTCTTAATACTTTTACTTACTCAAAAGGAAATTATTTTTTTTTTCTTCACAATCATTAATCACAGCATCACGATTGTATTTTGCTATGTGTTGTAAACAAGTAAAAATTTACCTCCTTCTGTTGTAATAAAAGATTTTGAATCTCAAAAATAATTTGAATTAACCGATGCAAACGCTTTTGATTGATAATAAATTGTTACGGGTGAACGATTGGAAATTTTGTATTGAAAAACGTTGGAGAAAATAAATGAAAAGTAAATGTTACAAGACATTTAATATTTTGAATTTGTGATAAAATTAACAATTTCCATGTAAAACATTGCTTACATCCATCATATGCATAAGCACACACATACACGCTGTCTCTCTCTCTCTATCTACGAACAACAAACGAGCATATTGAAGAGCAAAAGTAAAGGAATGGAAGACACACATACAGAGAGAGCAAGAGAGAGAATGAAAATTAATTCCAAAGAAATAGTAAATATTGATGTTAGAAATTTAATAATTTATAACATGTACATACATACATATACACTCATGCATATGCGTATAAGTATGAGTATAAATAAGAATGTTTGATGTACACATGTTAGTCCTTTGCTATAAATCAAGTACTCGTTTGTGCAAACAATCTACCGAAGAAGAAGAGAAAAATGAGGGAAAAAAGTAAAGAATATTGATTAATAAACTTTACACATACGCTTACATAGACCCTTACTATACACTACATTCATCACATATTCGTTTATGTAGATATAAAGTTAACACAGTTACTTTTTGTATATGTGTAGGTGTATAAGTGTGCAGTGATATTAAATTAAAAAAAGAAGCAGAATAAAAATAAAAGGAGACACAACAACGTTTTAAAAAAAGGCAAAAAAAACGATTTTTTTTTCTTAGGAAATATAGAATTAGAGAAAACTGTGATGGAAATGGAAAATAAGGAAAAGCTATACATCATCACATTTAAGTTTAAAGTGGAAAATTATATGGAAAATAACAAAACCAAAAAAAAAGAAAAATAGAAAAAAAGCAAAAAGGAAATGGGAACAAAACAATTACTTGCATAATAAATCAACTTGTCATGTTTGCGCATAATCTGCCATAGACAAACACTATTGCAGTCACACGCACATACACCTACATGCATACATACATGCATACATGCATACATGCATAGACAAAGAGTCTTGTGTGTATTAAAATTGATACAATCATAAGTTTGACAATCACATACCATACCGTATGCATAATAATACATGTGGCTATGTGTGGAGTGCAAGCAACTGCATTGTTGGCAATAGGCAATGCCAAAAGTGCTTATCCTTTCACTTTAACCCACACATTGGTGAAGGTATGGCCGTCCCTTTGAACGCTTTAGTGGCAGATACTTAGAATATTTGTAAACAGAAGCTCAAAAATGAAAAAAAATAACACTACAGTGATAGACTTCTAGACTTCTGGTCCAAAAGCAGATCCATTGTTTAAAACATAATACCTGTGATTTGAAATATGTTTTACACTCGCAGCCTTTAATACGCTAAGCAAAGGGCAGTTACAAGTTTGGGAGCTCAGCAACTATTCATTCATAATTGATCTTTGATGATGAGTCCAACATACATACATACATAATTGGTCATTACAACCCTTCAGTCAGGATTACGACATAGTTTCTCACACCACTTATGTTGCGTGTGTAATTTTTTTTATATACATGATTGGCGGGACCTACAGTTTAAAGTCGACTCCGAACGACTGATTTTTGAGAAACTTTTCATGGCAATTTTATTCACTCTCAGAGTTTTTGCCAGAAATCTGCTGAGAGAAAGTCGCCGAAGAAATACTTTTTCTATTTTGTCTTGATGTCTGGCCTGGGGCTCGAACCCTGGCTTTACGTCTAATAAGCCAACACACTACCTACTAGACTACGGCGACTTCAGACTTCTGGTTAAATGAGGACCTATTTTAATGGTCCAAAAGCAGATCCATTGTTTAAAACATAAAACCTCTGATTTGAAATATATTTTACACTTGCAGCCTTTAATACGCTAAGCAAAGGGCATTTACAAGTTTGGGAGCTCGGCAATAATTCGTTCATAATTGATCTTTGATCATGAGTCCAACACCTTTTGTATTACATTTCACTGTGAAACCTGCTTTAGTTTTTTTAGCACTTCATAGATAAGGCCTATTAATGGTTCACCCTAAAATCCTTGGTTGGTTTTTATTATTTTTTTATTTTTTTTTTTTGATTTAATATGACAGTTTTAAACAAGTGCCTGCCTGCTTCTCTTTTACTGTGCATTTTATTCCATTTTTTTACTGCAACGTTTTTTCTGTTCATTTCAGATTTTTTTCCGCTTTTCCTTGATGGTGTTCTTGTTTTTTTCCTCGTCCATAATATTCAAACAAACTAAACCACTACATGCAATACAAACAAAAATCCTTTATTACAGTCTACACTACATGTGTATGTACAATAAGTGCCCATGCACATATGCATGGATGTGTGGGTGTATTTAGTACCTTTAATAAAATGCAAATTACAGACAACAATTTTACTCTGCGGCTGTTGTTGCTGTTGCCGTTGCTTTTTTTATACAATTTTTTTTCCTTCTCTTCGTTTTTTCTTTCGTTTTATTTTTCATTTTTAACTGTATACAGTTTAAGCAACGAGTTTTTCTCTTCTGTGCTTTTGTACGAACGAACGTGAGTGTGCAAGTTGTGTACCATTTTTTTCTCTCCTTTTTTTTGGTGAATTATTTATAACTGTATTAAAGGGAATTTTATGGAGATAACAATAGGAAAGTGGGGGGTAGGCAAAAGTGTTGTACGTATACTACACGAACAGTGCAATCATGCCAATCATTATCGTCCCTTGTCCTCTCGCCCTCCTGCACTTTTGTTAAGCTCCAGTGAATACATTTATACGTCCATTGATTTTCGTAATCATTTGCAAATTTTAAGTATTATCAATTATCCAAACAATCCGGATTGTTGCAATTTTCTTTTCATTCTTTTTTTTCTCTCCGTTTTTTTTGGATTCCTTTTTTGACTTCATGGGTGGTAATTTTAATTGGTTTTGTTTGCATAGCATTGTAGCGTTTCGGTTGTAGTAGCAAATAAAGTGTGGTAAAAGTAAAAAAAAGTGCAGAAATGTTCGGAAATGTTTAATTGTTTTAATTTTTTTTCTGTTTTGTTTCGTTTTTTGTTTTTTTTTTTGGGAACTTGAATTTCACAATGAAGCATACTTGGCCATGAACCTTATGCTGGCTAAATTTACAAGCTTTTTTCCTTAATCGAAGGTAGATTTATAATGTAAATCATTGTGAAATACCCATAAATGAATATACAAGTCTTTGCTATGCTCCCAAAAATGGTATTTCCACTTATTTAGAATCACCTTGATAGTGGTCTTCATTGCTGGTGGTCATTTGACATAGCAAGCCCGTAAAAAAAAAAATTAATTTATACCGCTCTTATATTTTTTTCCTGTTTCACTTGCCTCGGTCAAGTTGGACATTGCGCGGAAATTCTCTCGGGACGCCAACCTATTCTGGGTCAATGAGAAGTCCTGCTCCACCGCTAGACTCACCTGGCCCTTGATGGATAGACGTCGTACCAACCAATTACTTGGTCTTGGTCGTGACGTCATCTCAACCACAGTGGCCGTGCTTAAAGGTAATTGCATTATAGGTAGACACGCGGAGAGAATAAGGCTCCCATTTAACGATTTCTGCCGCGGGTGCAGATCCACTGAGGAAGAAGAGACTGTGATCCACTTCTTCTATCAGTGTCCGTCACTTGCTAGATGCAGGCGTAGATTATTTGGCTCTCCATTTCTTGTCAGCTTGACAGAGCCATCATCTATTGATATCAAGGATATAGCTTCGTTCATCAAACTTTGTGGCTGGTTTTCCATTGCGGGGTAGTCGTGCTTTTGATGTGCAGCCCTTGCGCTGACCAACTTCTTCCTTTTCGCTGATTTTGGTGGAACTTGGTCAGTACAGGGACTGCGTTCACCCGTGTCATCACAACGGGCCGCTATGCGTGCTCAAGTGAGCTTTGTGAAATCAGAGCTACCACTCCGACCTAACCTAACCTAACCTTTCTTTTTTTTAAAGAATCTTTAAATACATTTTTACCAGTGGCAGGCGTGTGCTGGTAAGACTTATTTGATAGACCATGTAGTTCATGGCCTTTGGCATCTGTATGACTTTCATTGAGGCATACAATCTTGGTTCAGGTGCGTTATACTTGATACTTGTTGCAGTAATTAATCTTTGGCCACAGAACATTGGTGAATATTGTCTGCATGAAATGTTTTTTTTTTTCAGTTTTAGCCATTCAGCCATTCAGCCATTCATTCCTATATGCTCGCAAACAAAAAGGTATCCCGGTACAGAAAATAATTATTTCTATTTACTTTTGCAATTGTTCTTAAGATTTTAAAATTTTCACTTCAACAAAAGCATTGACAGTACAATGCGAATCAAAGATGAAGCAAAAGAAAAGTTTAAATCTGTAGCCAATTATAACCGACCGACAATGGTACTTATGACTCGTATCAGCATTGTTTCCAATACAATCATGTTTTCCTTTTCAGTCAGAGGGCGTGTTACTGTTCAAAAGGTGCTGTTGTACTCCGCTTTACAAATACGAAGAAAAATGTTGTGAAAAAGTAAAGCAAGTTAACTTAGTGAAGCAAAACAATGGAATTGGAAATCCAAATATTATTTTTGAAAACGTTTTCTTCAAGTGATTTTAAACAAGATAGGATACAACTGATGGTAAAGACTGGCAATGGAAGAAGCCCTACACTAAAAGGATAAAAAGTAGGTTTCACTGGGAGAGTGTAGATGTGATGAGTTATGATGACGTTTCATTAAACTAAGAAAATATCTGTACACGTAGTCGTGCCGCCATTGAAATTTTTGATTTTCATCTGTAAGGATATCTTTCAAGCAAAACAAATATCCTGCAAACAATATCTGATTTTCAGCCCGAAAACAACTAACAATTAAAAGATGCTCAAATGATTTGTATCATTCCATAAAATATAATTGCTTTCAGGACATATGGGGAACGGGTTTCGATAACTTGAACCGCTCTCGGCTTTGATGCATTCCATTCCACCGTACTACTTTAGATACTGAGTCGTAGTCCACAGGTTTTTATTAGGCAGGGCCTAACATTAAGCATTTTATGTTGTTTCAAACCTTACTAGCAATTGAAATGTACAGCAAAGAAAACGTATTTAAATATGCATGTGTTTGTTTTAACGTGAGTTTGGTAGGAAATAAGTTTTTTTTGGTGTTGACTTTAAGTTCAAATAAATACAAACGAAAAAAAAAAGAAAACTTTAGGACATTAACACCTGGCTGAATACAGGCATAGCTGAGAATAACGGTATAAATGAGAAGAGAAAAACAAAAAACAACAAAATTTCACAAAAAAAGTTAAAAAAAGCAAAGAAATATCATAAAAAGTTTGCCTGGTAATCTGCGTAAGAAGAAATCTCCAGCCTCGGTTGTGAAACAAAAGGAATCACACTTATTGTACCAACAAACAAAACAAAACAAAACAATGCACAACAAAACACAACTAAACATAAAAACCTATGAACCAACAACAACAACAACAAAAACAAAATAAAAACAATTGTAAGAACAACTAGAAAAAGTACTTTTGCAACCAGCAGTCAGGCAGTAGTAGTCGGAGCAGCAGTAGCAAGCAGCAGCAAGCAGCAGCAGCAGCAGCCAAATGTGTATTTAAGATTTTCATCACAAACATTAAACGGATCTTTAAGTATTACAAGCATTATTACTTATGGTGGCCCATATTATGATATTCTTGCGGAGCGGGTGGTGGCGGCGGAGTTGCCATTGTATTTCCTTGTTTTCTCCCTCACTTTAATATTCACACACCCGCACACATAGAGTAGCAAACTAAGAAAACAATAAAAAAGTAACAAAGCAAAAAGAAATAAAAATAAAAATAAAAGTGAAAATAAAACCGAAAAGAAACGAAACGATACGATACGAGATCCCATAAAAAATATTTCATTCAACTTTTCTACGCTCCGGCAGTTGTTTTAGGTGTTGTTTACACTCGTACGTGCGGTTAAATAAATGGGAAGTAATTAACTGGAACTGGAATACAAATGAAAAAAAAAACCAAAAAGAAAGTAACAACAACAACAACAATAGCAACAACATTATTGGATTTCTTTATATTTCTATTTAAGTATTCTTGCAAATGTTAGTGTTTCGTCGAAAAACTTTTGGCGTATAAAAGGATAGAATATCTGGCTTTAATATTGTAGCCATCATGTACGAATGCGTTTATCACTTAAGCAGACAAAAGGAAACGCACTGATCCTAAGATAATTTAATAATAAAACTAAGAAAAGAAGAAAAAAAAACAAAATAAATTTTAATAAAAATACTATAAAAACTACTTTTGCAAAAAGCAACAAAAAAAAAGCAGAAAAAAAGAAATACGGAAATCATAAAATTTCAACCTTGAAAATATATTTCAGATGTGGCGTATGGTGAAAAGTAAAGAGTAGAGAATGTCTTTATTAGCAGTACCACACACACACAAACACAAAAAGAACGTACGGAACTCTTTATCTAATCCACCGCCATAGCTTGTAGCACTGTCTTAGACCATCTTTAAATAGAAGAAGTGATTATGTTTGCTTTACGACAGGAATATCTTAAGGTTCTCTTTATGCACCACTATTCTGGACTGTGTTGGGTGAAGGTAAACTTGCCTTGAAAACTTCTAAAGAGGCATTTGTAGTAGTATTTGTTGCTGATTAAGTCATGGTTGTGTAAGCAGTACTTTTGGAAGATGTGATGATGAGAACGACACCTGCTACTGCATGGCCAGCCGAGGCAGCCATTTGAATGAAATTATTTTCCATTATTAACCGGAAGGATTGTACTTTCAAATAAAAAAAGAAATTTGAGAAAATATTCAGCAGTTTTTTTTAAAGTATTTTCAAAAAAAGTTATTTGGTGGACCCTTTACATAACTGACTATTTAAATTAAGGTTTTTTATATCGTTTACATAAATTGTCCCTGTGGGACTCCATATTCGATAGAACTAACAAAACTTTTTGCATTATTGATATTTACATACTGTTTTCTATTTGCAAAGTAACTTTTAAACAATAAAAGTTCTCTATCCCTTATACCATAAAACCTTAGTTTCTGTAGCATTATCTGATGATCTACTAAACACAGTTACTAAAGTATACATACGGTTAACAAATTTCAGAAATTTTTTAACTAATCCGTTTTCGTTGAAAATCTTTATAATTTCCTCGATCTTAAGGCGGTCTTTTGCATTGGTAAAAAAATTTCTGAAATTGAACTGAATTGTACCATGCACAGGCCCACAAAAGTATACATCCGATTAACAAATTTCACAAATTTCTGAACCAATGTAAAAGACCGTCTTAAAATCGAAGATAGATGTCAGACAATTATAAAGATTTTCAACGAAAACGGATTGGTATAAAAATTTCTGAAATTTGTTAACCGTATGTTTACTTTTGTGGCTGAGTGTAGATCAAAAGTCTTAAAAAAATCGAAAAACATTCCCGTAACTCCAGATAAACTGTTATCAAGACCTTTGCAAATACTTTTAACTACGTTGAGGACTGCGTCCTCAGTACTACACCCTTGTCTAAATCAATAATGATAATCATACAAAAAGTTGTTATCTTCCATATAAGAAAGCAATTTCTCACACAAAATTTTTTTGAAAAAGTTTATCAATTGAAGATAGTTCAGCAGTCGGTCGATATTTGTCTACAGTGGATACATTTACTTTGCTTCGGTATTGGCACCAATTTGTGAACTTTCAAAATGTCAGGATACACTGAATTGCTTAACATTTTATTAAAAGTATCCAATAAAATTGGAGTAAATTTCTTCTCGACATTCCTTAACAAATTTATTAGTATCCATATCCAATATAATCCTAATTACATTATCAATATCCGTGTTTTCAAGGATAAATCTTTTCGATGATTGAGAAAGTGTCCTTAGTACATTATAATTATCATTATGATAATTTTCAGTTCCATTCTTAAGATTTCTTATGGCTGTTGTAAAATAGCTGTTGAAGAAATTTACTTTAGTTTGATTACAGCAAGAATTTAAAAGAATTCCCTTATTTCCTTGACATCCAATGCTAGAATCAATAAACTTCCAAGATTTCTTTGGGTCCTTACCAATTTTAGATAAACGGCCCGAATAATTGTCTCTATCACCTGCAAATGCCACATAGATTAATCCATCGAAAAGGTTGCAACACAAATTTAATTTAATTTTACTGCTTCCCTTGCTTTCCGTTTCCGTTTGTATTTCAATTTTATGTTCTTTATTAATAATAAAATTTTATTTTATTATTGTCGCTGTGTTAATTTCATTAGAGTCAGAGAGAGAGCAAGAAAGCAAATTAAATTGAATTAAAGTTTTAATTTTTAATTTTATTTGATCGAATAATGAAATCTTATGTGACCCACTCACCACTCACTAAGCTCATGAATGTCGTTATTATTCTTGTGCAAAGATTTCTCTTCACTTCTCTTCTCTTTCATACTTAGTTTGTTTGTTTGTGTGTAATTAATTAATATTTAGTACTCATACGCCACCAATGACTTCTGAACAATGTGTAGTTTGTTCGTGACGTGTGTGCAGATATGGGTTTGCGTGCATGTGCGTGCCAGTGTGTTAATGTGATAGTTTCTCATTTAATTTTCTTCTTGATAACGGCCATAGAAATTTCATTATTTCACAATTTCAATTTACTTTTGCCCCACCACCTACACCACTACACCTACACCTATACGCATTGCAAATATGAACAACGCAATAAAAAATACAACTTGAAAGCATTTACACTTCGGTTATCTGACCGCCGACGCCGCCGCCGCCACCACCATCATCAATGGCATATAAAACGAACAAATGAACGACCATTCTTCTGCCAATGTCAAATGGAATGCAGGAGTACGCGTATATATGCGTGTGGAGGCGTGTGAGAGAGAGAGATAGGAAATGCTCATTGCATTTATTTTGTTTTTAAAAGGCTTTCATTATAATTAAATTCCTAACAACAGTACTCGGGCATTTTTCTAATGCTCACACACACAGCGTACGATGGCATTCGCAGTTTCTATGTCACGCATAAATGCATTAAAGGAAGCAAAAAAAAAGAGGAAATCTTATCATAAACTTGATTGCGGCAACATGCTTCCTATTGTTTACATATGTATGTGTGTTGGTGTGTGTAGGTAGGCAATATGAAATCGAAAGAAAACATTGTCAAGAATTCAAAGAAGAACAAGTGAAACCTTCAGGCTTTTTTTAGTTGATTTTTAATAGTCTTAATAGCTTCCGCTTATCGTATGCATCATAAAATTTTACGTGAATTATTATTCAACTTTTTACGATGTCATAGGAGAACTATTTCTCGACAGTAGTGTCTAGAATAGTAAGAAAACTTAAAGAAAAATGTTTTCTAAACTAAGCAATGGTAATTGATATATTTTATAGCCAATAAACGTTTTATTGCTGTTGTTCAAATGAATTTTCAAATTGTTTTAATAAATTTTGAATTCATAAATGCTCTGATAAAATCAGCAGCTGTATTATTGCTTATAATCATACGTACAATATTATAAAATATAAAAGCATATGGCATGTTTTCCATTGTAAGTATGTGTGTGTGTATGTATGTGTTTGTATATGAATCAAAATCAATAGGCTTTTAGTAGTCATTTACATAAAATGACATTAAAATGTAACATTAAACAATGATTGAATGAGGAAATCTTATTATTACTGGCATCGTCATTAATGGCATCATACCGTACAGTATCGCAATATCATAACCATTGTCATCATTGTCGTCATTGAAGTCAAAGTAAAACACCAGTCACATTCATTCATTCATTGGTTCCTTCATCTATTATGATATTTTGATATACTCGTACATAAACTCATTCATTCATTCATTCATTTATTAGCTTAGCCATTTACTCATATTATAACGTAATTAGGCGTTATTTGATTTGATTTGATTACGAAATGTGGCAGAGTACAGGGGGATATTTAATGTTTTATATCCTCTTTATTCGTAATAAATTATTGAGAGGATTTTGATTAAGAAAGTCTGTCCTTTTTCCTACCGTCTACGTTCTAATTGTTGAAATTAATATGTGGAATAATAACAGATTGATGGAGGCATTTAGATAAACGTTAATGCAATTATCCTGTATTTCATTGTATTTAATATTTTAAACGCCTAAAGATGTAAGCGATAGATATTGTTACGTTTTTATCTTTTAAAAACATTTAAAATATAAGCTCGTAGATTGCAAATAAAATAAAAATAAATTTATGTTCAGTTTTAATTAAAATTCTTTATTATTCGCACAATTCTGTAAGCCACTGTTCACAACTTGATGGAAACAACAACAATTTCTTTTCTTTGTTATTTCACTGTTTATACCCTTCGCTTAAATAATAACAATTACTAGACGATTATACGACAGATCTTCGTAACGGAGATCTTCAAACCACGATTACTCTATTCACAGAATACTGACTAAACTTCACGGACTCACTCGCCTCCTTTATGTTACAGGGTAAACAGTCTGACGAATGTTTTTGAAGGCGAATGTTCGTGACTTTGCTTTCTAGAGATCTCTATAAATCTAAACATCGTTGTTTCATTATTGTTGTTTGTGTATTTTGTTTACATTTATTCTTGTAGTGTTTGTTGTTGTATTTATGTTTACTTGTTTACCATTTTTTTATTTTTTATTTTTAATTTGTAAACAGGTTTGTTTACTGCAATGTTTTGTTTTTGTTGCTTTTGTTTATAATTTAAATGTTAAGCGATGTAAAAGCAAAACACCAAAATCTTTATATTTCATTTTCGTAACAATACTCGTATGTAAGCGATTTGGGATTTTGAGAGTAAAATTTTTGCAATTTTGTGGAAGATTCTACCTAAAGTCCATTGACATTTGTGGTCATTAATGCCATGTAATTAGCGAAATGCTGCCTTCATATATTGGAAGCCTGTAAACAAGTTACTGTTCTAGGGGAAAGATACTTTAACTTGGGGTCAAACATTTGACTCTTGTGCCTAATTTTTAGGCATCATTAATGCTGTATACTCAACACTGTTCGATTTTTATATGTTTATGCCTTTTCTGATCTTTTCTACCTCATTCTGTATTGCTCAACAACTTATATTCGAGGAATGCGGCGAAAATAATGACAGTCTAAAGGCCCAGCATAGAGTCACTCCTGCCAACAGTTGCTCTTAAGGTCCCAATCATAGCTGCCAGATAAATGAGGCACCAAATCGTCAAATATTTGAGAAAAATCGTCAAAATCGTCAAAGACGTTTATTAAAATCGTTAAAAAATCGCCAGAAAAACTAAATAAATAAATAAAGTTTTTAAAAACCAAAATTATTTCTACTGTAGTAAAACATATAAATTCAATGTATGTACATATCTGAGTTAAAAAATAAAACATTTAGCAAAGAATTTATTGGAAATTAAAAGCTAGCGTCCCTTATCTTCAGTTAATATTTTTTTTTCCAAAAAAATGGAGAAATTTTATATCATTTTCAGGAAAAAATTGTTTAAGGTTTAAACAATCTATCTCAGCGTTGTTTATTGACACATAACCGCGACAGTAATATTACATCATCTATATCTATGGGCGGGGTAGATATTAGGAAGTCAGAAGCTTTTGATGTTCTCAGCATGAAAATTCAGTGTAATGCTGACACATTTTTCAGTTCCTTCTCAAGTTCTTATCATCCGATCTTACTATTTACACCGTCTATAACTGACAGAGAATGGAATACATCTCTCATGTATGGGTCGGTGCCCCAACGTCTATTTTGCGGTTTCTCAACCGTGTACATGAGCGGCCATAGCATCTCGTTAATGACGGTAGTGTATCCAACTCCATTGAATCATTGGAGCATCGTTGCATAAGGGGACTTTTTCCCGAAAATCATATATTCCATTGGTCGATTGGCCAGTGGATCGCACACTGCATTACAGTAAAAATATGCTTTTTAGTCTGACTATTCGTATTGAAACTCAATTCCTGCAGAGGTTTTTCCGATTACTTATGGTATAAAAATATACAAGCCTAATGTTCATAATTTATTGTTATTTTATTAGGTTATTTAGAAGTTGTAAGTTTTCAGCTTTTAAGGGGTTAAAAAGGAATAAAATACAGAAAAATCATCACAGGTATTCGAAAGTAAATTGAAAATATAATACTTTACTCCTTGTTTTTACTAACTAACATAAATTTCCAATAGTAACAATTGCAAAGTAAATTGTAAAGCTTAAAAGTGGCTTTTAATGTACTGAAAGTAAAGAATATGATGTAAATTTATAATTTTTAAAAATAGTCAAAATAAACGCATAAATCTGGGCAACCGCGGCAGCCATATAAATGAAATAAAAATTCATTTCCAACCGGAACAGTTGTAGTTCACAGAAAATCAATAAAATTTATCAAAATTTCAAAGTATTTTTTGTTTTTAATTTATTTTTAAATTTAAACTTTTAGATCGCCAACCCATTATATTTACTCACATTATGCTCATATTTAATATGGTATGTAAAATTCATAATGCAGAGAACATATGTGACGTATGAGTTATATTTAATTCCATTAGTTTCATACTTAACAAAATCGAAGTTTGTTTTTATTGCATACTTTTCAGGGGAACTATTCCAGTATGTAGTATGAGTAATATATTTCAAATACAATTAAAGAGAAAGTATACTCCATTAATTTGGAATTAAGCTACATGCAATTCTGGGCTATATTCTAGATTCCAGGAATATTACAGGGTGAACAAAGAAGGATTCAAATACCTGCTGAATGTGTTAATGGAAAATTTGATTAGTAACAAATTGCAAAGTAAATAAAAAGCTTAAAGTGGCTTTTAATATACTAAAGTAAAGAATATGATGTACATTTTTAATTTTTAAAAATCGTCAAATTAAGGGCATAAATCGTCAAATAGTCAATATGATATTTTTGGTGCTCAAAATCGTCAAAATGACGATAAATCGTCAAATCTGGCAGCTATGGTCCCAATAGGTAATTAAGTATTGCAATGTTCCCCTGTACTCTTTAAGTTTCTTGCTTGAGCGGAAGCATACAAAGGTGCTGTTATGCACGCAAGCAACTGCCCTTCTCTATATGTTAGGTCCTGTAAGGTTTGGTAATGGTTTTCGATCCCAAACCAATATTAAGCTGTGTGAACTTCACGACATAGTTATTATCTAGCTTGTTAACGTACGGCCGAAATCGAAGTCGCCTTAGTCTAATAGGTAGTGGCTTATTGGATGTGAAGCCGTGGTTCAAATCCTAGCTCTGAGCCCTCGCACAAAACAGAATCTGAAAAAATATTAAACATAAAGAGGGAGAGAAAGGGGTAGAGAGAGAGAGTAAGGGAGAGTTCGAACACAACTCAACAACTCAACACAAATATGGTTCCGTGACATATTTGGCCGTGTGCTTAGAACTTAATGGTTGTGTCTTAAAATGCTACTTTGTGCGTTACCTTAAGCTATTTTGCTTACCTTTTACTTTTTCCTCTTCAGCTATTCACACATTTTTATGCATTTCCATAATTTTTTAAGAAAAAAACAAAACAACTTCTGACTGAAATGATTGTAATGAAAGGTATTCTATACAAAGTTGTTCTTAAACATTTTATTCTTCGTTTATTTATTTTTTTTTTTGTTTGAAGTCGTTTTCGCTAAATTACCAACCAACCATCAGTCATTCTGAAGCAATAAAATTAAAGAGAAAGAGAGAAAAAAAATTTTTTTTTCTCGCACGCAATTATGCTACGTAAAGAGAAAAGCAACCAAACAATTGAAAATTTACGTGAAAAATAACACTTCGAAAAAAGTTTTCTTTCAGTTGCCCATGTTGTTGCTCACTACTGCTAGTGGTGTTGTTGCCGATTTATTTTTTTAGCATACGGCTGGTGGCTTTAAAGCAAAATTTCTAAGAAGTTCTTTAGCCAAAAAAAAAAAATAAAAAATCGCACAGAAGCAAGAAACCAACATCAAGAATGCAAAAAAATTTAAGTGAAGAAGTGTTTTTAAGTTTTTCCTACAGCTGTTGCTCTTCTATTTTATTTCAAACATTATAATTGACTTAAAAGCTTCAAGCGGCGAACAAAAAGGAAAAAAAAACTATTCAGCGCAGAACTATTTTAAATGTTTCTGCCTCTCTGCTAGCAACATTACGACTGGTACTGCTACTGCTACAGCCACTGGCTGCTTAAAAAATGAAAGCAAAAAAAAAAAAAACAATTTCTCAGCAACTTATTGTAGTTTCAAGTGAATATTTATTTTCATTTCTTTAATTTGGCTTTCTCTCTCTCTCTCTCTGTTTTACTCTGTTCTACAGAGTAATTGTGTTTTTATTTTGTTTGTTATTGTTTGCTCTCTAACTGCTGTGGCTGGCTGTTGGTTTATTTATTTAATAAAACCTCTGAAGGAAATATTAACAAGAAAAACAAATGACAACACACACACACATACACACACACCTACACAAAACAATACTTGAACCGATAAGAATGTGAAAAGAAAAACGAAAAAGAAAAAATTTGTTCATGAGTCTCTCCTACTTACCACTGACTGGTGTGTGTTTACCTCAGAAGGATACCCAGTTCAAGCTACTCTTGCTACACTCACTTCATAATCTTGTGGCCACAAGGAATAACAGGCAAACGAATGAAACAACAAAAGAAAAAAACAAATGTTGGAAGAAATAAATGAGAAAATAAATCAGAGAAAAAAATGTAAAATTGGAGAGAGAGAGAGCAAAAAAGAAAGAAGCAATACAGAGCATAAGGAAATGTTTATTTTAATTAACCAGTCAAAATCATACCATCTTTAAATACTAAAACATTTGCCTTCCTCTTTCGCCTTCTTAGCCCTATGCAAGCAACTTAATGGGGTAGAGCAAGCAAATCGAAAATAATTCTTTACATTCGTGTTGGCTGCCAATGGGAGTGTGTGAAAAGGCACTTTTTGTATGTTGTGGCCTTGTGTTGGTGTTGGTGGTTAAACTAAAATTTGATTCAGTGTTTCAATTTCATCGCCTCATACTACGAAAAGTGAGAACGAGTTGCTTCAGTTTCAAGATCCTTCCGGTGTATCTGGTTGAATAAGTGTTGTTTTCATTTCCTTTTTATTTCTCATTTAATTTGTCATTCTCTACTATTTCTTTTTGATTTTCTTTCTCTTTTGTTTCTTGTACCGGAAAATCCTCTTCGTTATGTTTTAATATGTTAAAATTTAATTTCTTAAGGCTTAACTGGGCATACACGAAAGTGAAAGTATTCCTTGATCCTTTATTCAACAGACGGACGTTTATTTGTAAGCATGATTCTTTTAATCAATTTAACCAGTAGCTTTTTTCATTTGGTGGCCTATTTACAGGGTATAAGGTCGAAGTCGCCGTAGTCTAGTAGGTAGTGTGTTGGCTTATTAGACGTAAAGCCAGGGTTCGAGCCCCAGACCGGACATCAAGACAAAATACAAAAAGTATTTCTTCGTCGACTTCCTCTCCGCAGATTTCTGGCAAAAACTCTGAGAGTAAAAATAAAATTGCCATGAAACGTTTCTCAAAAATCTGTCATTCGGAGTCGACTTTAAACTGTAGGTTCCACCACTCATGTATAAAATTAACACACACAACATAAGTGGCGTGTGAAACTAGGTCGTGATCCTGACTGAAGGGATGTATGTATGTATGTATGTAAGGTATACCTATCGACCACACGATACCTTAACCTGCTTTCTATCCTGATAGCGGAAAAATCTTTTTGCAATAATGGTTTTCAAGTTTTCACTGATGAACCAGATCCCGCAATAAAGTCAGATATGGAATCTTTCCAGACCAATTGAATCTCAGATGGTTCCTTGCACTATCAGATTGTTGTAGTACTTAATCGTGTGGTGATATACGCATGTTTATCGACTGTAAAGCAGCCATTAGATAGCTATAGAATGTGTACATCACATCACATGCATCCAGAAATGCAGGGTGTCTCTGGAGGAGATAGCAAGACATTCGCCGGTTACCCTTATTTGGGTTCCTGGGTATGGGTAGATCGAAGCACTTGTTAAGGCAAGCATCACGGTAAACTCACTTGACTTCCTACATGAGATTGGCAATCCTCTGCAGAGAATCAAACAAATGGTGTCGCAAAATGCCCATTCATGGGGAATGATAATGCACCCACTTGTAGAAAAACCAGACAGATCTGACCATATATGGTCCTATCAAGGCCACTGGCCTTTGGGTATTCAAGCCAGAAAACTGCGAATACCTCTTAACGACTTCTGCAGAAGCTGCAACGACGAAGTAGAAGAGTGGACCACAGAATATTTTTTCTGTCATTGCCTAGCGCTTGGGAATCTAGGCACCTAACCTATTATATATAATAATATATATATTGTTACGTTTTTACCTTTTTAAAAACGTTTAAATATGAGTTCATTAATTGCAAACCAAGTAAAAACAAATATGTGTTTATTTTCTCTTAAACTCTCTTTATTCTTTACACTACTTTTGTGTGCCACCGTATACAATTTAACGATACAACAATAATTTGCTTGTACACTATTCTATTTAGCACTTCTGTCCGCGTTAACACTAACAACTGTTCGTTAGATCTTCTCTGCTTACATCCTTTTTGCAAACAATACCACTTATACGTACAAACCGCAACGCGTCTTCACACAAGACTGACTGACTGACTATAACCTTTTATAGTCCGACACAACCAGTCTAACGAACATTCTGGAAGTGGAATGTTCGTGATCTCGCCTTCTCGAGAGCTCTATTGCTAATACATTGTTGTTTGTGTTCTTTGCTTATGTTGTCTATCATTTTTGTCACATACATGTTGTTGTTGGTACCAGGCGCAACCAGGTTCGTCATACATATGTGTGTGTGCAGCTTTATATAATCAACACGTTCATTTTATTCTTAGTGTTAATGTGTGTTTGTATCGTGTGGCTTTTGTTTATCGTTTTTGTTGTTAAACGATATTAGGTCTTTTCGATTTATATAACAATATATATAATGTTTTAAAGACAAGGTTATCTTAGATCAAATAAATTTATAGCGACTTTGTCTTTAAAGATTTTCCAAATTAGAATATCGTAATCGAAATTTGTTGTTGAAATTTTCCACTTTTTTCCACCCATTTTGTCCAATTCGTTGCAAAATATTTCATCATCCGCATTGGTGTTGTGCATTGAATAATTCAATTTCTAATACTCTGGCTAATTCAATTTACAAGAATTTATCGTTTTTATTAATTTGCTAACGGATTGTAGTCAACATTTGTGCTGTTTGAGTATCTCTACTCGCAATTGGCAGGCGAGAATTATAAAACGATTTTATTTTTTTTTTCCTTTCATTGTGTTGCATTATAAAGCGAAGAGGTACAACTATTAATCATATCAAATATTGACTTTGATTAATATCAGCATCAGCATCATCATCAGCATCGGCATCATCATCAACATCAGCATCAACATCTGTATCAGCATCAATGTTCAATTCAATGGCCCTACAGAACAACACTCCACTTTACCCACTTCACTCACACACACTTTAAAGCCACTTCACTTCATTTTATTTTTCATTTTCGTTCATACATATCAACAATGCTTGTCGTTTCATTTCAATTCAATTTAATTCGATTCGTTTCCATTGGATTTAGTGCAATACGCTGGCTGCACTTTAAATGAAATAAAAATTTTTTGCAACAGCAATTGCTGTTGCTGCTGCTGTTGGTTTGTTGCATCTAAAATATGGGAATACAAACACACACACACACACACACACACACACACACACACACACACACACACTTTGACTTCAACTACATACAAGAGATATTTCCTGTTGCAAATCAACATTTATTTGCATGAATAGTTTTTGCTCGCGTTCGTTTTTCAAATCCACTCTGGATTTTAATTTCTAGAAAATAAGAAAACTAATATGAAGAGACACGAGATAATAATAATTTTTAACCGTTATTGGCAAACTGTAGATTTCCTTCCTGTTTTCGATAACGATAACGTATTATCAAGATTCGATTTTTTTTAAGTTTTTTTGGTTAAATTTTATCATGAATTTCCCATTTACACTTGACATATGCATGCTTAGCTCACACTTTATCCAACTCCATCTCCATCTTTTTTTTCACTTAGTATATGTGTAAGTATTTGTGCATACGTATGCGTGTGTATGTGTGTAGGTGGGAGTTTAACAAACATTTATTCATAGAAAATAAAATAGAATAACGAAAGTAACTCCAATTCTATTGCAACACAATCTTTAAATGAATTTTTTAACAAGAAATGCGATCACTTAAGTAAAGGTGACGAACGCAACTAGCGGCAAGGGGAACGTGGCCATAAGCAGTTTGTAAAATAGAACAAGCCGAAGAGAAAGATAGAATTAAGCGAAGCGTTAGAGTAGATTTTTGCTTATAAAATTCATGGCATACGTGTGCTGCTAAATCTTCTTTAGTAAATTGAATTTCTCACGCATTTTTATTACACACTTTTACTTACTCTGTCTCTCACACCCAAACACATACAATATTAAAGTTAAACAAAGTAAACACACACATACACATACAGATAAATACTGATACATACATACATACATACATCCAAACAGAGAGAGAGAATGCGCTGAGAACACAAAACAGCCATAAACTATTTTTAAGATTTATTGCAAAAGTTTGGAGCGTGTAACAGGAAAGAAAATTTCTATTGGCATTGCTTCGTCGTATGTATGTATGCTGGTGTTGCCTGCCAATGCCGTTGCAGCTACTTTTGCTTTTACTGCCATACTTGCTTATAAATTCTACAGTGCGAGATACAGTGATGTCGGTGATAAAAATAACTGTCTTCTGTTCTCTCTCGTGATGTTATTCCAACAGATCGATTATTCATTTCATAATTTAAAGTTTTTCGATGTTTGAAGGTTTTTGTGTGTTTCCAGAATATCTCAATTTGGATGGAATACAATTTGCAAATGAAAATTCATTCAAAATAAATTTAAACCCTGATTCGAACGTTTGCCATCAAGCGATCAAATAACCAGAAACTGATGGAAACTAAGAAACTATGCCGACAAGTTCACACTACTCAGTATTGATTTGCGTTCGAAAACCATTGCCAAACCTCACAGGACCTAAGATATAGAGAAGGGCAGTTGCTTGCGTGCGTAACAGCACCTTTGTATGCTTCCGCTCAAGCAAGAAACTTATAGAGCACAGGGGAACACTGCAATACTTAATTACTTAATGGGACCTTAATCGCAACTGTTGGCAAGAGTGATTTTATTCTGGGTCTCTAGACTGATGTTATTTTCGCTGCGCTCTTCGAATATTTGTTGTTGAGCAATACAGAATGGGATAGAAAACATCAGAAAAGGCATGAACGTATAGAAACAGAACCGTGATGAGTATACAGTAGTAATTATGTTAAAAAAATATGCACGAGAGCCAAATGTTTGACCCCAAGTTAAAGTATCTTTCCCCTAGAATAGTAACTTGTTTACAGGCTTGTAATATACGAAGGCATCATTTCGCTAATTACATGGCATTAATGACACCAAATGTCAATGGACTTTAGGTAGAATCTTCCACAAAATTGCAAAAATTTTACTCTCAAAATCCCAAATCGCTTACATACGAGTATTGTTACGAAAATGAAATATCAAGATACTGGTGTTTTGCTTTTACATCGCTTAACATTTAAATTATAAACAAAAGGAACAAAAACAAAACAATGTACTAAACAAACCTGTTTACAAATTATCGAACTGTTTAATATAACAACAAACACCAGCATAAAAAATGGTAAGCAAGTAAACAAAAATACAGCAACAAACACCAGCATAAAAATGGTAAACAAGTAAACAAAAACACAACAACAAACACTTCATGAATAAATATAAACAAAACAACAATAATGAAACAATGATGTTTACATTTATAGAGATCTCGAGAAAGCGAAGTCACGAACGTTTGTCTTCAAAAACATTCATCAGACTGTTTACTTTGCCATATAAAAGGCAAGGCAAAGCAGGCGACCAGAGTTAGTGAAGTTCAGTCTGGTGTGAAGATGGGGTGCGTTTGAAGAGAGTAATCGTGATTTGAAGATCTCTGTTACAAAGATCAGTCGAATAATTGTTTAGTGATTGTTAATGTATATGCAAAGCGTATAAACAGCGGAATAACAAAGATAAGCAATTGTTGTTGTTTACATCAAGTTGTGAACAGTGGCACACAGAATTGTGCGAATAATAAAGAAATTTGATTAAAACTAAACCCAAATTTATTTTTATTTTATTTGCAATCTACGAGCTTATATTTTAAACGTTTTTAAAAGGTAAAAACGTATCAGTATATTTGCCTTCTGCATTTCAGCTTGAATTTGTCGTCTCCATATAGCTGGTCTCTGTGGATGCTGCCCTATGAATTCAGAGTGTAGCCCTTCAATTCTGTTACTTTGTGCAACTGCCGTACAGTGGCTATTTTGATGCAATGTTTGGCCAATGAATGTGCAGCATATTCCTAAAACATCTGTTTTCTAATGCATCCTGCAGAAGTAGGTCAGAGTTTATGTTCTAGTTAATTTTCATTCAAAGATCAAATGATAGTTTTCATATTCGGCTGTCGCGAAGAGGTGCCATAATACTTCGCCGCTCCGATCTAATGTACTGTATTCAATCTTTGGAGGAGGGTATTCTATTGTATAATTTCAGGCTGCTGCTCGGATTCAGTAATCAGCTTTCCTTTCCAAGCCTTTGTTATGCATCCAAGTGTCTTCTTTTGTGATGCATTAAAGCATCATTCATTATTATGCTCCATGGAAACTTCTG
Organism: Sarcophaga variegata; assembly: GCA_932273835.1. Lineage (NCBI taxonomy): Eukaryota > Metazoa > Arthropoda > Insecta > Diptera > Sarcophagidae > Sarcophaga > Sarcophaga variegata. The sequence continues at coordinate 119,107,306 of OW026361.1, forward strand.
CATAAGAATTCTTAAGCATCGTATTTCTAAGGAAATTGGATTTTATAACCTGTATATCGACAGCGACGCTTGAGTTTTGGCAATCAAACAAGTATGCCAAATCCATATTCTAATTTTTATTTTAAGATTGAAATTCATAGAACTCATCGGTTTTTATTTCTTTTTTATTAAAAAAAATATTTTCCTCTTAAATCCACTGTAAGCGAATGCATCGAAATCATTCTCCTTGCATCACTGTTTTGCTTCTTTTACGACTTCTTGTGCTTTAATGCTGCTCCTCTATGCGAATTCAACGCAGTTGGTATAAAAATTCATACCCATACATAAACATACACCCATAAACATACACACATACATACATACACCCATAAACATAATCTCAGAGTAAATACTTTCCAAATAAGCTGCATGATTTTCCAAAGTTAAATGAAAAAGTTTTTTAAAAACAATTTCTTGTTTTTTGTTTCACGTTTTTTTTCGTTTTTTTTTTGCTTTTATTGGAAGGATTTAAATTTAATTTTCTTTTACACGTTCCCTGGTATTTAGTTTTTTAATATTTAAGCAAAGCAAATTATTCTACAAGAAATTATTCACAAACTGAAGAAAGGCAAGCGAACAGAAGAGAAAAATTGCTTTACAAAGGAAAACTCCTGCTGGAAGAGTGTGCAAGTGGAAGCAAGTTTAGATGTTTGAAGAAAACTTGCTTAAAATATGTCACCAGGATTTAAATTTTATGCTTCCTATGCCACCAACAAGTGTTGTTAAGCCTGTGCTTTAGGAAGGCGTTTGCGTGTTTAACCCCAATGGTTTGAAGTTTTAAAAAAATGTTGAAAAAAGAAAAACTTCCGCTTTTGCGCTCGCGCACTTGCTTCGTTAACAATTTTAATGTTTCCGTTCTTGTTTTCGCTGTTCTTGCCTTACAGAGAGAGAGCCTTTATGCATACAAAACAACTGTGGCAGGAGCAACAACTTTTCGTAACCACTCACTTATGGTTGCCACAACATATTTATGTTACAATCAAAAGAAGTTTCTCTTCTTCTCCTACTTCTTCTGATTCTGCTTCTTCTTTGAGTTTTTTCTTCTTGTTTCTTGTGTTTTTGTTGTTGGCTTCGTTTACATAAATAAACCAACACTTGATTGAACGGAAGTCGGTTGGCTTTTATAGCCAAACAAAGTTTAACTTGCAATTGAAATATTGTGTTGCAAACTTAAATACACTCAATATATACATACATACATATATACAATATGTTGTTGTTTGTATAGTTGCATTTGTTGTTGTTGTTGTTATTGTTACTGCTACTATGTTGTAAGAGTTGTAGTGGCAGCAGTGTGTGAATATAATTTCTAATGTGCATTTCGCTTAAACTGTGGTGTTTTCCTTAAATACATTTAATAGTGCAACATAAATACTGTTCAGTGCATATATGTTAATGTGTTTGCAAGAGGGTCGACTGATAAGTGTATATTTCTTATAAAATACAGAGACTTTGAAGAAATTTCCAAATTTAATTGAATTTTTTTTATTGGATATCAAGGAGACTAGTTTTTAAACAGAAAGTCCTATCATAAGAGCATAGAGTATTAACGTACAGAGTTCTAATGTGCAAAGTTTCATAGGCTCCTAATAGGTACGAACGCCATCTTTATTGTGCCGATAAGGCCTACCTTTATTATTTAATCAAAGCCGCCGTAGTCTAGTAGGTAGTGTGTTGGCTTATTACAAGAGCCCCAGGCCAGATATCAAAACAAAATACAAAAAGTATTTCTTCGGCGTATTCCTCTCAGCAGATTTCTGGCAAAAACTCTGGGAGTAAATAAAATTGCCATGAAAAGTTTCTCAAAAATATGTCGTTCGGGGTCGACTTTAAACTGAAGATCCCGTCACTCATGTATAAAATTTAACACACACAACATAAGTGGTGTAATAAACTAGGTCGTAATCCTGACTAAAGGGTTGTAATGACCAAGTATGTTATTTATTTAACTACATTAACTACATTTTTATCGGATTTCGGGCTGCTTTAACTCATCTTTCTAGGCGCCTCTGTTTCTTTATCGCCTTCGCCAGTTGGTCACACCAATTGATGACAGGCCATCGTTAATTTGAGGCTTCCAACATAGACAAGGTCGTCGTCTACGTCGCTAATGAATGCATCAAATACCTGTCTCGCCAAGTCATGCTCCTCCAACCGAAAGCCAAGCGCCAAGCCAGTGCAGTCGTTGGATGTTAACGAGCTGCACAAAGTCCACGTCGTTGAGCTCTTTATTGAATATTGATTACTCACACGGTTGCTGCATCCGTGCTTAATAGAGTCGATGCTTCTGCGGAGTAATAAAGTACTGGTATACAAGCGCCTTATAAAGTATAAGTTTCGTCATACGAGACACTACACTGCTGCTCAATTGTCAATTGAGACCATAGTAGCAGCTGTTGTCAACAGTGATTCTACGCTTGATCTACAGACTGACAACGTGTTTGCTAGTAAAGGCGGAGCCAAGATAATTACTGTATAAGCATGAATGAAGTCGCATTAGTCTAGTACATAGTGTGTTTGCTTATTAGACGTGAGGCCAATAATTTACACGAATTTTACACCGTCGTGCGTGAGGTAATCAAAAACAAAAGGTTAGGTTAGGTTAGGTTAGAGGACGTGTACTTGTCAATTAAGACAAGTACAGTAACCAGAGGTCGAATTGACCCCTTGTACAACGTCCTAGTTTTTCACACCACTTATGTTGTGTGTGTTAATTTTATACATGAGTGGTGGGACCTACAGTTTAAAGTCGACTCCAAACGACAGATTTTCGAGATTTTCATGACAATTTTTTATTTACCCTCAGAGTTTTTGCCAGAAATCTGCTGAGAGGAAGTCGCCGAAGAAATACTTTTTGTATTTTGTTGTGATGTCCGGCCTGGGGTTTGAACCCTGGCTTTACGTCTAATAAGCCAACACACTACCTACTAGATTACGGCGACTTCATCAAAAACAAAAAAATAGATTTCTTTTTACTACACCCCTACGTAAAATATGTCTTCTAGTAAAATAACAGGTTTGTTCATCAAATGGTGGCATTTGAATTTTGCTTTGAATACAAAAATTTCAAATGAATTTAAAGTTTTTATTTTGTTTTCTTAAAAATAACATTTCAATACTTATTCAGGCACTTATAAAACGTTATAATTACATATGAACGATAAATGCTAAGTGTGTGTATATAATTACACATTACATGCAAATAGAGAGAGAGAGATAATGTGTGTATGTGTGTATTTTTTATTAAGGATTGCTTGTTTTATAATACATATCAAATATTAGAAGACTTTAATGGTCTTGTTGTTATTATTGTATGCTTGTTTCACTTAAAATATTGTTTATTTTCATCATATCAATGAAGAACTGTGTAAGTAGAAGCAGTTACAGTATATGTTAAAAGTATAACAACACTTAAATGTTGTTGAACTATAAGAAGAGTAAACATGCGAATTTATGTAAACCATGTGAATAATATGTGAAGCAATATTACTGTGGTTTAAGGTATCGAAAAAAGATTGCCTTACTTTTGTTTTGCATTGTATTTACACTTTAAAGAGCTATTTTTACTACTCTGTGTGTGTGGGTTTTTGTAGTTCCTTTAAAAAAGTAGAAGTTATTTAAACTCCATTAACATTTCGTTTTGTCTGTCTTTAGTTACAATATTTCTATGTGAGACCATTAGAGTGTTTAAAGCTACTGGATATTCTTATTCGTTTTGATAGTTAATAGAGAGAGAGAGAGAGAGAGAGAGAGAGAAAGAGAGAAATGGAAAAAGTTTTCACTACCATTGCTATTTATTTGTAACAGTGGCGATCTCTCTTTCTATTTTTCTTTCTCTTTTCCTTTCTTTTCGCAATACATAGACAAACAAACATACAAGCATGTATTCATTTTGCAAATGTTTAAATTCTAGCCAGACGACTATATTATTTGCAGAGAGTATGTGTATGTGTGTATTAGTGTATGAGTAATTTCTTAAGATTTATTTGTACATTTCAAGAGAGGTTTCGTTTTAATAAACCAAACTTTTGTTGCCATTTTTCGTTGTGTTGTTGTGTTAATGTTTTCCTTCTACTTTTTTTTATTCCTCACATTCCTTTTGAATTGTTGTTGTTTTGTTGTTGTTATTTTTGTTTTATTGCTTATTGAGTCATAAAAATGGCTCGTTAAATGTTTATTTCATATTCAACAACAACAACAATAACTAGAAATAACAACAAGACCATCAAATAACGTCCAATGAACTGTATTTTCTATGGTTATGGCCGTACCTCTAAATATGTTTGTATGTTTGCATGTGTTATTGTTGTTTAGTTGTAGTTGTATGTGTCAGTTTGTTTGTATGATTGAGTTGTACAATTTTATTATGTTGTTGTTTTTGTTGTTGTTGGCATTATTTATGACTCAAATTGAATATTTTCGCTGGTAATTCTGGTACTTATATTTCTCCCACTTTGGGAAATTTTCTTTTGCTGTTTTGTTGTTGTTTTTTGGTTTTTTTTCTGACTTTTTTTTAATAGATTCAAAAATATTTTCTCTTCACCATTTTTCATTTCTTTCGTTTTGAAGTTGTTTTGAGAATGTTCAACGCCACAGATAAATTTAATACGAACGAGGCTTTATAAACATAAAAAATATTCGGTTTTTATGATTTTCTTTTCAGTTATTTTTTTATTATATTTTTATTTTATTTTCTGATACAAAAATTGATAGAGAATTAATATTAAATGACGGTTTTCATGTATATTTTTTGCTATAGTTTGGAAATTTTTATTTGCTGCAAATGAATTGAAGTTTTTAAGAAACTTTACAGGCTTAAAATGTAAGTCAATGGAGAACTTTAAGCACAACGTTACTGATTGAAAGTGTTATCAAATGAAAAGTATAATACGATAAATTTGAAGGCGTTATGACCCAAGTTACTGTTGTATGTGTTACTGTTGTTTAGCTGTAGTTGTATGTGTCAAAATTGATACGAATATCCAGTAGCTTGAGACACTCTAATGGTCTCACATAGAAATTTGTAACTAAAGACAGACAAAACGAAATGTTAATGGAGTTTAAATAACTTTAACTTTTTTAAAGAGACTCAAAAACACCCACACACAGAATAGTAAAAATAACTCTTTAAAATGTACATACAGTGCAAAACAAAAGTTAGGCAAGTACCTTTCGATGCCATAAGCCACAGTAACATTGCTTCACATATTATTTGCGCAGTTTGTGTTCGTATGTTTACTATCCTTATAGATTAACAACATTTAAGCGTTGTTACACTTTTAACATATACTGTAACTGCTTTTACTTACACAGTTCTTCATTGATATGATGAATATAAACAATATTTTAAGTGAAACAAGCATACAATAATAACAACAAGACGTTCAAAAGCGTTCTAACATTTGATATGTATTATAAAACAAGCAATCCTTAATAAAAAATACACACATACACACAGTATCTCTCTCTATTTGAATATGTATGTAGAAGTATGTGTACATTTAATGTGTAATTATATGCACAGACTTAGCATTTATTGTTCGTATGTACAGTGGGTTGCACAAATGAGTATATGTTTGTACTCTGAGCAATTTTAATTGCATAAAAATAAAAGTGTTAAAGCAATTCAAACATTTTATTTTCGTTTTTAATTTAGTATTTAGTACTTAACAAAATAATATAAATATCAAAACTAAAATGATCAAATTCTAAGAAAATAACAATCAAGACTAAAATTACTCGGATGTACTCAATTTTGCACCATTCCAAAATTTTAGGGAATACGACTACTTTTAATATATAGTCCAAAGACCCGTGTTATGTAAAACTTCATTAACACGACTTGGCGTGCTCTCCACCAAATTCTCTATAATTTCTTTCGGATTGACCACAAATTCTCAGTCGGATTGAGGTCGGGATTTTGTGCTGGCCACTGCACGAATTAAAAATTTAGCTCACTAAGCCATTCTTTAACGATTTTGGAGGTGTGTTTGGGGTCACCATACAGCTGGAAAAGAACTCCTTGTCTTGTCGACAAAATCGGGAAGATGGGTCTGCAAAATTCTCAAATTTTTTCATAGTGTTATTGATTCTTTGCAGTGGTCCGAGGTGCCACCATGTAAAGCAACCCTATACCATGACATTTCCTCCACCGTGTTTCACCGTTTCCTTAACATGGTGTGTTTCAATTCTTTCCCCATGGTGGCGCCAGCAATAGTGCTTACCATGCACTGAAAGCGGTTGGTAAAACGGTCTGGCAAACTTTAACAGTGTCTTTACATTTTTAGCCATTAATGCAGGTTTTTTTCTTTTTGACTGCTGAGGTATGTATATCTTTAAGAGCTCTACTTGCGGTCTATCGACTAACGGTTTTCCTGATTGCCAAAAAGCTCCTTTGGGTGTTAAAAATTTGTTCCTTTTCATTTTTGTTAGCATTAGACGATCATCTGCATTAGTTAGTAGTTTTTACGACCTCTGTCTTGAAGCTAGGGAACAACAGACCGTTTTTGACCTCTGATGATTACTGACTGACTAACTCCAAGTTGTTAACAAATTTCCCTGGTAGGGTTGCCACTTCCAGTCAAGGCTACAATACTATCTTCAGTTGATTTCGAGAGTTTCTGCATTTTTTAATAGAAATCGATTTCTGTTCGATAAGTTGCAAAAAATATTCGCTCAACGAGATTAAATAATTAATATTGAACTAATAATTTCTTAAAAAGTCAAAGTAGTGCAAAAACATTAAAAATAACGATAGTTTTTGATTTCGTTTTTGCAAACATATCATGAAATGGAGACGTGCAAAATTGAGTACATGCGAGTTGATTTTGCTTTGTTTTTTTTAGGGCTTGATGTTTTCTGTTTTAAATTTTATATTATTTTGTTAATTACTAAATGCTAAATAAATGACAAAAAACTTTTGAAGTTTTCTTTATTACTTTTAGTTTTATTGAATAAAAAGCGTCCAAAATACAAACATGTACTCATTTGTGCACCTCACTGTAATTCTTACGCTTTAGAAGTGCCTGGGTAAGTATTGAAATGTTATTTTTTGGGAAACAAAATAGATACTTCCACTTCATTTGGAAATCTTTGTATTCAAGATTGCTTTATATTTTGAAATACACTGGAGTCGAAAGTCTATTTTTTTTAAAGAATTTGTTTCATCCGAAAGGCTCGCTGAGCTACTGCTATAATTGGACAACAATTATGATTCAATGCAGCTGCATAAAACCTCTTTTGCAAATTCATTGTTAGGCGTATGGAAGGCAAAATTTATGATACTGTACGATGCCATCTGATTAAGATGCCAAATTGATAATAATTTCTATTAAAAAGTATTGCAAAAACTTCAATAGATTTATGCACGATGCTGGTGATGGCGTTCCCATTTTATTATCGGTTTAAATGTCAGATAATATCCTCACGTTGACTATTCCTTTGAAAATACAATTTCAAATTACAAATGACCAGCCATTTCAATGACACACAAAAATGGCGTATTTCCTGTTAAGCAATATTGCAACTGCAAACATTTTCCACTCACACTCACTCACACACATACATACATATACACATATAGTACATATGAGGAGAGCAAAACAATTTCAATTTGAAGTGTTGACCACAAATTAGTTACACGACCACAGTTTATCTGCAAATAAATATGAAAATTTGCGAAAATTTATTATTATCGGCGGTGATAAAGCCAAACAACTAAAAACGATTAACGGAATGGGGAAATGAGGGATGAGAGAGAGCGGAGGATTCTGCAAGTATTTTAAATCGTTTTCAAATGCAGTTCAATGTGTTAGAATAGTCAGGTATAAGGCAACTTCAACAATTATTGAGTAAATGTTGCAAATTTTATTACTCTATGTATGTGTGTATGTGTATGGACATGCATGCATGTATGTACATATTTATGTGTGTTTGTGCTTTTAATTTAATTACTTGTTTGATATTTTGCGGTTTATGTGGCATCTTAATTTGTGGTCATCGTGTAATTTTCAAAATCAATTTTTGTTTGTCTATTGTTTTCCTTTTTTTTGTCCCCCGCTTTTTCCTATTCCTCTAGGTACAATGTATTTGGAATTTAAGGTTAAAAAATGGTTTTAAATTCCTGTTTTAAATTAAATTTAAAGAGCACGGGTATTTATTAAAATTTATTTGAAAAGGGTACCGTCAAAATGGCAGTAAGAGAGTTAAGTTAACAAACCTTGTTGAAATCAATTTTTCCAAAAAAAACCGTAAAGAATAGAAAAAAAATTAAATAACAAAAGAAAGGCAAGCCAAGAGCAGAGCAGAGAAAAGTATTAAATTTTTCAAGTAAACATTATCGAGGTACTTTAGTTAATATGTTTACTTTGTTTGTTTCTTAGAATTTTTTGCTCATTTTTTTCTGTTTTCTTTGCCAAAAAGATTGATTACTTTGGCTAATGGAAAAATCTGTTGTAAAGATTTCATATGTTCTCGTCTTCGGTGTTGCTTGTGTTGCCTTTTTCACATTTTACTGTAGAATTCAAAACAATTTGTTAAAGAAAAAATGCTTCAAATTTGTATTGACATGTAACCCGAAACATTTTTCTGTTGTTAAAGCAGCATGTGAGTTATACATTACGTATATACGTACGTAAGTACGTACGTCGAAAGATGTTTATGGCCAGAGTTTGAAAATCAATTCGATTTTAAGGCAGCTGTTAGCAAAATCATATGCTCTAAGTGGACGACATGTGTCATTTGACACTTAATATGAAACAAATATGTATGTATGTATGTTTGCTGTAGAAAATTTACTCTTTTTTCTTTGTTTTTTTGTTGCCTTTTGCATTAGACCCTCTTTAATATATAAAAGAAGGCTTCTTATAAGGCAAGATTTAATATGACGTTTCTTTCAATTCATTGTGTACGTTATTTATAAAATCATATGCCAACAGCCTAACAACAAAAAAAAAACTCTTTCAACACTTTGCATTTTCCTTTTGTTTTTCTTTATTTATAAATATGAACGAATGTATGTACATACACGCGCATTTACACACTTGTATGTTTACATAAGAATGGAAAACTTCTTAGATTTCATCAAAAATAGTAAAATATTTGACTTTTGATGAAATATTATCAACAACATGAAAAATCACTTTGAAAATACGTTCCAAATTAACTTTGCCATCAACTCATGATGTTGTCGTTACATTCCTTTTCATTCTTTCTATCTTCTACTCCCCTGTTATGTTTCCTTTGCCACTGTCGTTTAATTTTTTTTCTTTCTTTCTTCATATACTCGTACACTCCTGACACTGTCAAATACTTCAGGAAGTGAAATCTAACGTAGTTTGGGTGTAAAGTATTCAAAAGGCGTAGTTGATATGGAATTGGGCACTGAAATAGTTGTCAGTGAGTGTGAATTTTAGATAAATAGACGAAAGAAGTGGTTGTAAATGAAGTCGCCGTGGTCTAGTAGGTAGTGTGTTGGCTTATTAGACGAAAAGCCAGGTTTCGACCCCCAGGCCAGACATCAAAACAAAATATAAAAAGTATTTCTTCGGCGACTTCCTCTCAGCAGATTTCTGGCAAAAACTCTGAAAGTAAATAAAATTGCCATGAAAAGTTTCTCAAAAATATGGCGTTCGGGATCGACTTTAAACTGTACGTCCCGCCACTCATGTATAAAATTAACACACACACAACATAAGTGGCGTGAGAAACTAGGTCGTAATCCGGACTGAAGGGTTGTAATGGCCAATTATGTATGTATGTATGTATATGGGGCAATGAAGTTGAATGAACATAGTTGATACGAACATACCCATTGTTTTTGCACGATACATATACTGAACCCGTTTTCGATCATGGTTTTATAACAAAGATATCTGATAGGTCCTCTTATGATAATGGTTTACACTCTCCAGAGAATGTGATCCAAGTATTCTTTGGTGTATCCAGATTGCACGGCAAACAGGGATGTGGAATCTTTTCAGAAGAACTGACTGACTTGAAATCCGTTTTCGTTAGAATCTTTATAATTATCTGACAACTTTCCTCGACTTTAAGACGGTCTTTTGCATTGGTTCAGAAATTTGTGAAATTTGTTAATCGGTTGTATACTTTCGTGCGCCAGTGCAGGGCCACAATTCAGTTCAATTTCAGAAATTTTTGAACCAATGCAAAAGAGCATCTAAAAATCGAGGAATCTATAAAGATTTTCAACGGAAACGGATTGCTTTAAAAGTTTCTGAAATTTGTTAAGCGCATGTATACTTTAGTAACTGTGTGTACGTAAATTTACCCATAGTAATGACGCCATTAGATCCTTACAGCATGTATACACCACATCTAACATTTAGTGGGTTTGTGGACGCAAAGTCATTGAAGGCAGCAATAGGAACGATGAATTGAGTTCATAAAAACGATTGCTATTCCTAGACAGAGGAGCAAACAAATAGTCTCACATAAACTGCATATTGCAAAAGGAAGAGGGGTCATGAACCCAGAAAGCCCACCACCTTGCGTCCTAGGAACCTCATAGCAATTATAAGGAGACACTAGTCTCTTGGTGCACATGCCCAACGACCAGGAATACCTCATAAAGACGTTTGCAGAAGCTGTAACGTCTGAAGACGCCGTAGTCTAGTGAGTAGTGTGTTGGCTTATTAGACGTAAAGCCGGGGTTCGATCCCCAGGCCAGACATCAAAACAAAATACAAAAAGTATTTCTTCGGCAACTTCCTCTCAGCAAATTTCTGGCAAAAACCTTCTGAGAATAAATAAAATTGCCATGAAAAACTTTTCTCAAAAAACTGTCGTTGGTAGTCGACTTTAAACTGTAGGTCCCACCACTCATGTATAAAATTAAAACACACACAACATAAGTGGTGTGAGAAACTAGGACGTAATCCTGACTGAAGGGTTGTAATGACCAATTATGTATGTAACGGCTAGTAAGAAGAGTAGACCTCAGAACATCTTTTCTACCGTTGTCTGTTTCCCATAGAGGCTCTTCTTTAAACGACGCCACTGCATATTTATTAAATATTCATATAAATAGCACTCTTCTTCTTTTTCTGATATGCAAAAACTTCTTTCCATGCACGCAGTCAAATTGTTATACCATGTAAGTCTTTTCATACAATAGGCTGCCACACATGTATTATAGTTGTTGGCAGATTAGGAGCCCATAAGTCAGATACGCGTTAAAGATGAAGAAAAATGAAATGAAATATTTCGTAATAAACAAACAGTTTCCCTTTTCCCTTAAGTTGTACATATAATTTCCTATTCCTTTTGATCAATGCTTTAGTGAAACAAATTCAAACAAATTCAAACAAATTTTCTTTTTTGGTTGGTATTTTTCATTATCATTTCTATTGTGAATCTTTTAATTTATCATTTAATTTTGTCGTTTGTGAATGGCCCTTAATAAGAGAAGACCGTAACAGAAAAAATCTCCCTCTCTCTGTCATACATTGTCATATAAAAAGAAGGCTCTTTAATCCGTAAATACACTCATTACAAGAAGGCATTACAAATACTGTTACGTTCTCTCCTCACAAACACACACACACACACACTCACACACTACACAAGGATAGATAGGATAGGATAGAGTGCTCTTATATGACACAGATGATGGCAGGAAGACATATGCGGTATCGGCGGGGGTCCCGCAAGGTTCCGTGCTGGGCCCAATACTATGGAATGTCATGTATGATGGTGTACTGGGGCTTAGATTCCCTAGAGGTACACAGATCATTGGTTTTGCGGACGATATTGCCCTGGTGATAAGGGGAAAACATTTAGATGAGTTAGTGAGAACATGTAACACTGCGGTTGGTATGGTCAGGAACTGGATCACGGGAATAGGTCTCAAACTTGCTGATCACAAGACGGATGTACTACTTGTAAGCAGTAGGAAGAAGATAGAATTTATTACAATAACAGTAGGCGACCAGCGCATAACATCAAAGCAGGCGATTAAATATCTGGGAGTAATGATTGATAACAGGCTCACGTTTAGGGAACACCTGACGTACGTCGGTGGAAAGTGTGCGGCGACATCATGTGCACTTGCCCGATTAATGCCTAACCTTGGAGGCCCAAAACAGGAGAGGAGGCGGTTACTGATGAAGGTAGTGACTTCGATCGCTATATATGCGGCCCCTATATGGGCCGGGGCCATGTATAAGAAGACCTATAGAGCAGGTATAGAAACGGCCTACAGAAGATCAGCTCTCAGGGTGATTTCTGCCTTCCGCACGGTGTCTACTGATGCAGCATTGGTGATTGCGGGGATGATGCCCCTGAGGCTAGTAGTGGATGTAGAGCGGAGGAAACATGACACAAGGAGGGGAATGGATCTCCCCAGTCCTGTTCAGTTAGTGGATGACGCTATGCATAGATGGCAGCATGACTGGGTCAATTCAACCAAGGGAAGGTGGACCCACAGACTCATACCGAGCATAGGCGAATGGACCAAAAGGAGACACGGTCAGGTGAACTTCTACCTGACACAGTTACTAACCGGCCATGGATGTTATAGAGCATATCTCTATAAGTATGGTCATGATGTAGACGAGGCATGCCCAGAATGCCCCAATGAAAGGGAGACGGCGGAGCACGTTTTCTTTACTTGCCCGCGATATGTTGTTCAACGAAATTGCCTGGAGAGGACAGTAGGATTCCAGGTAACGCCCGATAACATAGTTAACCTGATGTTAACCTCAAGTGACAATTGGAACGCAGTATGTGTTTTCGCAAGGAAGGTGTTGACGCAACAAAGATTGGCTGAGAGAGCAAGGTCAGCAGAATTTGAAGGCAGCACTCGCTGAATCTCCACCCCCCCGAAGTAATACTTGATTGTGGTCCCGGGGGGGGCAAATGGTTGAAAGTGTGACGAACTAGGTTGGGTTTAGTACGTATGCGTTTAGCAAGCCGAGAGTAAGTCTTGCGGCGAATCGTGCACATTGGTAGGCCGGGCTACTAATGTCTTTCGAAGATTCCCAACCTTTAGCTCGTAAAGCTATAAAAAAAAAAAAAAAAAAAAAACACACTACACAACAACCGTTGAAAACATTAGTTTTGTTTATAAAAGACTTAAATACTAAGAAGCTCTATTTTACTTGCCTTTCTCTGCCCTTGTTCTTCATACAGTTCTCTCTCGTACTTTTGCTCTTTTTCTCTCTTTTGAACGTGAGTTTTTTCTCTATGGTAACTGGTATCTAAGGATAAATAACAACAACAATAACAAACATATGAAAAACATTAAAGGCATCAGCAACAACTACAGTGACAACAACAGCGACAACAGCAACAGCAACAACAACACCAACAATAATGTGTCTTTTGTTTGACAAGAATGATGAGTTTCCTGTTTTATTTTGTATTAAAAATGTTTATGTTCGTTGGTAGTTTTTCATCTCTCTTTTTCTCTTTATTCTTATAAACGAAGTGAAAGTGTGTGTGCGTATGTATGTATGTGTATGTGTGTGTGTAAATTACTCATTATGTTTTATAAAAATCTTGACGAATTATATTAATTTGCTGTTGATGTTCATGTTGATGATGTTGACGACCATGCTTATGTTGCTTAAATGTACACACATATGTAAGTGAGTGTGTGTATGTGTATGTTTGTATGTAGGGTTTTAATGCATGCATATGTGTGTTCATTAAATAGTAAATAAATATCAACCAACTGTTGTCATCAGCATTATGAGAATATTGTGTAGAAAATTGTTGAACAAAATAAATCTCTTCTAGCGAATATGTTTCTTGTACGTGCATACAGCGTGAAGCATTAAGATTCGGACAAAATTGAAAAAGGAAAACTGAAAAATAAAATAATCTTTTCACGCTGCTTAATTTTTAGGGTAAAGAATACTTTTTTGTTGTATGAGCCCATTGTAATACGTTTAGGAATAATAAGTTCACATGCAGCTCATTAAACTCATTGTGATGCATACAGAAGGATCAATTATTTTTCGTTAATTAATCTTTGAAGTCACCGTAATCTAGTAGGTTGTGTGTTGGCTTATTATACGTTAGGCCACTGTTCAAAACACAGCTCACAGACATCACAAAGAAAATATAAAAAAAATATTTCTTCGGTGACTTTCTTTCAGTAGATTTCGGGCAAAAACCTTGGAAGTAATTAAAATTGCCATGAAAAGTTTCTCAAAACTGTAGGTCCCGCCACTCATGTATAAAATTAACACACACAACATAAGTGGTGTGAGAAACTAGATCGTAATCCTGGCTGAAGTGTTGTAATGTCCAATTATGTATGTATGTATGTATATATGTATGTAATCTTTGGCTAGAATTAGAAGAATGATCCCAGAAATGTATCAGTTTGTCTTTCCTCAGAGCCAGACAGTGGCGGTAAACCTAATAATTGCTTGGTAAATTCATACGCAGAGAAATCTGCAGGTTAGGTTAGGTTAGAGGACGTGCACTTGCCAATTAAGACAAGTACAGTACCCGGAGGTCGAATTGACCCATTGTACAACGTCCTAGTTTCTCAGGCCACTTATGTTGTGTGTGTTAATTTTATACATGAGCGGCAGGACTTACACTTTAAAGTCAACTCCGAACGACAGACTTTTGAGAAACTTTTTCATGGCAATTTTTATTTACTCTCAGAGTTTTTGCCAGAAATCTGCTGAGAGGAAGTCGCCGAAGAAATACTTTTTGTATTTTGTCTTGATGTCTGGCCCAGGGTTCTAACCCTGGCTTTACGTCTAATAAGCCAATATACTACCTACTAGACTACGGCGACTTCCACAAGTATTCATAGAATATACCAGCACCTAATACTATATCTGCATTCTAGCTGTAGTAGCAGACCAGAACAACATTATTCTTGATGATAGAGCTTACTATCTCGTTATTTCTCGAGTTTAAATACTCATACCGATATTAGGAAAATTCTATTCATGAACAACTCGAGTTCTATAACACTAGTGTTCCGTAAAATAATTCTCAATCAGGACGTATAATACAGCAGTGAAACAGTCTCTCAAAGTGTCTAAAGCGATTGCCTGATATGCTGCCAATATTATCAGGGGTGACAACTACCCTTTTAAATAGTCTTTTATACAAGTTTTAACACTAAAGATACATTTTTGAACTTTATTTATAAACATACATACGCTCTTGGCCATTTGTAAGGCCTTTAAGTCAGGATTACAACCTAGTTTCTCACACAATACATGTTGTGTTGCATAAATTTTGTCTATGAGCACCGAAACTCACAGTTTAACGCTGAATCTGAAAGACAGATTTAAGAACACTTGTTATTCATTATTCGTGAGAGTTAGACCTTTTGTTAAAAAAAAATATTTTTCTCCCGTATTTTTTGTTTTCTTTTGCCAGATGTTAAAAATGTCGTGCTTTCGTGTAGTAATCCCAGCAACCATCTTTATTCACAATGGAGAAATGGAACTTATTGTCTACAGCCGTAGTCTAGTAGGTAGTGTGTTGGCTTATTAGACGAAAAGCCAGGGTTCGAGCCCCAGGCCAGACATCAAAATAAAATACAAAAAATATTACTTCGGCGACTTCCTCTCAACAGATTTCTGGTAAAAACTCTGAAAGTAAATAAAATTGTCATGAAATGTTTCTCAAAAATCTGTCCGTCGGAGTCGACTTTAAACTGTAGGTCCCGCCACTCGCGTATAAAATTTACGCACACTACATGAGTGATGTGAGAAGCTAGGTCGCAATCCTGACTGAAGGGTTGTTATCTACAACTCTTCATTGAACCAATGACCCATAAGTCTAACAACAGCAGTAGATGCCTAGTGTATCATGAAGGGTCTATGTCTTCAAGAAGGCAAGATTTTTAGAAAATAAAGAAAATCAAGCATCATAAAATAGATTCTATTTGATAAGATTTAAAGAAATGGAAGTTTAATGGCACGGAAATAATATGAAACTCGCTTCACATATTCATTTTCAAATTACACTTTACATTGCAATTTTAGCATTTGATTATTTGATTGTAATTTCCTCAAATCTTTTATGTAAGTTGTACTCATATTGTATGGCACTGTTGTATTAAAAATACAATTTTTATCTGAAAGATTTAATAACGAAATATTGTTTGTTTGTTTGTTCGCATACTGAAGTGAGCATATTGTCTGTTTCGTTCACTACACACAATATATTGTCGTCGTCGTTGTTTACTATTAAAGGGAATATGTTTTCATATATTTTGCTTGTTTTGCTTTCTTTTTCTCTTCAATTTCTTTTTTTTTATTCTTCTTGCTCCACTTAATCGCTATGCTTGCGGTTGAGTCGTCGAATGACGAGAAATTAATTTCGTTCACGTTTAAATAGTTCCATAGTTACGTATACTTTTTTCCCTCATCATATATAGCCTCCAACCCCACAATCGATTTGTATTTAATTGCATGGGTGGATAGATTAGATGTACATACGTACACACATGTAGTCACACATCGTAATAGCAAATAACCACAATTGAAATCGATACATAAATGGCGTGGTAAAGTTCCTATTTTTTTTTGCTCGATTTTCGTTTTTTTTTTCTTTTTTGTGAAACGTGTTTAATTTAATATGACCGGGAGTGAAAACAGTATTGCAGAAAATTAAGCTACGGTAGGATTTTGTATTAAAGAATTTTCGATTAAAGGTTTCAGTCCTCTTTTTGAAAAGCAAAACAATCGGTCTGAATTTGTTTAGACTCCATTTTTGAGCTTCAAATATTCGAATCAAAGCTTAAAAGAAGCAGTTTTAGAAATAAATTCAAGTAAAATAGAAGGAAAATGACCACTAAGCCGAACTCGTTGAACATTTAACATGATTAAATGTCTGGTTTATTCTGGTTTATCTGGCTTATTAGACTTAAAGCCAGGGTTCGAGCCCCAGGCCACACATCAAAACAAAATACAAGAAATATTTCTTCGGTGACTTTCTCTCAGCAGATTTCTGGCAAAAACTCTGGGAGTAAATAAAATTGCCATGAACAAGTTTCTCAAAAATCTGTCGTTCGGAGTAGACTTTAAACTGTACGTCCCGCTACTCATTAATAAAATGAACACACACAACGTAAGTGGTGTGAGAAACTAGGTCGTAATCCTGACTGAAGGGTTGTAATGACCAATTATGTGTGTATGTATGTAAATGTCTGGTTTGGCCGTTAATAGAATCTTATTTGCCATGATTCATAGAATTCATATACATTTTCAATCTATAAGGGCGCTGGTAGTGAAAATCAAAGCTATTGAGAGTATGGGTAGAATACTAGGAAACTAGTCTGACATAAGATTCATTAGGGGCATCGTAACCTTATAAATTGGCAGCTCTTTCTCTGTACTATTCCCTGAATTTTATGATTTTCGTAAATGCTTCACAATGTGGTACAGGGGGTGGGGGGCTTAAGGGCAGATAATACGACAGTGGTGAGAGTGTTCGGGTTCAACTGGAATATATAGATTCATATTGAAACTCTCCAATGGCATAATTTTTCATCGAGGCCGTTTCTCCTGCATTGACAGAGTTTTCAACGTACAGAATTTATAGAAGAGTTCGATGGTTCTGCTGAGGCCCATATGATATGAACATCACACCATTCCGTTATCTCGTTGAGATTTCTGTGACAGCCATACACCGTCTTGAACTTTATTGCATCGGATCTCAATGGTTTTACAGATGCCTGGCTATCTGAAGGTATGATATATGCTTTCTGGACATATTATTGTTCTTAATAATTGTTGCTAAAGCCTATATTGCCGACATTTCCATCTGGAAGATATTGCAGTGATTTGGTAGTCTTACTAATTGAGTTAAGCCACGCATTCCAAAATAAATTTCGATGGTTTTTTAAGTAAAATACTGTTACAAAAATGAAAACACCGTTTAACATTAACGATAAACAAAAGCTTGTTCCAAATCAACCAACAGCATCGGTATGAAAGAAAGCAACAACAAACTACGTAAGCAAAATACACAAACAACAATGAAGTAGCGATAGAGTTCTCAAGAAGGCGAAGACACGAACATTCTACATCAAGAACGTTCTTCAGACTGATAAGCGAGCATATAAAAAGGCAAGGCAAAGCAGGCAAGGGTCAGTAAGAGTTCAGTCAGTCTTCTGTGAAGACGCGTTGCGTGCGAAGTAAACAATCGTGGTTTAAAGATCTCCGCTATACAGATCTAACGTACAAGTGTTATTGAGTACGCAAAGGGTGTGAGCCAAGAAGAATAGCGAGCAAGATCAAGTTGTAACAGTGGCATATAAAAGTAGTGAGGACAATAAAGAGTTTAATTGAAACTAAACACATATTTGTTTTTACTTTGTTTGCAATCAACGAACTCATACTCTAAAAGTTTTTAAAAACGTAACAATACGTAGCCCTTAATCAACGATATTTTAAACTAATTAGTCTTTTAAATGCTGTTAAATGATAAGTTATAGAAATTAAGGTGCCCAAGCTTATGTTGAAGAAGTTGTAGTAGAAACTGCTGATAGACTTTTTTGTTGGGCTTTTTTATTTTTGATAGCCACTGTGTTGCCTTTTATAAATTTATTAAATTTCAAACAGTAATGCAGTTGCCAACTAAACTGTTTGGCGTATTAACTCACACACACAGTATATACACACCTACGCAGACTCACATGCAATAGAGATACAGAGTTTTGCACTCACAAGCGCACTCATACTTAAACGTGATTTATAAATTAAATCAGGAAATCAGGATAAGAAAACTACACATCTCACACATACAAATACACACACACACACCCATGTAACCACACATCCATAAGTTAAAGAGTTAAATTACTGACACTAAACAATAGAAAGAGTCGGAGAGAGAGAGTGTGTGCTAGAGACTGAGAGAAAGAGAAAGGAAAGGAATACGAAGAGTATTAAAACGAATTAAACATTTACTTTGAATTGCTAGTTTACTGGCTATTTACCGCACCCACTTGCACTCATGCACTCGTATTTCGCATTTCATTTGTAATCTAAACACGAACGATGAGCGTATCAGTTGCTTCATTAGTCCGTTTAGGGTTTAAATGGAATCCAACGAAATGGAAAATTATTTTATTACACTGCCATTGAAAGAATAAAATGTAATACGCGTTTAAAAAGCAAACGAAACGGGGTAAATATGAGCACAGAATTATTAAGAATCATACAACAACAAAAAAAAAAGAATGAAAACATTACAAAAGAAAGAAATGCACACAGGAATACAAAAAAACAGAAAAAAACTCGAAACACAATTTCATATCTTTTGTATGCGTAAAGTAAGGTAAAGAGAATCTAAACAAGAGCATACCTAAGCTGTAAAGCAAAGGAGATGGTTTATAATATGAGAAGACAGAGAGACTGACAGACAGACAGGCAGACAATTACGATAATATTCGATAATTTAATAAAACTGTTCCTGTTATCCTCCTGCTTTACTTTATTGAAACATTGTTTGGCTTATTAGGGAAGGATATGATTAATAAGGATATCGAAACATTTCATCGTGTATTACAGGTAACACAACCATTTCGATAATTTGATAATCAAGAACAGAACAAACAATGATTTTATGCTTGCTTATAATATGGTTTAAATACGAGTATTAAATAAAGAAATTTGAATGATTTTACAAAACTTGTACATGGAGAGGAGAGGATTTGTAGGTAGTAAGATGAAACAGTCAGCATATGATGTAAAAAGTTCGGGATTCATTTGCAATACTGTACTCCTCGGATCAGCGACTCTTTAGTTAGAATAGCGTACAATGCTTATGTAGAGTTTGTTTATTTAATTCATTAGTGACGGGACGTACAGATTTGAGAATTTTTTTATTTCCTCCAAAGTTTTTGCCAACGGCTATTGAGAGGAAGTAATTAAAAGAAATATTTTTCAAATTTCGTCAGAGCTTTGGTTTCGGACTCATGGGTTGTCATCCTAGACATTAGCTACTAGACTGCAGCAACCGGATTCTACACATTTCACACACTCTGAAATAGTAAAGTTCACCATTAGAAAGTTGGGAAGCATTTGTACTACTTTCGTACATTTGTACTACATTTGTACTACTTTTTTCTTATATAAGTGCTGCTGTTCACCTGTGTTCACAACACTTTTTGTTCAAATCTGCTACATTACGCTTGGAAGAAACCAAAATGAACTCTTATGTTATTGCTGTGCAGAAATTCTTAATACATTGCTAAGATATTAAATTCAGCAAGCTTCTGAAACCTATTCTATGTGATTAGAATTCAAAGCAAACATTTTATGACTTCGTTCTCACGACCATGGAAGAACTAATGGGTGATTTTTTAAGAGCTATAGGAAAATTTTTCAAAAAAAAAAACACATAAAATTCAGAAAAATGCATGAAATTTTTACTTGAATCGATTGTACGGTCCATATAATTTAATGTTTGAAGATTATTTCATGCAAATATTGACCGCGACTGCGCCTCAAATGGTCCATCCGCCTAGTTCAATTTTGGCATACTCTTTCCAACATTTCGGTCAGTATCTCACGAATAAATGCTTCAATGTTGTCTTCCAATGCGTCAATTCAAGCGGGCTTGTCTGTATAGACATGAGCTTTAACATAGCCCCACAAAAAATAGTCTAAAGGCGTTAAATCGCACGATCTAGGCGGCCAATTGACCGGTCCCGAACGTAAAATAAAAAGTTCACCGAACTCGCCTCTCAATAAGTCCATTGTTACGCGTGCTGTGTGGCATGTGGCACCGTCTTGTTGAAACCACATGTTATGCAAGTCAAGCTCTTGAAGAAGTACGGTCCAATGATGCCACCAGCCCACAAACCACACCAAACTATGACTTTTTCTGGATGCATTGGTAGCTTTTGCAATGCTTCTGGCTGATCTTCACTCCAAAATCGACAATTCTGCTTATTTACGTATCCATTGAGCCACAAATGAGCTTCGTCGCTGAACACAATTTTTCGGTAAAGAAGAGGATCTTCGGCCAACTTTCCAAGAGCCTATTCACCGAAAATTCTGCGCTGCGGTATGTCCTTCGGCTTCAATTCTTGCACCAGCCGTATTTTGAAAGGCTTCATACCTAAATCCTTCCGCAAAATTTTCCACGTTGTTGACTAACAGAGGCCCAATTACTGCGAACGGCATCGAATCGATAATTGATGGTCATCATTAACACTGGCCGATACAGCTGCGACATTTTCTTCAGTTCGCACTCTACGTAAGCGTGTTGGTGGTTTAATGTTCAACAATGTAAATTTGGTGCGAAATTTAGTCACAATAGCCCAAATAGCCGCTTCAGTGGAAGCTGAAGATGTTTGACAGTGAAACAAAACACGAAACGTGCGTGAGCTGTTTAAACCAGTGTTGCAAAAAAGATAATAGCGAAAAAATCACCCGTTAGAAGCCAAATTTTGACTCTGGCTACAGAACCATATAAGGCGCCATCAGTGTGTGCATGATCTGGGCTAGTAATCATTTGGTAAGCATGACGCATAGGGGTTTAAATATCTTTGCAGATAGTCAAATGACAATTAGGATAATAATATCCACGAATACGGGATCAACTAGACCCTCCAGGAGTTTGAAAAGGTGATTAACAATTACTTGAGGCATGATATGATACGCATTATATACATATATGGGTTCCTAGTCATCATAGAGTGATTGGAAATGAGGAAACGACACAATGCCTTGGACTGCATGTAAGCCTATGCTGAGAAAGTGCGCGGAAACGCCACATCTATTATTGTGGAATAAAGACAATAATAATGGTTGATCCCCTCTCTCTCTACCTAACTACCTACACTTCTCATCATAATTGTTTTATCCTAACAACTTGCATCTCTTTGTAAGAAAAGAAAGCCTTAAAGAGCCGATTAGTATTGTTACGTTTTTCTCTTTTTAAAAAACGTTTAACATATGAGTTCGTAGATTGCAAATAAAATGAAAATAAATCTGTGTTTAGTTTTAATTTAATTAAAATTTTTTATTATTCGCACAATTCTGTGTGCCATTGTTCACAACTTGATGTAAACAACAACAATTGCTTTGTTTGTTATTCCTCTATTTACACTCTTTGCATAAACAATAATAATCACTAAACAATTGTTCGACAGATCTTTGTAACGGAGATCTCCAAACCACGATTATTTTTTTCAAACTCACCACGTCTTCACACAAGACTGACTGAACTTTTACTAACTCAGTTGCCTGCTTTGCCTTGCCTTTTATATGGCAACGTAAATAGTCTAATGAATGTTCTTGAAGGCGAATGTTTGTGGCTTCGACTTCTAGAGATCTCTATAAATGTGAACATCTCTGTTTCATTATCGTTGCTTGTGTATTTTGTTTACATTTATTCTTGTAGTGTTCGTTGTTGTATTTTTGTTTACTTGTTTATAATTTCCTTTTATGCTGGTATTTTTGTAGCTTTTATTTATAATTTTAATGCTAAACGATGTAAAAGCAAAACACCAGTATCTAGATTTTTCCATTTTCGTAACAGTATTGTTTTTTGTCTTCATTAGAACTTCCAATTGCTTTCTGATGTAGTTTTAAATGCCCGTATGTTTGTAAAACAAGTAAAATTCTTTTATTCTCTCTAATTATAATACCTTTACTTTACGTTGCATCACTTTACTTTACTTTACTTTACCTTATTTTTATTTTTTTTATTTAATTTGTGCATACAATTTTCTGTCTAATCTTCTCTTATGAAATAACTTCACAATATAAATTTATAGAAATTAAATTATTTCATAATTTTTGCATAAATACTGTAGATTTTTAATTTACATACGTACACATACATATGTACATGTACAAACTGATTATTCCATTATGCAATATACTTCTTAAAATCCATTTTAAAATTTTAATCCATTTTTTTTGTTTGTTTGTTTTTTGTATTCAGAAGCTGTTTTTAAAACAAAATATATCCAGTGTTGCATTTATCCATGTATGTACACACATATGCATACACGCATATGCATACATACATATGTACATAAATACATAAATGAATTTATAAGTCATGTTATTATATTGTTTATAATTTCCGGTAAATTGTACAAATTCAAATTTATACACAAGATATGGGCAACAGTGAATACCCAGCAAACAATTTTTATGTTGCTATATCACAGAGAGAGCAAACAATTGTTTTAAATTTTTTAGTTATTATGCTCTGTAGCTATTGATTGAAAGGTTTCTTTCAATACTTCTTTTCAAATCATTTGACACAATTGTTCATGTGGCTTTTTCTCATCCTGTGTATGCTGTGTTACACTCTAGCCATTACGTTCATAACAATTTTAATATTTTGTTGCATGTTTTTGCCAAAAAATTTATTCGAGCAACATATTTTCCTTTTGTTTCTTGGTTTTGTTTTGTTTTTTTCTTTTCTGTGATGCAACATGTTTAACAGAACAGGGCGGCTAATGTTTTTCAAGTAACTAAACTTTGAAATGAAAGGATAACAAAAGGTAAATCATTTGAAAATATTACCAGCAACAACAGCTGTTGCTGTAATGAGTTTTAAAAAAAACTTGTTACATTAAATGTATTTCAAGTATAGAAAGTGAACTGCATGAGAGCGAGAGATTCATTAGTTTTACTGGGCATTCAATACGGGCAGATTAGAGATCAGCAATGAGTATTCAAAAAGATGAGTAGAATCGAATTATACTCATAATTTCTGATACTTATACGCATTCATAATTATTTTAATATCATACTCATACTACTCATATTCAAAGTTTGAAGTACTCATCATATTCATACTTAACAACAGTTATGATGTCTGTATGATTCGACTTTCCATAACTCAACCTATACACGAATCACAAAATAAGTATGAATCGCGAACGAACAATAAAATACTTACTAGAAGGTTGGTCTGCTTGCTGCTTTTTTGCGTATGTGTCTTTTGTTGAGTCACTCGCATCATTTATGAGTATTATAAGTATTTTTCTAAAGTTATGAATCTAAATGAGTATGCTTATGAAGCAAACATATGTCGAATGGTTTGAGTTGTAAGATTACACATTGCAACCTATACTTATAAATCAACGTTGTAGTGAGTATGAATGAATCAGAGTACATAGTTAAATTTCAATATTGTTGACTCACTTATATTCTAAATTTCATGAGTGCTTATGAGTAGTGAAGAAACGATTCATTATTGATTAAAATTCTACATTTGTATTAGTAAACTAAATGGAAATAATACTGTTTTATTTATCATAGTCCAGTTAGACTATGATTTCTCTTCTCTTAAGGATTTCTCAAGAATCCTTGATATTTCCATTATTCATATTGTTCGATACGGGTTCTATGATAATCTTACTTTACAATTGCAGTTTCCAGAAAGCGTGAAAACTTGCTAACTTACTTAACTATTTACTTACAACATTCTAGACAGGATTCTATTCTAGTTTCACACAGCACTCATGTTGCGTGTGTTAATTTTCTCTATGATTGGCGGTACTCATAAATTTGAAACGAAACGACAGATTTTTAAAAAACTTTTCATGACAAATTTTATTTACTCTTAGAGTTTTTGCCAGAAGACTACTTATGTTTGAGATATCTGAGCCAGGTGTTAAACCAAGGGTTCTCGTCTAATAAGCCAACATACTATCTACTAGACTACGTCGACCTTATACTTCTTAAAAACTGAATTTAATTGCTTTTAATTTAATGATAATATGACCAGGATTTAACTTCTAGATAACTTGATTGAATAAAGCGCATTGAGTCAGCCAAATTTGTTAATTTTAAAGCAGGGCATTAGTGTTGTGTTGCCTTTACCTATGGGTAGAACATATTGTTACGAAAATGAAAAAATCTTCATACTGGCTTTTTTATTGTTTACATTAAAATATAAACATAAGCTACAAAAACAAAACAATGCAGTAAACAAACTTGTTTGTAAATTAACGTACTGCTTAATATAACAACAGGCACCAGCATACAAAAAATTCTAAACATGTAAACAAAAATATACCAACAACACTACAATAATAAACGTAAACAACGATGTGTACATTTATAGAGATTTCGAGAAGACGAACATTCATCAGACTGTTTACTTTGCCATACAAAAGGCAACGCAAAGCAGGCAAGTAAGTTAGTGAAGTTAATTCAGTCTTGTGTGAAGACGCGGTGTGTTTCAAGAGTGTAATCGTGGTTTAAAGATCTCTGTTACAAAGATCTATCGAATAATTGTCTAGCAGAGAAATAACAAAGAAAACCAATTGTTGTTGTTTACATCAAGTTGTGAACAGTGGCACACGGAATTGTGCGAATAATAAAGAATTTTAATTAAAACTAAACACAAGTTTATTTTTATTTTATTTCTAATATACGAGCTCGTTTTTAAAAGGTTACTACGTAACAGTATTTGAAGTCGCCGTAGTCTAGTAGGTAGTCTGTTGGCTTATTAGACGCAAAAAATATATATGAAGCAAAAAGATTGAAGCCGTATTCATTGTAATCCACATTTCTTTAAGATGATGGTCATCGAATTACCTTGGTTTCTTAAGCTAATGCAAGAAATATCTCTCTTCAGTTGAGCTCTTGAGCTAAGAATGAGCTCCAATATTACGTTTGGTCCAGTAGTTTCAATTCGAACGCATACAATAGGAGAGAAATACAATTGTGCTATTAAATTAGAATTTAATTTCTATTTCTGACGATCCTAAAAGCCTTCTCGAAAATGTTTACTGTTTGTGTTACACTCTATGTGAATACCACTGATCTAGTAATTGTTGATCTACCAGTAGTCAGTTGGTCAGTTCGAAACTCCTGCATTTCTTTTCATTTCCATTTTTAGTTTGTATTTCTTATTAAGTAATCTGCCAAGCATTCCCTTAAAATATTCATTTTAATCTGAAAATCCAAAAGGAAAGGAAAACAAAGTTCCCTTTTTTGTTTTCAGATTCCCAAGTAAAATAGGGGAATCGAAGTTTAGTTACTTGGAGGGGGCGAGCATATTACATTACTTAGAGAATTTGCAGAGAAACTTCTCAATTTAGCAGAGAATTATTAGCTGAAGTTAAATTCAAAACTTTAATTTAAACTTGGAGAAGAAGAAGAACAAAAAGAAGTACAAGCAGCAAGACATCTCCAGTAAAAAGGGTTGCAAACGAAACAGAGAAGAAAATAATTAAAAGTAACACAGTAACAATATTACGAAGAGCAAAAGATAGAAATTTATGGTGATTATTTATGAAAATTGTGTGCAAATATATTGCAGGTGATAAGTGCTCCATTAATATTAAATTAAACTTTAAATATTATGATTATGGAAATGGGGTATGAGGAGGGTAGAAAATGTAATATAATACAGGGTATGGGGATTAAGATGAACAGAGGAGGCAGTAGGAGGTTAGGTTAGGTTAGCGTGGTAGCTTTAATTTACCAAAAAGCTCACTTGAGCACGCATAGCAGCCCGTTGTGATGCCACAGGTGAACTAAGTCTCTGCACTGCGCAAGGGCTGTACATTTTCCAAAAAGCACGACTACCCAAGCTGGAAAACCAGCCAGAATGTTTGATGAACGAGGCTATGTCCTTGATATCAATGGACGATAGCTCCGTCAAGCTGACAAGGGTCGGAGAGCCAAATAACCTATATCTGCATGGGATGGGCATTGGCAGAAGAAGTGGATGACAGTCTCCTTCTCCTCGGCGGATCTGCATCCACGGCAGAAGTCGTTAAATGAGAGTCGCATTCTTTCCGCGTGTCTACCCATAACACAGTGGCCTGTAAGCATGGCCACTGTAATCGAGATGATATTACGGCCAAGTCCAAGTAGCTGGTTGGTACGCCTCCCATCCATTGTGGGCCAATTGAGCCTAGCGATGGAGCAGGACTCCTCATTGACCCAGGACCGGTTGGCATCCCGGGAGAATTTCCGCGCAATAGCCAGTTTGAACGAGCCACGTTGATCGAGGAAGATTCCGTAAGTAGTTCGCCAGCCCTGGGCAGCTCGTGGGCCCTGCAGTTTCCCGGAATATCGCAGTGTCCGGGAACCCAGACAAGTGTGACGCCAAGGCGACCAGAAAGGAGATTGAGGCAGCGGCGACATTCTCTGACGATCCTGGAATTATCTGCAACGTTCGACAGAGACTTTATCGCACCCTGGCTATCGGAGTAGATCGAGATACGGGTGAAAGGGACAGGAACACCATAGGCGAGGATCCACTGTGCGGCCCGGCAGATGGCCATTACCTCCGCATGGAACACTCTGCAGTAGTCCGGCAGCCGGAGTGAGATGTTCAGGTCCAATTTCCCAGAGTTTACTCCGCTGCCCACCCCGTTATCGAGTCTGGAGCCGTCGGTGTAGACATCCAGGAGTTCAGGTGGAACGGTCGTGCCAGGGGTCCAGACACTTCTGCTCGGGATCAGGAAGTCGAAACCCCTATCAAAACAGTATTCCACAGGAAGGTACTCAATATCAAATGGGGCCATTTTACTTGGTAGAGCTCTCTCAATGTAAAGCTCTTAAGTGTTGTGTGAAAAACTAGGCCGTAAGTAGGGCTACTACCTCTTGCAATAAAACTTAGTAGTCGAAGTCGCCGTAGTCTAGTAGGTAGTGTGTTGGCTTATTAGACGTAAGGCCACGGTTCAAACCCCAGGTCAGTTATCAAAACGAAATATAAAACAATATTTCTTCGCTGACTTCCTCTCAGCAGATTTCTGGCAAAGCCTTCTGAGAATAAATAAAATTGCCATGAAAATTAAAACATCAAAATCAAAAATCTGTCGTTAAAAGTCGACTTTAACATGTAGGTTGCGCCACTCATGTATAAAATTAACACACACAACATAAGTGGTGTGAGAAACTAGGTCGTAATCCTGACTAAAGGGTTGTAATGAGCAATTATGTATGTATGTACGAGTATGTACAAAGATGCCAAGAATACACATTAGATTTTAATGTGGATGTTAAAGAAGAATTGTTTCGCCATATTCTAGTAGGTAGTATGTTTGGCTTATTAGGCGAGAGCATGTTATTCAAAGCCTGGCTCAGACATCTCGAGCCATAACGAAATATGGAAAAAAAATATTTCTAAGGCTACTTCCTCTTGACAGTCTTTTTTGCATAAACTCTGAAAGTAAATACAAAAGTTTCTCACTGTGGGCTCCATTACTCATCGATAAAGCTAAGACACACAACATGGGTGGTGTGGGAAGCTAGGTTTAATCCTAATTGATCTTAGTGCTTAGCAGGTGGCATATTAGACTACGGCGACTTCATGAATACCATGTTGTCATGTTTTTTGTTTTCAAATGACACTGTCAAGCATCAGAAGAGGTAGCCAACTTTTAACAATTATTTAAATTGTTTATTTAAAGCCTGCGTTGTTAAAATACATTTATTTTTCAACTAAATAAATAGAAAAAAAGGAGAATAAACGGCAAAGAGCAAAGAGAGAGAGAGAGCGAGAGAACAAATTTAAATAATTTATAATAAATATTATTGTATTTAATTTAAAATGTTATTTATTTTTGATGTTATTGTGTGATTTTTATTTTTTCGTAACCATTGAAGCAGAGTCAAAATAATAAAACAGTGGCAGATGGATAGACAGGCAGACAGACAGACAGATGGCGCTTGGCTGTTTTCATTTAAAAGCATTGGCGCCTAGAATTCTATTGAATTTTTCCATTTCATGCAATTGTATGGTTTTCTATTGTTATACACACACTTGTATTGTGTATGTGTTTGATAGTGCATAAGTGTTAGTGTTATGATGCCTTTAATTATGCATCATTTAATTTAGTTGACACTACTATTTGATTTTATTGCAAATGAGGTTAAATTAAGCAAATAACAATAACAATAACAATTATTTGCCAAATATGTTTTATTTTCCACTTTTTTTCTTTCTCTTTCTCCTTCCCCTACTTCTACTCTTTCTCTCTGCTGCTCTTGTACGATTTTTTTTTATATATTTTGTTAACTAATGCCAGGTATTTATTATGATTGTATATGTGTTTGGAAGTGCGTGTGAGTGTGTGTGTAGGTATATTTGATTGTTCATTTATTTAATTGACATTTAGACACGGCAAACAAACACTGTTTGAAATGAAAACAATTAAATCTCTGTATCGTATTCATTCATTTATTCATTCTCTCGCTCTCTCTCTCTGTGTTACTAAATTAGTGTGTATAAGTAGCATTGTAACATAGTGATTGTGTGTGTATGGAAGTGTGTTTGCGTGAGTGGGTATTTGTGAAAAATGTTATTTTTGTTTCCAGTTCAAATAATTCGTTGTTATCATTAAAATGGAAAATTTTAAATTTAAATTTTGAAAAAAAAAAATCGGAAAAAATCATATTTTTCAGTATTTATTTTTATAGTTTTTTTTGTTGTAATTTATTTATTTATTTTTTATGTTTATATACATAAGAGTGTATGTGTGTGTGTATGTGTGTGTATTAAAACCTAGTGATTTGTAAATTATTTGTTTAAAATGTTTAACAACTCAAATATATGTACAATTGAAACTGTCAACAACATTCATATTTATCATCATCAATATTGTTTATTATTATTATTATTAAAGGGAAGAACAGGTGTAAGTTTATAGGTGTATATAAAAAATTTTTTTTTTATATAAAAAGCTGAGGACCTCTAAGATTCTATTTTAAGAATGATTCACAAGCATCAATGAGTTAACACACGAGTTATCGTACATTTAAGTAATTAGACCAGAGGAATAGATTGTAGATGAAACCTTTTGGTCTTGAATATTTTAAGCTTTTCCATTAAAATCAATGCGATTTGTTTCCGTCATTCGCCTTAAACAAAATAACGTTTTTGAAAAGCTGTTTGTAGGCTCTTCGATTGCTTTTTTAATCGTTTGGTCTGCTATTCTCTTCATTTTCTCCGGGATACTACGCAACATGCCTCTGTTAATAATGCTTCCCCACACTTTCCATAAAGGTGAGTATCTTACTGTGGTTTTCTGTAATATAAAGGTAAGTGGTTAGCTTAGCATATTGTAGTCAGAATATTAGGAGAAAATTTCTGAATTCTGAAAAAGGGAATGGAATTTTTCAGATTTTTTGGTATTTCTTTATACTGTTACGTTTTTATCTCTTTAAAAACGTTTAGGATATGAATTCCTTGATTGCAAACAAAGTAAAAACAAATATGTGTTTTGTTTCAGTTAAACTCTTTATTGTTCTCACTACTTTTGTGCCACTGTTCACACATAGCTGATACAATAATTGCTTATTCACTATTCTCTGCTCACACTTCTGTCCACACAAACACTAACAACTCTTCGGTAGACTTTACTTTACACAAGACTGACTGAATTATAACCGACTGGTTGCCTGCTTTGTCTTGACTTTTTATATGCTCGCGTATTCAGTTTGATGAAGGTGCTAGAAGTAGAATTTTCTTGTCTTCGCCTTCTAGAGAGTTCTATCGCTACTTCATTGTTGTTTGTGTATTGTGCTCACGTTGTTTGTTGTTGCTTTCTTTCATACTTGTCGGTATCCTTTTCTTTCATGTTGTTGTTGGTATATGCAACCAAGTTCGTTGTATTTGTGTGTGTAGGTTCTGTTTATTGTTAATCTTAAATGATATTAGGTCGTTTCCATTTGCGTAACAACACGTAATGCGTTACTTATGAGTACAAGAGATCAGCAATGAATCGTTTTTTCGCTACTAATAAGCACTCATGAGTCAACAATATTGAAATTTAACTATGTACTCTGATTCAATCATATTCACTACAACGTCGATTTATAAGTACAGGTTGTAATGAGTATGCGTACGACGTTGACATCAAACTCATCCCTTTCGAAATATGTTTGATTCATAAGCCTACTTATTTAGATTCATAACCTTAGAAAAATACTTATAAATGATTTGAGTGACTCCAATCATTGATCAAAATTTAGAGTCTTAGTTGTTGTTGAATTTACAAAAAAATAAAATCAGACACATAAGCAAAAAGACTGAGCAGCAAGCAGAGCAAACATACATACATACATAATTGGCCATTACAACCCTTCAGTCAGGATTACGGCCTAGCTTCTCACACCACTCATGTTGTGTGCGTTAATTTTATACGTGAGTGGCGGGACCTACAGTTTAACGTCGACTCCGAACGACAGAATTTTGAGAAACTTTTTCATGGCAATTTATTTTTACTCTCAGAGTTTTTGCCAGAAATCTGCTGAGAGGAAGTCGCCGAAGAAATATTTTTTTTTTCATATTTCATTTTTGATGTCTGACCTGGGATACGAACCCGGGCTTTACGAATAGTAAGCCAACACACTACCTACTACACCACGGCGAGCAAACACAAAACCTTTTAGTGAGCATTTTCGTGTTCGTATGCGAATCAAACTTATTTTGTGCTTCGTGTATATGTTGAGTTATGGAGAGTCGAAATCAACAACATCGTACATGTTGTTAATTATGAATATGATGAGTACTTCAAACTTTGCATATGGGTAGAGGTTCCATAATAACTTATAATAAGTATGAATGCGTATACATACATACATAATTGGTCATTACAACCCTTCAGTCAGGATTACGACCTAGTTTCTCAGACCACTTATGTTGTGTGTGTTAATTTTATGCATGAATGGGGGGCCTACAGTTTAAAGTCGACTCCGAACGACAGATTTTTGAGAAACTTTTCATGGCAATTTTATTTATTCACAGAGTTTTTGCCAGAAATCTGCTGAGACGAATTCGCCGAAGAAATCCTTTTTGTATTTTGTTTTGATGTCTGGCCTGGAGCACGAACCCTGGCTTTACGTCTAATAAGCCAACACACTAGCTAATAGACAACGGCGACTATAAGTATAAGAAATTATGCGTATGATTCTCTGATGAGTATCCAATAAAGTTCTTTGTTATAAAACCAGCCTAGCATCAATCTGTCATATTTATCTGATTCGCGTAGATTATTCCTTTCAGACACCGTTTCGCAATTTTTTCTGAAGTTTCTAACATCGTTCCCCGCATACAATAAATGAAAAATCAGTCTTCTGAAAACTGTATTTCTAATGAATTTGAAATTCGAACGGAGAACAGAGATCCATGACGTTGGCTGGCAAGAATATGACTTCATTTTGCCTTGGGACAGCTGAATATCTAAAGAGGAAGTAAACCATTTAAGCCATGAGCTTTTTAAAGCACTCAAATCGATGTTAATCTCTCTACTGACTATACGCGTCCAAGTTATAGGCAAAAATAATAAGAATTATTTGTAGAGGTACTACTAGTACCTTATTAAAGGTACCGTGCTTAATAATCCTATTACAGATAATGTTTGAAATCTTATCATTACCTTATATACTGAAGTGTATCAACACACTTTCATTCCCTTTAAGTTTGCATTTTATTTCATCGTTTTAAATTTAAAATATTTTCGATTTGTTTTCATTTGTATTCGATTCTGGATATGATTTTTGTTAAGGAGGATATCCATAATCTTATTTGTTCTTTAATCAAATTTATTGTAAAAAATAAAATGTTGCACAAACAATTGAGTTCCAACACTGTGTGTATTGAGACAGAAAAAAAAAACAAGAAAAAGAAAATGCATTATGAACCAGAAAATATTACAAAAATCTGGAAAAAATAAAAAATTTTATAAAAAAAAACAGATTTTCGTTATAAAGACCAATTCATGTGTAAAACTACAAAGTCTCTCTGTAAACGTAAAGGATGTTGAAAAAATATTGTATTCATATCGACAAAAAAAAAAAAAAAAGAAAAACTGGCAATAAAATAAAAAAAAACTTCAGAAAAATAATCGAAAATCAAAAAATCAGAAAAATATATAAGCGAGTGTGGAAAAGTAGCAAATGAGGGAAAGAGAGAGAAATAGAGAGTGAGGGAGAGAAAAGTATGAAAAAGAAACTGAAACCTTTTGATTTTCCTTTTTTTTTTTGCCAATTTCCGCCCATTGAACGCAGTCAATTGCAAACCATATTTCAATAATAAAAATTAAAATATTTTTTATTTTCTTTCTTTTATTTTTTTTTGGGTTTAAATTTTATCTTCAAATAAAATCAAGCTGAAGGAAAAATTTGAACATTTAAGGCGAATAGTTAAAGGCTTTATAAAGGTACAAAAGCGATTTTGAATCTAAGATTCTACAAAAACTTAGAGTTGTTATATTAGGAAAAAGAATGATATTAAGGACTCGATAAAACCTGTATTAAAAACTGATTTATTGAATGTCATTAGGCTGTAAAGACAATTGGTCGTAGATATCTTTTTTTGAAGGAAAAGAAGGACTTACATGGTAAGGAAAACAGGCAAATAACACAAGCGTAGGGAAATTGATCAAAGGTTAAGATTCTAAAAGAAAAGTACACTCCATTGGGTCTAATTTAACGTTCAGAACTTTACCACAAACCTTTTAAAGTTAAAGCTGATTTGCACCACCAAAATATGGGGATTTTTAATTCACAACTAGTAGACGTCTTTGTCTCGTCGTAGTGTATTGGCTTACGAGACGAGAGCACGTAAGTTCAAATCTCAGCTCTGACATGTCGAGCAAAACCAAACGTGAATAAAATATATCTTTCCCCGACTTCCTCTCAGCGGTCTTTTGGAAAAAACTCTAAAAGTATATATGAAAAGCTTCCCAAATCTGTCTTTCAGCGTGGACTTTGATAAACACACAGCAATTTGGTGGTGTGACAAGCTTGGTTGTAATCCTGGCTAAGGTGTTGTAATGGACAATTAAGTAAATGACGTCAGTCTGCAGATCAAGCGTAGGATCACTTTTGCCAACCGCTGCTACTGTGGTATCAATAGGCAATTGAGTAGCAGAGACCTCTCTCGGACGACAAAGCTAACACTCTACAAGACGCTCATCCTACCTGTGCTTCTTTATGGCGCAGAGGCATGGACACTATTAAGTACTGATGCAGCAGCCTTGAGAGTGTTCGAGAGAAAAGTCCTACGCAAGATCTTCGGTCCAGTGCGAGTTGGTGGTGATATCCGTATCCGATCCAACAGTGAGCTGTTTGAGATCCTCAACGACATAGATGTTGTGCAGTGTATTAACATTCAGTGGCTGCGCTGGATCGACCATGTCGCTCGAATGGAGAAGGATACTCCGGCGAAACGGGTATTTGATGCGGAGATTTGCGGAAATCGGTGAAGAGGACGACATTGTTTGCGTTGGAAGGACCAAATCGGAGAAGCCCTGTCATCGATTGGTGTGACCAACTGGCGTAGGCACGCAAGAAGCAGAGGCGCCTGGAAGGATGTGTTGCGGCAGGCCGAAATCCGTTAATCGATTTTTAATGGCCAATTAAGTAAGTAAGTAAGTATGGTCCAACAGTGGACGTTGTGCAGCGTATTAACATTCAGTGGCTGCGCTGGCTCGGCCTTGTTGCTCGAATGAGGGAGAATGGGTATTTGATGCGGAGATTTGGGGAAGTTGGTGAAAAGGACGACTTTGTTTGCGTTGGAAGGAGCAGATCGATTGGTGTGACCAACTGGTTTAGGCTCGCATGGAGCAGAGGCGCCTGGAAGGATGTGTTAAGGCAGGCCGAAATCCGTTAATCAGGTTGTTAATGGCCAGATAAGTAAGTAAGTAAGTAAGTAAATAACAAAATTATTGTTGTGAAGAAATGATTGAAACATGATTACAAACCAACTGAACGAGACAACTCAGTTTTAGGTCTACCGAGACATGTCGAAGGAATTTCTAAAGGACATTGCTTTCTCAATCTCTATCAGTGCCGAGTAATAATAGACAGGAACTTTTAATCAGTAATGTTGAAAACTTATTGCGCATCATTAATTATAAATGCACAGACATAATATTGAGTTACTTGTTCTATAATGAACCAATTATACCTGTCCTTTGAATTACTGTCATAGCAACTGCAAAAAGCTAAAAAAGCATCAGAAAAATACATTTTTTTACGTTTCAACAGTGATTTTCATAAAAAATTTGTGTTTTTTTTTGTGGTTGCACAACAAGAATGGTGGAATGGACAAAAAATAGAGTGGCTAGAAAAAACAAGAACAACAACAACAGCTACAATATTGAATAAGAAATAAAGAAAGTTATGGAAAAGAATTTTTTTTTACTAAAAAATAAAAGTTATTGTAGCGCATAAAGAAACAATAACGATTTTAATGTTTCAATTGATAAACTTTTCTCTCTCTCTCTCTCTTTCTCTCTCTCTCTCTCTCTTCTTTTTTTCACAGCTTTTTTTATTTCTAGCAAGAGAAAAAAATAACAAATTTTTTCCTTTTTTTTAGCATCCGGAAAAGCACAAAATCTTTGAAATAAAAATATTTTCTTTCGTTCGTTTTTTCTTTTCTTCTAAGAAGAATAGATTGATTATGCAAAAATAAAAAGTGAATGAAATGGACAAAAGAAATGAAAGCAAAGCGAAAATATTTTAAACACTGCAAAGAGATATTTCAAGAAAGTCTATTTGGCTAATAAAGTTTTTCTTGGTAATAAATCGGAAACCAGAAATATGATGCGGTACATACTTAAGTTATAAGGCAAAATATGAAAAAAATTAAAAGATTTGCTAAATAAGAAAATAGAGTTGTCCAGTGAGTATTGCATGAAGGTCTTGGCTTCGACTTCTACCAAGAACTCTGGTCTGCTCTCTTATAAGGAGCATCGGCTGATAATAGTTCATAATGATATTGAAATTACTTCGAACAGTTGTAGAGTAGTAGGTAGTGTGTTGACTTCTTAGATGCAAGGCCACGGTTCAAACCCCAGGTCAGTTATCAAAACGAAATATAAAAAAATATTTGTTCGGCGACTTAATCTCAGCAGATTTCTGGCAAAACCTTGTGAGAATAAGTAAAATTGCCATGAAAAGTTTCTCAAGGAGTCGACTTTAAACTGTAGGTCCCGCCACTCATGTATAAAATTAACACACATAACATGTCCCTGCCGTGTTTAAGGATACTTATACCGGATAGGGCACAATGGAATGGTGGGGTACTCCAGGCGCAGAGTGGTATACCCATCTTCACAGATGGGTCTAAGTTAGGTGGACGTACAGGTGCTGGGGTTTTCTGTAGGTAACTCAGTCTTGAACTCCACTTCAGGTTGAATGATGACTGCAGCGTTTTCCAGGCGGAGATTTTCGCAATCTTGAAGGCTATTGGGGCCATAGTGGGAGGCCCAGCTTCGGATTCCGCATCTTACATGATCTTCGTTGACAGTCAGGCTGCGCTTAGGGCCGTTGCG
This sequence comes from Sarcophaga variegata, assembly GCA_932273835.1. Lineage (NCBI taxonomy): Eukaryota > Metazoa > Arthropoda > Insecta > Diptera > Sarcophagidae > Sarcophaga > Sarcophaga variegata. The sequence goes on from OW026361.1 coordinate 119,143,571, forward strand.
TCGGTCTGGTGCAAATCACGGCTTGTTCGCGAGTGCAAGCAGTCGTTGAGGACTTTTGGACCCGACCGTATCCGCCTATGCTGGGTTCCGGGACATAGCGGAATACTGGGCAATGGGACGGCGGATGCCCTCGCTAGGCTAGGGGGCGATTTGATAGTGGGTCCCGACCACCCAGTTTGCCACCTCTATGGTCTCATCAATGGATGGGTCATTTAGAAAGAGCAGAGGCGTTAGGGAACAGATTGGGTTGTTTTGTTTCTAGGTGCCTATGGCCTACTGTAGACGGTAAGAGAATAGGTTGGCTGCTGGGCTTGGATAAGGCCAGCTTAAGGTTGTTTGTCGGTTTTATCACGGGGCACTGCGAGATTAGGTCGCTGACGGGGATCTGGAACAGATCCCAGCCGGTCTATTGCAGGGCGTGTTGCGATGATGAGCAGTTGGAAACTATCGAACACCTCCTCTGTAACTGCCCAGCCCTTGGTAGATTGAGATTGAGAACCCTTGGCAGGGCCTTCTTTGGGAGCTTGAATTCAGTGTCGAGAGCCGACATCAAGGCTCTCCACAGATTCATTAGTGGCTTAGGCTGGTTGAGAGGTGCTAGGACTTCATCGGTGTAGTCGCGCTCTCCCATCCTTTTGTTGTGTCTGGTCTGTGTGATTTCTCCGCTTCCCACTCTCCCCTTTCCCATATACCCTCCTTTCATCCTAACCCCTATACTATCCTTCCCTCCTTTAGGACGTTGTACAATGGGTCAATACGACCTCCGGATACTGTACTTGTCTTGACCGACAGGTACACGTCCTCTAACCTAACCTAACCTAACATGAGTGATGTGAGAAGCTGGGTCATAATCCTGACTGAAGGGTTGTAATGGCCAATTATGTACATATGTTAACATTGCAATTGCATCCCGAAGTAAGGATAGTTTGATGGTCCTTAATAGTCTAGAGGTATATTATTTATTGAAAATGATTGTGAAATAACCGTGATCGTTGATTATCATTGATGCCAGTTACTTAAAATCAAACAAAAAAAAAATTCTAAATCTCTACAGAAGGGGTGTAAAAATAGCAAAAACCGCCTTAACTCATATTGTGCATAACGATGGTAAGCGAATCTAAAATTCAATACAAGAAAAGCATGAAAATAAAAACTTAAAAAAATAAAAACGAAATAATTGTAAGAAGCAAAAATCGTGGAAGACAGCGGTAACGTAAGGGAATACAAGCGAAATACGTAAAACAAGCGTGAAAAGAGCATTTACGCTTCGTTAAATCTAAAGCTTGGCTATACGAAAAATACAGAAAACGAACAAAAAAACAAAAAAAAAAAAAATGAAATGGAAATAGAAAAACACTCCTTCACCACAAGCAGCTCACCAGTGCCAGCTCAACTAACGTCATCATCTTTTACAGTGATACACATTCACATTCCCATTCCTATTCACATTCCATTTGAATGTAAATAGACATACAGGGGCAGATAGACAAACAGACACACGACAGATAGTTAAAGATGATACAAGCGCTCTCAAATACCCACAGATGTATTCATGTTGCTCCATATATTCGTACAACTGTTTGGTGTTGGACTTGCTGGCTGGCACTGCTGCTCCTGTTGCTGTAAATAAAATTCAATTTTCGCCGCATTTCCGTTTAAAATTTATGACCAAAAACGAAACGAAATGGTTGTTATTTTTTGGAAAAGTTTTAAATATTTTTTCCTCATCTATTTTATGTGTTCTTTTTTTGTATTTTTTTTCAACTGTGAGTTAAGCAATCTTTCGCTGTTTTATTTTGTTTTGTTTGGTTTAGTTTTGTGTATTTGTGAGTGTATTTTCCCTCTCTCTCTTTATTTTTTGTTTTTTTTTTTGTTTTCAAATATTTGCATGTGTGTAGTATGTGTGTGTATTTTTGTGCGGTTTTTGAATTCAAATTCATTTGCAACCACAAAATAATAATAAACAACACAACCAAATAGTTGTACAGTTATGTAAAGCGTATTGGTATGTGGCATTTTAGATATCGCTGTTGCGGATTAGTTTATGCAGCAGAGTTACTCGAACTCTACTCTTGTAGATGTACTATGTGTGCCTGTGTGTATGTGCATGTGTTAGTAATGCAAGTAAACTTTACTTGTCATTGCAGTAGTAGTGGTTTAACTAGATATATCTCTGCTTGCTTGTATATGTGTTCCCTTGTTGTCTCAACTAAAATCAAACGAAGTGGAGAGTAGAATAGTAGAGAGCAATACAGAAAAGTAGTATCTGATCGGTCTTTAGTTTTATACACGATTTTTTAGTTGCAAGTCAGCAAGTGGATTTCGTATATTTTTTCCTATTTTTTTCCCATTTTTTTTTCAAAATTTTTGTTTTTATTTTCTACAGTTGTTGTCTCTTTTTATATTTGTTTATTAAATAAGTTTATTCCGTTGAATTTATGGGATATCGGTTGAAAAAAATTATAAAAATTTAAATTTCTTTTTTGTTTTTCGTTGTTATTGGGACAAAGTTTGTTTTTTACATTAAAAAAATTTATACGATTTCACATGAAAACCGAATTTTTTGTTGCCAAATTGGTACTTAATGCAATAACCATTTATTCAGATTATATACACGAAAATAAATAAGCCGCTTCGAAATAACACTGGCCAACACATTATTATTATAATAGTTGTTAAATATTTATTGTTTAAATAAAAAGAATGAAATATTTATTAAAACAGGGGGATAAAGCCTGTTTTTAAAATTTTTACAACCTTTTTTAATGGACAAATAAAAATTTTTACAATTTCGATGACACTACGATGTTTGTTGTGAGCCGCGGATTATTAGCAGAGTGTATAGCCAATTGAATATGGCGATATTAAAGCGGACAAATTTTTCCAATTGATTTTGTACCTTAACGTCTACTATCTGACCTGTCAACAGCTTCGAGTTCAAGCGCCAGCTTAGAAAAACATATTTTTTTCGACGACCCTTTTCAGAAGCATCTCAAATCTGTTGTACAGAGTCTCTGTTAAACTAAAGGGTCCGCCAAATAACTTTTTTTTTTGAAAATGCTTTAAAAAAACTACTGAATATTTTCTCAAATTTCTTTTTTATTTGAAAGTACAATCCTTCCGGTTATTAATGTAAAATAATTTCATTCAAATGGCTGCCTCGGCTGGCCATGCAGTAGCCTACACGATCGGTCCAATTTTTAAGCACATTATCGATTGTGTGCAGCTGTATTTCACCAATATCTTCACGAATATTGTCCTTTAAAGCGTCAATTGTCTCTGGCTTGTCGGCGTTACTCTTATATTTGACGGCACCCCACATATAATAGTCCAACGGTGTCAAATCGCAGCTCCGAGGTGGCCAAACGACATCAGCTCTGCGGCTGCTAATGCGATCTTCAAAAACAGGGCGCAAAACATCGACTGTAGCTTCCGGCTGTGTGGCACGTAGCGCCGTCTTGTTCAAACCAAATGTTGCCAATATCCTCCTCTTCAATTTTTGTGAACAAAAATTCGTTCAACATGGCCCGCTAACGATCGCCATTGACTGTAACGGCCACTCCTTGCTCATTTTCGAAGAAAAATGGCCCAATTATGCCTCTGGACCAAAATCCGCATAAAACAGTGACTCGTTTTGGGTGCGTCGGCTTTTCAATGTATGCGTGCAGATTTTCTGTGCCCCAAATGCGACAATTTTGCTTGTTTACATACCCGCCAAGATCAAAATGAGCTTCATCTGAAAAGATGATTTTTTTTTGCCAAAATCGGCATCTTCTGGTGTAGGCTACTGCCAGCCGAGGCAGCCATTTGAATGAAATTATTTTCCATTATTAACCGGAAGGATTATACTTTCGAATAAAAAAGAAATTTGAGAAAATTTTCAGTAGTTTTTTTTGAAGCATTTTCAAAAAAAAAAGTTTTTTGGCGGACCCTTTATAGACCCCGCTACACAGGGTGATCAGAGAATTTAAATTATAGTAATGACTAAATAATGAAGCAGCCCAGACGTCAGTCTGTACTTCAAACCAAAGCTCAGATATCTCAAACAAAACGAAATGTAAGAAAAAATATTTTATCGGCGACCTTTTCTCTCAGTGCTGTAGTAAAAACTCTGAGAATAAATAAAAATTGCCAAAGTTTCTCAAAAATTTGTCGTTCGAAGAAGAGTTTAAGCCTGTTAGTCCCTTTGATGTCCCCCAAAAGTTAAATTATCAGGCACAGCATGGCTGTTGTAAAGAAGTACATTGTAATCCGGACTAAACAAAAATTTAAGTAATTTCTTCCTATGTGATAAATATATGTGAGTGTTTCTACATATATGTATTTTTGGCTTTTGGAGTTAACACTTCATTTCTGGATAAAGTGTTGTCCAGTGTAATGAAAAATTTAAAAATTGTGTTAAATTTAGTGAATAAATAAATATTTAATACATTAATGTACTCTTTAAAGAGGATTTATTGACTAAAATGTTTACAAACCTTTAAATTTATGCTTAAAAAAAATTTTTTGCATCAGGCATTACAAACTATGTAAACTCATAGGCGTATGATTGTTATTTAATACCGAGTGAAATAAATGTTAATCATACGACACCGATGACATTTTGACGAGCTGCCATTTTTTAATGAGATACTGTAGATGCTGATTTGAATTTATTAAAATGAAATTCATTTTCATACTTAGCTGGAGACTGTATTATTCATAAAATATTGCATGTTTCGGTAAATTAATGAAGAAGAAGAAAAAAAATCGAAATTACCTCAGAAATAAAATACATTTTATGACTTAATTAAAGCCTAAGGGGTTGCAAGGAGTTGTTGTGTTTAAGTTACAATAAAAAAAATAAATGAAAAGAAATTTTTAATTTAAAAAATTATTTTCAAAAGATAACTTCATAAGAATTAGTTTGAATTTAAAATATCGAAGTATAATTTTCTGAGTTTCAGAAGTCTAATATATTGTTACGAATATAAAAAAAGATGCTGGTGTTTTGCTTTTACATCGTTTAACATTAAAATTATAGTTTATTAGACGTAAAGCCCAGGTTCGTGTCCCAGGTCAGGCATCAAAACGACATATGAAAAAAAATATTTCTGCGGCAATTTCCTCTCAGCAGATTTCTGGCAAAAACTCTGACAGTAAATAAACCTGCCATGAAAAATTTTCTCAAAATCTGTCGTTCGAAGTCGACCTTAAACTGTAGGTCCCGCCACTCACGTATAAAATTAACGCACACAACATAAGTGGTGTGAAATGCTAGGCCGTAATGCTGACTGAAGGATTGTAATGGCTAGTTATGTATGTATGTATGTATGTATGTATGTAACATTAAAATTATAAACAAAAGCTACAAAAACAAAACAATGAACTTGTTTATAAATTAGAGCACTGCGTAATGTAACAACAAACACCAGCATAAAAAAATGGTAAACAAGTAAACAAAAATACAACAACAAACACTACAAGAATAAATGTAAACAAAGTACACAAACAATAATAATGAAACAACGATGTTTACATTTATGGAGATGTCTAGAAGGCGAAGTCACGAACATTCGCCTTCAAGAACATTCATCAGAATGTTTACGTTGCCATATAAAAGGCAAGGCGAAGCAGCAACTGAGTTAGTAAAAGTTCAGTCAGTCTTGTGTGGAGACTCGGTGTGTTTGAAGAGTGTAATCGTGATCAGTCGAACAGTTGTCTAGTAATTGTTATTATTTATGCAAAGGGTATAAACAGAGGAATAACAAAGAAAAGCAATTGTTGTTGTGTACATCAAGTTGTGAACAGTGGCACACAGAATTGTGCGAATAATAAAGAATTTTAATTAAAGCTGAACACAAATTTATTTTATTTTATTTGCAATCTACGAGCTCATATTTTTAAATGTTTTGAAAAGGCAATAACGTAACAATATGTATTTAATAGGCTGGTTTTTAATGAATAGTTATAATAAGCAAATTTAAGGCAACAGTACCTATAGTATGTGATTTAACATTCCCTTCATACAAGCCACTGTAATAAATTATTAAAAAAAACAATACAAACATAAATTATTAGATGAATAAATTTAAATGAATACCAATTATTTTTTGTTTTCGTATTTAGGAAATATCCTGAAATAGTTTAAAATAATGAATATTCTTTCGCAACCAAATTCAAAATCCATTTGTTAGCTGTTTTTATAACAAACATATCTTTACAAGTGTGTGTGAGTTTGAGTGTGTGTTCGTATGTGTACGTTAGTTTTTGTTTGAAAAATTTAAACATTTTCATTCCACACAGTTAAACACCGTTTCAAATAAATTCAATATTTTTTTCTTTCCGTCTTTCTGTGTGTTTGTGTGTTGCAAAATCAACTTGTAACTGAAATTGAAATTCAAATGCGACATGTGAACAAAATTTATACGAAATTTTACACATGAAAACTAAACGAAACTGAGCTGAGCTGAAGTGAAGCAATGAAATGGGTGTTAAAGGAATGAGTATGACAGCAATAATAACATGAAGATAATAATGATGATGATCATGATGATGTTAACGATAATAAAGATAATAAGGATAATGGTAACGTTGACGATGATGATTGTCTTCTTTTAAAATTAAAACAAACACAAATCCCCCAACTAAACCTACAAAATTGTTAAGAGATACTCATTCTCACTTTGCTGCTGTTGCTGGTAAATAGAATATCACACGTGAATGGTTTACAATTTAAGTTGATTTGTACGCTTGTGTTTGTGTTTGTGTATGTTTGGTGTGTTTGTGTTTGTGTGTATCGATGTGTAAGTGAGCTAAGCCGCATTAAACAAACATCAATCATTGTTTATGTGAATGCCTCTAAGTCTGTCCGAACATCCGCCATTCTCTCTGTCTCTCTGTCACTGATTATATGAGTGACAGTTGCTTTGTATGTGTGTGTGTATGTTTAGAATGTCAGCATAAGTAACAATTCTAACAACAATAACAATTAGAATAATAACAACAATAACATAATAATAAAATTGTCAAATACAGTGGCCCGTAAAAGTTGTGTTACAAATAAAAAAATTTAAAAAATATTATCAATTAGAAACGAAATTTTTTAGGAGGCCTTTATAGCATGACATCTATAATAGTATTAGTAGTAGTAGTAGTATATAGTAGTAGAAGGTAAGTAGTAGTAATATGTAGTAGTATGTAGTAAAGTGAGTCTATGGTCACAGTTAAAATTAAATTTTTTTTACGGGAGTTGAATGAAATAAAGGAGGTTATAAATAGAGTACTGGGGCATGCTTTAATCAGTTTAAAATTGTTGAGGTAATGCGCCTTATGGCTTGTATTTAAAAATGCCAGACTTTAGTGCCTTGTAAAAGGATTCCTAGGGGAAAATAAGTAGTTTGATTAGTTTTAAAGCACAGTTTCAAAATCAAGCTACGCTCACATCTGAGCTAATTTCCTCTTAGAAAAGTCTTTTAGAGTTCATATTATTTTTCCATTATTTTTGCTACTCACCGTTTTAATCACATGAATTACAACAGCCTTAACACATTGATATTGTAAATTATATTTGCATATGTGTGTAAGTATGTAAATGTTTATGAAAAGTAAATACTTATGCCTGTAAATTTTCGAGTGTCAAAATTTCACTATGAAATGTTTAAATAAATATTTTGAAATATTTTTAGGCAATTTGTTTTCACTATTTTTTTATTTTTTTCAAGTTTTTTTTTTTAATTTTTAGCCCCATAAATATATAATTTAAAACATGAAATAAATCTTTAATAAAAATTTACACACGACAATTAAAACGTTATGAAGTTCCATAAAAACCGAAAACTAATTACAGGCGAAATATTTTTACGCCTCATAAAGTCTTGCAGATGATATATTTTCAGGGAAATGCTGTTTTTATTCAATATTTTTTTATTTTTCGGCAATTATTAGAATAAAGTGTTTTTTATATGTGTAAAGAATGGCGAGCATTCATTAAAATAAAGCAGAACTTGTAAACAAAGCTCATTCTACGATTTAATGGAACTAACTTACTTACTCAATTGGTGATTACAACCCTTTGGTCAGAATTAAAACCTAGCTTCTCACACCACTTATGTTGTTGTGTGTTAATTTTATACAGAAGTGAAGGGACCTACAGTTTAATGTAGGTTTATGCGATACTTTTCTTAGAGTGTTTGACAGAAAATTGCTGAGAGAAAGTAGCCGAAAGAAATATTTTTCAGATTTCGATTTGTTCGAGATGTCTGAGCTGAACAAACTAGAATACGAAGACTCAAATATCGTATTATTATTCTAAAAATTAATTCAAAACCTTTAAGTTGGAATGGGATATACGCAAATAATGAAAAGTTTCTGCTTGTTGCAAATACGGCGGCCTCTAGAAAGATTCTTGCTTTGTTGTGTTAAAGTTGCAGCCCCCATGTGGCCGTTCTTGGATGGCTTACTAGCACCCGATAGATGTTCGCGCTGAACGCAGTAGATTACGGCGACTCTAATATCGCATTATTATTCTTAAAATTAATTCAAAACCTTTAAGTTAGAAAAAATCTTCTGATTGTGGCCAATAAGGCGGCCTCTAGAATGATCCTTGCTTTGTTGCGTTAAAGTTGCAGTCGCCATGTGGCCGTTCTTGAATGGCTTACTAGCACCTGATAGATTGTTATCTAACATGCATAACCAAGTTAAATCCTTTGGGTTGCAGAAATTGGAATAAATACATCAACTGAAAAATAAAATACAAGCCACTGAAAAAGCAGGCCTTAAACCGACAACGGATTGTTAAGGCGAATTAAGTAAGCAAGTGCGATAAGCCCTTCAGAAGCCTCCAAACCACTCAAATAGCTAATGGGAGAGGATAATTGTTAAGAAAACTAAAGGAAACATTCCAGCAATCGTGATTCAATGTTATGCTCCTTATATTTATTCACTTCCAATTTCCTTTTATTTCTCTAGAGGAGCTATAATGTAATTGAAATTCTATGTTTCGTTTTAAATAAAGAACTCCGATCAAAATAGTATTTATTCTTAAACAGATTTGGACACATTCACTCTCTCTCTCTCTCTCTCTCTCCATTTATAAAATATGATCCGAGGAGTCAATTCTGCGGATGCTCAAATAGTTTTCTCGTGTAGTTGCATGTGAATTTATTTAAAATCTCTCTTCACTCCGTATATTTTATTTTATTGGCACAAGTGTATGTGTGTTTGAGTGTCTGTGTGATGTTGTTGCTGCGCCACAACAACATAGTTGTTGTTGTCATTGAAAGTTGTTCACTTGTTTGCAATAATTTTTACTCAACATTGACACTCTTTTTCCTTTTTTTTTTTGTTTTTTTTTGCTTTCTTTTTGATTTCTTTTTCAAATAAAATTTTTATTTTTAAATCACTCTCACACTCGCACTCACACTCATACATGTAGAAACTAGCAAAGGTAAAACTGTATTTGTAAACTTATGGCGGGCATGTGTGTATGACTGTGTGTTGATTGTATGCATTTTTAAAGGCTTCTGATAATCTTTTTTTCTTGTTCTCTCTCACTCTCTCTCTCTCTGTGTGTGAGTCTACGTGTTGTAACATAAATTAACACTACGTAGCGCTGTTAACGCTGATGTTGATGTTGATGCTGATGAGGATGACGATGACGTTGATATATTCAGATTCTCTTTTTTTATTGTTTTTTAAATATGTTTTATACTTTTCGTTTACCGTTCTTTTTTTTTTGTTTTTTTTGTTCTTGTTTTTTAAACTCGTTTCAATGTTTTATAATTTTCGAAAAATGAATAAAGTAAAGGGAGTATAAAAATGTTTACCGGGTGAATAATATGCCAGTGAGTAAAAGGCATGCATATGTTTGTGTGTAGAAAAGATGTGTAAAGGTGTATATGCTTTAGAGATGTAAGTTTCTGTTTGAATTTATGGAACGTCTGTTCGTAATCAACGTCAGTTTTCGCACCTTTGTTTATTATTGTTGTTGTTGTTGTATTTAAATTTATTTAATAATTTCTCATTTGTTGTTGTTGTTGCAATTGCTGTTGTTCTCCTTCTTCTTGTTGCATTTATAGTTTCAGTTTTTTTTCTTATTTTTCTTTCAGTCTTGATGTATGCTTTCGGTGTTAAAAGTTAAAAGTAAAACACTTGCGCTTTACTTTCAAAATTCACTGCACAGTGGTCCCAATGATGGAGAGAGAAGTAAAAGTGAGGATCATTGTATCGAAATATATGAGAATTTGGAACGCAAAATTATATTATGTTAGGTTGGTTAATCGAGTAGCCACCTCAATGGCCGCAGCTTACTTGTGTCCTTTGAGGTCCCGCTATAATGCCGGTAAAATTATAGCTCCTGGTGTAGAACAGGAAGGTGGGGAAGGAAGACATACTGTGACTTAATCCTGGGAGCTACTGGTTGAGAACAGAAAGTTGTGGATTTTTCTCAAATCACCTTTGGCTAGACATGTTCAGTCACTTAATCCTGGGTATGCAAGAATTCTTCTTCGCATATTTCTAAAAGCCGTATAATGACAAAGAAGATCTGCTGTGACCCTGCAACTTCTGCAGAAGTTGTTGTGATGTGTTCCTAGTCTCCTGGCATGAACTCTCAGAGGCCAGTATTTTATTACAACTGCTATGAGGTTCATGAGATGGAGTGGTGATGCAATACGTGTACCCATATTGGGCCGGATCTGCCTGATGTCTCTACAAGTGGACTCATTAAGCCATCTTACCTTTGTCCTTCGTTTTCCTCTCCGTAGAGGAGCACTAATCTCATGTAAGAATTCAACTGAAGTGTGAAGTGGAGCATGTTTTAGCATGTTCTGAAGTCGCCTTAGTCTAGTAGGTTTTGTGTTGGCATATTAGACGTGAGGCCACGGTTCAAACTCCAGGTCAGACATAAAAAGGAGACATGAAAAAATATTTCTTCGGCGACTTCCGTTTCAGCAGACTTCTGGCAAAAACTCTGAGAGTAAATAAAAGTGCAATGAAAAGTTTTTCAAAAATCTGTCGTTCGGAGTCGACTTTAAACTGTAGGTCGCACCACTCATGTATAAAATTAATGCATACAACATAAATGGTGTGAGAAACTAGGTCATAATCCTGACTGAAGGGTTGTAATGACCAATTATGTATGTATGTATGTTTTAGCAACTTCGTCGGCCTTGTTGTTAACTTCGATGTTCCATTAAATCCAGGAACTTAAATTAAATTGTCGTATGTCACGCTCTCTCTTCCAGAGATACCCAGCATCATTCTTGGACAATTTTAAATGTGTCGTATAGAATTTATGGGCATCTAGTGACGGCTTTATTACCGGTACACTGAGGTAAATATTTGAAAAACTACCTCCAATTTGTGTAATCTTGTTTATTACTACTTAGTTTTCATTTACTCATCTGTAATGGATGAAATGAAAAGAAAAAACAAATTTTTTTTGGTATAACGTCCCACTGTTCTTCTGACATCATATAATCTGTAACAGATTCTAACGTATGAAGAAGCATTAGTTTCTGCACGAGTTAAGGAAAAGTTTTTGCTGCAGAATTCATACTAATTAGTTAAATAGGGCGCACTAATAATAAATTAAATAATGCTTCATTTTAATTGAGCATAAATTCCATGAAAATGAGTTAAAATTCATGCTGTGAACTAAAATATGTGAAGGAATTGAAATAAATTTACAAAAAACACGAAAAAACAACAACATTTTTATATTTATGTGACATCAAGTGAATATTATTATTGAAAACATAATTAAACAAATGAAATTTACATTAAAAAAAAAAAATCAATTAAAATCCTTGTATCTGGAATGAATTTTTGGAAATTCTTAATTATCTTTCTAAACATTATGTGGTATTAAAACAAAGTCCTTATTTTATTTGTAATTATTACAACCAAAGACATTTCAAAGATTACCACAGGGCATATAATTTACAAACAATTTTTATTTTTATTTTGTAAGCCTTTGTACTGTACTGTACTGCTTAAGAGTTTCATGTGTTGAAATGCATTAAAAATTAAAGAAATTATTTATGTGAACATAAATGTACCATGATGGAATGATAATTTGGATTCAAATTTCATTATTCTGCATCACAATAATCGAATGGAAACGATATAAACTAATTACGCAATTAACTTTTGAAGCATTAAGACTGTTTGACCAAAAACGATGCCAACCATTACCGTATACAACTCAACTCTGTGGAGATAAACGAATGCTAAATATCATAAGACATGAATGATTCTACGAGTTAAAGCAACAATAACGTTTGTCATTATGGTTAATTTGTATTAATTTTTTGCAACAGAATACTCACGACTCTCGTATGTATGGTCAAGATGGTAAATAGTTGTTAAGCGTTAATGCTGGACATGAAATGTTTAAGGAAATCCTGTTTAATGAACATAAAATAAATAAGTTCTCTACTCTAAACCCGGACAAATATAAATCTTACCGATATAAGCCTTGATTGCAAACCCATATAACATTTTACTCGCAAAAATACTGGCATATTAATTACATTTAAATTAAAATTAAATTGAATAGAGAACTGAAGTCGCAATGGTCTAGTAGATATCAAGTTATTTAAGCCGATCTCGATAGATTTGAAACCTCTTAGTAAAAGGCTTTCCATTTCGTGGTTTCAAAAGTATGGGAATGGAATTCGACATCTGTCAAACTAAGTTGTGAAACCAATTTTTTTCTTTTCAGTTGAAAGTCTGACATTGACGAAAATGGATCGCCTAACTATCACACAACGCATAAAAATTATCAAAACCTACTACATAAATGGTGATTCTGCCACAGCCACGTATCGAACAAAATTTTCTTCAGCGATGAAGCACATTTCACACTCGGTGGGTAAACAAAACAAAATTGTCGTACTTGGGGTTCTGAGAATCCTCAAGTAATTGAAGAGAGGCCATTACAGCCTGAAAAAGTCACTGTTTGGTGCGCTCTTTGGTCCGAAGGTGTGATGGGACCTTACTTCTTCGAAAACGTCAATTCGGAGCGTTATGGTCATATGATAACCGACTTTTTTTTGCCTGCAATTGAAGAATAAGACTATGTATCTCTCTTGTGGTTTCAACAAGACGGTGCCACAAGCCACACAACTCGAGCGAATATGGCTTTATTGGAAGAGACATTTTCTGGCCGCGTAATTTCTCGTCGTGGCTATATCAACTGACCACCAAGATCATGCGATTTAACACCATTAGACTTTTTTTGTGGGGCTACGCGATAGAGCGTGTTTATGCAGATAAACCTTCAACTCTTGAGCACTTAAAAACCAGCATTCGTCAAGTTATGGCTGAGATACCGCCCAATATGTGTCAAAAAGTGATCGAAAATTACCTCAAAAGAATCAATGCTTGGAACACTTCGCTTGGACGTCATTTAAATGATGTAGTGTTTCACACATAATGTCAACGTTCAAACTTTACAATAAAATAGAAATATCATGAAAAATATATTTTATATGCGTTTACTTTTGAAACAACGAAATGGATAACCCTATATAGTGGATAGGCTATAGGCTTTCTAAATGGTAGAATGGAGTTCAAATTCTACTTTCGAAATCTTTTTTTTTGTTAATTTTTAGCCACATAAATATATAATTTAAAACAGGATATACATTTTTAACAAAATTTTATACACGAGAATTAAAACATTATGGAATTCCATAAAAACCGAAAACTAATTACAGGCGAAATATTTTTTACGCTCCATAAAGTCTCGCGGATGATATATTAATGGGGAAATGCTACATATTTCTATTCAATATTTTGTTATTTTTAATTATATTTTTCGATCCATACATACTAGGAACAAATTGTTTTAAATGTGCAAAGAATGGGTAAAGAAGCAGAACTTGTAAACAAAGTTCTTTCTACGAATTAATGAAACTAACTTACTTACTTACTCATTTGGTGATTACAACCCTTTAGCAAGAATTAAAGCCCAGCTTCTCACACCACCCATAAGCTGTGTGATAATTTTATGCATGAGCGGAGGGAGCTACAGTTTACATACATAATTGGTCATTACAATCCTTCAGTTAGGATTACGACCTAGTTTCTCACACCACTTATGTTGTGTGTGTTAATTTTATACATGAGTGGCGCGACCTACAGTTTAAAGTCGACTCCGAACGACAGATTTTTGAGAAACTTTTCATGGCAATTTTATTTACTCTCAGAGTTTTTGCCAGAAATCTGCTGAGAGGAAGTCGCCGAAGAAATACTTTTTGTATTTTATTTCGATGTCTGGCCTGGGGCTCGAACCCTGGCTTTTCGTCTAATAAGCCAACACACTACCTACTAGACCACGGCGACTTCAAGCTACAGTTTAATGTAGTTTTTTTCGATACTTTTCTTAGAGCGCTTTCCAGAAAATTGCTGAGAGAAAGTAGCAGAAAGGAATATTTTTTCCAGATTTCTATTTGTTCCAGATGTCTGAGCTGAACACACTAGACTAAGATGCCTCTAATACCCCATTGGCATTCTAAAAATTACTCCAAAACCTTTAAGTTGGAATGGGATATTCGCAAATAATGAAAAGTTTCTGATTGTGGTCAATACGGCGGCCTTTAGAATGATCCTTGCTTTGTTGTGTTAAGGTTGCAGTCCCCATGTGGCTTGTTCTTGGATGGCTTCCTAGCACCTGATAGATTACTATCTAACACTTATAGCCAAGTTAATTCCTTTGCGTTGTATGCAGAAATTGGAATAAATACATCAACTGAAAAATAAAACACAAGCCATTGGAAAAGCGTTAAGACAGGCTTTAAACCGACAACGGATTTTTAAGGCGAATCAAGTTGGATAAGCCCTTCAGAAGCATGCAACCGATCAAATAATGGATGATTTTTTAAGAGCTATAGGAAAATTTTTCAAAAAAAAAACACATAAAATTCAGAAAAATGCATGAAATCTTTATTTGAATCGATAATGTTTGAAGATTATTTTATGCAAATGTCGACCGCGACTGCGCCTCAAATGGTCCATCCGCTTAGTCCAATTTTGGCATACTCTTTCCAACATTTTGGCCGGTATCTCACGAATAAATGCTTCAATGTTGTCTTCCAATGCGCCAATTGAAGCGGGCTTGTCTGTATAGACAAGAGCATAGCCCCACAGAAAATAGTCTAAAGGCGTTAAATCGCACGATCTAGGTGGCCAATTGAAATAAAATGTTCACCGAACTCGCCTCTCAATAAGTCCATTGTTACGCGTGCTATGTGGCATGTGGCACCGTCTTGTTGAAACCACATGTCATGCAAGTCAAGCTCTTGCATTTTGGGCAAAAAAAAAGTTGGATATCTTCTCACTGTAACGCTCACCATTCATAGTTACATTACGATTCGCAGCATCTTTGAAGAAGTACGATTCATAAACCGCACCAAACTGTTACTTTTTCTGGATGCATTGGTAGCTTTTGCAATGCTTTTGGGTGATCTTCACTCCAAAATCGACAATTCTGCTTATTTACGTATCCATTGAGCCAAAAATGAGCTTCGTCGCTGAACACAATTTTTCGATAAAGAAGTGGATTTTCGGCCAACTTTCGAAGAGCCCATTCACCAAAAATTCTGCGTTGCAGTACGTCGTTCAGCTTCAATTCTTGCACCAGCGGTATTTTAAAAGGCTTCACACCAAAATCCTTCCGCAAAATTTTCCACGTTGTTGAGTAACAGAGGCCCAATTGCTGCGAACGGCGACGAATCGATAATTGATGGTCATCGTTAACACTGGCCGATACAGCTGCGATATTTTCTTTAGTTCGCACTCTACGTAAGCGTGTTGGTGGTTTAATGTCCAACAATGTAAATTTGGTTCGAAGTTTAGTGGGTCGATTAAACTGACCATAAAATGGAAGAAGCGCGCGATGAACTTTCTTAACAGAGCACGCATTTTGATAATAAAATTCAATGATTTGCCAGCGTTGTTCGTTTGTAAGACGATTCATGGTTAAATTATAGACCAAACTGAAGATGCTTGACAGTGAAACAAAACACGAAACGTGCGTGAGCTGTTTAAACCAGTGTTGCCAAAAAGATAATAGCTAAAAAATCACCCGTTAGCTAATGGGAGAGGACAGTTATTAAGAAATGCTAATTTCGAAATCTTAAAAAAAATATTATTTTCAGATTTGCAACATGAATTTAATTCCATTCGAAGATACATCGTTCGCTTTCAACTCGTTCTCAGTCTGCCCTAGTACATGTAGTTATGGACCGCCGAGGTTTTTTGGAGCCTTAACTGTCAGGCTAAGACTCTTACAGACTCTGGCATTGAGCGTACATATAACAATTGTTTTGATATCATCGTTGAACAGTTGGAAGATTGTTGATGCATTGAATAAGAAATGAAAACATTTTTAAATTTTTCTTTTGAAATATTAAAACATGGCTTATTGGGTTACATATGTTTGTACATATGCAGAATTGGAAAAGTTTGGCTATTATTTCATTTCAGTTTGTTTGTTTGCATGTGTGTTAACATTTCTAATATTTGTTTAAAATTTGTGTCACTTACACAAAACACTCATGTACACTATGTACACTTATCGAGAGATGCTGCACTGTATTACAAGAGTATTTCAAGTATTTTGTGTTTGTTTTGACAACAACAATATCATCAGCATCAACAACATCGTTATGACACAACAACACTACACAGCAAAGTATAACAAACTTAAACAATAACGTCATCATCATCGGGAATTATTATTAAACACTTCATGCTTAAAATTAATTACAGGAATAATGAATATTGTAAAGGATATTTACGAGGGTCAACATGAATAGTAAAAGAAAATATTCAAATACCCCAGCAACTATGTTTCGTAGAATTTGTATACAACACTCGGCCTATAGAATACTACAATATAAGTTATTTGTGTCATGTGTATGTATGCATGTATATGATGATATGATCCTTTTTCTTAATTATCCTTTTATGCATGCTTGTTAAAGGTAAATTGTAAAACCACAAATTCCAAGGTAAACTAAATTAAACAAAAACAATAATTTTTCCCATTTTTTTTTTGTAAACATTTCTCTTATAATGCTTATCATTATTTTCTTCAAAATTTCACAGATTAATTTCGGAAAATATTAATCCCAATAGCAACATACACAAATACATGCTAAAAGTACATAACAAAAGTTCAGAATAATAATTAATCATATGCCAGTGATGTTTAGAAATTCAACTTTAATTTCATTCCTGTCTCTCTCTCTCTCTCTCTCTATGACACATTGTGTGAGGATTAGGAATGTTGGTCACACAATTTAATCTTTAATTGCCTTAATCAACCAACGAACATCATCACAATGCTTCATAAAAATTAATGATCTTTTGCGAATTTATTCATAATGACACATAATTTTCCCTTCTTTAGTTTGCTATTCACATTTTGTTTGTCGCATGTCATTCTGTAAAAATGTTCAAATGGTTGTCGTATTAGAAGGTGTTAAGATAAGGTTTCCTTTTGTAGAAATTAAAAATTTTGTTGTTGAATATTACGTAAGAAATGTCAGTTGTTTGTTGTTTTTTATTCAAATACAAAATGGAGTGTTTGTGATAAATGTTTTCAGTTTGACAATCCATTAAATAAGTCTGTCTGTCTGTTTAAAATTGTTCACACCTGTAATTTGAATTGTTGGAAAATTCTGTATCTTATCAAAGAAAATTAACAAATTATGACACTTAATTTCCTGTTTTCCAAACATAAAAGGCTGTATAAACTCATTCATAACTACGGAGCGCGCTCTTAAAGTAAAAATTGGTGGCATGCAGTTGGTCCAATATAAGAAAGACTTGTGTAGGCGTACTAGGTTAGGTTTATCTGACTTTTATGTATTCCCGAATGCTTCCTCATTTTTCAAGTTCCTTCAAGCATTCAGAAAGGAATTGTATATGCTCCTGCAGTGAAAGTGAAACACCAAGGAACGAAACTTGCCAACAATGCCCGAATATCAGTTCGGCAAGCTCGGGCAGTGACCGAATGCCACTGAAATCTGAGAGAAACCGAACGGTTAAGTTCATCAGACCAAATTCCGAATCGCATACACGTTTTCTTTTTGGAGCCACAGCGAGTTCGTCCCAAAAGCCAGATTCTGTGGCTTAACCTTTTCAGGAAGGTATTCCATACTATTTACTGATATTGATCCTACCGGTATTCAGAATGGACATCACAAAATCTATCCGATCTCCTAAGATCGTTCTACCACTTCGGTAGGATGCTACTGTGAGCAATGCAAGTGAGAGAAAGAGTTTAACTCTTTACTATTAGCTTTGAACTCTAAATAGATTGCTTTTCAATGATGATGATATAGTACTATTACTACTGCTACTACTACTATTATTACTACTACTATTACTGCTACTACAAAAATCTACAAAAAATCTATCCGATCTCCTAAAATCATTCTACCACTTCTGTAAGATACTGCCATGAGCAATGCAATTGAGAGAAAGAGTTTATCTCTTTACAGTGACCTTTGAACTCTAAATGGATCGCTTTTCATTGATGATGATATATTACTATTACTACTGCTACTGCTACTATTATTACTACTACTATTACTGCTACTACTACTAATCATACTGTTACTGCTACTACTATTACTACTACTTACACTAATAGTACGTTACTACAACTATTACTACTACTTACGCTAATAGTACTGTTACTACTACACTACTATTAATACTACTACCACTAATAGTACTGTTACTACTATTAATACTATAACTACTACTATTACTACTACTACTACTATCACTACTACTATTGCTACTGCTAATACTACTACGACTGCTACTACTACGATTACCACACTACGATTACTACTATTACTACAACGATTACTACTGCTACTACTACTAATACTACTAATACTATCACTGCTACTAAGACTACTACTCTTCCTAACGGACCGCAGTGTGTGTTTACTTATTGGATCATATTAAGAAGATCTACAGAAACTACACATATTTCGAACGGTTGTAGAGAGATTGAAGTCCACTATCTATTGCTTTTGAGTACATACAATAGATATCATTTTTGTTTGTTTGTTCGATTATGGCCGATATTATGTTAGAAATTATGATATGATTTAAATTTGAATTTAAATCTATTCATGTTAGGCGTTTATTTTATTTTGTATTTTCAAATAGAGAAATCTCTTGAAGTCATCACTCACTATCAGTACAAGTTAATAGATTTTCTAAACACAGCATCTGGTAACAATATTTTTCAAGTTCTTATCTTTTTTTTTTAACCATTTTAAAGCAATTGTTCATACAGATAATTACCACAGTAAATAAATAAAATTCTTGTATTTTTCTTGAGATTAATTTCAAATTTTTTCTGTTTTTCTGTGTATTTTTTGGTTGAATGTTTAGGACATAAAACTGAAAGTCCATTTGCCACAGAATGTATTTTTAGTTGTTACTCTTCTTTATGTTTATTGTTTTTTTGTTTCAAATTCTATTTACGAATAAACCACAAAGACAAAATATTATAGAGTATTTTTATTTTGATTTTGATTTTCGTAGTTTTCTGCTATGTTCAGTTTAGTTTTACATACAGCATGTCTATGAGAGTATTTGAACAAAACTTTACTGTTATTTATTTGAAGTTAAATGGTCAAACACAATATATAATAACAACAACAACAACAACAGAGGAGAAATAATAGATATTTTTCAACATTTAACATTCAACATTGTATTGTTGCTGTATTGTTTTGTGTGTTGCAACAACGAATTAAATAGAATGGATGAGAGAAGTGAACGAACGAATGAAATAAACCAACGATAGCAAAATACCCCAGAGTGATAAATGTACTCTACAGCTGACAACTAGAAAAACCAATTTGTATTTATAAAAATAAATTTTCGAATAAAAAAACAAACAACAACAACTAACGAACGATACTTTACACATAACAATCACACACACACACAGAGAGATACAGATATCCTGGCTTTGAAATTGAAAAATTGAAAAACTAATAAAAAAAAAACAAAAACTTGGAGAAATTTAAAAATAACTGAAGAAGCTACAGTCTGTCATATACGACTCTAAAAAATCTTGACTGCATTAATTAGTTGCTGATGTAGTACTGCTAAAGAACCAATATCAACCTAAATAATCACAGGTAAAGTTAAGTGGATCAATATTGTCGAAGTACTTTAGATCAAGGTATTGAAACGCTTGAATTAAATTAAATTGAAAAGTGTAGTTAATGTAGGGCATATAAATAGAAAAGCAAACAAAACAGAGAGAGAAAAAAACAAAAAACAAGTGAATGTAACCACATAGTCTTTTAAACAAAGAAACCATAAAATATGTTCATAACAGTTTGTCACTGTGTGTGTGTGTGTATTTAAGCTGTGTATACAACTGTAACTACGTTCACATCTACATTCACCATCTACATCTACAATATTTATTTTTATTTTTATTTTTATACACATATTTATTACTCTTCTACTATAATTGTTGTATCTGTAACTGAGAGAGTACATTGTTTACCCGGAATGTAAAAGATATTGAAACTATTTGTTGAATACTCTATAAATTAATATACCGTTACTCGCTCTTTCACTCTCTCTCTGTCTCACTTGATTACACAGACATATCCACACACAATATCAGATTCATTGAGTGATACTGTGTAAATGTACTTGTGAAACATTGTAAATTATTTATTTGACGATTTTATTTATTTACTCATACACTCACTCTCACACTCTTACACTCTAAACATTAAATGCTAAGATGTTTATTTACTTACACACGTAATTTACAATTACAAAGATAAGAACTATAAACGGATAAGAAGTAAATCACATCTACTAATTTCGATTATCTTGAATTCATTATTAACTTAATGGAGGATTTAGTTGGTGTATTTGACAGGCAGTTAATATGCGATATTCCTTCAATGATTGAAATTAAATAGAAATTGTTAACGATGGTAATTATTGACTTTTTTAAACATATAAGGTAACATCTTCTTTTTCATTTTAAACTAAAACTCTTTTCGTAATGCTTTCTTCACAAACATACATTACAGGCCATTAGAAATATTTGGTCAGGAATATCGTTTAGTTGCGTGTGTTGCACTTTTGTTGCGTGTGTTAATTTTTTGCGAAACAATTTCATGAGAATTAGAACTATTCTCCAGAGCATTTAGCAGAAGACTGCCGACTTTAAGTAGCCGAAAGTAATATGTTTGTCCTTGTAGCTGTATAGAACAATAGATTTTCGATCTGCACAGAAGATCCAAAGGTCCCCGATGGTGCCATTGACGTCTACACTGTTGGCTCAAGGATAAGTGAGAGGCTGGGGCTGTGGTATATTTCTTATAGGGTGCCTTACCACTGCAGAGGTCATGGCAAATATGAGAGCGCGCAATGCAAATATGAGGACGCTACATACATACATAATGTTATGAGCGTTTTTTTTTGAAAAAAAAACAAATTTTTAATGGAAGCGTAAACAACATTTCATTCCAAATCTTAGTCTTTGCTTTTCTTATTTCTGTCTTTCAGGCAATTTGTGGATTCCACGCCAATTAAAGTGTTGGTCTTCTGAAGCAAATCAATTAGTCACCAAATTTTCGACTTCCACGTAAGAATCGAACTGTTTCTCAGTCAATTCGTTTCCTATCAGTGAAAACAAATACTAGTCGGAAGGAATCAAGTCTAATGAATACGGCGAAAGTGGCACCAGTTCCTAGCCTAATGCTTTGATAACATCCTGAACTGGTTTTACTTTATGTGCAGTTGCAATGTCATGATGCAAAATTACCGCGCTGTGTCTTGTGGCTTATTATAGTCGTTTTTCGATCAATGTGTTGTTCAAATTAATTATTTGTTGGCGGTGTTGCTCAGTCAATGCGTTTCCTATCAGTGAAAACAAATAGTAGCCGGAAGGAATCAAGTCTAATGAACACGGTGGAAGGGGTACCAGTTCCTAGTTCGTTTTTCGATCAATGTGTCGTTCCAATTAAACGTTTGTTGGCGGTAGCGATCTGTATGAATGGTTTCATCAGGTTGTACTCCATATCTTTCTACTATCAGCAGGCACACAGCATTCTCATCCTGTCGAATTGACCGAGTTTTCTAACCGAACCCATGATTTTTTTCCCTGTAGGTTTCTGAATCCATTTTCCATCGCTCGTAACAATAGAATGCAACTCTGATTTCCTATTGTGTATTTGAAGCAAATTTGGCTCCACTATTCGGAGATATTGAAATTGCCGTGAGCTAGTATGCAGTGTGTTGGCTTATTAACGAAAAGCCGAGCTTCAACCCCTGGCTCAAATATCTCGAACAACATACATACATTATTGGCCATTGCAACCCTTTTGTCAGAATTACTAGCTAGTTCCTCACACCACTGATGTTGTGTGTGTTAACTTTAAACATAACTTTATACGTAGAACCTACCGTTTAAAGTCGATTCCAAACGACAGATTTTTGAGAAAATTTTCATAGCAATTTTATTCAGTCTCAGAGTTTTTACCAGAAATCTGCCGAGAGGAAATCGCCAAAGCAAAGTGTTTTCATATTTCGTTATGTTCGAGATGTCTGACCTGGAGTTTGAACCGCACCACAGTACCTACTAGACTATAGCGACTTGTATTACACTTTATCGAGCATAAAGTCAAGGGTACTTAGCTCATTAATAATAATTAAGAAGAATTTAAAATTCTTTTTGTTATGCAAAACAAAATTATTGTCAAATGAAATTTTTTTTAAATTCTTTTAAATTTTTGTTAATTTATTTGCATTACGAAACCATAAACGTTTATTAAAATATTTCAATAATTTACAAGAATTTTAAAGTTGTCAATTTAATATCCATAATAAACACAATATTTTTCCAAAAAAAAACTTAGTTTTAACAAAAATTACTAGAAAAATTTAAAATTAAATATTCGAGAAAAAATGTTAAATAAACGTGAAAAAATAAAAAAATTTTAAATAAAAATACTGTCAAATACAGTTGCACTATCCTGCTGCTATAATAGATTTAAATTAATGAAATGCATGCATTAGAAACAAGATTTCTTATCATGCGTTGTTGCACAAGTGTTGGAAATAAAAAAAAAACAAACGACACTTTCTAGCGTAGTAACACACACAACGTGGATTGTGTGGGAAAATAGGTCGTAATCCTGACAATAGCTTTGTAAGGACAAACTAAGGAAGGACCAGAGATCAGCAAAGAATATTCAAAAAGATGAGTAGAATCGAAGCATACTCATAATATCTGATACTTATACGCATTCATTTTTATTTTAATATCATGGAACCCGTGCTCGTATTCAAAGTTTGAAGTACTCATCATATTCATACTTAACAACACGTATGATGTTGTTGATTTCGTCTCTCCATAACTGAACATTTACTTGAATCACAAAATAAGTTGGAATTGCGTATGAACACTAAAATACTCACTAAAAGGTTGTGTGTTTGCTCTGCTGGGTGCTCTGTCTTTTTTGCTTATGTGTCCTTTTTTTTGTAAATGCAACAACAAATAAGACTGTAAATTTCGATGAATAATTCGAGTCACTCGAATTATTTACAAGTATTATAAGCATTTTTCTAAAGTTCTACAGTGAATCTAAATGAGTAGACTTACGAATCAAACATATTTCGAATGGTATGAGTTCGATGTCGATGTTGTACTCATACTCATTGCAACCTGTACTTATAAATCAACATTGTAGTGAGTACGAATGAAACAAAGTACATAGTTAAATTTTAATATTGTTGACTCACGTATATTCAAAATGTCATGAGTGCTTATGAGTAGAGAAAAACAATTCATTGCTGATCTCTGATTAGGACCAATAAGACTGAGTGCTTTAAAGGCACCTTTCGCCGTTTTTTATCACTTCGTTTTTTTTCATCTTTTCCTTTTTAACATTCAAATATATTTCGAAAGCATTGCTGCTGCTATTGCCACAACCACTACCAAAGCAACATATGTTAACATTTGCTACAATTATTTACACATACAAGTGTGTGTATTTGCATGTATGTATGTGTGGGTGTATTTGTATTAGTTTTTTTTTTATAAATCATAGAAAATAATAACAAAAAAAAAAAAGAAAAAAAATATGAAATTTCCAATTGATCAATTTTTGCACACAATCTGTGAAAAGCAAAAGAAAATTAGAAAAAAAAAACAAAAAAAAACATACAAAATGAATAATATTGCACAGAGTAAAAACAAGAAGAAGAAAAAAGAAAAAAAATGATTCTAAATTTAAATCTATGCAAATATGTACATGTATGTGTATGAGAGTGTATATGAGTGTGTGTATAGTCAGTCAGTCATATGCATTTTTTTTGGAAAAATTAATTTATTTTTATTATATTTAAATGCAGGTATTTTTACAGGTAAAAAACAAAATCTATTCATGTGTTCATACCTTGTGAAAATTAATCCAATATTGAAATGCACGAAGACCGAGAGAAAATGAAAAAAAAACGAGAAACGAAAACAGTTGCTATTGAATAAAATTTATATACAAAGTAAACCCATGTTTTTATATTTAAAAATAAAAAAAAATAATAAAAAAATGTGCGGAAAAAAGAGATTAAAAAGGATAACGAATTTAATTTAAAAAATTGACTAAAATTAGCAGAAATTATTAATACGTTGGTATCTGTTTCAACGGTTTTAATCGAATTAATCTGCTTTAAAAGGCATTATTTCATACGGATCTGAACAGATTTTAAACAAAATTTATTCCTTTTATTAAATTTTTAATTAAAATTGGGTTTCCAATAAACCTGTGGCTAGATACAAGGGGTAAGAAGTATGTAAATAAGCAAATAAAAGTTATAAGCAGACCCTAAGAGGTTAGATATTTTTTGATTTTCCCAGGATATCTAATCTTGATGATATTTTATTGCTGCTCCCATCTTCAACATAAGTTCACAGTTGCAACTCTATTTCCAACACTTTTTTCTTTTTTTTCTTACAGTCATACAGGTTACAAGTGTGTAGTGCACTCTATGACAACTTCCGGCAATAGCTTGACAACTTTTTCGCAAATTGCCTATTCCCCGAATGAGAGGGTGTGTGTCATGAAGAAGTGCATATCCAATTCCATTTTATTTAAATTTTCTAAAGACATGCTCAACAAGCAGCATAGTGGAGTTGGAAGTCACGTCAGCTTAATTTTCAGAATCTTATCGGCAGTTCAATCGCTCATTTTGCTTATGAGGCTTCATTATGAAGTCAATTGAATTCATTATTATGCTACTTAAGGAGCATATGTTGTTGTTGTTGTTGGAACAGCTTTGGTGCTTTATTCGGAAGTATTCACTTGTAGAAGATTAAAGAATATTCAATTAAACCTAGGCGACTATGTATGCCTTAGGTGATAGGATGAGATAAGATGGGGATATGAATTGTCAGTAGATTGTAGTCAAGTAGTTGGAAACAAGTTACAACATATTGTTTTGTCAGGAGTTCGTTATGTTGGTTAACCGACAATATCTTGGCTTCTTCGTGTAAGTCATTCACACTGGTCATCTTCACGTACCCTATCACAATTCGAAGTTCATGGTTCTGTGTCGTTTGTAGAGCACTCTAGTTTATCACTGGGGAAAGGACTCCAAATTGGGACGGCATATATAAAAGCATATCCTATATGCTTTAATAATCGTCTCTTTGCCTATGCCTCAAGGTGTCCATGCTGAAACCTCAAGGATGCTGTTTCTCGTCATCACTTTCTGATTTATGTTGGATGCATGGAACCAAATCTAGTACGTACCCTTTAGTAATACCATCGAGTTTACTATTTATTCGTATTCCTATCCCAGCCGTGATTATATATTTTTGTGAGATATCGTCGGTATTGTCTTGAACCTCCAACCGATTACGAACTCACACACTATTCCTCCTACTTCTACCAGGACTTTTTATTTTATTTACACTCAGACTTTTTGCCAGAAGGTTGCTGAGCGAAAGCAGCCGAATACATATCTTGTTTCATATTTCGTTTTGTTCGAGATGTTTGAGCCATGGGAGTTTAACAATGGTCCTTCGTCAACACATTACCTACTAGACTACGGCGACTAGACTTTGGACGCTGTCAGACATCCAGTAGATGCAAAATATCCTTGTAAGAAATATATATTGTTTTAAATCAAATTGAAATGAGTTCGTTTGTAATTACATTACATTAGGCATCATTAAGTAACTGAGTTTAATAATAATTACGAATAAATTATATCCTCTTTTTATATTTAAATAAGTTTGAAACAATTTTTCTTAATTTCGGTATTATGGAGTGCCACACTGTATTTGTTTTTTACTAGGCCTATCCTGAAGGACTGAATGAATCATTTGGTATTGAAATTGTATGTTTGTACATAGATCTCAATAAATTTGTGTATAACGATGTTGTTTTTTAATAGTTACCATAGTGTTTTCTTTTTTGGGTTTTTTAAAATTTCTTTTCAAATCATTTGCTTTATCTATGGTTTATACTCAATCGTTTGGTTTATATTGCTGTTGTGCTTGATTTGTTAGCAATATTGTGTTTTATTGTTTGAGAAAAAAGAGGAAGACATCTTTAAAAATAATCATAATCATTCAAATGAAATCTATTTGTGTTAAAGTATGTATGTATGTATATATTAAGTACTTAAACTTTAGAACCATGTATGCAATGTGTATTTGTTTATGTGTGTATCAGAGATCAGCAATGAGTATTCAAAAAAATGAGTAGAATAGAATCATACTAATAACCTCTGCTTAGAAAATACTGCATTGATTAAGCAGCCTATATAGTACATACATACATACATACATAATTGGTCATTTAAACCCTTCAGTTAGTATTACGACCAAGTTTCTCACACCACTTATGTTGTGTGTGTTAATTTTATACATGAGTGGTGGGACGTACAGTTTAAAGTCTACTCCGAACGACAGATTTTTGAGAAACTTTTCATGGGAATTTTATTTACCCTCAGAGTTTTTGCCAGAAATCTGCTGAGAGAAAGTCGCCGAAGAAATACTTTTTGTAGTTTGTTTTGATGTCTGGCCTGGGGCTTTCATACTTCTTTTAATATCATGGAACCTCTACTCATATTCAAAGTTCGAAGTACTCATCATCTTCATACTTAACAATACGTATGATGTTGCTGACTTCGACTCTCTATGACTCAACACTTACAAGAATCACAAAATAAGTATGAATCGCGTATGAACACTAAAATACTCACTAATTGTTATTGTGTTTGGTCGGCTTGCTGCTCTGTCTTTTTTGCTTATGAGTCTTTTTTCATTTTTTGTAAATTAAACAATAAATAAAACTGTAAATTTCACTCGAATCATTTATAAGTATTGTAAGTATTTTTCTAAAGTTCTAAAGTGAATCTAAATGAGTAGGCTTATGAATCAAACATATTTCGAATGGTATGAGTTTGATGTCAACGTTGTACGCATACTCATTGCAACCTGTATTTATAAATCAATGTTGTAGTGAATACGAATGAATCAGAGTACATAGTTAAATTTCAATATTGTTGACTCACTAATATTCAAAATTTCATGAGTGCTTATGAGTAGCGAAAAAACGATTCATTGCTGATCTCTGGTTGTTGTTGTGCTCGATTGTTTATGAATATTTTATTTTTTGAAAAAATACAGGAAAAAATCTTTAAAAATAATCATCATAATCATTCAAATAAAATCTATGTGTGTATAACTATATACATATACGTATATATTAAGTACTTAAGCTTTAGAAACATGTATAAATATATATGTGTACCATGTGTATGTGTTTATGTGTGTATAATAGGACTACAGTTGCTTACTAGATGTACTACTAGTTTAAACAAAAAAATATTGTTGTATTGATTGTTGTTGTTGTCATATTTTTATGGCCAAAACAACATCAATTCAATCATAAAATTTTTTATGCACACATACATACACATACAGACAATTTCTGCTGAGGTTTATATTTTAGGCTTTAATTCTTTTTTCATCATACACCTATACATACATACATATGTATGTGTGTATGCTTGCGCGTATATACATATAAATATTTGTGTGTGCTAGTGGAAGAGTATGAGTGGATTTTAATAAATCCATACTTAATAAATATGAATTATACGAATGGCCGATTTGTTGCCAGCATTAAGAATTTGTTTTATTTTTTTCGGCTGTAAATTTAAATCAATATTTAACGCCTTTTTTTTGTTTTGCTATTTTTTTTTTTTCTATAAAAACTGCCGAGATTTTTGTTTTAATTAAAAAGTACTGAACCATGACCTCAATATTAAATTTTAATAAAATTGTTTATAATTCCCAAAATGGCCAACAAAAATTATTAAACGATTAAATCATTATTCTTCATTTAAAAAAACATAATATTTTAAATGAATGCAATTTTTCTAAATCAATAATAAATAAGATTCTATTATCATAAGAAGTTTTTTTTGTTGGGAGATGCTTTAGTATCATGTAAATGAAGAGCATTATTGTTCTAGTGAATTTGCTTACTTGCTTACTTACTTAACAGGTATTAGCCGTTCTTCCATGTTTTCACTGACTTATTATTTGGATTTGACAGGGTTTTTCCTCTTGTAAAACCTAAAATGGTATAAGATTATTCGGAGAGATACTTTCCTATCCTCCCAACGGAGTGGCTAGAGTTGATCAACGTCATACTGCACAGCTTTATTAGTTTCAGGAGTACTGAACTCAGTTATTGTGGCAAACATCCGATTCCTTATTAGGTTATCGAGTGCTGCCTCACGATTACATACATACATACAAAATTGGTCATTACAACGCTTCAGTCAGGATTACGACCTAGTTTCTCACACCACTTATGTTGTGTGTGCTAATTTTATACATGATGGCGGGACCTACAGTTTAACGTCGACTCCGAACGACAGATTTTTGAGAAACTTTTTCATGGCAGGTTTATTTACTCTCAGAGTTTTTGCCAGAAATCTGCTGAGAGGAAATCGCCGAGGAAATACTTTTTTGCATTTTGTCCTGATGTCTGGCCTGGGGCTCGAACCCTGGTTTTACGTCTAATAAGCCAACACACTACCTACTAGACCACGGCTGCCTTATGATTAATAAAACGAAATTAATTGTTTTCTGTACGTTAGGTTAGGTTAGGTTAGTGTGGTAGCTTCATACGAAAAGCTCACTTGAGCACGCATAGCCCGTTGTGATACCACAGGTGAACGTAGTTACTGTACTGACCAAGTTCTCCCGAATCAGGAGGGGGAGGTTGGTCAGCGCAAGCTCTGCATATCCAAATCACGACTACCCCACGCTGGAAAACCAACCAGAAAGTTTGATAAACGAGGTTGTATCCTTGACATCAATGGACGATAGCTCCGACAAGCTGACAAGGGTCGGAGAGCCAAAATAAACATGGCCACTGTGATTGAGATGCTGCCGCGACCAAGTACAAGTAACTGGTTGGTACGTCTTCTATCCATCCGAGGCCAGGTGAGTCTAGCGGTGGGATAGGTTGGCGTCTCTGAAAAATTTCCGAGCGATGGCCAATTTGAACGAGGCAAGTGGCATTTCTAAGTCGATTGAACAGGATTCCGAGAGTAGTGCGCCAGCTCTGTACGTTATAATATTCAAATGATTCCGTCAACTATTGAATTTCATCAAACTGTTGATCATCATCGGCGACATACTGTCCTAACCAGACCTAACTAGTACCCGTAGCGTATGATTTATGTTGCATGATTTTATTTTGCAAACGAATTAAAGTCCTCTCTATTGAAAATAAACAATTATTTTTGTGTGTGTGCAAAATAATAAATTGATCTTTAAATACATCATCATCATATTGAAATTATTTATCTTGGAAGCCCTTAACTTATGATGATGACCAACTGCCAGTTGCAAATTTACACAAGAAATTTAAAAAAATCTCAGCAAAAAAAATATTTTTTCTTTTGTTAAGGCAGAAGAAGCTTAAATTGAAGTACAGAATTGAAAAACAAATAATTTTCAAAACATTTAAAAGATGAAAAAAAGAAAAGAAAACCCTAAACTAATGATGGAAAGGATTTTCTATACGAGTAGTTTTCCATATGCATCTGTCCAGTTATACTAAATACACATGCAATATTTACGATATACTATATGACAGCAACAAGCATAAGTTAAGTACAATTGTATACACTCACACAGCCACAGACACATACACATACACATACGAGTATGTACAGTGGTGGTCTTATAATTAGAAA
This sequence comes from Sarcophaga variegata, assembly GCA_932273835.1. NCBI lineage: Eukaryota > Metazoa > Arthropoda > Insecta > Diptera > Sarcophagidae > Sarcophaga > Sarcophaga variegata. Next base: position 119,173,862 of record OW026361.1, read on the forward strand.
CGATGTTTCTGGAACAGAGTTCTCTGGAGTGACGAATCTTAGTTTAATTTGTCCCAATCTGATGGAAAAACATATGTAAGACGTCCCCCAAACAAAGCCTTTGATCCCAGGTACACAGTGAAAACTGTAAAACAAATTAACAAACATACGTGTTGTTAAGTCGTTTCTAATTATAAGGCCACAACTGTATGTAGTTACCTACTAAAGCAAATATGATTTATTGTTAAATATACTCGTTTACCTACATACATATATGCACATACACATACACAGAGATAGAGGGAGGGAGAGGGAAAGCAATACATTTCTTATCTTCTTTTTTTTGTTTTTGTTTTGAAGAGATGCCTCAAAACAATACAACTCTATAAACAAAATTGAATTCGGTAGGCACATTAGAAATGAGAGATCTCTTCTCTTAGTTTACATATGCATGTGTGTGAGTGTATATGTCTTTTGATATTCCTTTACGAATGCTGTAAATGCAATTGAATCTCTTGGTTTAGGATTTTTAATTATAAAACACTCAAATAAACCAAAAGGAAGAGAGAGAGAGAGAGAGAAATTTTACTTTCACTCCCCATTTGCAAATATGTATTGTACACACGCACACACACACACATTCAATTGCATTTGCCATTAGTATTATCAAGACAAGTATTACTTGCAATATTTAGTAGAGAATTTAAGCTACAAATGAATCTTTATCTGTTACTGCGTGTAACATACAATAAATCTATTTGCATACCATTTACATAAAAGGTGGTTTAAATATACATACATACATATACAAACACACACATACACATATACTGTATTAAACTGGCAATACAAGACATTACATTACGTTATTTTACTTTACATAGACCTTAGTTTACATGTTTTAGTACGTACGTTCGTACATATATGGCTGTGTGAGAAACTATACATGTGTGCTTAGATTGGTTTGTTTCAGTTTGTATTGCATTTAATATGCAAATACCCAATTTACACACACATGCATACATACATACGTAAAGCATACATAAACAAATATTTCTTACACCTATACATACAAGCACATTTATGTTTTAAAAGATCCTATGCTTAGGTAATAAAAATTACAAAAAAAAACATTTTTTTTACTCGAAACAAATTCAGTTTACGGAATACGTTCCCACAAGCCAAGAAAACATTTTTGCCTACAAATTTTGGATAACTAAACGGAAGATTTAGTGCGAAATACAAAACTGCCAGAAGTGTAGAGCCTAGTTTGCAGCTAGTTCTTGTGCTGTAACCCTATCTTGATGAGGCATGAAAACTGTTGGTCAATTATGTTCAATTTTACTTTACTTGTAAGTCACCGTAGTCTAGTAGGTAGTGTGTTGGCTTTTTAGACGCAAGGCCACGGTTCAAACCCCAGGTCAGACATCAAAGCGAAAATATGAAAAAATATTTTTTCGGCGACTTCCTCTCAGCAGATTTCTGGCAAAAACTCTGAGAATAAATAAAATTGCCATGAAAAGTTTTTCAAAAATCTGTCGTTCGGTTTGACTTTAAACAGTAGGTCCCACCACTCATGTAGAAAATTAACGCACACAACATACGTGATACGTGATCAATTAAATATGACGACTAATACTGCATTTTACTACTCGCAATGCATACATACTGAATTTGTCATTACAACCCTCTAGACAGGATTACGCCATAGCTTCCCACACTACCCTTCTGAGTTTCTCATCTCAATCTGCTGAGAAGAAATCGCTGAAAGAAATATTTTTTATATTGCTTTTTGTTCGAAATGTCAGGGCTATGGTTTGAACAACGGTCTCACGTCTAATAAGCGAACGCGCTACCTAGTAAAGGGTCCGCAAAATAACTTTTTTATTTGAAAATGCTTTAAAGAAAAAATTACTGAATATTTTCTCAAATTTCTTTTTTTATTTGAAAGTACAATCCTTCCTATACCAGAAGATGCCGGTTTTGGCAAACAAATCATCTTTTCAGAGGAAGCTCATTTAGATCTTGGCGGGTATGTAAACAAGCTAAATTGTCACATTTGGGGCACAGAAAACCCGCACGCATACATTGAAAAGCCGACGCACCCATAACGAGTCACTGTTTGGTGCGGATTTTGGTCCAGAGGCATAATTGGGCCATTTTTCTTCGAAAATGAGCAAGGAGTAACCGTTACAGTCAATGGCGAACATTATCGGGCCATGTTGAACGAATTTGTGATCACAAAAATTGAAGAGGAGGATATTGGCAACATTTGGTTTCAACAGGACAGCGCTAAGTGCCACACAGCCGAAGCTACACTCGATGTTTTGCGCCCTGTTTTTGAAGATCGCATTATCAGCCGCAGAGCTGATGTCGTTTGGCTACCTCGGAGCTGCAATGTGACACCGCTGGACTATTATTTGTGGGGTAAGATAAGTGTTACGCCGACAAGCCAGAGACAATTGACGCTTTAAAGGACAATATTCGTAAAGCCATTTGTGAAATGCAGCTGCACACAATCGATAATGTGCTTAAAAATTGGACCGATCGTGTAGGCTACTGCATGCCAGCCGAGGCAGCCATTTGAATGAAACTTTTTTCCATTATTAACCGGAAGGATTGTACTTTCAAATAAAAAGAGAAATTTGAGAAAATATTCAGTAGTTTTTTTTTAAAGCATTTAAAAAAAAAATATTTGGTGGATCCTTTAGAAAGCAGCGATTGGTTTTGTTTTAAATTTGAATAACAAACTCCCATTCAATGTTCATAGGTCCCAAAGAAACCTTTAATATTTCATTTGGCAAATTATTCTCAGCAGCCTTCTGACAAAAACTCTGAGAGTAAATATAATTGCCATGAAAATCAAAAAATCTGTCGTTCGCAGACGACTTTAAGCTGTAGGTCACGCCATTAATGAACAAAATTAAAAGACATAATGTGGATGCTGTGAGAAGCTAAGTCGTAATCCTGACCAAAGGCTTGTAATGACCAATAATCTATCAAATAAAGAGGTTTTACTACATGTTTTAAATGCTTTATAGATTTTTAAGCTACAACAACTTCTAAAAACTCACTGGGTTACGTTCGTTTCGTTGCATGTGTAAGAAAAGTGAAACCTCATCTTATAACGTCGTACAATTTTTCTCTCTTTTCGCTTAAAATGTGTATGTATATGAGTGCTTTCCCTTCGTACTGTTACGTACCAGGTATTATGTTTTCTAAACCAAATTTTTCTCTCCCGCTCTCTATATGTATGTTAACGTACTTTAAATATTGTATGCAACCAATGCCACAATAAACTTAAGCAAAAGTGAATTTTCATGTTGTATGTCACACTTTTGTGTTGCAATTGTATGTTTATGATGGCACTAAATAGATGCCAAAATAAACGAATGAATGAGTAGGAAACGTTTGTATGTTTCTATCCTTGTGCACCCATTTGCTGTAGAGGACTACACAACAAAAAATGCAACCCAAGTGACTATGTGGCATTCTCTGGTAAAGTATTTGCTCGAATATGTGTTCAGTTTCAATGTGTTTCTGTGTTTATGTGGAGATATTATTTTGTCGCATGTGTTATGTTCATAGAAGTGTATGTGTGCTTATGTAGGTGTTTGTTTTACTGTGTGTGTCTGGTGGTATCAACCAGGTGCAATACATAAACATGTGTTGTTGATGTTTCATGCATCCTTGTTTTTGTTTAGTTTTACACATTCACACATTCTCTTTTGGCATGTAAAAATGTCTCTTTGCATTTATTTGTTAATATCCCAACACATATACATACATACACTTACATTCGTGTACATTTTACCTGTATATACGTACATACATGTATGAGTATCTAGTTAGAAAATATTAGGCGGGTATCTTATACTGTGGAACATAGGCGAAGTTTAATGTCGTATTGTTTATGAATCAAATGGAATTCATGAGTTTTTTTCTTTTCAATACAATTGATAGGCACCCTAATATTGTTTTAGTGTGTCGTTTTTTGTTTTTCGTTTTTTGTTTTTTTTTTGTTTATATGTGTATGTGTTGTATGTATACATTTGAGTCCTAATCATATTTAATGATTATGGTTTCTATTTTAAGTGTTTTTGTTTTTGTTGTTGCTGTTGTTATTATTTAGTTTAGTTTGTCGGTTATTATACTGTAATGCAGTTGCTGATTTTTCTATTTTTCGTTTCTGTAAAATTAGATTCTTTTTTATTTCTATTCAAAGTACAAAATGTGTTACAAAGCCCACAATGTAAATTAGAAAAATAAAAATGTTTTCTTTTTTTGTTTTATTTAAGAATTAAATTTAAAAAAAAACAAATTAATTTTTTTTCTATAATTTTCCCATAGGGATTGTTTTTAATTGGTTAACCCAATTGGTTATTGTGAAACACTTTGTGCCCATCAATTCGAAACAAAGTGGCAACTGAAATTTTGGTTAAGAATAGATGGGAATAGGTAGCTCACTTGCGTTTACCCAACTTCCAATATGTAGGAAATTTGTTTGGTTCTTTGTGTTATAAATTTGCCATTTTCTTCGTTTAAAGTATTTTAAACAATAAGTAGCAAAAGTTGCGAAATCTATTTACATCGCCTATAATTATTTAAGAAAGTTGCACAGTTTTCCTCTTATTAAAAACCTATGGCTACAGTTGTGGCAGACAATGACGGTGTTGGGAGCAAAGATCAGCAATAAGTATTCAAAAAGATGAATAAAATCGAATCATACTCATAATTTCTGATACATACAAGCATTCATATTTATTTTAATATCATGGAACCCGTACTCATATTCAAAATTTGAAATACTCATAACTCCATAACTTAACATATACACGAATCACAAAATAAGTATGAATCGCGTAGGAACACTGAAAAACTCACTGCAAGGTTGTGTGTTTTTCTGCTTGCTGCCCTGTCTGCTCTGCTTATGTGTCTTTTTATTTTGTTGTAAATGCAACAACAACTAAGATGGTAAATATTGATGAATGATTCCAGTCACTCGAATCATTTATGAGTATTATAAGTATTTTTCTAAAGTTCTAAAGTAAATCTAAATGAGCAGGCTTATGAATCAAATACATTTTGAATGGTATGAGTTTGATGTCAAGTTTGTACGCATACTCGTTGCAACCTGTAGTGAGTATGAATGAATCAGAGTACATAGTTAAATTTCAATATTGTTGACTCACTTATATTCAAAATTTCATGAGTACTAATAAGTAGCGAAAAAACGATTCATTGCCGATCTCTGGTGCTTAAATGGATCAAACCAACGTGGCAATTGCAATTTTAGCTAAGAATATAATGAAATATGAAACTCACCTGCGAATTTTGTCTGGTTCTTTATGTTATTTGTTACGAATAAGCAAGAGTAGCGAAATCTATTTCCATCGCCTATAATTAGTTAAGGAAGTCACCAAGTTTTTCTTTTTTTAAAAACTTATGCTTACAGTGTTGAGAGATAGTGGTATCACAATGGGTTAGATGTGGCCTAATTATGTGGATTGATAGCCTTATTTACCTGCAAATTAAATCTCATAAATACAACATAACACAATAAAAAATAATTTTTTTTCTGCTGTATTTAAACAAAATTAATTTAAAAAAACTTTTTTTTTTATTTGAAAACTATACAATGAAATTTCATTTTATATTTTCGTTTATATTTTCACTTCTCTTCTCTTCACTTTTATTTTATTTTTTCATTTAACATTTGAAAGTTTAATTTTGGGCTGTGTTAACACGTTGTTTTTTATATACATTTTCATTTTAATTTTCACTTTAATTTTTATTTTTTTTATTTGAAATTCTGCGTTTTTTTGGTTCCGTTTTCATGATTTTGTGTGTGTATGCGTGTCTGTTTGTTTTTATGTGAGTTTTTACTTTCGTTGTTAATTGCAATTTCACTCATTAACCTGATATAATTTCATTTTAATTATGGCGTTGAATTTAAAATAAGTTTATGAATGTGTTTATTACACTATTTTAACGCAGTTTCTCTCTTCTCTTTTTGTTGTTTTCTTTCTCTTTCGTCGTACTTTTGTTTCGCTTTTCATCATCATTATTCACTTCATTTTGCATATGGCAGTGGAATTTCCTTTTCCTTTTTTTTTAATTTTTCATTTATTATTATAGTTTCTCTTCAATACCCCCACCCCTCCGTTTCTTTTTTGTTTTTGTTGTTTATTTATAACGGTGTGTGTATACATTTATGTAGTCTTTTATTTATTATTCTGATTAAATATTTAAACATAATGAGACTATAAAAGAAATTTTTGCATTAAAAAAAAAAAAAATCTAAAAGTTTGGAAACATGAATGTAAACAAATGAATGAATGAATGAATGAATGAATGATGGAATTACCATTTAATTTGATGTAAATGGTGTGCACCTTTTTTTATTATTAACAATAAATTAAACAATAATATCGTAAATGATATCAAATTTAAATAATAATGAAGAGGTTTTTATTTCGTTTCATTTATTAGAATACAATTACAAATTATATCATGATTATTACGAGCTGAGCAATTTCGATCATATGCTTACCAGAGATCAGCAATGAATCGTTTTATCGCTACTCATAAGCACTCATGAAATTTTTAATGTAAGTGAGTCAACAATATTGAAATTTAACTACACACTCGGATTTCATTCATACTCACTACAATGTTGATTTATAAGTACAACGTTGCCATCAAACTCATACCATTCAAAATATGTTTGATGCATAAGCCTACTCATTTAGATTCACTTCAGAACTTTAGAAAAATACTTATAATACTTACAACTGATGCGAGGGACTTGAATCTAAATTTACAGTTTTAGTTTTTTTCATTATTTACAAAAAAAAAGAAGAAAAACAGACACATAAGCAAAGAAGACAGAGCATCAAGCAGAGCAAACACACAATCTTTTAGTGAGTATTTTAGTGTTCGTACTCGATTCATAATTATTTTGTGCTTCGTGAAAGTATATGTTGACTTATGTAGAGTCGAATCATACAGACATCATACGTGTTGTTAAGTATGAATATGATGGAGTACTTCAAACTTTGAATATGATTACGGGTTCCATGATATTAAAAAAAGTATAAATGCGTATAAGTATCAGAATTTATGAGTATGATTCGATTCTACTCATCTTTTTGAATACTCATTGCTGATCGCTGATCCTCACTATTTTCAGATAGCAGAACTATTATTTGAAAAGTCCAACAAGGGTCGATTATATGATTTTTTATAATTTTTTGAATAGAACATTCGGTTTTGGCATTCCAATGTTGGAGCAGTTTCCCTTTAAGTCTACATTGATTGCTCAAATATGAATGATAGCGTGGACTAGGGTGGACTTATTAAGGGTTCTGATATTAAACTTTCTTATAGGCTGCTTAGTAGGTAGTCTAGTAGGTAGTGTGTTGGCTTATTAGCCGTAAAGCCAGGGTTCAAACTACAGGCCAGACATCAAACAAAATACAAAAAGTATATCTTCGGCGACTTCCTCTCAGCAGTTTTCTGGCAAAAGCTCTGAGAGTAAATAAAATTGCCGTGAAAAGTTTCTCAAAAATCTGTCGTTCGGAGTCGACTTTAAACTGTAGGTCACATCACTCATGTGTAAAATTAACTCACACAGCATAAGTGGTGTGAGAAACTAGCTCGTCATCCTGACTGAAGTGTTGTAATGACCAAATATGTATGTATGATATATAGGCTACTTGATCAATGCAGTGTTTTCTAAGCCGTGGTCATGGCACTTTTGAAAGCGGCGCAATGCTTGTTGAGTGGCAGAATTATCGTTGAAAATCTCTTGATTTAGTTGGCCAGCTAGGCTATGATAAAGGAATTAATAGTTTCAACGTTCATCCTTATCCATGAATACCTAGGATTTCTCAGAGATATATCGGATCATTCAAAGGTAACTTTTATATGGGTTTTGGGGTTTAAAGATATCCTTGGAAATTATATTGCTGATAATCTGCCAAGAGCCGATACGAAATTAGCAATCTCTGTCATATTATAGAACATAGGTATTCCGATTGTCTTTGTTAATTGTCCTCTACTTTTTTACTAGGACATCGTAAAACGTGATATCGTTGGCAGAAGGAAGGTACATGCATTGCTAGACTCTGTTAGGTTCTGCTATTAAAAAAATTTTTTTTAATTATTTGCAATGGCCCCTGTGCACATGGTAAAATAATCTTCTTTACATTGATTATTTAAATTAAAATTTTAAACGTAATTTTTTCCATCATTTTGCAATCAAAACTTCGTTAAATTTCCTTTAAATTTTATTCAAATTTTTTTTCATACAATACTGGGCCATATTTGAATAATTTTGTCCTCTTTTTTTATTGTTGTACGGTTACACAATTTGTTCATTTAAATAAAGACAGAATTTGTTCTTTTGTTGCATGTGAGAGTTTTTTTTAAATAAAATTCAGCCTGTGGAAATAGGCCCCAGGAGGATTTAATTTTCATACGTTTAATCAATTCAAATTATAAAATATTCTCGCATATTTAACTCACTCTCTCGCTCTCTTTCTCGCTCTCTCTCCCTCTCTTTAGACAAATACAACAGCAACAACAATAACAGAAACAAAGAAAAAAGAAAACAAGGGAATATGAAATGTTTTTTTTAAATATTTTCAAAGCGTTTTATTTTAATTTAATATGTGTATGTGTGCAAGTGTGTGTGTGTGTGTGTTAATAAAAATATTCATAACTTTTATTTGCTTATAATCAGGCAGTGCTTTATACACATATACTTACAAATGTATGTGTGTGTAAGCCCTTATATTATGCACGTGTGTGTGTGTATTTATGATGGATATCCATGTTATTTTGTTTTTTTTTTGTTGTACTTTCACCGTGTTTCTGTTTTTGTCTGGGCTTAAGGATTTAAAACAGATGTAACATGTTGTTGTAATTAGCATTTTATTATTTTACTTGTAACATTTGTTGTTGTTGTAGTTTTTGCATTTCTATAGGAATTAAATGAGAAATCTTGAAAACAAAAAAATTTGATTTTTTTTCTTCTTAAAAAAAAACGAAAACTTTTTTATAAAAATATTACGTGCCGTTAGCACAAGAAATTATTTTAATATGTAATGAAAAACAACAACAAAAATAATATTGATTCAGTTACTTTAACAAAAAAATGTCAAAAAAAGAAAAACTTTTTCGGAGGAGAAAATCATAAAAAAAGTGTCAAAGTTTGATGCTTAATTTGTATGTGACAAAGCCAAAGCAATCGGTTAGGGTGTCCGCTTCATACATGGTTTCTGAAATGCACCTTAAATAAAGGGTCCGCCAAATAATTTTTTTTGTTTTTGAAAATGCTTTAAAAACAACTACTGAATACTTTCGCAAATTTCTTTTTTTATTTGAAAGTACAATCCTTCCGGTTAATAATGGAAAATAATTTCATTCAAATGGCTGCCTCGGCTGGCCATGCAGTAGCCTACACGATCGGTCCAATTTTTAAGCACATTATCAATTGTGTGCAGCTGTATTTCACTAATGGCTTCACGAATATTGTCCTTTAAAGCGTAAATTTTATGGCTTGTTGGTGTAATACTTATCTGTGACGGCACCCCACAAATAATAGTCCAACGGTGTCAAATCGCATCTCCGAGGTGGCCAAACGACATCAGTTCTGCGGCAGTGTAGCTTCGGCTGAGTGGCACGTAGCGCCGTCCTGTGGAAACCAAATGTTGCCAATATTCTCATCTTAAATTTTTGTGAACAAAAATTCGTTCAACATGGCCCTATAACGATCGCCATTGACTGTAACGGCCACTCCTTGCTCATTTTCGAAGAAAAAATGGCCCAATTATGCCTCTGGACCAAAATCCGCACCAAACATTGACTCGTTTTGGGGGGCGTCGGCTTTTCAATGTATGCGTGCGAGTTTTCTGTGCCCCAAATGCGACAATTTTGCTTGTTTATATACCCGCCAAGATCAAAATGAGCTTCATCTGAAAAGATGATTTTTTTCCAAAATCGGCATTTTCTGGTGTAGGCTACTGCACAGTGAACGGTAGTTAAGTTTTCATATCATCAATGAAAGCATATTCTCCTGTAATTCTTGATATTCTTTGATCCGAAGGGAATAACCTACACTGCACATATGTATATTATTGAGTGGATTCACTGACTTTTGTGTGTAGGATGCACGAATAAATGTTAAACATTACAAAAACACATGCAAACACACGTATGTAATAATAATTTGTGATTGCCTGTAATTTAGCACAATTAAATTTATTTCCATAATCAAACAATTCCGAAATTTATTTTCAACAATTTTTCTGAATTTATTTCTTGTTTTATTTTATTTATTATCTTGTCTTTTAAATGATGAGACAAACAATTTTTAACGAAATTTTCCTTCTTGACTCTGAAAGAAAATTAAAACTTTTTTTCGAAAACTTTTCAACAAATTTCTCAATTAATTTATTTGTTGTTGTTATTTTAAGAAAAAAAAAAAAACGAAAATAAAATTAAAATAAAATGCTCATTATAATTATGTACGTAGTCTTTTAAAGCAAAATTTTATAATTAAATTGTATTTTAAACAAAGCTTTGATGGTATTTGACTAAGATAATCAAATAAATTTGATTGTATTTAACTCAGGCATTTTGAGGACAAAGATTTTAACAGTTGTCAGCCCTGAATGTAATAAAATTGATATCATGTTGAGAACAAAATACTCTTTACATACATAATTGGCCATTACAACTCTTCAGTCAGGATTATGGCCTAGCTTCTCACACCACTTATGTTATGTGTGTTAATTTTATACATGACTCCGACTTTTATGTCGACTCCGAACGACAGATTTTTGAGAAACTTATCATGGCAATTTTATTTGCTGCCAGAGTTTTTGCCAGAAATCTGCTGAGAGGAAGTCACCGAAGAAATATTTTCATATTTTCGTTTTGATGTCTGACCTCTGGTTTGAACCTTGGCCTTACGTCAAATAAGCCAACACACTACCTACTACACTACGGCGACTTAATACTCTTTAGCAAAGGAAATTTACTGTAGTAATTGAAAATTAGTTTCGATGAAATGGATGTTTTATTGAAACAAAGGGCTGAGTCAGGGCCAAGGTACTTAAATACTGGCTTAAGCCGGATTGGAACGACTACTTGGCTTCTTATAATTTGGAACCTTGGCAAATACTGATGCTAGACAGTGTAGATTTGCGGGGTATAAATTAAGAGTTCTTACACTAGGATAACATATACATATTTAGTAGTCAGTATTTTCCATGTGGAGGCATATTATGTGGTAAGTTCTACAAGGAAAATTTAAATCTCTTAATTTATCGGAGAAATTAGGTCGTAATCCTGACTAAAGAGTTGTAATGACCAATTATGTATGTTATGTATGTAATTTATCGGACAGCCAAGTGCCTAAAGAACGTCAGCTCAACGTCCGTTCTCATACATTATTGCCCGGGATTTCTTCGAATCATTTTAGATTAGGCAAAGGAACGCTCATGTGGATTTCAGAATATATCGATATTGTCGGAAGTTGAATTGCTGATGATCTAGCCAGTGTTGCTCACAATCTCATGCTACGGAACTCAACTGTTCCGGTGGCCTTCGTTAAACAGAATATTCTGCTATCAGGAGTCTCCGTGGTCTAGTAGGTAGTGTGTTGGCTTATTAGACGTGAGGCCTCGATTCAAACCCCAGGTCAGACATCTCCATCTCAATGAAATATGAAAAAATATTTCTTCGGCGGCTTCCTTTCAATAGATTTCTGGCAAAAACTCTGAAAGTAAAAAAAAATTCCATGAAAAGTTTGTAAAAAATCTGTCGACTTCAAACTGTAGGTCCCGCCACTCATTGTAAAATTAACACACGCAACATAAGTGGTGTGTGAAGCTGGGTCGCAATCCTGACTGAAGGGTTGTAATGACCAATTATGTATGTATGTATGTATGTATGTATGTATGTATGTATGTATGCTAGTATGTATTGTGCTATCATTCTACATCATTTTACAGGGATATTCATCACGTTTGCTCTGCTCTTATGGCCACCAATCTCTCCATTGGGCTTCTTAGGTTACCGCCCTATTGAAAAGCGTGCCAATAGCCTTGGCATTACATCAAATGACTTTTGCAGATTTATGGATCTGAGAAGAATATATGAAGAGTTTTTAAGTATTGAAAGAAAATGTGAAGGAAGAAGAAACAAAGAATTTCAGAAGCCAAAATCTTGAAAATAACAGAATCTGTTGTAAATAATTTAAAATAATATTTGGTCTCAAGAGATTTAAAGCTCAGAGAAGTGCCTGTTGGTTCGATAATACAAGAGGAAATATTTGTTGTGTTTTTTTTTTAGTTGTCAAGCTATTTCTATCGCTAATGCCTCTATTAACATCGATATTTACGTCAATGGGTATCAGCAAAAACAATAAGAATTAAATATCCAGAAAGTACCCTTAATTGTCTATTTTGATTTGGCCATTTACCACTCTAGAAACATAGGAAGGCAATTCACCACATTAACTCTCACAAAACTCTAGAAATATATGTAATTGGATAAACGCTAAAACCTCCCAATAATAACTTATACTTCCTAGCTTAATTGTCGCCGAAGAAATACTTTTTGTATTTTGTCTTTGATGTCTGGCCTGGGGCTCGAACCCTGGCTTTACGTCTAATAGGCCAACACACTACCTACTAGACTACGGCGACTTCTGCGCTTATTATGATTTTGATTATGAAATCATTTTCACTTTCAATAGAGTTTTGCAACTTTCCAAATGTAAAATGCAGAAACCGATTAAACTGACTGATTGGTGTCACAAAAACAGGACGTTTTCGGTTTTCAAATTTTTCCAGCTCTACCCCTCACTCTTAGTAAGAAATTCATTCAGAAAAAGAAAAAAATTGGATTAAATAAATTTATAAAAAAAAAAGAAAACAAAGAGTTGACCAGAAATAAGTTCATGGCACGCATAGAAAATTTGTTTGATTTGTTCGAATCACACACATGAGTGGATAAAATGGACAAATGGATTGAATGGATTGAAATGATGCACGTGAATAAGAATAAATTCCATTGTTTACGTAGGCCTATGTGTTGTGCTTGCGAGTGTGTGAGTGCGTGTTGCATGCATGCTTAAGTCAATTTAAAAACAATAAATTTTGATCGAATAAAAATAAAAATATTTAAATTAAAATACTTATACATTTGCATGGATGTATGTACAACATATGTACATATATATGTATGAATGTATGCAAGTATGCATATCAATTGTATAATAAAAATAACAACAACAATATAAACATAAACAAAAAAAAAATGCAACCAATTGAAATGAAATAATAAATCGAAAAGTAAAAAGAGATGGAGACAGAGATCAAACAAGAGAGAGCAAGAGAGAGAGAAAGCGGTAGAGAGAAAGAGAATTGGAATATTGAACTCAATAGTATTTATTTACATTTTTATAGAAAATTTACATTAATTAAATTAAAATGTACATAAATAAGTATATAAGTACACTGATAAACAACTATACAACTACACTTACATATGTACATGCATACATTAAGAAAAAAGAAACTATTGTATGTATGTATGTGCAGATGATAAGTGTTTGTGTATGTGTTTAAATATAATAAAAAAAATTCAAGTAAAAATTTAATACACGATGGCATTTGAACTGTTACAATGAAAACAAAAAAAAAAAAATGAAGGAAATGAAAAACAGTGAATGTGTGTGAGTGAGTGTCAGAGAGGGTGTGAGAAAGAAAATTATAATAATAACAACAGGAAACAACAAATTAAAATACATACAAATAAAATATGCATTTACTCATGCATACAAACAAACACACATATATGTATACAAGCATGTGTGCATAATTAAAAAAAACTTTCTCTCTCACTCTTTCGCTCTCTCAATAGATAATAATGCCTGTACACAAATACATACTTAAAACAATACATACGAAGAATTCCTATTAACACTCTGCAATTCAACGAGTAAAATTATGTTTCTATGCAATGCCGTGTAATTCTGAATGAACTGCATCGTTGCCTTATTCGAATGCCATGTAGTTGTTGTTGTTTCATTTGCATAATTTAAATTCCCCGAGTTTTTATTTTGTATATGTATGGAATATGGCTGCTCTTGATCCTTTAGATTATACACGTTGATATAAGCCAAACAAAAACAACAACAGAAAAAAGGAGAGAAAATGCAGCTGCAATGCAACATAAAAATGTGCAACAATTTAATTGTACGCGTGTAAGCAAGCAGGAATAAGTATGCATACACATGCATGCATGCATACATATACGCATTTGTATTTGTATTTGAGTCAATGTATGCGTATGTTTATTTAAACAGATGACCTATTTTTTACTCCGTTGGTAGGGTAAGCTTCTATCAAATGTACGATAGAAAATTACAAAAAAAAAAACAAGCACTGAAATGGTTCGTAGGATAACGCATAACAACAATGCATTTTTAATACTAGAACAGCAACAACAACAATAATAATAATAAGAATAATAGTAAGTGTAGTAAAACAAATTGTGTAACAACAAAAACATGAATAAAGAGTTCAACTCCAAAACAAACAAAAAAAAAAAAAACAAGAACGAGAACGCTAACGCTAACAAAAACAGACAAAATGAAAAACAAAACGCAACAGCGTATGTATGTGGCGCATCATTAAAAATAATTTTACGCTTGACATAATGGTTTGTCATAGGGCTCGTTCGTTCTTTCGTTCGTTGGTTGGATGGATGGCGTATGAAAAACCGTATGTCAAACAGAACCCTGTTGAATGCTTTAAATTCTAATGCAAATTCAGAAATAGGCATACTTTTGCAGGCTGAATGCTTAGAGAAACTTAAAGGGAGTTGTTGTTGTCAGTGTTGCCATTTGAACATAATGTGTCACGATAGTTACTGTATAAGCTTAACATGACGTACGTGAAGTCTTCTCGTTTAAACCGGCCTTAAGCCACACTTTCTTCACAATCTGGACAAAGTACTACAGAAAGACTCTATCAGGACACAGGTTGTATTCTTTGGAAGAAAATAAACTGTCGAATTAAATGATTCTGCATTTATTGTACATCCATTTATTCGGAAAGAGTTCTATTACTTCCACGACAATATTCAGTACGTTACTGTATTGATATTTTTATGGATGGAAATAGCACTCCAGTTAGGCTGTTTGTTGTCAAAAATGGTTCAATTGTTATCAGAGATCCGCAATGAGTATTCAAAAACATGAGTAGAATCGAATCATACTCATAATTTCTGATACTTATACGAATTCATACTAATTTTAGTGTCATGGAACCTCTACTCATACTCAAAGTTTGAAATACTCATCATATTCATACTTAACAACACGAATGATGTTGTTGATTTTGACAGTCCATAACTCTACATATACACGAAGCACAAAATAAGTATGAAACGCGTACGAACACTAAGATACTGTTACGTTTTTACCTTTTTAAAAACGTTTAAATATGAGTTCGTTAATTGCAAACCAAGTAAAAACAAATATGTGTTTAATTTCGCTTAAACTCTCTTTATCCTTTACACTACTTTCGTGTGCCACCGTATACAACTTAACAATACAAGAATAATTTGCTTGTACACTATTCTATTTCACACTTCTGTCCACGTTAACACTAACAAATGTTCGTTAGATCTTCTCTGCTTACAACCTTTTTGCAAGCGAAACAACTTGTACGTTCAAACCGCAACGCGTCTTCACACAAGGCTGACTGACTGCTGCCTGCTTTGTCCAGCCCTTTTATAGTCCGACACAACCAGTCTAACGAACATTCTTGAAGTGGAAGGTTCGTGATCTCGCCTTCTCGAGAGCTCTATTGCTAATACATTGTTGTTTGTGTACTTTGCTTATGTTGTCTATCCCTTTTTGTCACATACATGTTGTTGTTGGTACCAGGCGCAACTAGGTTCGTTGTACATATGTGTATGTGCGGCTTTAGATAATCAACACGTTCATAGTATTCTTAGTGTTAGTGTGTATTTGTATCGTGTGGCTTTTGTTCATCGTTTTTTTGTTGTTAATATTAGGTCGTTTCGATTTGGGTAACAATACTTACTAGAGGGTTGCGAGTTTGCTCTGCTCGATGCTCTGTCTTTTTTGCTTATGTGTCTTTTTTCTTTTTTTATAAATGCAACAACAACTAAGGCTGTAAATTTTGATGAATGATTCCAGTCACTCGCATCATTTATAAGTATTATAAGCATTTTTCTAAAGTTCTAAAGTGAATCTAAATGATTAGGCTTATGAATCACACATATTTCGAATGGTATGAGTTTGATGTTAAGGTTGTACGTATACTCATTGCAACCTGTACTTATAAATCAACGTTGTAGTGAGTATGAATGAATCAGACAGAGTAGTTAAATTTCAATATTGTTGACTCACTTATATTCAGAATTTCAAGAGTACTTATGAGTAGCTAAAAAACGATTCATTACTGATCTCTGATTGGTATTGCAGATGACAACTGATATTCATATGTATGGCCTCGTTCTCGATTAAAATGTTCGAGAATCTATCAAGTTTTATGCATCAAGGATTTTATTATGTGGTGCAACAACTGATTTACATATTCGAAATTGAACAAATTTTTATTTGCATACAGCAACATCAGCAGAATCAATAATTACAAATATATGTTCTTTTAATTTGATTTTCAAATGATATCGTAATTTTGGTTCCACAAATTTTCAATTTTAAAGGGGATTATTGACGTTAAATTCGGACTTTATACCATAAATTAACGAATAATTTGATTTCATTTTTTTTGTAATATTTTTTGAAATACTGACTGTAGTAGGTAGTAGTAACTCTGCTGATGTGTGTATTTTTGTGTTGTATATTGTAAATTATTATTGTATATCACTATACAAGTATCTTTTAAATAAATGAACACTTACAAAATACTGTCTGTTTGGATGGATATGGATGAGTGTTTTCTGTTTTCTCCCTGTTTTTCTTCTTTTTTTCAATATAAAATTGTGTGTGTGTTGCCACAATATTTGAAATGAAAACACTGTTGGTTGTTGCAGTAGTAGTAGTCGAGTGATGTGTGTGTGTGTGAGTATGTGTGTCTGTTGTTTTTAGTTTTAGTTTTTAATAGTGGCTAAGGGTAACATTTCACAGGTGTTTTATCATTATACTTTTGCGTTGATAACGTAATGAGCGCAATGAGCTTAAAAACAAAAGACCAACTAAAAACAAAAAAAAAAAAACCAGGAATAAAACATTATTACCATGCCATGCCATAACACACCAAACAATATCATACCAGATATGAGCACATGTATGGGGATCTACTTATTCTATGCTATGTAGTGAAACAACATACTTCAAAAGGGTCAATCGAAAAATGTAAAAAAAAATTATAACGGAACTAGTATTTAAGTTTTTGCTAAAGTGGCAAGAATACATTTCCTTTTTTACATATGAATAATATTTTTACATATGATATTGGGTCACCCTTTTAAAGTATAGTTTTAATGCCAATACGATATATTTGCACACACTGTTAAAAAGTTTTGTTGCAAGGTACACTAAAAGATACAGAGAACAAGCGAGAGAGAGAGAGACGGAGTTTTAAATTAACATAATGACAGCTTTAACTTATGCTAAATACAACAACAACAACAACAACTACAATACCAAATACAACCTCATATTTGTATCTGAATTGGTATTTGTATGTGAGTATATATAGAGAGGTAGATTATAAAGTAAATTACTTGCATATACCGTTCTATTATATGGTACTATAAGATACACTCATACATACATAGAAAGTGAAATAAAAAAGAAACAACAACAAATTAAATACAAAATAATACCAACGGAAACTTCATTAAAAGCAGATGTGTGGTCTAATAGAACAACTACAGGGAAATGAAAACAGCAAGTCAGCTAACTAACCCTGTTGAATAATATTTTTTTTTTTTAGAAGATAAAACTTCTGTTTGTAAAGTTTCACTCACAGCCTTTTTAATATCAACGAAGCTGGCTTAAGTGGAAAGATAATGTTCTGTACCGATTGACCGATTATACATGTGTGTGGATATTTTTGTACTCTTCAAATATCAGTTTTACGCTCTTTTTAAAGATTTATAAGGCGGCTTATCATGCTTTTGGAGTGCCTCAAAGTCGTCGTAGTGGATAGTGTGTTGGCTTATTAGTTGAGAGCCAATATTTCTCAGACATCTCGAACAAAACGATATAAAGAAGAAATATTTCTTCAGCGTCCAGTGCAAGCTGGCGATGATTTCCGCATCCGATCCAACAGTGAGCTGTATGAGCTCCTCAACGACATAGACATTGTGCAGCGTATTAACATCCAGTTGCAGCGCTGGCTCAGCGATGTCATTCGTATAGAAGAGGATGCTCCGGCGAGACGGGTATTTGATGCGGCGAAGAGAACGACCTTGTTTGCATTGGAAGGACCAAATCAAGGAAGCCTTGTTCTCGATTTGTGTGACCAACTGGCGTTGGCTCGCAAGAAGCAGAAGAGCCTGGAAGGACGTGTTATGGCAGGCCGAAATCCGTTAATCGGGTTGTTAATGGCCAATTAAATAAGTAAGTAAGTATTTCTACAGCAACCTCCTCTCAGCAGCCTTCTTGGAAAAGCTCTGATGGTAAATTAAGTTGTCTTGAAAAGTTTCTCAAAAATCTGTTGAGTTCAAACTGTAAGTCCCGCCATTTATGGATGAAATTAACACACACAACATGGGTGATGTGAGAAACTGGGTCGTAATCCTGTCTAAAGGATTGTATAGGCGAATAAAGTCATCATTCTAGAGTAGTTTGTCATTGTTTTGCAAGTAAGAAAAATAATTATTGGTGCGTATGCCATGTTTGTTTAATTTTTTTTTTGGTATAATCAATGACATCAGGGTTAATTAACTTGCTACCAAACAAAGCATTCATTTCGTTTTTATTTTTATTCTCTTTTTTCTTTAAGCACCATATATTGTTTGGTTTTAATGATTATTATTAAATAAAGTTTTTTTTTTCTTCCTGTTCACTTACCTATTTAGCCCTGTTTTGCAGAACAACAACAGTCGTCTAAACTGTCATTATCACACAAAAGCAAAACAAAATAAAAAAGGTGTCTAAAATAATAATAATTGTGTGTAGATTTTATATTTCACCAACACTTTGCGGTTTAATTATGTTTTTATTTCGGTTACTTTGGTGTTTTAAAGTGTACAAATAAGTGTACGAGTATGTATGCATCTGTGTATTAGTAAGTAAGCTAAACATGTGTCGCTATATGTATTTATATAAACATTAACCCAAATATAGACATTTCTCTCTTTCAATCTCTTTCTCTCTTCCTCGTTTGCAATGTGGAGTAACAGTTGATGTGAGAAATTAAATTTTTTTTTATATTTTTTCTCTGAAAGTAAGTGGTCGTGAGTATAAAACCTAAGTGTGTATGAGTACATGTGTGTGTCATGAGTAGTTTAATTAACAAAATGTTGTTGTTTTTGTTTTTTTTTTTCAAAAAAAAAAAAATACAACTAGTAATACAAAAAGTAACCACTACAACTTCAATTAGAAGTGAGTGTGTGACATTTCATTCTCTGTCTCTTCACTTTTTAAAAGCAAAATCAAATCTTCACACACATATACCCATCTGTACTTCTGTGTGCATGCGTATACATGCGACATATTAATGTCTGAAACACTGTGTGCAACAACAAACAATAAAAAATGTTGTTATTGTTAACATATTAGAAAATATATTGTGAAACAACAATACTGCGACACTCATGTGTCTTCTTGGCTGCACCAGAAGGAACATACACAATCAAAAAAAAGAAAGAAATTAAAAAACGAAAACATGGCTGCTTATTGAGTTTCATTGCTACTGTAAGTAATCGTTCTTTAAAGCATTTCATAAATTTCAAAGACAAAAGAAATTTTTTCAAACAATTCAAGCATAGTTGTACTCAATTATTTTGCAATTTATAAAAATACAACAACAACTTTTAATATTTAGTTTGTCAGTGTTTCTACTCTCTTTTTTCTTTTATTTTTTTTGGGAAAATATTTTAAAAATTTTCTTAATTTATTGAAATTTTCTTTCTTATTATTTTTTTCTAAATATTTTTGTGAGTGAATGAGAAAGAGAGAGAGAGAGAGAATGCATGTGTGTGTATTTTAAATACTAAAATTAAATAAAATTTCTTATTCGTTATACTAAATTTACTATTCCTTATACTTGAGGCATTCGAGCACGTTCAATTGTTTAATTTGTGGTTTGGATTTTATCTCGTTAAAAAAAAAAATAAGTTCTTCTATGAATTGCTTTTTTTCTTTCTCTCTGGTAAAGGAAATTATAATATTTAAAACAGAATTTAAAATAATTGATTAACCCATGAAATATCTGCTCAAGCAGTTTGTGAATCGTTTGGTTTACTTCAGTAACAGGTTTTTATACTTGATTGTGACGCATTGTAAGAAGTCGCAGTAGTCTAGTAGGTAGTGTGTTGGCTTATTAGACGTAAAGCCTGGGTTCGAGCGCCAGGCCAGATATAAAAAAAAATTAAAGAAGTATTTCTTCGGCGAATTCTCTCAGCAATTGCAATGAAAAAGTTTCTCAAAAAATCTGTCGTTCGGAGTCGACTTTAGACTGTAGGTCCCACCACCCGTTTATAAAATTAACACACGCAACATAAGTGGTGCGGTAAACTAGGTCGTAATCTTGACTGAAGGGTTGTAGTGACCAATTATGTATGTAACGCATTGTGGAATGCGTCTCCTATCTTCGCTAACATTCACCAATAAATACTGAACGCTCTTCTGGTTTACGTAATGGGTATCCATCGGTATCTTATCTGATATTTTAACAATTGCCTCTTCGGCTACTGTCCAGTACGAGCAGCAGAAACCTTAAATCATAAACCTGTATAATATATCGCATGCAAATGCTGCATAATAAGCAACGAAGTGAAACCGATATTGTCGGTAATACCTGTTGCTGGACAAGATCCGTGTAAGATAATAATTCAGTTCACAGTGCGGTCTTTTAATTCACATTTTGACACCAAGTATAGGAACTGTCATTATGATGCGTCATCCTACTTCGCTGTACTTCTCCAATAGATTCTGAACGCTTCTCTGATATCCCTTTCAATTGCACGAATTATTTTATGCCGATCTACGTTTTCAGCAATATTTTATTGCCTTTTTTATACTCATTTTCATCCGTTGCCTGTACACATATCAATTCCGCATCCTCCACTTATGGCGGCTTCAGTATTGTTATACTTCCCTTCTATCGATTTATCGAGGTATATTAACACAATATCGTCCACATAGCTTACAATCGACGCACTGTTAAGGAGTCTTATCTTAAGTATGCCATTATACACAACGTTCCATAATGGTAATCGAATCACAAAGCCCTGTGGCAGGCGCCTGTAATCGTATATTCCCTGACTCCGCTTCTGATCCGCAGTGTTGGGTGCGATGGCTGAAATAACTAGGCTGCCTTCCAAAATGTCAGCTGCTTTGTGTTTGAACAAAGTATCCTGTTTCATAATGCCGCTGTACAAAATATATACAAAGTATTCTATTTCAAAACGTCGTCAATGTGTATTTTTAACGCAGTCAAAAAGCAATCAGGCATCGGATTTATAGTTGATGCATTGTTTGGTTACTTTGTATGTCTACATAGTTTATATACCGTAGTAGAACTGCATACAAACTTTGTACTGATACATTTTGGAAGACAGCCCTACTTATAATCCGTATCCAGTGCGGCGGGACATAGAGTTTAAAGTCAATTTCGAACGAATAACTTTTTGAGAAGCTTTTCATAGACATTTTATTTATCCTCAGAGTTTTTGTCAGAAGACTGCTGAGAGGGAGTTGCCGAAAGAAATATTTGTTCGTATTTCGTTTTGTTAGAGATATTTGGGTTGGGGTTTGAATGACGGCCTCATGTCTAATAAGCCAACACACTACCTATTAGATTACGGCAATTCTGCAAAATCCCAGTTATTTTTCGGAGAGACTATTGGAATCTTCGAGATATATTTGGAAGCTGTTACTCCTCTAAATTGCTTCTTTAGTCTTATCGTTCTATGCATTAAATATCGTGCATTGTAATGTAAATTTTTTTAAATTATTTTAGTTTTGTTTTGTGTGTCTGTGTCACTTGCTCTCAATGGATTAAGACATCACAGGTTTTGAATACTTATCGCACCCGATAAATTTCTCAATAATTTTTTTCATGTATTCTTGTTGTCGTTGTTGTTGTTTTTATTATACATTCAAAAACGAAATTTATTTAATTTCTATTGTAGTACATTCCTTGTATGCCATACAATATGTCTGTATAAATAAATAATTTTCAAGTGACAACTTGATTTTTGGTATTTTAAATTAATCTTTTGCTTTTATTTTAAAAGAATACCAAACCCCAAACCCCAACCCCCAAAAAGAAATAACATGAATAAGAAAATGATAAAATAAATAAATAAATAGAATAGAATATAGAGAATATATTTATAAATTAAGATAAGAAATTTATAAAATACCATCCATCCATTCATTCATTCATTCATGTACTATAGACTGCAAAATATTTTTGCTACCAAAGAGCACATTTTCACTTGTCAACGATTGAGTTGAGATGTTAAAGAAAAACTGAAATAGAAAAGAAAATTTCATGAAATAAAAATAAATACTTGAACGTACGTTTTGCAGAATGCAACGATGTAAAGCTAAGACTCGTTTGTCGTGATAATTGTGTGGGCATTAAGAAATTTTAGAGTAGTTTCTGCCAAATTCTTAAAAATATCGAAAATATTGTTACGTTTTTACTTTTTAGAAACGTTTAAAATATGACCTCGAAGATTGCAAATAAAAGAAAAGTAAATCTGCGTTTAGAAGTTCTTTATTATTCGCACAGTACTATGTGTCACTGTTCACAACTTGATGAACACAACAACAATTGCTTTTCATTGTTATACCCGTTGCATAAACAATAATAATTACGGGACAATTATTCGCCAGATTTTTGTAACGGATATCTTCAAACCACGATTACTCTCTTCAAACTCACTGCGTCTTCGCACAAGACTGACTGAACTTCACTAACTCAGTCGCCTGCTTTGCCTTGCCTTTTATATGGCAAAGTAAACAGTCTCATGAATGTTCTTGAAGGCGAATATTCATGACTTCGCCTTCTCGAGATCTGTATAAATGTAAACATCGTTGTTTACGTTTATTTTTGTAGTGTATGTTGTTGTATTTTTGTTTATTTATTTACCATTTTTTATGCTGGTGTTTATTGTTGTATTTTTTTTGTTTGTTTATAATTTTAATGTCAAGCTATGTAAAGGCAAAACACCAGTATCTAGATTCCTCATTTTCGTAACAATACTGTAGAAACAAAGGTGTTTTAATGGCAAGAAGGTGCCAATCAGGCTACTTCGGAGTAAATAAGTGAGATTGTTAAGGCAAATTATTTTTTTCCAACCAATCAACTGCGTTTATCAAGGCTTCAGTTTACTTTTAATTTCGTAGATGAAACACATGTTGTTTCTCTAGTTCTTTTTAGCCAAAAGAACCACAAAAAATATTTTTAATTCTCTACAATAATGATAACAACAATACAAATAATAAAAACAAGCCATACTCGATTGAATACGACTGCAATATACTGTACAGTACACTAACAAGAATTAACAGAAGTTTTAATATTTTTTGATAGAAAATTTGCCTTAAATTTGCTGAAAGCAAATATGATTTGTTCTTACAAAATTTGTCAACCGTTTACGTGTGTTATGAACTTGGAATCAATGTTACAAACACTATGGCAAACAAGATATACCAAGGTAGCGTGTGCAGCAAGGAAAAATTTAATAAAAATTGCATTGCATTGGGTAATGGTTTGGTAAACAATTTGATTAGAGAAAATAAAATTCACTTCCTAGTTATTGTCAAGAGAGAATTGGACACTGAAAGTTTCAATTAAAAAAAAGAAGAACTCTTGGATATAATTTCAAATAAATTTTGCACAAAAAATTTATTAGATTTCTAGCATTTGGCAAATTAGAGTTATTAGATGGAAAATTTGTTGTAGAAAAAAAAGAGAAAAAAAATGAAAAATATCATGCATAAGAAATAAAATTTCTTTAAATAATTCGTATAATATGTCTCACTGGGATGTTAATTGGATACAGTTATTGCAGAACATATGTTTTGGAGCATAAGGAAAAAATTAAATATCAAATAATATTTCAAATAAATATTCCAATGCTATGAACAAAGAGAAATAAAATAAATTATTGGAGCTGATTTTATGGAAAATGCATAAATTATCACAGAACATATAAAATATATGTATGTGTTCAAGATAAGATTGGGAAATTATTCCTTAAAAATTTGCACAAAAATAATGGTAATAACAAGCTTCATTTAGCAATAAGCAAACAAGTTTCGTTTTTGTGAAAGGGGTTCCAATGCAATAAATATCGTGTTAAACATATTTAAAGATATGAGCTTTTAGATTGCAAATAAAATAAAAATAAATTTGTGTTTAGTTTTAATTAAAATTTTTTATTATTCGCACAATTCTCTTTGCCACTGTTCACGACTCGATGTAAACAACAACAATTGCTTTTCTTTGTTATACCCGTTGCATAAACAATAACAATCACTAAACAATTGTTCAACAGATCTTTGTAACCGAGATCTTCAAACCACGATTACTCTCTTCAAATGCACTGCGTCTTCACACAAGACTGACTGAAATTCACTAACTCAGTCGCCTGCTTTGTCTTGCCTTTTATATGGCAAAGTAAACAGTCTGATTAATGTTCTTGAAGGCTAATGTTCGTGACTTTGCCTTCTCCAAATCTCTATATATATAAACATCGTTGTTTACATTTATTATTGTAGTATTGTTTGTGTATTTTATTTACATTTATTCTTGTAGTGTTGTTTGTGTATTTCTGTTTACTTGTTTACCATTTTTTATGCTGATGTTTGTTGTTATATTAAGCAGTACGATAATTTGTAAACAGGTTTGTTTACTGCATTGTTTTGTTTTTGTAGCTTTTGTTTATAATTTTAATGTTAAGCGATGTAAAAGCAAAACACCAGTATCAAGACTTTTTCATTCTCGTAACATTATTGTCGTCGAAGTAAAAGAGATTTTTATAAACGAAAAATGATTTCATTTCAGGGAATACAACCTTTGTCCTGATAGAGTCTTTCCGTAGTACTTTGTCTAGATTATGAAGAAAGTATGGCTTAAGGCCAGTTTCGATAAAGCTTTACATACGACATGTTAAGCTTATGTGCATAATGGGAGCACATGAGGTTGGAAGAAAATTTGAAGGCAGAAGCTGTACTTTCTATATGGAAAGAAATCTGTTGTGGGATTTTTACTTTCATTTTTACAATACGATTGGAGTTCTGTGATATTTTCTTTCTATTCGTCCATATTCACGAATATTTTATTTTATGCTGGCGGTGAAGGGTTTACATAGATTTTGGATGATGTGTTATTGATGAGTTGTAGCTGTCGTAGTTTAGTAGGTAGTGTGTTGGCTTATTAGATGAGAGCCTGTGGTGCAAGTCCCGGCTCAGACATCTCAAACAAAATGAAGTATGACAATTTTTTCTTCGATGACTTTTTCTCTCTCTCAGATTTTTGGCATAAACTCTGAGAGTTTCTGAAATATCTGTTGTTCTGGGCCGGCCGGGTGGTGTAAGAAGCTGAGTTGTAATCTTTACTAAAGTGGAATGACTGATACGGATTGAATTATTTCTTTTCATCCATATTCATACATACATAATTGGTCATTACAATCTTTCATTCAGTATTACGACCTAGTTCCTCACACCACTTATGTTGTGTGCGTTAATTTTTATACATGAGTGGCGGGACCTACAGTTTAAAGTCGAATCCGAACGACAGATATTTGAGAAAGTTTTCATGGTAATTTTCTATTTACTCTCAGATTTTTTGCCAGAAATCTGCTGAGAGTAAGTCGTCGAAAATTTTTTTTTATATTTCGTTCAGTTGGAGCTGCCTGACCTGAACCGGTTTGAACCGAGGCCAAAAAACTACCTACTAGACCATGGAGACTTCAACCAGCATTCAGATAACAAACTTATTATGGCATTCATGGACAGCTGTTGTGTATTTTAGTTGACTCGTAATAAGTAATGCTAAGTCTACCATTATAAATGGATTTATGTCTTAAAACTGTTTACTCCCACCACAATCTCAGCGTTATTTAGCTGTAATAAACTTAAATACGCTTTTCCTTTAAAACGCTTTTAATTATTAGTGTTGTTTAGCATTTCTTACTAAATGTTCCCGTTAAAGTTCGTTAACTTTAAAGAGAATTTCGTTGACTCAATTAAATTTGAATGCATAATTGCACTGTGCTGTAGTTCTACTTCGTTTTTATTTATGCTTTTTGCTTTGCTTTTCTTATTTTTTTTCTTTGGTATATGGAGTACATACATACATATGTATGTCAAAGAAAACAGTATTTTTTATTTTGTTGCAATTTTCGTTTCTCCAGAAACCTGTCTTGTGCCATTTTCATTAGGGAAAATTTGTTATTGTTTTTGTGGTTGTTATTTACAAGGAAAAATTAAAAATTATCTTGACATGAATTTATCGTTTACTTAATAACAATTCCATACAAATTTTAAAGCGTATTTAACAGCTGCTTGCATTCACACAACCAGCCATAACATGCAACGGCTATAAGCCACTAACGATGGCATAGAGACCGAGAGAGAGAAAGAGAAAGAGAGAGAAAAATTCAAATGCAAATGAAAATGAAAATAAAAATGATAATAATTTTAAAGGCATAAATAAATAATGTCCTATGTATTCTATGTATTCTATGTATGGCTGGCTGGCTGACTTAATGCCTGAAACGAAAGTTGTTTATATGCTAAATAAATAAATAATCATGGTTACTGCAACAACAACGAAACAAAACAAAATAAAAAAAAGCAAGAAATGAAAAGTGAAAACAAAAATGAAAATGAAAACGAAAAAAACGGTATTGGATTTTTTTTTCATGGATTTAATGTATTTGAAAACGCTTTCCCTTTCAGTTTTAAAGCCCGCCATTATGGCCATTTGATTATACCACAATAATGCCACTCTAACCAATTTGCATATGAAAAGTGTGCCACGGCAATACTGCTACTGTGGTGTGGTGTATGGTGTGGTGTATGGTGTATTGTATTGAATAGTAAATTATGTATCTGAGGATAATTTGATTTAAATTATAATTTATGTCCTTCTATTCTATAATATCGGCTTGTTTTACACTCAAATTATATTCCTGCCTGATTGCTTGAGGGACACAATAAAATGCTCTATGCATGCATGCATGTATGCTTTTGCTAAATGCAATTATGCTTTAAATTTTCATCATCATCATCGTCATGTAAAATTCAAATCATTTACATTTTTATTGTATTTTACATGATAAAATTAAATTTAATGGTTTTCCTTGTACTGAACGTGAACTGTGGGTTGTTGTTCTTTAAACAATAATTACGAATCATTATTTATACTTTGAATTGCAATTGCAATTGCAATCAGACTACCTACCATATACCATATATATATATCGTATTGCTGTGCTATATATTTACCATAACGATTTAAATACAACTACGTACATATGTACGTACATTCTATTGATTGTACTGTACTTGGACTAAACTGTGTTTTATTGCATTCTAGCTGCAATAGGAAAAGTCTGCAATTCTTAGAATAACCATTATGGTTTGAAGAAAATTGCTTAAAGATTTTAGTTGTCGTAACAATATATGCCCATACCGATAACGATACCGATACCTTTATTTACAAATGACCATTCAATTTGCCGGTCAGTATTGAGGTATTGTTAAATGCCTGCAATTTTCTAGTTAATGAAGGCTTGCCTACGTACAGATTTGCAATTGAAGAAATTTAATTAAAATTTATATTTATCAGATGCTTAGAATTGTAACAAATAATTATCATTTTAAATGTCTTCATTTGTTTTAAAGTTGGCTGCTGTTCACAATAAATTTTTAACATTTCCTTTAAATTAATTGTGTTTGTGTGGTAAAACTGCAATTACAAGCATTTTCGATTTGAAGTTTTTGAAAAAAAAAATATCTTTTGTTATCTTTTAATTAGTTTTCGAATGCCCAACAACAAATTCTATTTTAATTAATATGATTAAACTATAAAATCTGTATATGTAGAGTGTAAATATATTCTAAATTATTTGCAGTCATATACTGGGGTTTTATTTGAAAAAAAAAAACTCATGTCTCTCTTGTATTCATAACAAATACTGGAGGAGAATAAAATGCTTTACTCCCATATATATACGTATATATATATATATATATGTTCCTCTTACTCCTCTAGGGAGCATAGGGCCGCAACAAGTTGATTCCAATGAGCTCGATCGTCAGCGCGGTGTTTGACTTCGTTCCACTGTAGACATAGTTTGGATAATTCGATTGTGATTTGGTGTTTCCTGGTGTGTGATGGGCGTCCGATGCGCCTGCTTCCCTGGGGGTTCCAATCTATGGCTTTGTGATGTCATCTAATGGAGTGTGCCCAAGCCAGCCCCACTTGCGTCTTCTTATTTCTATCTTTATTGATTGCTGGTTTGTATCTGACCAGAGTTGGGCATTGGATATTATGTAGGGCCAGTAAACACGCATGATTCTACGCAGGCATTTGTTAACAAATACTTGAATACACTGGGAATCTCGGGGTGCCATATTCCACGTTTCGCAACCGTAAAGTAATGTGGATTTGACGTTGGAGTTGAAAATTTTAATTTTGGTGCGTCTCCATATATTAGATAATTTCCAAACGGGGTTAAGTTGGACAAAAGCTTTGCGTGCCTTATTAATGCGGCTGGCAATATCTGCTGATGAACTGCCGGATTTATCGATTATACTGCCTAGATACCAGAAGGACTCCACTTCATCAATTTCCTTGCCGTATATTAGGAATTTCCCCATTGCGTTAGCATTCATTCTGAGTGATTTGGTTTTGTGAATTAATCCAGCTAACTTTGCGGTTTCGCTAACTAGCCAGTTTCGACTGCATGTAAAGAATGGCTTAATAAGCATATGTCATCCACATAGTCCAGGTCTTCTAATCTGTCTTGTAGACCACATGTAATCCCTCTCTTATGATTTGTCGACTTTTGCATCACTACATCGAGGACGCAGTTAAAGAGGAGTGGTGACAGCACACAACCTTGATGGACTCCGGTTTTAAATTTGATGCTCTTTCCTAGTTGTTTCTCATGTAGTACGCGGCATGTTGCGTTGTTGTACAGTGTCTTTATCAAGTTTATTATTTTAGTAGGGACACCCTTGCAAGCCAGTGCGTTCCATATGGTCATGTTGTTGAGCGCATCAAAAGCCTTTCAAAGTCAACAAATACGAGATAAAAAGGCGATCTCCATTCAGCTGACTGTTCCACAATAATCCTGAGGCTATTGACTTGGTCGACGCAAGATTTGTTGGAACGGAAGCCAGCTTGTTCCCCTCTGAGTAATCCTCATAATCCTCAAGTAATCCCATACTTGACATATTTTACATTTCAGCACTTGTTCCTAAATTGTACTGAATGTTGTTGACACGCATTTATAGCTTGAATATAGGACAGGTTTACGATTTAGCTTCTCACATTCCCCATGCTTACACACGCAAACTTTATCCAAAATGGCGTGATTTACTCTTTAAAATCGACTTCGAACGCCAAATTTATGGTGATGGGTCATGAGATAATCACATACATTGTTGGAACTTCTATTCATTGCTAAAAATTACCCATGTAAAGTGCAAGGTAGGTTAACCGAATCCATATGAATTGTTATTACATACGAGTACATACATAATTGGCCATTACAACCCTTCAGTCAGGATTACCGCCTAGCTTCTCACACCACTCATGTTGTGTGCGTTAATTTTATACGTGAGTGGCGAGACCTACAGTTTAACGTCGACTCCGAACGACAGATTTTTAAGAAACTTTTTCATAACAATTTGTATATACTTTCAGAGTTTTTGCCAGAAATTTGCTGAGAGGAAGTCGCCGAAGAAATATTTTTTTTTCATATTTTTGTTTTGATGTCTGACCTGGGATACGCACCCGGGCTTTACGGCTAATAAGCCAACACACTACCTACTAATACGGCGACTTCATTGTCGATGAATTGTTATTAAAGCGTATAAAGAATTATAAAAAGAATTTTTATTAAAAGGAAATTTTAAATAAATTCAAATCTAATTAAATCCCAGACAGACTTGTAGGTTTTTTTCTAAATAAGAGGTCGATTACAGGCAACAACAAGACTCATCTCTGAGTCAAATACACTACCATAGGCTATTGCCTGCAATTTGGTTCTTTTTATCTTTTAAAAAACGTTTAAAATATGAGCTCGTAGATTGCAAATAAAATAAAAATAAATTTGCGTTTAGTTTTAATTAAAATCCTTTATTATGTGCACAATTCTGTGTAACACTGTTCACAACTTTATGTAAACAACAACAATTGCTCTTCTTTGTTATTGCTCTGTTTACACCCTTTGCATTAACAATAACAATTACTAGACAATTGTTCGATTGATCTTTATAACAGAGATCTTGAAATTTATGTATGTAAAGGGTGTTTTTTATAGAGGTATAGAACTTTAAGTTGCAATAAAACAACGATGGATTATTCGATTGACATGAGTTTTATTTATCCGAAAGATAATCTTGTGGCATTACATTTTAAATATGAATTCTGGCATATGACCGCCACGGCTGGATCGGATGTAGTCCAATCTGGACGTCCAATTTTCGATGACTTTTTCCAACATTTGTGGCCGTATATCGGCAATAATACGGCGAATGTTGTCTTCCAAATGGTCAAGCGTTTGTGGCTTTACCGCATAGACCAACGACTTTACATAGCCCCACAGAAAGTAGTCTAGCGGTGTTAAGTCACAAGATCTTGGAGGCCAATTCACAGGTCCAAAACGTGAAATTAGGCGGTCACCAAACGTGTCTTTCAATAAATCTATTGTGGCACGAGCTGTGTGACATTTTTTTTTTAATCGAACGTCCCCTGCCTCACACTAACCCACCCTCACCCGACCGCGGAGGGCTCGTCCCCATTACGTAGGGACACGTACACACTACAGTTGCGCCGTCTTGTTGAAACCACATCTCCTGGACATCATGGTTATTCAATTTAGGAATAAAAAAGTTAGTAATCATGGCTCTATACCGATCAACATTGTAACGTTCTGGCCACCATCGTTTTTGAAAAAGTACGGACCAATGATTCCACCAGCCCATAAAGCGCACCAAACAGTCACTTTTTCTGGATGTAACGGTGTTTCCACATACACTTGAGGATTACCTTCACTCCCGATGCGGCAGTTTTGTTTGTTGACGTAGCCATTCAACCAGAAGTGCGCTTCATCGCTAAACAAAATTCGCTTATGAAAATCGGGAACAACGGTAATCTCGTTTTGGGCCCATTCGACGAATCTACGCCTTTCTTGATGATCGTTTGGCTTCAAATCTTGCACGAGTTGGATTTTGTAAGCACGCAAACCAAGATCCTTCCGCAAAATCTTCCATAAAGTGGATGAACACAGATCCAATTCCTGTGCTCGATGGCGGATGGACTCATTCGGGTCTTCCGCAATGCTACGCTCTACAGCAGCAATAGCTTCTTCTGTACGCACCGTACAGAGTCTCTGAGGATGCAAGTTATCAATAAGAATAAACGTAGTGCGAAAACGTTCCATGGTTAATTGAATTAACTGCTCTAATGGACGATTTTGTGACGGTAAAATGGACGTAGTGCGCGATACGTTTTCCGCACAGAACCATTATTTTCGAAATAAAATTGCACTATTTGCAAGCGTTGTTCAGGCGTGAGTCTATTTATGATGAATTGCCAAACCAAACTGAGAATAAATCACTTGACAGCTGTTAAATCGGTCGCCATCTTGAAAAGTAATGCCAACTTAAAGTTCTATACCTCTATAAAAAACACGCTTTATATCAGATTCAAATACATATGTATTTATTTTAATGTTAAACGATGTAAAAGCAAAACACCAGTATCTAGATTTTTTCCATTTTCGTAACAATATGAAAAACGCCGTCTGAACAACGAGCTACCGAACTATTTCATGCTAGATTTTTTCATATAACCGGATTCCTATGAACGGCTGTTATAAATTTTATTTAATGAACCATCTTTCGCAAAGTATTGTGTTATAATTTAAAAAATACGCAACTTAAGTCTAAGTGTATATGGCTAATTTATCTCCTTAAATTCTTACTTTAAATCCAAATTGAAACTCGTAAATACGCTTAAAACGCTCCCTCCTAACAATATTTGCAAGCAAATTATCTTTGAATTTGCATCACGTTTCGCTAATAACAAGATAAAAACGCACTTAATTCGTGTACATTTTGAGTGCTTAACTAAAGTGTCATCATAAAAATTTAAAAATCGCGTTTTTAACACCACGCTGGCACAAATACACTGGCACTGAGACACAAAACACACACACACACGTATATATATATATATATATATAGAAAGTTTAAATAGAAAGGATATAAACAAACAAGACAAAGAGTGAAAGAGAGAGAAAACACATGCATTCACGCATATAAAAATGTTTAAAAGAAAAATAAAAGAGAGACTAAAAGAATTAAAAAATGAAAATGAAAATGAAAATGAGGAAAAAGAAAAGAAAAAAAACAAGAACATTTTATTCAAATCGCTGGAAGTGGTAAAATAAAGAAAAACGAACGAAAAATAAAATGTAGAAATGAAACATTTTAAAAGCTTGCCAAGATAAATATTGCGTTTCAAATAAACAAATTAAATAATTTGTTTAAACACGAACTAAGAATGGAAAACAGAAAAAGAAATATATTTTCAACACTTTTTTTTTTAAATACGGATGTTTCCCCCCCCCCACAATGAAAATGTATGTATGTTTATTCTTGAATTCCATTACATTTTGAAATATTTTAAAAATATACAGAAAGAACTAAAGGTTAGACGATTATCTTCAATCGTAAATTGAAAACATACAATTTAAGAAAATTTAAATTAAGAAAAATTTGCTTTACTTTTGTCGCCAACGGTACCATGAATGTATGTTAAAATTTTTCTGATATTTCAATGTTTGCATCAGGAGAGCGAGATATTTATGCCCCATGAAGGTGACTTTAGGTCACCTTATTTTAAATGTTTATTCAGGTCATTGGAAGTTTTCAATTTTTGGTATACAATTTCAAATTACATGTAAGGAGAGCGCACGAAATAATTTTGCCAAGATTTCTATTATTTGAGATCTTAAGCATTTCGGCATTAGAAAACCTGCACATGCACTACCCTAATACTAATTGCTTAAACTAATACTGTAATGACTTAATTCCCTGAATTTAAATTCCAATTCATATACGAATCAAATTTTAATTTATTTAACAATTATTTTACGCAACAGCCATAATTTCTTTTTAAATACGCAGTCACACAGCCAAGTTTATGTCTGCGTTTGTTTAAATCACTGCTGCAGTAGCAACAGCCTCAGCAGAAATCTTCAGTTGAAGTATTTACATAAATGACTAGCACTCTGTACTTTATCATCATCATCATCATCACCGTCATCATCATAATCAACGTCGCATTGCCATGATCACACACATTTTTGTGTGCGTAAGTACAAACAAACCAGCCTATAACCGCCTGCTTAAAGCCACAGGCATATCATCAGTGTGGTTTAAGGGCGGAGGCCAAGCCAGGCTGTTGACTGTTATAAATTAAGCCTCCGCAAAAAGAGAAAAGCAAGTGACTCGTTTTTAACCTCGTCACAGGCAATGCTATTTAAAACTCTTCACCCTTCATCAGTGTTGCCCTCGTCATCATCATCATCATCATGGTAGGCAGTAGTGGCATCGACACCAACACCAGCACCAACGACACCAAGAATACCTGGTGGTGCTATTCTGGGAACATATTTTTGTGGTTTAACCCCAATCATTTGCAACCTGTGTGAAGAAAGCAAAAAGCCCTCAATTATATCTCTCAACATACATACATACATACATACACAGACGAACACTTGTATAACCACTACTATCGTGCACTTTGAAAAGAAGGCTTTTCCAAGAGTTCTAAGAGATTGTATAAGTATGTGTGGGTGGGTGTGCGTGTGTTTAAAGTTGTATTTGTATTTGTTTTCCTGTCGCTCGTAGAAGCATTAAATTCTGTTCGTTCATTGCAAGTGGGGGTTGTAGAAATTCTACCCAAAATGCTTGCAAAGTTTTGACACCTTTAAACGCAAAGCGTCGTAATTTATTTGAGTTTCAAAAATTTTATGTTTTTCAACTTCAATTCAGATGGTAAACAAACAGAAGGTGCCCTCGTTTGTCTGCCAGACAAACCAACCAAATCTTCATCAATTCAATGAATCTGAATGCATGTGAATCTGAATCTGAATTTATAACTGTAACTGTAACTGTAATTTTAACTCTGTGTGTGTTTCGTCTCTTTGGTTGTCAGGTAATTTATGTTGTGAGGGTGCACTCCTTAGCTGTTCACCTTGCGGTGTGTATGACAACTGATGTTCAAGTTGAAAAGTAGTTACGGCGGGTATAATTACATGACAAATAAAATATAGTTTTCCACGAAATATTTTCTTTAATTTTACGTTTTGCTTTTCTTTTTTTGTGGTTTTCAATTTCAATTTTAGTTTTCTTTTTATTCTGCTTTCATTTCCATTTTACCAGTTGTGTAGCAACATTTCTTATGCTGAGATTCATGGAAACGTTGCCAATGCTTAGTGTTGAGTGCTGAGGGAATTTTAACCTTTGCCTAAGGAGGTTCAGAGAAAATTATGTTTTGAAGTTGAAGAAAGTCTTAATCTAAAGAATTAGCAAAATTAAATTATAATTAAATTGAATAATTTTATTAGCGCGCGCGCGTCTCAAATGTAAAAGAAAGGGAAACTCAAGTTTATAAACGAGACATTTTATTGCTTAAGGGGACAGCATACATTGAAAACATGGAGATGAAATAAAATGATGAACTTAAACGGTTGTCGTTTGATAAAATCGGTTAAGTTCAACTGGCTTAATCCTTTGAAGTCTTATTTAGAAGTAGACAAACGTTTTCCAAAAGATTTCATATGTGAATTTGGCAGAAATTTTTGACACACCATTCAACAAAATATTCGTAATCATGGTAAGCAAGTAGCCTTCATTTAATATTTGAGAAAAAATATTGTTACGCAAATCGAAACGACCTAATATCGTTTAACAACAAAAACGATAAGCAAAAGCCACATGATACAAATACACACTAAGCTAAGTATACAATGAACGTGTTGATTATCTAAAGCTGCACACACACATATGTACGACGAACCTGGTTGCGCCTGGTACCAACAACAACATGTATGTGACAAAAAGGGATAGACAACATAAGCAAAGTACGCAAACAACAATGTATTAGCAATAGAGCTCTCCAGAAGGCGAGATCACGAACCTTCCGCTTCAAGAATGTTCGTTAGACTGGTTGTGTCGGACTATAAAAGGGCTGGACAAAGCAGGCAGCAGTTAGTAAGAATTCAGTCAGCCTTTGTGAAGTTGCGTGTGAACAAAATAAGTCGTGGTTGTAAAGATCCAGTGAATACTTGTGTGAATTATTAAAGTGAATAAACAGATTATTATTGTTGTATCGTTAAGCTGTATACGGTGGCACACAAAAGTAGTGCAAAGAATAAAGAGAGTTTAACTGAAATTAAATTAAACACATTTGCTTTTACTTTGTTTGCAATTAACGAGCTCATATTTAAACGTTTTTTAAAAAGGTAAAAACGTAACAATATTTAAAAAATTTTAAATTTTCCAATGCCTTTGCAAATAGCTGTTGCTTTAAACCCCTTTTTTATCAGCTTTCCTGATGGAAAATTTACGCGGCAATATTTTTGTATTTCATAATCGATTTCCTATGGGAAATTAATGCCAAATACAGAAGGAATCAACGAAAAAGACAAAAAAAAAAAAAAATGGAAATAAAATGTAAAAATATTTCAAACAACAACATTCCCTTATAAAACAGAATTTCTACAAAAGCTGAACGATAAGGGAGCGTATTTCATTCATTCTCTCTCTATCGGCAATATTTTTTGTAAAATTGAATTGAATAGAATGTACATGTAAAATGTGACTGGTTGTTAAGGAAGAATTTGAAGAATTTCAAACTCTATTACGATGGATGGATGATGCTCTTCTTGTTTATACTTCACCCACATGTTCTAATGCGTGGCCATGTAGACAGTAGGAGGGAAAGGTGGCTTTAAAGTCTATGCAGCAGCAAAAGTGTTGAAGTATTAAACGTCTTGCCATTTGAATGTTCAATAATAACGCAAACCATACCAGGAGGGGAGGATGGAGGGTAAAATATGTACAAAGAAAATCATTAAATTGTGTCAGGCCCTGCCATTTGGCTGTTGTTGTTACACTTGTGTGTTGATTTCAAAAAAAAAAAATATTGGCTGTGATGGGAAGAAACTCTTTAGAAACTGTTGGATTGCTGCCGCCTTTGAAGTCATTTGTCAAAGACACAACAGCATGTTGTTGGCACAATAAACGATGATGCCAAAGCACAAAAAAACCAAGCTGAAGAAGAGGCAGAAAGAAGGAGGAAGAAGAAAATAAAAGAAGAGCAGCCTTTTACCTCAACACTCAACTCCGCTCAACTCTTTCTTTTTTTAAATCTTGCCTCTCATTTCCTTTTTTTTGTTAGTGTTGTTGCTGTTTGTGTTGCTGCATTGTAAAGTATTTGAATACGAAGTCCTTTTGGTGTCGTTTAGAAAGTGCCACTTGAAACATTTCGATAACCACAGTTTTATTGCTTTCTTAACACAACGATGACGACGATGATGATGACATCGATGATGATCATGCTGATTTGACAGTTTTTTATTCGATAATTTCTTTCCTTTTTCTTGCCATCTTTCCTCTTTCTCTACTTTGGATGATTTTGTCAATGATTTGCGGTAAAATTCAAAGCAAAATATATTAACATACACAAACAAACACATCCATACGTATGTATGTAGAGAGTGAAGTAGTGGCACATCTCTTTATAGACTCAAACTTTATTTGACAAAATCTTTTGGCAGAAAATTGATGGATTCACTTTGATAACATCGTTGATAGTAAAGTGGTATGTTTGAGCGTGCCAGGAAACATCATCCATCCATCCATCACCCCCTTAGTAGCTGTATACCCCTTCAGGAGTAGCTGATTTAAAGTGATTTCGTTTCCATTTTTTTTCTAAGTTTTTGAAAAATTGGTTTTCGGTGTGGCATTTACAACTGCAGAGGCTGTAACACAGCTACGGATGTTGACGGTGGTGATGGTGATGGCAATGCTTTTACAACCAGCAACTGTTTGTATTACTACTGGAGATGTCATCTCTAGGAAATGCAAATTTGACACGCTTGTCACATTTTATTGAATTGAATCGATTTTAAATCGAATTGAAATGAAAATGTTTCATATTATGGAATTGATTTGCAAAAAAAAATAAAACAAAAACCCCCAGAAAAATAATAAAACATGTACGGAGCATTGTAATCTGGTTCACTATGATTTAGAAAAATTTCTATTTTTTGTTTGTTTGTTTGTTTTATTTTTTAATATCGCTTCAGCCTTATCTGTGCTGTAGTGCTAGTGTTTGGTAAAGCGACTGTGTCATGTCAGGATTCCTATTCAATCGAGATGTTTGTTTGTATGTTTGTTACTATGTTTGCTTTTTGACTCAAGCTGTGATTTATTTTCTTTTTTCATTCAATAAAATATTTTTTTAGTTGATTTATCCTATAAAAAATGAAAAAAAAAATCACAATTTTTGAAATGAAATTTAGAGGAGGCATAAATTATAACAAAAGTTGATGCTTACGCCATCAATCTCTGGTTTAAAAAAGAGTTTTTAAAATTAAATTTCTCACCGTTTTTGTTTTCTGTTTCAATATGTTTTTTGTTTGTTTGGAAATAAAGGGTCCGCCAAATAACTTTTTTTTTTGAAAATACTTTAAAAAAAAAATTACTGAATATTTTCTCTCTTTTTTTATTTGAAAGTACAATCCTTCCGGTTAATAATGGAAAATAATTTCATTCAAATGGCTGCCTCGGCTGGCCATGCAATAGCCTACACGGTCGGTCCAATTTTTAAGCACATTATCGATTGTGTGCAGCTGTATTTCACCAATGGCTTCACGAATATTGTCCTTTAAAGCGTCAATTGTCTCTGGCTTGTCGGCGTAACACTTATCTTTGACGGCACCCCACAAATAATAGTCCAACGGTGTCAAATCGCAGCTCCGAGGTGGCCAAACGACATCAGATCTGCGGCTGATAATGCGATCTTCAAAAACAGGGCGTAAAACGTCGACTGTAGCTTCGGCTGTGTGGCATGTAGCGCCGTCCTGTTGAAACCAAATGTTGCCAATATCCTCCTCTTCAATATTTGTGAACAAAAATTCGTTCATCATTGCCCGATAACGATCGCCATTGACTGTAACGGTCACTCTTTGCTAATTTTCGAAGAAAAATGACCCAATTATGCCTCTGGACCAAAATCCGCACCAAACAGTGACTCGTTTTGGGTGTGTCGGCTTTTCAATATATGCGTGCGGGTTTTCTGTGCCCCAAATGCGATTCTGTGCCCCAAATGTTTATATACCCGCCAAGATCAAAATGAGCTTCATCTGAAAAGATGATTTTTTTTTGCCAAATCGGCATCTTCTGCGAATCTTAACTACGAATCGCTAGTCATTTACTGTAGGGTGTGTAATCTTTGTACTTCAAAAAAAAAAAAAAAAAACTACAAATCTTTTGAAAATAATAGCAAAAAAGTTGTTGATA
The DNA here is from genome assembly GCA_932273835.1 of Sarcophaga variegata. Taxonomy (NCBI): domain Eukaryota; kingdom Metazoa; phylum Arthropoda; class Insecta; order Diptera; family Sarcophagidae; genus Sarcophaga; species Sarcophaga variegata. The sequence continues at coordinate 119,212,884 of OW026361.1, forward strand.
ATTTACGACTACGATACAGATATTTAACTGGGCTATGCTATGAGTTCCAGTCTTCCACAGTAAATGATATGCATTTGAAGAAACCTTTTGAGATTGAAAAACGATCCTTTCGAATACATTCCATAGTTTTTTTTACTACACGATAACTGTTCTGTTCTGTGGTTCTTGGGTTTTTGTGACAGGTAATTTGGCAGGTAATAATGGGAACTAATGCTAGAATCATGTCAGAAGACATAACGATTATTAATCGTTCTTGCTCGTTATCATATAAGATATATTTAATTAGGATTTTAACATACGAAATTATTTTAACACTTGACAAGTTGGTTGGATTTAAAGTAGAGCTTAGAGTAGAGAATGATTTGTACACACGTTTCTGTGGCCACATAAAAATTGTTTTGTTGCCATGATATTATTTAAAACACTTAGGGCCATTACTACAACTTGCCGTTAACTAAAGGGAGGATTTTAACGGATTTTAATAATTGTGGACAATATGGCAGAAGTGAGCGTTAAGCTATAGGTAGCATCATCGTACTGGTAACCTTTAAAGTTAAGTTTATGTTTGAACTTGCCAGACCTTCATATATATTATTTTCAATATGGCAACTTCAAATAGCAACAAAAGGAAGGCCGTCGTTGCCACTGCGCTTTAAAAAACTTGTGTTATCGGCAGTGCCGAAGCAAGCCATATTTTTGAAAAAGTTAACTTTATTTTATCTGTAGGTTGTAACAACAAAAATAAGTTAAAGGTGACTTTAAAGTTTACTTTAGCTAAAGTTAACTTTAACTAAACCCAACTTTAACGGGAAGTTATAATAATTTATATAGATATATAAATGGAATAAAACAATTTAAAGTTAAAAATCAACTGGCCAGGTCGTCGCCAGTAAACTCCATACTGCATAGTCTTGAAAGAACATTTGACAACATTGGGGTGCTTAGAGATATAGAAGGAAGTCGGTACTGTTGGAGATAGCATATTATAGAGGCAGCTCGTAGTTAGTTTCCATATGCAAGGTTCTATATATATGGCGTGGAAAGTTATGAATGGAAAATCTCTAAAGAATTCAGATGAGAATGAGCTGTATGTCATGGTTCTCCTTAAAATATTCTACGATACAGTGTTCTAACAACATAATTGTGTGTTATGAAGTCGCCGTAGTCTAGTAGGTAGTGTGTTGGCTTATTAGACAGATCAGACATCAAATGAAAATATGAAAAAAATTTCTTCGGCGACTTCCTCTCAGCAGATTTCTGGCAAAAACTCTGAGAGTAAATAAAATTGCCATGAAAAGTTTCTCAAAAATCTGTCCTTCGGTGTCGACTTTAAACTGTAGGTTCCGCCACTCATGTATAAAATTAACACACACAACATCAGCGGTGTGAGAAGCTAGGTTGTAATCCTGACTAAATGGGTTGTAATGACCAATTATGTATGTATGTATGTATGTAACAACATAATTGTAATTAAGATATTTTTTTGGGTATCTTTCTCTCATCAGTCTTCTGGCAAAAGTTTTGAGAGTAAAATTTTCATGAAAACTATAGTTCCCGCCACTTATAAACCAAATGAACACATAAAATAAATAAGATGAGTGATGATGAAGCTAGATTGTAATCCTGACTAAATGGGTTGTAATGACCAATTAAGTAAGTTAAGTAGGTTATTAAGGGCTTAGAAATTGTTTTTAATTAAATAAAATTCAATTTCAAAAAAAAAAAAAACTTGAAATTTGTGTGTTGATGGCCTTATGCATGCTTTATTGTCTTCGCAATACTGTCTTCCAACTCATTTGTATACAAAAATATTTAAGAATTCCATATTGATTGAAATGTTTATTGAGATGATGAGGTGTGATGGTGTATTAAAACATGTTACCAGCAGCAATTAATAGCTTCGTACTCATAAATATTTAAACATTTTAAATTAAAAGCGTGTGTTTTTTGTGTTGTTAAGAGAGAAAAGAAAAGAACTCTTGCTTTTAATACGCTTTTATGAATTCTTAGAAGTAGAAATTCTTCAAAAATTAATTATTCTTAAATAATACCCACAACACACAAAACACTCTTCTCTTTTGAAGAGTCTTTTCCTTTGAATGAATTGAATTGAATTGAATTGAAAAAAAGAACAACACAGCTAAACCTTAAATGGTGTGGTTTGGTGTGGTGTGTTGTGGTGTGGTGGGGTGTTATGGTGTAATATTTAATACGTAATATTTTCTAAATGGATTTCTATATTACTAAACAACAACAAAACAATTCATTCTCAAACGCTCTCACTCTTTCACGACTTTTCATGTCTATTGAATAGAATATCATACGTATGTGTGAGAATGTGTAGTAAAATGTGGGTATGTGTGAAGAGAACTTCTTAAAATTAATTACCACATAAAAATAAATTATTAATAAGTAGTTAATTATTTATTGATATTAACACATACATATACGCATATACTTACATACATACATACAGACATACATATGTATGTATGCGAGCAGAAAGAAAGAGTGTGAATCAAACAATAAATATTGTCTATTGTTGTGTTAGAGTAAATAAAAATGCATGTGTATGTGTGTGGCATATTAATATTAAAGGACTCCGATATCTAATGTCTCCTCATAAATTTTTATTTCCCTTCAATTTATTCTGTCTAGTTTTTCTTGTTGTTGTTCATTTCTATTGTTATTGTTGGAGTGGAGTGGATGGAGTGGAGAAGAAGTTCCTGTTCCTGTCATTATCGTTGCTGTTATTAATGGTGTCAACGTATTGTTTGTTCTTTCTAACAACGAAAAACAAACAAAGAATACTTGAATGAAATTAATACGATGACGATGATTCGTAAATTTAGTTGGGATATTAAAGAAGGCATTGTATGGAGGCTTGTATGCTATACACATGTAGCAATAATTGCTGGCTTGGTTTCTATACTGACACTTGAAGCCTATTAAAGTGATACAAAGAATAACAAATTTTTGAATTGATTTTAGGAAAGAACTTTTGATTTTAGGACAATAAATTGGCCGAAGGGGAATTAATTTTAATGAAATATTGTAAACACACGTTTACATATTACTTACTTACTAACATAATTGTTGACTATAACCCTTTGGTTAGGCTAAGGACCTAGTTTCTCATACCATCCATGCTCTGTGTGTTAATTTTAACTATAAGTGGCGGCATCTACAGTTTAAAGTCGACTCCGAATGACAGATTTTTGTGTAGTTTTTCATGGCAAATTTAATTTTTTCTCAGAATTTTTATCAGAAGGCTGCTGAATGAAAGCTCAGCAGTGCGACATGTCTGGGCTGGAGTTTGAATCATAGGCTCACGTCTTACTAATATACGGACACACTACTTACTAGACTACATAGACTTTGTTACGTTTACATGCCACACTATCATAGCTGCCAGATAAATTAGGCACCAAATCGTCAAATATTTCCGAAAAAATCGTCAAAATCGTCAAAGACGTTTATTAAAATCGTATAAAAATTATAAATAAATAAATCAAAATTATTTAAAAACCAAAATTATTTCTATTATAGTAAAACATATAAAATCAATATATGTATGTACATATCTGAGTTCAAAAATAAAACATTTAACAAAGAATTTATTGGAAATTAAAAGCTAGCGTCCCTCATCTCCATTTAATATTTTTTCTTCCAAAAATGGAGAAATTTGGATCATTTTCAGGAAAAAATTGTTTAAGGTTTAAACAATCTATCCCAACGTTGTTTATTGACACATAAGCGCAGCAATAATATTACATCATCTATATCTATGGGCGGTGTAGATATTAGGGAGTCAGAAGTCTTTGATGTTCTGAGCATGAAAGTTCAGTGTAATGTTGACACATTCTTAAGTTCTTATTATCCGATCTTACTACATATTTACACCGTTTATAACTGATAGAGAAAGGAATACAACTCTCATTGATAGGTTTCTTGCCTCAACGTTTATTTTGCGATTTCTCGACCGTGTATAGGAGAGGCCATAGTATCACGTTAATGACGGTAGTGTATCCAACTCCATTGAATCATTGGAGCATCGTTGCAATGTGGTTTGTGCTTCACTGTTCTGTTGCTATAAAAAATGGTTTTGCTTGAACGAAATAAGGGACTTTTTCCCGAAAATCATATATTCCTACATAACGCTCGCCTTTTTCGGCCAGCACATCCGTGTGTGATCGATTGGCCAGTGTCTCGCACACTGCATTACAGTAAAAATACGGTTTTTAGTCGTTATGTGGATCTCAATACCTGCAGAGGTCTATCCTGTTACTTATGGTATAAAAATATACAAGCCTAGTGTCCATAAATACTGTTCTCTCTTTCCTTCTTCTCATAACATTGTTCCAAACACAATGCCATCCATCCCCTGAGTGTTAGTCGTACGAAAAAAAATAACCGCGCTTACGTTTGTCCTTCCGATGGCAATATTAGAAGCTATACTAGAATTTTTAAAATGGTCTGCAATGACAAGTGATATATTATTCTCAACTACGAGGTTATTTAGGAGTTTTTCAGCTGTTAAGAAATACAGAAAAATCATCACAGGTATTCGAAAGTATTTTAAAAATATAATACTTTACTCGTTGTTTTTACTAACATAAATTTCCAATAGTAACAAATTGCAAAGTAAATTCAAAGCTTAAAGTGGCTTTTAATGTACTAAAGGAAAGGATATGATGTAAATTTTTAATTTTTAAAAATCGTCAATATAAGGGCATAAATCCGCGACGGTCATATAAAAAATCCATTTCCAACCGGAGCAGTTGTAGTTCACAGCAAAACAATAAATTTATTAAAATTTAAAAATATTTTTTTTTTATTATATTTTTAAATTTAAACTTTTAGATGGCCAACCCATTATATTTACTCACATTATGTTCATACTTAATGTAAATGTAAAATTCATAATCCAGAGAACATATGTGACGTATGAGTTATATTTAATTCCATTTGTTTCATACATGACAAAATCGAAGTTTTTATTGCATACTTTTCAGGGTAACTATACCAGTGTGTACATGTAATATGATGCGTATGAGTAATATAGTTCAAATACAATTAAAAAGAAAGTATACTCCATACATTTGGAATTAAGCAACATGATTTTGCGATTCTATGCAATTCTAGGCTATATTCTAGTAGGTAATACATCATGAACTGTATCTTTAGAGTCTGTATCTTGAACATCTTCACATCAAAAAAAATTAATTTGGCAAAATTGCAAGCCATTTTTTAAACTTTTAAATGGCACAGCGGGTCTAATGGCCTCATGTCAGAGTGAATGTGCTGCCGGTGACTATCCATCTTCCAATCTAATGAATATTCATTCACAAAGCCATAAAGTCTCATTTCCAAACCTTTCCTATTTAGTTTAAATAAAGGAAAGTGTGTGTTGGATATCATTGATATTTTTTATTCATTTGAAATAGCAATTATGTGTGGAATATAACATCGTTTAAAAGGCCATGACAGACATTTGTCTGAGTGGGTCGCATTCCAAACGTCTAATTTTCCATGATATCAAGCCAAGTTTTATTGATGGCATGGGTTATGTTTGGTTTGAGAATAGAAGAAGAAGAGAACTCAAGAAAACTCCTCAAGATAGCTAAGATCAGATTAACATGTCTTCAAATCGCTTGTGCATGATAACCAATGTGGCATGAGCTGTGTGACACCTAGCTTCGTTCTGTTGAAACCATTTGCCGTTGGTGGCCAGATCATCTAATTCAGGCCAAAAGAATTTTGTAATCATTGGCTTATAGTGCTCACCGCTTGCTCATAGAAATATGGACGGATGGTGTCGCCAGCCCAAAATACAAACTAAACTGTAAGTTTTTCGAAATTTATTGAATATATTTACGGTCATAAATGCATTTTTCAATGAATACATGAACTTTTTTTGAATATTCCAGAATTGCACACATATGGCAATAATTTGATAAGAATGTTTTTGCAAAGTATTTGCTTTTCATTGCAATATATTTTGTTGCTATTTTTTAAATATGTAGAATAATTTAATGTTTGTTTTCATACGTGTGGTACCACTAGCATAGAAATAATGTGCTGCCAGAACAACTTTATATGCGACAGTATTACAGTCACTAGGAACTGAACAAATTTAAATACGTGTTATAGTTACTCAATAATTATACCTGTTAAGTCACACATTAAATCAGTGAAATTATTATATTAAATCATTGATAATATCTTAATATTAAGTTCAACTTAATCACCCTCTTATGGGAATATTATGGGAATAAGTTATTTCCATATGATCACTGCCTGAGATAAAGTAAGAATTATACATACTAAAATATATATGTTTGACGTTAAATCATGTTTGCTTTATAGATTCCAGGAATATTACAGGGTAAACAATGTAGGATTCAAATATATGCTCAGTGTGTTGATGGAAAAAAACTAAGTAAAAACAAATATGTTTTTAATTTCAGTTAAACTCTCTTCATTCTTTACACTACTTTTGTGTGCCACCGTATACAACTTAACGATACAACAATAATAATCTGTTTATTCACTTTACTAGTTCACACAAGTATTCACTGGATCTTTACAACCACGATTTATTTTGTTCACACGCAACTTCACCCAAGGCTGACTGAATTAACACTGACTGCTGCTTGCTTTGTCCATCCCTTTTATAGTCCGCACGCACGTAATCAGTATGATGAACGTTTTCGATGTGGAAGGTTCCCGCTCGCGCCTTCTCGAGAACTCTATTGCTAGTACATTGTTGTTTGTGTTCTTTGCTTATGTTGTCCGTTACATATTTGTCGTAGCTGGTTTATTTTATGTTGTTGTTGGTACTAGCCGCAACCAGGTTCGTCATACATATGTGTGTGCAGCTTTAGATAATCAACACGTTCATTGTATTCCTTGTGTTAGTGTGTATTTTGTTGGTGTAGCTGGTGGCTTTTGTTTATCGTTTTTATTGTTAAACGATATTAGGTCGTTTCGATTTATGTAACAGTACTAAAGTAAAGAATATGATGTATATTTTTCATTTTTAAAACTCGTCAAAATAAGAGCATAAATCGACAAATCGTCAATATGCCAGATTGGCAGCTATGCACACCAAACGTAAAGTTTGTTAAATTGACAGTTTTCTGTATTTGTTGCACCATATGTTTTATATTATCTGGTCGTCATTATTCTGTGGCTGTAATAAGAGCAAGGATCCTAAATTTCTAATTAATTGACAGGATTTTGTCCTGAATTCCCTTTTTTCCTGAATTCCCATTTAAGTCACCTCTTCGCATACAAAAACATTTATTATAACAACTATTTTTCTTTATTGTTATTATTATTGTTATCTGTTATAACTAAAGTGTTCAATAATTTATTTATTGTTTAATGGGTTTGTCATCATCATAAATGTACTGGGATGTACTATTGACACGGTTTATTTCCAATTGACAGAAATCACTGGGAGGGATTAGAAAACTAAGGAGACATTTAAGAAAAACTATTATAAGAATGAAGAGATATGTACACATGTATCAATATGGTATAATACATATAATAAATTATGTAGCAGACAATAGTTATCGTCATGATAATAAACCTGTTGAAGAAGAAAAAAATTTTGCTTTCCTTGGCAGACAAATAACAACAGATGGTAGTGGCAAAATGAATGTCGAGGAAGAAGAGACTCTTGTAAGTCTTTGAAACTATCAGCTACAACCAGAGATTAGTAATGAATCATTTTTTAGCGAATAATAACTACTCATGAAATTTTGAATATAAGTGAGTCAACAGTATTGAAATTTAACTATGTACTCTGATTCATGCATACTCACACTTACAACGTTGATCTATAAGTATAGGTTGCAATGAGTATGCGTACAACGTTGACATCATCATACCATTCGAAATATGTTTGATTCATAAGCTTACGCATTTAGATTCACTTTAGAACTTTGGAAAAAATAATTATAATACTTATAAATAATTCGAGTGACTCGAAATCATTCATAAAAATTTACATTCTTAGTTATTTTTTGCATTTACAAATATGCAATGAAAAAAAGGCACGTAAGCAAAAGAGACAGAGCAGCAAGCAGAGCAAACACACAACCTTCTAGTAAGTATTTTAGCGTTCGTACGCTCTTCCTACTTATTTTGTGATTCTTGTACGTGTTTAGTTATGGAGAGTTGAAATCAACAACATCATACGTGTTGTTTAGAAGTCGCCGTAGTCTAGTAGGTAGTGTGATGGCCAGGTTTCGAGCCGTAGGCCAGACATCAAGACGAAATATGAAAAAAAATATTTCTTCGGCTCCTTGCTCTTAGCAGATTTCTGGCAAAAACTCTGAGAGTAAATAAAAATTGCCATGAAAAAGTTTCTCAAAAATCTGTCGTTCGGAAACGACCTTAAACTGTAGGTCCCACCACTCACGTATAAAATGAACACACACAACATAAGTGGTGTGAGAAACTAGGACGTTGTACAGTGGGTCAATTCGACCTCCGGATACTGTACTTGTCTTAATTGACAAGTACACGCCTTCTAACCTAATCTAACCTACGTGTTGTTAAGTATGAATATGATGAGTACTTAAAACTTTGAATATGAGTAGAGTTTCCATGATATTAAAATAAGTATGAATGTGTATAACTATCAGAAATTATGGGTATGATTCGATTCTACTCATCTTTTTGAATACTCATTGTTGATCTCTGGTTACAACCAAATTGTGAATGTTCGATGCGAAGAAGGATGCTTGTTTGAGCTGAAGTAACGAACAGACTTCAAGCTTTTATCAACAGTTGCTTACGAAATATTTTACGAATACTATGGATCCTTAACTGGATTTCTAAAGTAGAATTTTAAAGAGTATTTTAAAGAGATTTAGAAAATGACGCTGGATTGAATCTACATTCAGACTTGTATACGCATGGTACAAGGCACAGATATTTTTTAGACGAGATTAAAACAGAACTAAGCTGAAAACAGCCCAAAGCTTGGGCTAAATATCGAGGTTAATTTAAGAAATTTTTTACGACATCTTGCTTACCTAAGCGGCACGTAAGCAGGTTGTAAAATGCTGATTATCAATATTAACTCGTTAATGCATGAAGTGAATTACAAACAATGAAAATATATTCACATGAATTTATTGGATGTGGACACGGGCTCTCATCTAATAAGCCAACGCTAGACCACTTACTAAACTAAGGCAATTTCACGTGGACACATACAGTTCCAAACCCATTGTCTAAGGATAGCATTATGAAGGTGGAAATGAATGTTTGAAAACAAAAGAAACTCAATTAATATTGCCGAGGTTTATTATTTTAACCAACGTTTAAGAAATATTTTATTTTTCTCTACTCATTTTCATTGTCTTCTTTTTTTTCTTCTTAATTCTGTGGCAATAATAAATTGTTGCACATAAATTTTGGGTATTTTGAAGCCGTTTACAACAAGATTTTTATTATTGTGGCATTGAAATGTTTTTTCTTTTTCTTGTTGTTGGTGTTGTTGTTGGTGTACTTTAATAAAGTTTGGTCTTTTTAATTAGATTTTATTCATTTCATTTCGGTTTTATTGCCGTATAAAAGCCAAAATGTGGGAGAAAAAAGTGGCAGAGGCTATCATTCCTTGACTGCAAACAAAAAGAAAGAACCAAAAAAATAGATAGGAAGGCTGAGAGTATTAAATTTAATTAAATATTGATACACATGTGTTCACACTTTTTTTGTTTTTGGTTTTTTGGTCTCTTCTCCCGTATGTGGTGTTAAATGTTTTGTTCTCTAAATAACGTATTTTTCTATTCTATTAGAACTGAAACTAATTATCAGGTTAACACAGCTACACACATACATAGATACATACATAGGCAGGCACTCGTATACATACAGTTATACTCATACTCGTACTCATATAGGCATAGAGTAGCATTGGCAATATAACATTTATTAAGGCAAACAGGCAAAAAGCCCAACTAAAACCTAAGTAAAGTACAAGGGAAATACTATTAATGTTGTTGCTTTTGTTGTTGCTGCTTTTAGCCTTTCCTATTAAGGCTGGTGTGACCAAAAGTAGCATCTACAGCAGATGTGATCTCTCTCTCTCTCTCTCCAACCAAAGAGCATAAAAATTAACTCAAATAAGAGATGATACAAAGCGAGAGAGAAACAGGATGGAAGAGGTAAGAAAAAACTTACAATAGAAATAGAAAAACCAGCAACAACCAGAAGCCAAAAGGAATAGCAGCAGCAACAACAACAGCAGCATCAGTAGCAGTAGCAAATACTGAAACAATAAATGCGTTCGTAGCAAACGAAGGAAGATGTATGGCAACATTTGTTAAATTGCCAAGTTCACTATATTTTCATTGAAACATTTTATTGGTTTTTAAATTGTAATAAATTTATGTGAGAAAAATAGATTTTTATTATTATTGCTACTTCGTCTGTCTGTCTGTTGTTGTTGTTTTTCTTTATATTTTTTATATCTTTCTCCCAGTCATTCCTTTTAATCTTTTTTCTTGCTTTTATGTGTATTTTTTGTTATTTGTCAATGTTTGTTGTTTTTGTTGTTGTTGTTGTTTTTGTTATTGCTATTGTTTAATACTTTATCTTGCCACAAAAGAAAAAAAATACACACACACACACACACAAAGCTTTTAAATGTAGAGTGTGTTGCAAGGACGATAGTGTGTTAAAAAAGTGGTGAACATTGCAGAAAAATATAATAAAAACGTTAAAAACATCTATTGTTGGGGTGGTGGAGAAAGATTGCCTAGTAGCAGGGGGGGGGGTGGTGGAACGATAGAAAAATATTCACAATTTATAAAAGAATTTATTTTATAGCTTCTGCTCGGTGTGGAAAGAAATATTTTTCAATTAATTGTGGAAAGCAAAGGAAAGAGGTTTTTTTTGGTTTTTTTAATATAAAAATACGGTTCAATTAAGAAGAGTTACGAAAATAAAACGAAAAAAAACAACAACAGTTTTGAAGTGGTTTTTTGATTATTTTATTATAGTATACAAAAGAATATTTGTTGTATTTTAAAGGTTAATGAATTATCTTCAGTTAACTCTGACCTATAGCAAGCGTACTAGTAGCCATTCACGTTAGTTAGAGATGAGTAAATTTGAAATTACAATAATCCATGAACATCGGAAGTCTTAAGTAATTTATCGAGTAAACATAATGAAGCCATTCCATCACCCTTTCATCACCGATGAGACACCTATCGACTTGCTGGCATTCGTGCGAAGAAGATTATGGAAAGCGAAGAGGGAAAACCTCGCCATTAGTACTGGAGATGTCAGATCTCAATCTATACCCCGATGGCAAAGTAGATGGAGTGATGAAACAAGTGGAAGATGGACTGCTAGACTTATTCCATCTATAGAAGCATGGACACAAAGAAATTTTGGGGAAATTAACTACTTCCTGACCTAGTTTCTTTCGGGTCATGGTTATTTCCGACAATATCTACACCGCATGAGCAAGGTGAATGATCCCGGCTGCATTTATTGCGAGGAAATGAGTGACGACGCTGAACATACATTCTTCCATTGCATCAAATGGCAAGCCGAGAAGAATGTGTTGATGGAACAGATTGGCGAATTCACACCCGACAATATTGTTGACGCAATGCTCGAAAGCGAGACGAAGTGGAACGCTGTGAGAAGATACGTAGAATGTGTACTCCGCAGGAAGAAGGTCGACCTTGATACAGTACGACAGAATGATACATGAGAAGACGAGCCAATAGCATGAGGCTGGCTTCAAATATGGCGTACCCAGACGTGGGAGAGTAGACAACGGTCGTCGTTCTGGACCCTTCCGGAAGTAATGCAGATAGCCATCCCGGGAAGGGAGTATCTCCAGAAGAGGAGGAGGGATTGTTTTAGTGGAAGCCCCACTCGACGCAGCTGACGACGGTCACTGTAAGTGCTAAGGCATTTTAAACCCTACCTCACACGCCGGGGAAATAAAAAATCTCCGTTTCATGAATTCATGCCTTTTGTTGACTTTCAATCCAATTTCATTTGAGCAAACATTGCCATTGAGTCTGTGCTTCCCGAAATAGTTTTTAATCCTTGAATCTGACAGCATTCGACAAGAAATGGTAAAAGTTTTATTGTGTTGAATGCAAATAACCCAAGTGCCGACCCAATTAACGTCTCCTGAACTTCTGATCGGTTGACTTGAACTACTTAGATGATGATCCTTTTTTATTTCTCTGTGTTGTTCTGTGACAGTCTGCTTACATTTTTCTACAAGCTTTCGTATTCTATCCACAGCTGGACGTCTATAATGAAGAATATTGCGAAATGAGATTCTTTGTGATCCATCAGTTTGGTAGAGGGTTCTACTATACAAACTAAAATGCAAGGTGGTAACACTTTTTACTAATCATAAACCTGCATTTGAATGCAAGTTAGATAACAGTCTAGTGGGTACTAGAAGAGGCCACATGGAGACTACGTATTAACTTCAAATACAGCAAGAAAAGGATCGTTGTGGAGGCCGGCATGGTGACCACAACTGGAAACTTTACATTGTTTGCATACTTCACATCCAATCATAAGGCAACAAATACCGGCCGCTATTAAGCATTCTAATACAAGTTCAACTTACTAAGAATACTGTAGAATGACTACAAGTAGATACAGTGCAGAGGTCACTCAGAGCAGAACTAATTGGCTCGCGTTATTATTCATGCGAAAAATCACGATCTACACATTTTGATCGTTCAAAATTATAAAGACGGAACAGTTCATTAAAGAGGTGTTAGGATAATTACCATAAAGATCTGACTTCTTGTAGGTTCTAAAACTATGAATAAAACAATGGTCTTCTCCGCCATATCATATAATCTAAAACCTGCTCTATGACCTGTTCTATGATCTTTACAAGTCTACGAAGCAGCCTAATATGGGTGAAGAGAGAATATTTCATTGCTTTCTATGACACACACATACACCGCAATAAGGAAACAATTTAATTTCTTATGTACTCCTCTAAACATTTTATGATAATCAAACGAGCATTGTTGTTGCATTATCATGTATTTGAAAGACATTTGTTTAGTTTTGTTGTGACAATGTTTATGTTGACACTTGCCACACAATAAAATAAAGATACACTTGCAACATACCCATACACATGCAAATAAATTTGTAGTTGATAACATTATAAACAAACACACACACACACTTTTAAACAAATTCCTCTTATAGCATGTAAAAATATACAAACTGACACACATACAGTAAGACATACACTAGCATACATTATTGTTATTTTGTATGTAAAAGAGAAAGAGAGAGAGAGAGAGAGAGAGAGAGAGTAAAACGATGTTTTCAACATTATCATCAACCCAGCAATAATAACAAGAAATATTAAAGTTCAGTAGCTTTTAACATAAACTTTGCAATGCGTGTACTTGTGTATGTGTATGTATGTTAAAAGGTTTGTTTGTTTGGCTGCTTATGTACTAAAGTATGTATATGTAGTCAAGTTAACAACAACAACAATAGCAACAATATTAGCAACAGCATTAGTAACAATAGCAACACAATATAAAACGTGCTAATGATGTGCAAAATATGTTGTCTTCTCTTAAATGCAAATACTTTTACTTGTTCTTGTTCTTGTTACCAGATAGACAGATACACTGTTTAATGCATATCGACGATGACTTACACACACAGACACACACATATGTATACACTTATACATTGTCATTTATGCAGGAGAATATAAAATAGAGAGAGCCAAAGTGCACAACACAATACAACAATATTTTCTGATATTTTCGAAAGACGATTTTATTTTCAAATGTCAGCGTATTTTTTTTTACTTTTTCTTCTCCTTTTTTTTCTGTATCAATTTATATGCAAAGGAATTTAAACGATTGTCATGTAAAGTAGGTGGTTAATACGGAGAAGTAGAAAAAAGGTATTCGCAGAAAACTACGACATTTCAGAATCAGAAAGAGTTAACAGTCAAGGAAAACATTACAGAACTTTATTAAGCGATACAAAAAGTGTTATAAGGAGGAGTGATAAGGTTTCATTAGAACTTATGTGATAGTAATACGGAATACTGAACTACATAGTGACCTTGAAACTGTGTTCGCCTATCTTTAGGACATCTCTTGCCAGAAATTTTGCATTCCACTGTGTACTAGAAAAAAAAGATGAATAACCTGTACACAGCTGACTATATAGAGTTTACCCTGAGTATAACAGAGACCGTTACTACAGTAACAATAAAAACTGTACTATTTCTGGACTGTTAATAAGTTGGTCTTAATGGATCCTCGTTAACGGTGCTCCTTTTACCCGCGTCTCGGTCTTCTCCGACAGTCAGGCCGCCATAAAATCTCTGTCGGGTTTTGTGAATAACTCCAGGATCGTTAGGGAATGTCGCCGCTGTCTCGACCTTCTTTCTGAGCACTTCAGCGTCTCGCTGGTCTGGGTCCCCGGGCACAGTAATGTTCTGGGGATCTGTAGGGCCGACGAGCTCGCCAGAGCTGGTGCACTCCTTCCGGAATCGTCTTCGATTGAGTTAGTCATGCCACTTGCCTCGTTCAAGTTGGCGATTGTGCGGAAATTCTTTCGAGACGCCAACCTATCCTGGGTCAACGCGGAGTCCTGCTCCATCGCTAGACTCACCTGATCCTTGATGGATAGTAGGCGTACGAACCAGTTGCTTGGACTTGGTCGTAACATCATCTCGACTACAGTGGCCATGATTACGGGCCATTGCGTTGTGGGCAGACACGCGGAAAGGATGCGGCTCCCATTCAACGACTTCTGCCGCGGGTGCAGATCCGCTGAGGAAGAAGAGACTGTGATCCACTTCTTCTGTCAGTGTCCATAACTTGCTAGGTGCAGGAACAGATTATTTGGCTCTCCGTTACTTGTCAGCTTGACGGAGCTGTCATCTATTGACATCAAGGATATAGCTTCGTTCATCAAATTTTCTGGCTGGTTTTCCAGCGTGGGGTAGTCGTGCTTTTGATGAGCAGCCCTTGTACTGACCAGCTACCACTACGACCTAACCTAGTCTTGAAGTGTTAATCAAAACAGGTTTGTTGGAGAGGAGATATCATCATCGTTGAAGTCAAGTTTTATTTATGTTTGAAGACTAGAAATACACAAAGTTAAATTGGTAGAATAGCGTAAATAGAGGGGCAATCCATAGTCTAAATCATGGATTTTTACCGTTCTGTTTCATTTTCTTCTCAAATCACGCAATTAACTGTAATTCAATGACTGTTGAACAGAAGCTAAATGACTCAGCCTTTTTAATCTAGGACAGTAGCATGTTGACAGAAGCAATGAGAGATTTTGTAAAATCTTTCAATGGTTTCGGGTTTTTTTAAGTAAAGTTTCGTGGCAACAAAACCCTTCTCACAAAAACTAACACAATTCCTGTATGAATAATGTGTACAAATGGAAAATATTTAAAAATACTGAATGGATTGAAGGTTGTCTTAACTGCTTAAAATTATATTTCAAATTAACGACGACACCAAGTAATTGATTCTACATCACTTGCAAGGTACTATGCAAATTAGAGGAAACAAAACTTACTTCCTACAACAGCTTTTCATCTTCTTTCTAATATGCATTCCACATTACTAGCAACCAGCAGAGCAACAAGAAATTAATTCCAAATGAATTAAATTCAAACTTAAAATGTTCAGCATAATTTTCTATGCATTGATACTGAACAAATTTTTACTTCAACACCTTGTGTGCCACCATAAATAACGAAAAACACGCTGCTGTATAACGTATACCGAAAACGTTTCGGAAAAAAGAATCATTTATTGAATGGAAAAGAACTTCTAACGAAAGTTTCCCCTTTTCAAGTCTAAACTAATTTGAAAGTTTTACTTATGCAACGAACACACACACCCACATACATACCAAACACACATCTGTACATAGAAATCTAGCAGCAATAAACAGTTAAAGTTTTTAATGCAATTTCGTACAGAGAGAGAGAGAGGGAGAGGGGCATACATTTATTGTTTATGCTTTTATTGTTTAAAATAAGTTTTCAAATATGCTCTCTATCTGCACTCGCTCTCGCTGTCTCTCTCTCTTTTATTCTATAATAAAACGTGTGTGCATATGATATAAAGATACAGCGGCAGAGAGAAGGAAGAAAACATTGACAAATAAAGTAAGAATCGCATGTGTTTTCATGTGAAATACGTGCTTCATCTTGGAAATTGCATTGATTTCGTGATGTCTTAATTAAAAAAAAAAGTAAAGACGACAACAACAAATACTTTTGACTACCACAACTACTACTGCTGCTGTAGCTGTAGCTGTAGCAGTCAAATAATGTTTCTGTTGCTGTTCGTTAAAAAAGAAACACGAAAAAAACGTTTTAAATTTAAAAGGTTTTTATGTGCAATTAAAACGCGGAACATGGAATTGAATGGCAGGAGTTTGAAAGAAAAAAAAAACACACCCGTGTTTGATTTAATACTGAATGTTTCTTAAGTTATAGCAGAGATCAGATCAGGTTTATAGTTTTAATACAATACGATATGTAAGGCACAACAACAAATATAAACTTAATATACGTGCTTAAGCATGCATACGAAGTAATGTTTTTGTAAAATTTTAATTAATTTTTGGAGAATACGTTTACCGTACATACATACATACATACACAATTGGTCATAACAACCCTTCAGTTAGGATTACGACCTAGCTTCTAACATCACTTATGTTGTGTGTGTTAATTTTATTTATGAGTGGCGGACCAGTCGACTCCGAATGACAGATTTTTTTGAGAAATTTTTCTTGGCATTTTTATTTATTCTCCGAGTTTTTGCCAGAAATCTCCTGAGAGTAAGTAGCCGAAGAAGGTGAATTCGCCGTAGTCTAGTAGGTAGTGTGTTGGCTTATTAGGCGCAAAGCCATGGTTCGAGCCCCAGACCAGACATAAAAGACAAAATACAAAAAGTATTTCTTCGGCGACTTGCTCTCAGCAGATTCTGGCAAGAACTCTGAGAGTAAATAAAATTGCCATGAAAAAGTTTCTCAAAAATCTGTCGTTCGGAGTCGACTTTAAACTGTAGGTCCCGCCACTCATATATAAAAATTAACACACACAACATAAGTGGTGTGAGAAACTAGGACGTTGTACAATGAATCAATTTGACCTCCGGCTACTGTACTTGTCTTAATTGACAAGTACACGTCCTATAACCTAACCTAAGTAGCCGAAGAAATATTTTTCCATATTTTCGATTTGATGTCTGATATGGTTTTTGAACCGTGGCCTTATGTCTAATAAGCCAACACACTACCTACTAGACTACGGCAACTTCACGTGTACCGTAAATCAATGGATATTTTCCAAGGTAGAGAATTTACTAGAATAGCCGATGATTGTCCAAAGACTGGTTTTCTTCCGATACCCATATGATGTTGGTTCGCTACCACTTTGACGCCTGGTTTTCTTCCGATACCCACAGGATGTTGTTTGAGAGATCTGCCACTGCTTTAAACCGTCCTGAAGTTCTGTACATTAGAACACAGTTAAATAATTTCGCTGGCAGTCGTTTAAATTAATCGCATTTAACATTAATGTTAAGTCAATACAAGTTCACCAAATTTTCATGCTCGATAACATGTTTTGCATATGCATTCTTTATAACTAACTGTACCATATGTACGTATGTACGTACTATATACATATGTATGTGTATATATAAGCTTATATATTAATTAGTGCATGTATGTGCGAGAGTGTACATACATATATATATGCAAACAAAATCAAAATTTCAGAATTTGTTTTGTGAATTAATTTAAAATGTACACACAAACTTTAGATGTCAACGTTCGTTCGTTTATTTAAGATGTTGCTGTTTCAACTTGTGACTGCCAGCCTGTGGCAATATAATGCTGACTGTTTGTTATTTTTGTTGTTTTTGCTATGCAAGTTGTTGCTGCTGCTACTGCTGCTGCTGATGATTGTGGCATAGTGGTGGGAAATGTCACAATTAAGTTTATGGCCAACGCAATTAATAAAACAGTAAAAACGAGAAAAAAAAATCCGAAAATAAAAATGCTTATGTCGTCGTCGTCAACCAAATTTTTGTTGACTGTTGGCTGTTGGCAATTGGTATGTAGTTGTTGCGGTCTTTAATACGCATAAGCTGTTACTTGAAATGTGTTGAAATGCGTTTAACACTTAACCACTAACACGTGCACTAGACATACATGCATACATACATACGTACATACATATTAAAGTATTAAGGACTGTTGCAATAATAATAATAATAATCGTGATTAAAATCTTAACGACAACGTTAATAACGATAATGATGATGACTGTTGCTGTTGTTGGTGCAGCAACAGCTTGACATTTAATTTTTAGTTGTAGTTTTTTTACGAGGAATAAACGAAAATTGCTGAAGTGGAAAATTTCGCCACGAAACATAATTCTTCTGAAAGTTTAATTACAAGGTGTTATAATAAATCATTAGTATCGGGTCCGTCATCTAACGTTTTTTTTCAACAAGTGCTTATTTCGTAAATGGTAAACACTTAGCTCATGTCTGATTTGACAGATAATTAGTTTTATCCTTCCGCTGAACGAATATGGTTGTGTATACGCTTGAACAACGCTGGGAAATATTGCGACATTACTTTGAAAATCATGGTAATGTTGCAGAATGTGTGCGAAAATTGCATACGGATTTTGGAAGAAGAGAGGCATCGTCAGCTCCGTATGTTCGTTATCTTGTGAAAAAAGTGAAAAAAACTGGCATCCTCATCGATAAACCAAAGCATGAAAAGCCAAAAACAGTGCGTACACACGAGAATATTGCTGCTGTGGCAGAAAATGTGCGTGAAGCGCCATCAACATCAATTCACCGTCGTTCTCAACAATTGAACATTTCGGAGACATCATTGAGACGAATTTTTCATAAAGACCTTGGTATGACGCCATACAAAGTCCAATTGGTTCAGGAGTTGAAGACAATTGACCATCTAATGCGTTTTCACTTCGTTAAGTGGGCCTGCGATCAACTTACAGAAGATGCCGATTTTGGCAAAAAAAAATCATGTTTTCAGATGAAGCTCATTTTGATCTTGGCGGGTATGTAAACAAGCAAAATTGTCGCATTTGGGGCACAGAAAACCCGCACGCATACATTGAAAAGCCGACGCACCCAAAACGAGTCACTGTTTGATGAGGATTTTGTTCCAGAGGCATAATTGGGCAATTTTTCTTCGAAAATGAGCAAGGATCGTTATCCGGCCGTGTTGAACAAATTTTTGTTCACAAAAATTGAAGAGGAGGATATTGGCAACATTTGGTTTCAACAGGAAGCTACACTCGATGTTTTGTGCCCTGTTTTTGAAGATCGCATTATCAGCCGCAGAGCTGATGTCGTTTGGCCACCTTGGAGCTGCGATTTGACACCGTAGGACTATTATTTGTGGGATGCCGTCAAAGATAAGTGTTACGCCGACAAGCCAGAGACAATTGACGCTTTAAAGGAGAATATTCGTGAAGCCATTGATGAAATACAGCGGCACACAATCGATAATGTGCTTAAAAATTGGACCGATCGTGTAGGCTACTGCACGGCCAGCCGAGGCAGCCATATGAATGGAATAATGTTCCATTATTAACCAGAAGGATTGCACTTTCAAATAAAAAAAAGAAATTTGAAAAAATATTCAGTAGTTTTTTTCAAAGTATTTTCAAAAAAGAAAAAATTATTTGGCGGACCCTTTATTTGGATTGCAGTCTCTGTATGTTTATAAACGTATGTATTTTATTTTTGTTTTATTTTTCAAATTCTTTAGTTTTGATAAGAAACGACTCACATGGCAAACTGGAACTGCTTTCAACCTATTTTGTTAGGCATATTCTCTTTAATTCGACGGAAATGACCTCGAAACATATTAAAATGCAACTGTAAACGTATTATTTTAGCAAATCCTCTAAAATAGCATCACAGCCAATACACTACTGGCAATACGCTGCTGGTTTGCAATGCAACTATTAATGATTTCGTTTAAAGCCACATGGCCACAGCTGTATGTGTAAGACACAAGGTGTTTATATAGTGTTATGGCACATAAACACTGCAATTCGAATGGTTTTAAGCGCTCTAATAAAACTGAATATCTTTCCGTATAAATGTCTCTTCCTTATCTCACTGTTAGTTCCCTGGAAAAATCATTGGTTATAATGGCCTAACTGCACATTAATTATCAAATTTATGGTAAAAGATTAGAAAATTTCTCTCTAATTTTTAAATTTCTAATTAAGAGCAGAAATTTTATAAGCAAAACTTAAAAGAAGAAACATTAAGAAAGACAAAACCTTACCCAAGGCACAATATGACCCTGTATAGGAGGCTAATTTTATTACTTCTGGTGTCTTTTTTGTTAATTAAGAATCATCGTACTTTCAGCAGAATTTTTTTAATTATCTTCTGTAGACAATATTTGTCTGATTATTATCATAATAATGCAAATGCTGATTATCATCATCTGTTTAAATAAAAAAATGTTAATTTTTTTCAACCAAAAACCTTTTTCTTTGTGACCTTTTTCTGTGGCGTGTTTTTCTTGTTCTTCAAAAACTTGATCTTAATTATTACGATACTTTTGTTCTGTTTTTCTTTTCGTTCTTCCTTTTTAGCCCAAGTTTTCTAACAATTACCACACACCCTGGCTAATCAAGGCATACCATGTTCTTCCTGTTTCACGAAATTTCTACTTTTTTTTTTTATAATTTTTAGTTGTTGTTGTAAGCTTAAAATACAACAAAAAAAAAAAGGAAATTTAACAACCAAAATATGGATTTCATTTGAATCTCTGCTGGTAGGATTTAACCGTCTTTATTCCAATTTCCTTTCTTTTTTTTAATTTGGTTTCTGGTTTCATCAAACGAAGGTAGAAGGCTGGTCCTCATAAAAAGAACTACAAAGGAAATCTTTTCTACTTTTTGTAGGAATTAAACAAAAAAAAAATTTGTTAAGTTTTTATGATATTTTCT